>OX382246.1:16075237-17275237 GCA_947507525.1 Apamea epomidion | reverse complement strand
CACCACAACACGTTATTAAAGGTTACTAGAAATGAATTCGTTAGAAGAATACATTTGTGTATCCAAGAAAATGGAACCCATTTCGAGCAACTAATTAGCTGATTTACCATTTTTTGTAAATAATTAAAATAATTTAAGATTTCATGGTTGTTCTACCATTTAATTTATCAAGTTTGTTAGAGAGATTTCATCCTTATAGATTGATCCTAACGATCAATGCAATAAAAGTACAGGGTGTAATTTTTACAGATTTTAGTCGGTTCGATTCCCGGGTGTGGCAAGCGAATTTTCGAATTTTTTTGAATGCAGTTTTCTTTCTATGAAAAAATAAAGGAATGTTTTCTTTGAGTAAAATTTTCTATCTACAGTATTAAGAGTACTTTCCCTTTAGGTGGCATTACAAAATTCCACCCTGTATATTCACTCCTCCATGCGTAAGCCTCAACCACTGTTTGATTAGATATATTGATTATATTGATTAGATAAAGAGAGCTGTCAGAGCCATTTACAATCTACGTCGCCGCGAATCTCTTAGGGAACTATTTAAAAGGGTTAATATTATGACGGCACCTTGCCAATTCATTTATGAAAATATTATGTATGTAAGAAAAAATCAACATCTTTTTAATAAAATAAGTGATAGACATAATTTTAATACTAGAAATAAAGATAAATTAGATCAACCTTTTTTCAGATTATCTAAAGTACATACATCTTTTATGGGGTACTGTGTTAATGTTACAACAAAATACCTTGTGAAATATTGCAATTAAATGAAAGGAAGTTTAAAACTTATATTAAAATTACAATTTGTAAGCAAGGATACTAAATTAGAGGATTATATCCAAGATAAGAATGCTTGGAAACATGCTGGTCTTGCTCCATAGGACAATCTCTAGAGTCTAGACAAAATCAAACTGGTTGCTAATGTAATTGTATAATTTATTCCTTTTTTTTTTTCTTTGACATTGATTTACATTCTGTAATTACTTGGGGTCACACCCGGACTTATTACTCCTTATTTATTTATGAAAATCGGCTACGTTTGGAATGTTTGTGAATATGTGAGCACCATGTATCTATCACATAGTTGATCTATATGTCATGGTTACATTTATCCATTTGAATTCTTTTACCTATTGTGGTATAGTAATTTTATTTTTGGGTGCATCGTCTTCACATATAATTATATAAATAATGTATGCAATATATTGTAAAACATTTTAAAAGAGTAACGGTGGAGTTTCTTGCCCATTCTTCTCCATACGAAAACTACCTTTTGGAAAGGGCGACTAGAATCAATTTTATTTTAATTTTATTTTTGACGTTCAAAAGTGCCTTTTATGTGCCTATTTGAAATAAATGATTTGACTTTGACTTTGATTTTGGCTGGCCTTATAACCTTATTGGCGGAATGTGAGTGTACCTACTGTGCCCCTATACTTCTTCGGCATAGTACATAGTTACATAGTACATAGTTACATAGTTACATAGTACATAGTTACATACTGTGATCGCCAATCCAACCCACAAGTGTGCTGATTAGTCTGCTACCTCTGTGCAGGTAGCTAAATCCCATACAACCAGTAAAAACATATATTAATAAACTAGCTTCTGCTCACAACTTCGTCTGCATGATTTTTTTTGTTTTAAAATAAAATATATCCTACAAGCTGTGCCCCGCGGTTTCACCCTCATTTAAAGTCTCGATCCCGTGGGATTATCGGGATAAAAAGTATAGATGATAGATATTCAATATCCTAATCCAGGTCATGGTCAACCCATGTGCCAAATTTTATCCAAATCCATTCTGTCGTTTTAGCGTAAAAGCGTAACAAACAAACATACATAAATATAGATGGACCTCGGCAATACTGTAGCTTCCCATTAGTGAAAGGATTTTCGGAATCAGATCAGTAGTTACAAAGATTACCCCCTTCATACAAACTCACAAATATATTAACGCTTTATAATATTAACTAATATCTGCTTCCGTATATATATCTGTCTACTTAAACAAATAAGTGATATTATTTTATTAATTAGCAAATCTAGTTGCTATATTCAGGAAATGTAATAAAAAATTTATTTACATACTAAATCTAAGGAAGCATAAGAGTTGCGTTTGTTATAAATAATAAATAGTTTTGATTAATTTCAGGTTATATCTAATGCAGTAAAAAGGCCGAATTTTTATCTACAAATCTTTCGAAACATATTATATTATGACGCGTGTACTCCCGGAAGTAAAGGTAGAGGTGTAAATTCCACCTTCAATTAGCTATTTAAGTACCATGTGGCATGGGGCCAGCTTATCCAGCACTCCTTTGAACCTAGCTTCCAGGTTGCTACCCAAATACCCAATAACATAGCACGACTGGGGAACCTAACCTAGTACCTTACCTTTACTTTGTGTAAATTATTTCATCACCACTGCTCTCAAAACGGTGAAAGAAGACATCATGAGGAAACCGGCATATCCTAGAACAAAAAATTCGAAGACATGTGACATCTACCAACCCGCACGGGGCCCGCGGGGTGGATTACAACCCACTTCCTCTCACAGAGAGGAAGCCTGTGTCCCAGCAGTGGGAACGTTATAGGCTGATTATGCTAAACAGGCTAGATCAGGTAAAGATGGAAGGATCACCTGCTAACTGTGTGTTGCGATTAACCCTGACTTAATCGCAGCACGCAGTGTGCAGATGATGTCAGGTTTAATTAATAAATTACTCACATTGACATTGGACTCACTTTGATACTTTTTTTTTTTGCGGATGGAAATCATCAAATGACCCCTCCCGCTCTGGGTGGAGCGGAAGGGAGTGTCAGACTCTTACTGACTAAAACCCACCCGTGTTCCTTCCTTAGCCCTTTATGTTCCAGGGCAGTGGTAACCCTTTCGGACGATCCCGCTACCCTCACTTTGATACTTGCATTGTTAATTAATCCGGAAACAAAAGTTTCAGGAAGAAAACTAAAGAAGCGGCCAAGTGCGAGTCGGACTCGCACACGAAGGATTCCGCACCAGCGTACAATATTTAACAGTACATATTTAAATTGATATCTTGTATGAGGACACCTTTTTTATTTGTAATTTCATTTGTGGTCATAGTACGAGTAGTACACACTGTGAAAATTTCAAGTGTCTACCTATTACGGTTCAAAAGATAAGGTCTTGTGACAGACAGACGGACGGACAGCGGAGCCTTAGTAATTGAGTCCCGTTGGCACCCTTGTATAAGGAACCCTAAAAGGCAACAGATTTGTTTGTTTTTCTCTCTTTAATTTTGACTACATTTTATGATAATTTTCATTGTTTGTTTTTAACGTCATGAGTGGGTGATGCCGAAATAAAAAACCACTTAATATGAACAATTCTAATGCAAGTGCTTAGTGCCATTTTAATATATCGTGGGCACGTGGAACGTACACTATCTTAATATACTTACATAATTCTTCTGTACGTGTTTGTCACCTAACTTCTCCTAAACGCCTGGACCGATTTGGATGAAATTTTGTGCGTATATTTTAATGTATTCCTGGATGGTTTGAAAACACAATTGGACCCGATAGGTGGCGCTGCTGTCGGTATATGATGACTTTACCGGGTAGGACGACGTCTGTCGGGTCCGCTAGTATAATTATATAATATTATATTTAACGTGTAAGCAAATGGTGTCTGGTACTGTTTTGCAACTCTAATTTGTACTATTACATATTCATATACCTACTATCCTTATTTTACTACACACTAGCTTTTGCCCTCGGCTTCAGTCGGAGGTCGGAAATTATCCAACGGGAACGTAGATCTACTACTGGGATAAAAAGTGTCCTACATATATTATGTGTCAAATTTCATCCAAATCACGGTAAAACAACTGACCGTTGTTTTACCGTGAAAGCGTAACAAACAAACTAATTTTTGCATTTATAATAAATGTATTAATTTATATTTAGGACGATTATTTTACACTTTATTTATTATATTATATGTATGTAAGTACCTATACTTATCAAAACAATTTTAATTTAATCGAAAATTATTTTTCCACTTTATCTAATACCGCCAAGGCTACAGTTGATAAAATAAAATAATCTACTTTTAAGAAAAGACAAGAAAACGCACAACAACATTATTATACCCACTTGATCATCAAATGTAATCCTAAAAAAATATACCAAGGCTTGTGTTTATTTTATCCCATAAATTTCAGAGTTTTCATGTAAAGCAAGCCTATTTTTCGGTCAAATCATTTTCAGGCAATCGTTCTTTCGGGCAAATGTTCTTCGGTCAGTCATTCCTCCGACCAACAGCACTCGAATTGCGTAGCACACTTTCAATCACAATCCAAGGCTTTTCCTAATCCATTGCTTTATAGGTTAGATTCGAAGATATTATTGACTTCTGTAGTTTCTGCTGAAAGAGTTTGAAATGTTTGTAAGCCTCATTTACCTACTAACACGTAATCTGTAGCAATAATATAATTAGGGATACTTCAGTTTTGGTTGACTTTATCAAAAATTTATGTTGATCAAAATTCAACTGCAGAGCAACATTAGCACTTCATTATTTTCACTGGTACTTACTTGTTATTTTGCTATTTAAGCGCTGGTAAAAAATATCATGAATTTTTATTTGTTTTTTAAAGATGACCTTGGTTTTTCTTTTCTTTGATAAATAAATGGTTGCGAGTTGTTTTAACTATAGCCTATGTTATTCTATTAAGGGCTAATTTTTCAATCGACAGATATTTTTTATTCGTGGAATAAAATTCACGTTTGACAGTTTTTTGTATGGAAGAACTGTCAAAAATTCCTCGGATAAAATTATCTGGCATTGGAAAAAGCAAGCTTTTATTACTTACGTATTAATAAAAAGAACTAAAAAGTTAAAAATAATTTAAACCTGATAAGAGCAGGTAACATTTTGACAAAAGCATGTTACATTTTGATGGAACATTAAAGAACATTTAGCATAATTATGTGATTGTTATGCTAAATGTTCTTTAATGTGAAGGGAGTACAATATGAAGGTGTACTTCATTTATTTTTCTTTTGCAATCACAATGTAACACGCTTTTATTTATTTCATAACAGGTATAAATTATTTTTATAACTTTTTTAATTTTTTTTAATAATAAGTAATAAAAGCTTGTTTTCAAAAACTTTTTTTTTTCTTTTAATTTTTTTTTGAACTTTTTAGTATTTTTGATGCGAGATTGACTACGGCGTAGTTCGTAGCGCGTAGCAGTGTTTTTCCGTTATATGCGTTTATTGCACTTAAGCTACCGGTTCATCTTTAGTCCCTGGTTACCATCTAGCACCAAAGTACTCGTCAAGACGAATCAAACGAGCCCAAACTCGATGGGGTTATGTCGTTTAATTACTTAGTTTCTGTAGCCATCTTCCAGCTCCATCATCAGACCCTGGTTACCATCTAGCACCAAAGTACTTGTCAAGACGAATCAAACGAGTCGAAATTCGATGGGGTTGTGTCGTTTAACTACCTAAATTCCTCGCCCGCACTAGCTATAGAATTTATTATTAAGAGCGAATGTCTCAGCCTGTACTGTGGAATTATAAAGTCATTATAAAGACATTTAGGCAACTTAAGATCAAAATTACCAAAGATCTGTGGGGCATGTCTACTAAAGTTTATCAATCCATTATTGAGATAATTGCACCCTACTTAGCTTTAATATTTAATTTGTGTGTAGATCAAAGGGTATTTCCGGATTTAATGAAGTTCAGTAAAGTTATTCCACTTTTCAAATCTGGGGACAGCAAAGACACAAATAATTATAGACCCCTATCGGTTTTGCCGATTTTCAGCAAGGTGTTTGAAAAAGTAATGTTAAATCAAATGCTCAATCATTTTGATCGTAACAACATCCTATACGATCAACAGTATGATTTCACCAAAGGACGTTGTACAACTGACGCCGGTGTCACCTTATTAAAACAAATCTTTAACGCATGGGAAGAGGCACAAAATGCAATAGGCATCTTTTGCGACCTATCCAAGGCATTTGACTGCGTGAATTACGAAACACTGCTCTTGAAACTTGAGCATTACGGACTGGGTAAACTAGCTCTGAGCTTAATAAAATCATATTTAAATGATAGATTTCAGCAAGCTCAAATGAACGGTGTGAATTCATTGGGTTTAAAAGTCAAAATGGGTGTACCGGAGGGCTTAATATTGGGGCCGTTCCTATTTTTATAAATGATTTACCTCATTTACTCGAGACCCGACCACAAATGGTGTTATTTGCTGATGACACATCACTGGTTTTTAAAGTAGGCAGACGTGCACAGGAGCTTGACGACGTAAATAATGCTATGCTTATGGTCCATAATTGACCCACAGACTGCACGAGTACAGCGATGTACAGTACGTTCTAAAGAGCGTAATCTTCACACCATCTGAGCACCGCGCAAATCTGCGGGCGATCATGTTCGCTCTAACAGACAACGCCCTCCGCTCCCGTTCTATGTCTGCGTGATCCTTGAGGTCGACAGTCAAAATATGCCCCAAGTAAACTGATCGACCCTCTGCAAAGGAACCCCATTGAGACTTACTGGAGGTATGCTCCCCGGACATTTTGCACTAGCGGTCTCGAAGATCATACACTGGCTCTTCTTTACATTATAAGATAAACCGTGACCACAAGCATACTCCTTACATATTTGCAATAGCTTCCTCAAGCCGCAGACTGAAGCTCTCAGCAGCACCATGTCGTCAGCATAACTTAGATTATTGACATAGATAACGTCAATGTGACAGCCGACACATACAAATTAAACAGGGTTGGATATGTTAAGCCGGGTGGCTTAACATATCCATGCCTGACTCCGCATTCGAGCTGATAGGCATCCGACATTGCCCCCACTCATCTAACACTATTAGACTGGTGCGCATACCAGTACTGGAACATGCATGCATGCTGATAAGTTCCGGCGGCACATCTACGCTCCTCAGCTTGCTCCACAGCAGGCCATACGCTACAAGGTCGAAAGCCTTGGACAAATCAAGGAAGCACGCATACACTTGCGTTTTACGGTCTGTGTAGTATTTAACGGTATGCTTAAGACACAGTATAGCACTTTCAGTGGACAGCCCGGGACGAAATCCGAACTGGTTATAGTGCAGTGTTACCGACCTATTTAATTGTGCGTTAAGCAAACCGTCAAACACTTTTGCAGTTACAGTGGCAAGAGAAATAGGCCTGTAGTTACTCTTATTAGTAAGGTTTCTAGTTTTATTCTTCACTACAGGGACTACCACTGTTTTCATAAAGTCGGCTGGCAGGTAGGAATGGCTCACCCACAGCGAGTAAAACATAGCCAACACCCTAGCAATGTGTGGCCCGGCGTGCTGTAGGTGCTCAATGCTGAGTCCATCATGACCCGGGGACTTACCACTCGAGATACACCTTATAGCTGCAGTTACGTCCGTCGCCCGGAAAGTAGTCCCCACCTCCCGACTACTTACGTAGCATTGAGCACCTCAGCATTGAGTTCATAAAGACATTCGCAATCTCCTTTGGGTCATTCACACCATCGATGCTCACAGGAAGGCCGGGCGTATGTTTTCTTTTTAAGTGCCCTTCCAGAAACCGCGGAAATCCCCCTTGCAATGTTTCACAGCTAGAGCGTCCATTCTTATTTGGTCCTGATAATGTACCCAGGATTATGTACCTAATAATATCTTGATTTAAAACAGTGTCCATGGAGTTTCTTGCCCGTTCTTCTCCATAGAGATCTACGTTTTGGAATGTGCAACTAGCTTCAACTTTCTGACTAACTGACCGACTATTTAATTTTTACAATTCAAAAGTGCCTGTAAATGGTTTAATTGAAATAAATGATTTGAGTTTGAGTTTACCGAGTTCCTACGGCCACCTTCCGGTTCCATCATCAGAGCAGCTCCATGAAATGATAATTTTGCATTGTCATCCGATTTACACATGCATGCAAAATTTCAGCTCAATCGGTTGAAGATATCTGCTTTAAAATTGAGTTGCAAGAGTCCACCCGAACAAACATAGTTACATAGATACATACATCGCAAGTTAAATAAAACCTTGTAAAATCAGCCCTTAAGAAGGTAAGAAAAAGTATTTATTGTGATTCGTACAGGAAGATCACAAACCAAACTAAACAAAATCATAAACAAAAAACAAAATTATATAAAAAGTAAGTAACAAAAAGAAAAAAAAAAACAGAAAGTCCTATATGAGGCCAAAAGGCTCCTATCTCAGCATGATGCGCATGTCAATACAAAGTTCAACCAGAAAAACAAAAAACGGCCTCAGTTATCCGCCAAAATTACAAACGAAACAATTTTTTTTTCCTTCTTATATTTTATACTTTAGGTTATCACTGTATTTGAGAATGTTGGTTCACCTGTTTTAGGCAACTGTATAAGCTCATGACCTACTGATGACCTATGATCTACTGATATTAATTAATATTTTGTATACAGAAGCTGTTGGTGTACCTTTATAAATAAACTAGCTGACCCGGCAAACGTTGTTTTGCCATATAAATTGTTTCTAGCTGCCCGGCGCTACTTCGTTCGCGTGATGTCCTACCCCTTACCCTAACCCTACCCTACTCCTTCCTACCCTACTCCTAACCTATTCCTACCCTACTCCTACCCCACTCCTACTCTACTCGTACTCTACTCCTACCCTACTCCTACCCCACTCCTATCCTACTCCTACCTACTCCTAACTTACTGCTACCCTACTCCTAACCTACTGCTACCCTACTCCTAATCTACTCCTACACTAATAAAAAAATATAAACACAAAGCAATACTTATCGCTGACAATTTGCTTTAATCGAAGCACGTCCAAAATGTAATGACCGCATGAATGACATAACAACATGCTTGTACTGTCAACACAGAAAAAAGTTTCAATTTGACAGCAGAATCCCCATTTGAAAAAAGTTTTAATTTGACAGCAAAATCCCCATTAACAAAATAATCTGCCATTTATTGAATTCATTTGTTACAAAAAATGTGATAAATGAAGAACCGCTCTACCGATTTTGTGCAAACTTCACATAAACCATCCACTAAATAGTCCAAACAAAGCCTAAACATGTGGTTTGGATAGGTGAGCCCGTTCTTGAGTTATAAAATTACAACGAAAAGTGGCATTGATTTTTAATAAAAAATAATACTTCATTAAAAATGAATCCCAGTGATTCTTCACATTTTGAAAAAAAAGTCCTCAAACACACAGACACGCGTCACATTCAGGTTTCTGGTACTATATAGATTAGTTGATTCGCGGACGTGCTCAGTTGATAGCATGTCTTCGAAACGGTTCAACACGTTTTACGTGCTGATATCCCTGGCAGTAGTCGTGGTCGGGTACGTCGTGCGGACGCCATGGCTGCCCATACGTAGGGAGACTAAGACCTTCCTGGGGTATCACAGAGACTCCCTCATGAATTTCACGGAACTAACAGAGAAATATGGATATATTTCTGAAGAACATAAAGTTATCACGGACGATGGATATATTCTCACCATGTTCAGGATAGCGAAGGCAAGGAACTGTCATCACAAGAAGAGATCACCCCCAGTGTTGCTGATGCATGGATTACTGCAGAGCTCCGATTCCTGGATAGATTCCGGCCCAAATGCTGGACTTGCCTACCTCATCTCTGATGCGTGCTATGACCTCTGGCTGGGCAACGTCAGAGGGAACTACTACTCGCGAGGACACGTTCACCTGAACCCTGACAAAGATGCTGCTTACTGGAAGTTCTACATCGAAGAGATCGGGATCTACGATGTGCCAGCGATGATCGACTATGTCCTAGATTATACGGGATATGAGAAGCTGAACTACATCGGATTCTCTCAAGGGGCCGGGACGTTCTTAGTGATGTGTTCTGAAAAGCCAGGATATTGTGACAAAGCCCAACTAGTGATCTTCTTAGCGCCAGCAGCCAGACAAATGAACACAAAATCGAGGATATTTAGAACTGTGACACAGACCTTCGAGGGAATGGAAGGTGCGTTATCAAAGAACGGCGTCCAAGAAGTGTTTTCGAAGGGCTCGTTCAGTCAGGAGTTCACCGCATTCTTCTGCCAGCTGTCAGATTTTACTGAGATGCTCTGTGAGATAATCATCGACGAGTTTGACAATGTAGGCTCGCCACACTTGGGGTCCATCAGCAACGAGACTACGAGGATACTCTTCAGGCACTTTCCTGCAGGAACGTCCTTGCACAACATGGCACGGTACGGGCAGAGCACGAAGAGTAAGAGATTTGAGAAGTTTAACTATGGAAAGAAGCAGAACCTAGTGTTATACGGGAGTGAACAGCCTCCGCAATACAACCTCAGTGCGACTATAGTGTTGGCGGCCCTGATGCGGACCGCAAAAAGAGGTTCGCGGAGGTCGTGGAGGCCGCGATCCGGGACGTGGCCCTGAAGAAGTTACAGACTTCGAAAAACAGGGCCATCGTCTCGGCCAAGGCCTCCATCTTGGCGGCAGCGGAGGCCATCCACCTCGGGCCTCCGCCGGACGGCATGTCCGAAATGC
This sequence comes from Apamea epomidion, assembly GCA_947507525.1. NCBI lineage: Eukaryota > Metazoa > Arthropoda > Insecta > Lepidoptera > Noctuidae > Apamea > Apamea epomidion. The sequence continues at coordinate 17,264,663 of OX382246.1, read as the reverse complement.
GGGCGGAGGTGGCCCGCTTGACGGCTGCCATGGAGCTCCTCCGAAAGGAGAACGAGGAGCTCCGAGCGGACCTGGCCGGGATGCGAGCGGCCGGCACAGCGCAGAACACCCCTCCACCAAGCCAGCCCGTGCCGGTGGAGAACCAGGTCCTGAACCTGGTTCGGCAGGAGCTGGCGACCTTCCAGGCGCGGTTCGCCGTCCTGGAGGGTATTGTTCTGCGCCCTCCCTTGGCGGGTAGGACGGCCCCAGGGCCTAAGGCGGCCTCGTACGCGGCCGCGGCCGCCCCTAAACCCGGGCCGTCTGGCCGGGCCCAGGCGCCGGCCAAACCGGCGTCGGCTAGAGGAGCCCCGGCGCCGGCGAAACCGACGTCGGCTGGTGGAGCCTCGGCGCCGGCGAAATCGGCGCCTGCCGCCAAACCCGCGGTGCCAGCCCAGAAAAAGGGCAGAACGGCTGGGGAGGGGAAGGCCCCAGAGCCTACGCCTCCCCCAAACAAATCTCCCACGACCAACGCCGAGTGGCAGGTGGTCGGGGAGAAGAAGAAGGCGGCCAAAGCGGCCAGGAAAAAGGCGCAGAGGAGGCGCCGCAAGGAGCGAGCCGTTGCGGCTAGGCTTCGCTCCCCCAAGACCGCGGCTGTGGTCATTACACTACAGCCGGACGCGGTCAAGAGGGGGGTGACCTACGGCGACGTGCTCGCCAAAGCGAGAGCGACGGTGGATCTCCAGGAGCTGGGGATCACCGGAGGCCTCCGGCATAGGGTGACCGCCACTGGTGCCCGCATGCTGGAGGTCCCCGGTGCGACGAGCGGCCCCACCGCTGACGCCCTGGCTGAAAAGCTAAGGGCGTCCCTCAATGCGGACGAGGCTCGGGTCTCCAGGCCCGTCAAGTGCGCGGATATGCGCATTGTGGGCCTGGATGACTCGGTGACGGGGGCCGAGGTGGTAGCCGCCGTCGTCAGGACGGGCGGGTGTCTGACCGACCAGGTGAAGGCGGGCACCCTACGTCCTGACTTCACGGGTATGCGAACCATAACGGTTAGCTGTCCCGTGACGGCGGCGAGGAAGATAGTGGAGGGCGGAAGGCTCCTGGTGGGCTGGGTGTCAGCGCAGGTCAAGCTGCTGGAGCCCAGACCTCTAAGGTGCTATCGATGCCTCGTGGGGCACCACGTGAGCGTCCAGTGCACCTTAGAGGACCGCAGCACTCTGTGCTTCCGCTGCGGCAAGCCCGGACATACGGCCGGCTCGTGCAACGCCGCGCCGCACTGCGTCGCATGTGCGGCTGCTGGCAAGCCGGCCGATCACCGGGCGGGGAGCAAGTCCTGCGCTCCACCCGCCGAAGCCAGGAGGAAAGGCAGGCCCTCCGCCGTCGTCGCCACCACCACCGTCGCCGCCACTGTCGCCGCCACCGCCACCGCCGCCGCCGCCGCCGCCACCACCGCCGCCGCCGCCGCCGCCGCCGCCGCCGCCACCACTGCCGAGGGGGCCCGGGAGGGGGCTGAAATGGAGGAGTAATAACTCCTCCACTACGCCTTCTCCAGGCGAACATCAACCACTGCGCCTGCGCTCAGGACCTGTTGCTCCAGAGCATGGCGCAGTGGTCGATTAACATCGCCGTGGTCGCTGAGCCGTACTTTGTCCCGCCCAGGGATGACTGGGTGGAGGACCTGAACGGCTCAGTGGCCATAATTTCGTCGGCTGCCGCCGGTACCCCGTCCCTCGAAGGTGTCACGAGGGGACAGGGGTGCGTAGCAGCACGGTTCGGAGAGATTGTAGTAGTGGGAGTATACTTCTCTCCGAGCCGAACTCTCGCCGAGTTCCAGAACTCTTTAACAGAGTTGAGTGTCGTCGTCGCCAGAAACCACGCCTTCTCCGTGCTAGTGCTCGGGGACTTCAACGCCAAGAATTTGGCCTGGGGTTCCCGTTGCACGGATGTGCGGGGCAGGATGGTGGAGGACTGGGCTCTGGAAACAGGCCTGGTCGTCCTAAATCGGGGTTCCGTTCCTACGTGTGTGCGGATGCGGGGCGAGTCGGTAGTGGACATCTCGTTCGCCAGCCCCGCTCTGTCACAACGTGTCATTGACTGGCGCGTCATGGAGGAGGTGGAGACATACTCCGATCATCGGTATATCCGGTTTGATGTCTCCACCCAGACCTCTAGCGCGCTGGTCCAACAGGCCCCGAGTGGTCCACGGTGGGCGCTGAAACAGCTGGACCGGGAGCTTCTCCTGGAAGCCTCGATCGTGCAGGCCTGGGTGTTTTCACCGGACAGGCCTGCTGACATTGACGATGAGGCGGAGTGGTTCCGGGAGGCCATGTCCGAGATCTGTGACGTGGCAATGCCCCGAGTCCGGCCAGGACGCGCCCGACGTCAGGTGTACTGGTGGTCGCAGGAGGTTGGGGCGCTACGCAAGGCGTGCGTCGACGCGCGACATCGGTACACCAGGCACCGCAGGCTCCGCATCCGCCCTCCGGATGCGGAAGCCACGGAGATGGAGTTGTACGAGGGGTACAGAGCGGCGAAGACCACCCTCCAAGAGGCTGTCAAGCGGGCCAAGGATACGGCCCGCGAGGAGATGTTGGAGACTCTGAACCGAGATCCATGGGGGCGCCCTTACAGAATGGTGCGGAATAAACTCCGCACCTGGGCCCCCCCGCTGACGCAGTCTCCGACCCCAGCTGGTGGAGGAAGTGGTGAGCGCTCTGTTCCCTTCACGGGGGGAGCATACTCCCCCGCCTATGGCTCCGCCACTTGCGGTGCCCGAAGCGGACCACACGGACGACGACGACGACACCCCTGAAGTGACCGGGGTAGATCTGAGAGCGGCGGTAGGCAGGCTGAAGGCCAAAAATACCGCCCCGGGACCCGACGGCTTGCCGGGTAAAGCCTGGGTCCTGGCCTCGAGGGCTCTCGGGCCTCGACTGGAGGCGCTCTTAAGCGCATGCATGGAGAGAGGCCAGTTTCCACTCCGTTGGAAGACGGGGAAGCTGGTCCTCATTCAGAAGCCAGGGCGCCCTGCGGACTCTCCGTCCGCATACCGGCCCATAGTGCTGCTCGACGAGGTCGGCAAGCTCTTTGAGAGAGTGATTGCGGGCCGCCTCGTCGGGCACCTGGTGAGGACGGGGCCGGATCTTGCGGAGTGCCAGTTTGGCTTCCGCAAGGGGCGCTCGACGGTGGACGCCATCATGCGCGTGAGAGCCCTCACGACGGGGGACGCGGTGTCCCGGGGTGGGGTGGTCGTGGCGGTGTCACTCGACATCGCCAACGCGTTCAACACCCTGCCCTGGAGCTGCATAGGGGAGGCACTCCGGTATCACCGGGTGCCGACTTACCTCCGTCGAATAGTCGGGGCGTATTTGACGGACAGAGCCGTCATCTACCCCGGTCGCGACGGGAACTGGAACCGGCGAGAGATGTCGTGCGGTGTCCCACAGGGATCGGTTCTGGGGCCGCTCCTGTGGGACATCGGTTACGACTGGGTGCTGCGGGCCGACCTCCCTGATGGCGTCAGCGTAGTTTGCTACGCTGACGACACGCTGGTCCTGGCGCAGGGGAGGTCGCATCAGGCGGCGGCCGACGCGATGACACGCGGGGTTGCGATAGTCGTGGAAAGGATCCGGCAGTTGGGTCTCGAGGTGGCATTGCACAAGTCCGAGGCCATGTCTTTTCATGGGCCCCGGTACGGGCCACCTTCGGGATCCCAACTAATGGTAGGAGGGGTTCACATCGGCGTCGAGAAGACGATGAGATACCTGGGTCTCGTCCTCGACAGCCGGTGGAACTTCGTCGAGCATTTCCGACGTTTGGCCCCAAAACTGGAACGGGCCGGGGCCGCCTTAAGGCGGCTCCTGCCCAACCTGAGGGGGCCAAACGCCTCCTGCCGGAGGCTTTACGCGGGGGTCGTGCGGTCCATGGCCCTATATGGGGCCCCGGTATGGGCGCGTTCACTGCGGCTTCGAGCCGCACACTACCTGAACGCGCCCCAAAAGGTGGTAGCCGTAAGGCTGATCCGGGGGTACCGCACGATCTCGCGCGAGGCAGCAAGCCTCCTTGCCGGACTGCCACCATGGGATCTGGAGGCGATAGTCCTCGCGCGCCTGTATGACTGGCGCGCGGAGGCACTACGTCGGGGGGAAACTCTGCACCCGCGGCAAATCGCTGCGGAGCGGACGGACCTCCGGCGCGGTCTCATGGTGGAATGGAAGGCGCGACTATCGCAACCCAGCGCAGGGCACGCCACGATAGCGGCGGTAAGACCCCTCTTTGAGGAGTGGCTAGAGAGGCGTCACGGCGCTCTCACCTACCGCCTGACGCAGGTCCTCTCCGGACACGGATGTTTCGGGAGGTTCCTGCACATAATCAGGCGGGAGGAGACGCCCGGGTGTCATCACTGCGAGGATCGCCCAGAGGACACGGTGGAGCACACGGTGGAGGTCTGCCCCGCTTGGGCAGAGCACCGCCGTGTCCTCGTAGAGGCGATCGGCAGCGGCGGCGACCTCTCGCGCCCGGCCCTGGTGCAAGCCATGGTCCGGGGCGAGAGGGAGTGGGAGGCGGTCACCTCCTTCTGCGAAGCAGTCATGCTAGCGAAGGAGGTGGCGGGATGGGCAAGGGAAAGATCCTCACGCCTCAGCCGCCGAGGGAGACGCTCCGGGCGTCGGGAGCCGCGTGACGACTCCCGGCCACCGTAGGCGCGGGCCTGCGGGCGGAGAGCAATGGGTAGCTCTCCGTCCGATCAGGACCAGGCCCGTGCTGGACGGCGTGTATGTGTTCCACGCGCGCCTCAAAGAGATGTCAGCGTAGTTGACGGGGCCCGACAGGGCCGAAGCCTGCCGGGGTAGCGGGATCGTCCGAAAGGGTTACCGCTGCCCTGGTACGTAAAGGGCTAAGGAAGGAACACGGGTGGGTTTTAGTCAGTAAGAGTCTGACACTCCCTTCTGCTCCACCCAGAGCGGGAGGAGTCATTTGATGATTTCCCATCCTGAAAAAAAAAAAAAAAAAAAAAGTGCGACTATAGTGCCAATTTTGTGCATTTATGGGAAGAATGACGGGTTAGTGGACACAAAAGATGTGGAGTGGTTGATGTCAAAACTCCCGAACGTGTTAGAATCAGTGAAGGTCGAGGATCCTCTATGGAACCACATGGATGTTACCTATAGTCAATACACCAGTGATAGGATATTCCCTAAGATTAACGAGTATTTATTAAAATATACGAGTGCGTAGCTGTGATTTTGTGTTTGATTGGAAACGTTCCCGAATAATTGAATATCAATATGTCAAGTGCAGAAAGTAGATATTAAACTGGTTTTGTTATTAACGTTTTAACCTTGATTTTCTAATTTATTTTTGAATGTTTGGAATGTTCTTTTTGTTTCCATTTCGAATCGGAAATGTTGATACAGGTACCTATAATATTTGAACAAAGTGCAATGCCCTGATGATTTGATGCCACTAAATAGTTTGGATAATCATTCGCTTTGTCTAACTAATAGCACCATCTTATATTATTAGAACTAATTGTTACAAACTATAAAAACCTTGAAAAAAAAAACATTAAATTAAGTTAGAATCGGCTTAATAACTGTTTTCTAAGACAAAAAAAAAACACCATTCCATTTCTCTCAAATAAGTTTCTACGGCTGTAACAAAAAAAATGTTACATATACTTTTAAAAGAGCCATTGCGAACTTGAAACATTCCTCAAATGTCATTGACCGACAGGTCATCATTCCTAAAAGAAAGAACACAAATTATAGATTATTTTTGTTTTGATAATATAATCCTGACTACATTCGGTTGTCAACGTTGTCACAGTCCACTTCCAAATGTAAATGAGTCATTTGTTTTTAAAGGTAATAACGAATTAATTTGTGTTTGTGGACGTAATGTTACTTACCTCATTAGTAATTAGTCAGATATCAATATCTTTTGTAAGTACAAAGGACTTTGAAATCGGATAGATGTATTTATTCTCTTACCAAGTATTATGTTAAGTTGATTCATTCAATGTAACCCGCGAAATTCACTTTTTTTCATTTATTCGGGAGCTATTTTATTTTTAAAAAATCACGGGCTACCTTGACGTGGGATACGTTCTTGAGTAGTGTAGGATTGTAGGTAAATCAGTGCCTACAGAAAACAATAATAAAAGCAATAAACACCACAATAATAACAGTTTTAACCCTTAATAAGTCCAAAAAACTGTTTTTAGACTTATTAAGTGTTAAAAGTGTTAAGTAAGTCTAAAAACAGTTTTTTAGACTTATTAATTGTATTGTTATTTCTCCTGAAATAAATATTTTGTTCATATGTAAGTATGTGTCTATGTATTACCATTTATTCTTTTTCGAGTTATTTATCCCTTGTATTGTACCTGCCATGTTTTGTCTCTGCATCACCCTAAAAGGTTGACTGGTAGAAAATGCCTCAGACATTAAGACCGCGTTGGTTTTTTATTTTTACTTACCTATACATAAAGTTTTAATAACCCTTTTGCTGTGCCCTACAGGGTTCATAATGATCCAAATTATATAGTTACCACCTAAGAACACATTATGGTAAAGCAATAAAGATTATTGAGTATTAAAACTTGAATAAATACCTCGTAAAAAATCGTTTTTATATAATTTTTTGGCGTATAAATATTATCGGACGAAATCGTTTGTCGTTATTTAAAAGGATCATCTGATATTACAAAATACGCAATCGCATCGGACTCACACTGTTTTGTTGCCGTCAGGTTGGCTGGACCAAACGAGATACTAGGGCGGCTGAAAAGTTTTGAGCCTAGGTACCTTAATGAGTCACTATTGAGTCTGGCAGCTCATCATTAATTGAGGGTACCCTTAGTAATATAAATGACAAGTTTAATGTAATTAGCATCATTACGCTTTAAGTTATTGAACCGTAAACATCACCATGTCCGAGTCATCCGCGTTTTGTACGAAATTGGAGTACAGAGCTGTTATTAAATTCCTCACAAAGAAGAACGAACGCCGACGGAAATATTTGAAGAGATGTCTGCAGTTTATGGAGAGTCGGCACCTTCATTTGCCACCGTAAAACGCTGGAACCGAGAATTCAAACACGGTAGAGAGTCGCTCGAAGATGATCCCAGTCCGGGACGCCCAAACACCGCCGTTACTGAAGAAAACATTAAAAAAGTGAAAAATCTCGTCCTTGAAGATCGACGAATCAAGTTGTGGCAGATAGCTGAAGCCATAAACATCAGCAAGGGACGAATCGGCGACATTTTGCATAATCATTTGCACATGAAACAGGTGTGTGTGCGATGGTGCCTACAATGCTCACACCACTGGACAAGCAGCGTCGAGGGACAACATCGCAGGAGTTTTTGGACTTGTGTGGCGATAATTCCGACGATATTTTTTCTCGTCTTGTTACCGTTGATGAGACATGGATCCGACAGTATGATCCGGAATCAAAACAGCAGTCAATGCAGTGGATAGAAAAAGGAGAAAAGCCGTCACGGAAATTCAAAGTGGAAAGATCGGCGTCCAAGCTCATGGCCACAGTTATTTGAGATTGTGAAGGGATTTTGTTTATCGACTTTGTTTCTAAAAATACTACAATGAATGGAGACTATTACGCCGCATTGTTGATAAAATTGCGACAAGTCATTGTCGAGAAAAGGAGAGGCAAACTCACGAAAGGAGTTCTGTTTTTGCAAGACAATGCGCCCGTCCACACTGCACGCGTTGCAAAGCGTGCCCTAGCTTTTTTTTTTTTTTTGACTCCTCCCGCTCTGGGTGGAGCAGAAGGGAGTGTCAGACTCTTACTGACTAAAACCCACCCGTGTTCCTTCCTTAGCCCTTTATGTACCAGGGCAGCGGTAACCCTTTCGGACGATCCCGCTACCCCGGCAGGCTTCGGCCCTGTCGGGCCCCGTCAACTACGCTGACATCTCTTTGAGGCGCGCGTGGAACACATACACGCCGTCCGGCACGGGCCTGGTCCTGATCGGACGGAGAGCTACCCATTGCTCTCCGCCCGCAGGCCCGCGCCTACGGTGGCCGGGAGTCGTGACGCGGCTCCCGACGCCCGGAGCGTCTCCCTCGGCGGCTGAGGCGTGAGGATCTCTCCCTTGCCCATCCCGCCACCTCCTTCGCTAGCATGACTGCTTCGCAGAAGGAGGTGACCGCCTCCCACTCCCTCTCGCCCCGGACCATGGCTTGCACCAGGGCCGGGCGCGAGAGGTCGCCGCCGCTGCCGATCGCCTCTACGAGGACACGGCGGTGCTCTGCCCAAGCGGGGCAGACCTCCACCGTATGCTCCACCGTGTCCTCTGGGCGATCCTCGCAGTGGTGACACCCGGGCGTCTCCTCCCGCCTGATGATGTGCAGGAGCGTGCCCTAGCTGAGACAGGATTTGAAGAAATCGACCACCCACCCTACAGTCCAGACCTGGCTCCCAGAGATTATTTCCTCTTTTTCAACTTGAAAAAGGATCTCCGAGGACGGAGATTTTGCAGCGACGAGGAAATGAAGGAGGCCGTAAACGAACATTTTGAAGCCAAAGACGGTGAATATTTTATGAACGGAATAAAAGCCCTTTTTAATAAATGTAAAAAGTGTATTGAAATAGAGGGAGATTACATTGAAAAATATTTTTTTATACATTTCTATCACCATTTTTTATACCTTAGGCTCAAAACTTTTCAGCCGCCCCTCGTATATACATGGGACCACGTGCACTATTTACTACCTATTTGCTACTATTTGCTACCTATAATGAAATATTTGCTACCTTTGCGTTAAGAAATATATCAAAGAATTATATTAATTGAAATTGACATATAATTATTGTAGCCGGCTTAGTTTATTTTATTTTTAAAGGAAAATGACATGTATATATTGTAGTTAATGTAATTATGACCAGTTAATGTAATTTTATTTTATTTTAATTATTATTATTTTTTTAAACATTGTACACCCCATGGGTATGTTACAGAGACATTATAACAAACAATTATAAAAACTAACCATACACCTGTAACAAGCAATAAATGAATTTGAATTTGAATTTGAAAGAAATAAAGTGGCCAGCCATTCTGACGTCAGGTTGGCTGACCACTTCCAAGTTCTCATAGTTATAGCGTTGTATTAACCGCATTCTTAATGTAAATATTTACTACCTATTTACTACCTTAACGTATATTTTTTACACAACTTTAAGACGCTCCTATAAAAAGTTATTAATAAAAGCCATTAAAGCGCCTGTACATCAATAATTTACGTCTTTTCTTCTCAGAATAATTGCTAACAATATTTTTGCAGGCGCTTAGTGCCTTATGAAGTTATGAACAATTTGTTTCTGGATATGAAATCACTCTTTTATTAAAATTTTTAATAAAGTATTATTAAAGTGCAAAAAAAAAAACAAACAAAAGTAAACTTGAACACAATAATTTATCATCGCAAAAAAACAAAAGTAAACTTGAACACAATAATTTATCATCACAGTTGTGAATATTGTTGGTAGTTTTAAATAAAAATAATCTATGATTTCAATGAATGATTATCAAATATTGTATCATAATTTGATCAAGACCAATTTAATACATCCCCAAGTACATACATACTTATATTCCCAGGAATAAATGTGATAAGTCTAACATGGAAATGGTCTATTTTTTTTTTTCATTATGTTACATAATTATGGCAGAAAATATAAATGATAAAATATATAATTAAAATCTGACATAGTTTTCGAATGAACATTAAAATTGGACAGAAAATTTTGATATTTATTTTGAATCATGTACAGACGCCAGCAGGTCAAGCTACCCGAAACTGTCAAATATTCCCAATCAACATAGAATCTTAATGCTTCAGCGATAAAGTTGAAAATCTATTAAAGAAATTTGACAGATTGTAGTAGCTTGATGTGCTGGTGTCTGTACTTGATGAACGTAATTAAATAATTTCGAATAACCTGTTGTTTTCTATTTTTGATAGCCTTCCAAATACAGAAGAGTGACTAAAAATTTTAGTCTCAGTAGTTTCAATGATAAGGCCGAGAGCGGGGGAGAGTGATGGAGATATTTTACATGTCCGTGTACAAACACACGGAAAGTTATTAATTAAAGACATTAAAACGCCTGCACATAAATTATTTACGCCACACTTATTTTCGTAAGATAATCGCTAATAATGGTTTTGCAGGCACTTTCTAAATTAACGTTAACTCATAACTTTATATAGGAACTACTTAAAGTTGTGTAAAAAATATATGTTAAGGTAGCAAATAGGTAGTAACTATTTTCATTAACAATGCGGTTAATACAACGCTATAACTATGAGAACTTGGAAGTGGTCAGCCAGCCTGACGTCAGAATGGCTGGCCACTTTATTTCTTTGATATATTTCTTAACGCAAAGGTAGCAAATATTTCATTATAGGTAGTAAATAGTAGCAAATATGTAGTAAATAGTGCACATGGTCCCATGTATATATCTCGTTTGGTCCAGCTAACCTGGCGGTGACACTGTTTTTCCTTATCAAAACCTGAATATTGCTTAATTGGCCAGGTATAAAAACGTTAGGTATCTGTTTCGCTAATTAGGCACCTACATTAAAAAAAGAACCTGCCAGGCACACATTCGGCGTCATATCTTTTTTGTGTATTTTGTCGAATACATTGATGTAAATAGCTGCGCTGTTAAAAAGTGTGTGTTTCTTTTTATGGATCAATCATAATTCAAAAAAGTTATGATCAAGTGCATCCAAAAATGTCTAACCTAATTATCTTGAAACATCAAAAGAGGTCTTATTAATACTGAGATGGAACAAAGGAAAGACAAAAACCGGTCAAGTGCGAGTTGAACTCGCGTGGAGAGGGTTGTATACGATGAACATGTTACCCATCAAAACATTTCATGTAAAGTAGGTTGTCGAGACTTACATAACGCTTTAACTGTTAAAAAGTTATCAGATCTAATGTAGAGCCAAGCCAACTCTAAAAAAAACTGATCAAATGCGAGACGGACTCGCGCACCAAGGGCTCCGTACAAATTTGTAGGTATGTAATAAATAGTTTAATAATTAATAGTTTTTTTTTTTTTTTTTGTAATGTTTTCGTTTGTACGTTTTCAGATTTTTCAAGCAAGCCTATTTTTCGGTCAATCGATTTTCAGGCAATCGTTCTTTCGAGCAAATGTTCTTTGGTCAGTCGCTCTTTCGACCAACGGCACCCGAATTGCGTAGCAAACTTTCAATCACAATCCAAGGCTATTCCTAATCCATCTATCTTCTATCTATACATATATATAAAATTCAAAGTCCTGACTGACTGACTGATACATCAACGCACAGCCTAAGCCGCTGGTCTTAGGGACATTCAATTTGGAGGGTGTGTTCTTCGTGAAGAGTAGGCATCCACTAAGAAAGAATTTTACAAAATTCCACCCCTGAGAGGGTGAAATTTCGGGGGGATTTCGTTTGTATGAAAAATCTTATTCCATAGGTTAATAAACTTGAAAATTGTTAAGAATACTCGCCTACGAAGTAATAAAGTTTATCAATATAAGTTTTTCAAAACTACCCCTCAAAGAGGGTTATAAGGGTGTTAAATTTGTGTGGAAGAATTTGAACGCACGGTCCGATTAACTCGAAACTCAGTGTTTATACTTAAGACCAAGAATAAAGAATAACATGTATCAGGGCTTTTCAAAAATCTGCCCCTACCGGGGTGAAAAGGGGTAGTTAATTTTATAAGAGAGAATTATAATGCGTGGCTTGATTAACTCGAAAATTGGGTATAACTAATCTTTGAGTCAAGTTATGAATACATCCAAAACGAGTTTTCAAAATTCCACCATTGTGGGGGTAAAAAGCGGGGATACAATTTATATGAAAAATCTTTTTCCTTTGGTTAATAAACTTGATACATAATTATGGCAATTAAAAGTCTCCTCACAGAGGATTTAGAGGGTGAAAAGTTGATAGGTAAGGAAAAAATTTAAAGCGCTCGGACGGATTAACTCGGAACTCGGTAATAATACTTACAACAAAAAATTAAAAGTACCTATGTGTTTTAAGGATTTTTCAAAAATTGTGTCTTACCGGAGTGGAAAAGGTTAATAAAGTTTAAGGGGTGGATTTTACTGCTTGCTTCCATTAACTCGAAACAATCTTAGTAAGTCATACAATGGAAACGTACCATTCGCTTTTTTAAAAACAAAGCCTGTCGTGGTAAAAAGGGACGACAAGGTTTATTAAAAAAATCTCATTCATTTTTTTGTTTGAAAGGTTTTAAAACATCGCCTGCTCAATAAATAAATAACGCAATGAACGTGGCTGAACTGTCAGAATGAAAGAGATTGGCACGATCATTCGGGCAAACGTCCTTCAGACAAGTAAACTTCAGGCAATTGTGACGCACTCAAATCATTTATGTATTATTTAGGTATACATAATTACATACATTAAGCACATACAAACAATAATTATTTTAATTAATAACAGGTGAAGTCGCAGGGCATCGTTAGTTCAGTTACAAATAAATAGCACACAACAGACTGACGTAGTTGTGACTACTTTATATTAACTAGTTTAGAGCGCGACGATGCCTGAGACTTTTATATTTTTTATCAGTCAAACAACTAAAATTACTTCAAGTATATAAAAAGCCGAGTTAGGCACAGCTGTATCTATAGTACACCCACATACTATAGAACACCCACATACTATAGTACACCCACACTGCGCCAGTTCTATTGCCATCAACTGGGCATAAACCCAGCCTCCGGGCTGCTATTGAGAAATTCCTGATGGAAAATCTCAGAAACACTAACACACCAAGTATTTAAGTCCAAATGAATAACTAGATAAAGTAAAATTTCCTTTTTATTCTTCATTTTTCATTTTAATTTTTTTTTTCGCTTCAATTTTTTTTCTCCTTTATTTATTTTGATAAAAAACGTGTATATTAGATTCGAAGATATTATTGACTTGTGTAGTTTCTGCTGAAAGTGTTTGTAAGCCGCTTTTACTAACACGTAATCTGTAGCAATAATATCATTAGGAATTCCCTACCTACTTCAATTTTTGACGTTTTGGTTGACTTTATCAAAAAATTATTTAATTAAATGATCAAAATTCAAAACTGCAGAGCAACATTGACACTTCATTATTATAACTGGTATTCGTTATTTTGCTATTTAAGACGCTGGTGGATTTGTAGTCCAATTGTTTTGCTAGAATGTTGGATATATCATCTGGATACACTGTCAGTCTATCATTAACTTTGAGCCATAACTGCGGGTGTACTGTAAAAAATATCTTGACTCCTTTTTTTTAATGACCTTGGTTTTTCTCTTCTTTTATAAATAAGTAAATAGTTGTGCCAGCGACTTGGTAGTTTTAACTAACGAATATAGCCCATGTTATTCTATTGAAGAATGTAAGAAAAAGTATTTATTGTGACTCATACAAGAAGATCACAAACTAAACTAAACACAATCATAAATCAAAATAAAAAACAAAATTATATGAAAAGTAAGAAGGTAACAAAAGGAAAAAAAAATTAAAAGCTCCTATATGAGGCCAAAAGGCTCCTATCTCAGCATGATGCGAATGTCAATACAAAGTTCAACCAGAAAAACAAAAAACGGTCCTCAGTTATCCGCGAAAATCACAAACAAAACAAAATAATACTTCATTAAAAGTGACTCCCAGTGATTCTTCACATTTTGAAAAAAAAAGTCCACAAACACACAGACACGCGTCACATTCAGGTTTCTGGTACTATATAGATTAGTTGATTCGCGGAGGTGCTCAGTTGATAGCATGTCTTCGAAACGGTTCAACACGTTTAACGTCCTGCTGATATCCTTGACAGTAGTCGCGGTCGGGTACGTCGTGCGGACGCCATGGCTGCCCATACGTAGGGAGACTAAGACCTCCCTCGGATATCACAAAGACTCCCTCATGAATTTCACGGAACTAACAGAGAAATATGGATATATTTCTGAAGAACATAAAGTTATCACGGACGATGGATATATTCTCACCATGTTCAGGATAGCGAAGGCAAGGAACTGTCATCACAAGAAGAGATCACCCCCAGTGTTGCTGATGCATGGATTACTGCAGAGCTCCGATTCCTGGATAGATTCCGGCCCAAATGCTGGACTTGCCTACCTCATCTCTGATGCGTGCTACGACCTCTGGCTGGGCAACGTCAGAGGGAACTACTACTCGCGAGGACACGTCCACCTGAACCCTGACAAAGATGCTGCTTACTGGGAGTTCTACATCGAAGAAATCGGGATCTACGATGTGCCAGCGATGATCGACTATGTCCTGGATTATACGGGTTATGAGAAGCTGAACTACATCGGCTTCTCTCAAGGGACCGGGACGTTCTTAGTGATGTGTTCGGAAAAGCCAGGATATTGTGACAAAGCCCAACTAGTGATTTCCTTAGCGCCAGCAGCCAGACAAATAAACACAAAATCAAGGATATTTAGAACTGTGACACAGACCTTCGAGACAATGGAAGGTGCGTTATCAATGAACGGCGTCCAAGAAGTGTTTTCGAAGGGCTCGTTCAGTCAGGAGTTCGCCGCATTCTTCTGCCAGCTGTCAGATTTGACTGAGATGCTTTGTGAGATGATCATCGACGAGTTCGACCACGTAGACTCACCACACTCAGGGTCCATCAGCAACGAGACTACGAGGGTACTCTTCGGGCACTTTCCTGCGGGAACGTCCGTGCACAATATGGCACGGTACGGACAGAGCATGAAGAGTAGGAGATTCGAGAAGTTTAACTATGGAAAGGAGCAGAACCTAGTATTATACGGGAGTGAACAGCCTCCGCAATACAACCTCAGTGCGGCAACAGTGCCAATTTTGTGCATTTATGGGAAGAATGACGGGTTAGTGGACACAAAAGATGTGGAGTGGTTGATGTCAAAACTCCCGAACGTGTTAGAATCAGTGAAGGTCGAGGACCCTCTATGGAACCACATGGATGTTACCTATAGTCAATACACCAGTGATAGGATATTCCCTAAGATTAACGAGTATTTATTAAAATATACGAGTGCGTAGCTGTGATTTTGTGTTTGATTGGAAACGTTCCCGAATAATTGAATATCAATATGTCAAGTGCAGAAAGTAGATATTAAACTGGTTTTGTTATTAACGTTTTAACCTTGATTTTCTAATTTATTTTTGAATGTTTGGAATGTTCTTTTTGTTTCCATTTCGAATCGGAAATGTTGATACAGGTACCTATAATATTTGAACAAAGTGCAATGCCGTGATGATTTGATGCCACTAAATAGTTTGGATAATCATTCGCTTTGTCTAACTAATAGCACCATCTTATATTATTAGAACTAATCGTTACAAACTATAAAGGCAAGGCAGCAAGGAGATAGGACCTGTAGTTGTTAGGATCGGTCCTGCTGCCCTTCTTATAAACAGTATTACCTTTGGCACATTTAATTGGTCCGGGAAGATCCATTCCTCAATACATCAATTTAAAAAGTCATATCGGGGTTTGGCTAATATTATGACGTGTTCCTTGATTAAGGATATCGGTATCTCATCGTATCCACTTGAAACTTTATTTTCCATGCTATTCACCACAGTATGTACCTCATTTGTGGTGACAGGAGAAATATGCATTTCACTTTTAATTTGATTTGTGTATTGATGACAAAACGTCATTGCTTGATCTACTCTATTTTCACTAGAAATACATTTGTAGTCAAATTGTTTTGCTAGAATGTTGGATACATCATCTGGATCCATTGTCAATCTATCATTTACTTTGAGCCGTGACTGCGGGTGTACTGTTTTCTCTTTATTAGTAATTTTTTTCACGACTGACAAAAATATCGGTCACAAGATTTGACCGTTCGTTATACACAGTATATTCTTATAATGAAATAACTAATTATACTTTATGACACATCTGTGTTCCCCGAAGGAGAAAGCAGAGGTTTGTAGTAGTTACACTCACATTTCGTCAGTTTTGAACTGATTAAGTCCTATGTAGCAGGGAGCGAGCCTATAAAAGGTGGAGACGACAATACGATAATAAAATAAACTGCGAGACGTTTTCAGTCCGCAGGCCAAAATTCAATCAAATATGTATATTCAATAGTTTAGCCACCGTAGTCGGCCATCACTGCTAAATATTAAACTTGAAAAAACCACTTTGTAATTTCTTTGGATTTCTAGGATTTATTTTATGGTTTAAGAACTTTATTATTTCTCATTAAAAAATAACAATAATTCACTTACTGAGAAACTAAATTTACATAAAATGTTTACGAGCGCACAATAATGTCGATAAAAGTAAATTTACAATAATGAATAGGAAGGCAGAGATAAAAAAAAAGTAAACACGTGTTTATTTGGTTGGTGATTAGTTGATCACAATGATCACCAACGAAATCAACACAGGTCTAAAGTAAAACTAGATGTTCAAAAATGCTCTTTTGCAGTAGTACGAGTATTGACAGTGGTTTCATTTAGTGTCGTATTGTTATCACCACATTGTAAGGCGTGAAACACTTAAAAATGCAAAACTGTACTAGGTTAACTAACAAATTAGAAACGTGACTTATTGTGATCCAAACTGATACGAACACGCATCATTAAACACTGCATATCCTTAACATTATTATAATGATGTTTACATAATGCGGCGCTCGCTAGGAGGTGACGGTCAAGACCCGTTCTTATTGTCCACTGTTATCATTATCTGTGAACTGATAGCAGTAATCAATATTATAATGAGATAGTTAATACATTCAATGACAATATTAATAGCATGTACTAACCTAGTGCAGGGTAAAGGCCGCGTCTAGTAAACAGGGTCAAATAAAATTTGCTGACGAAACTTCAGAGATGTGATACAAAAAAAGAACAAAAAAAAACAAAAGATTTTCTAACCTCACACTTGGAGCGACTAAAGCTGATTACGGGGTCAACGGCCGCGGGTAGTATAGTTACTTGAGATTGTGTTTTTTGAAAATCATTTATTTTTTATTTTATAGTGATTAGAATGATAATTATACTTACTCATCACATCTTTGAAGTTTCGCCAGCTAATTTAATTTGACCTTATGTCTTAAATTGACTTAGGAAATCATTAATAGTAGAAGAGAGAATACACAGTCCAATTGGAGTAGATATTTGTGTTTACCTATCTACCTATCTATATTATTTAGTTAAGTTAATTACAAAAAAAAAAATGACTTCTCCAAAATAATTTTTACACATTAAAATAAATTTTTGATTGTAAGGGTAGATAATATTTTTTTAATAATAAAGTAAATTTATTGAGGTGTATAATAGAAATGTAGTTTTTATTATATATTGTATATTATAGAGTATACATGTCCATAGTATAAGTGTTTTGTATTGTTTATTAGATTATAAGCAGTATATAAGGTTTTATACCCACATGTACCTAATTATATTGTAAATATTCGTATACCGCATTGACGGCGAATGTGTCCTGAACTTTTCCATATACATATACCAACCAACTTTGTACAGACGCCAGCCCATCGAGCTACCTGAAACTGTAAATTTTTTCAATCAACCTTGAACCTAATACTCTAGCGAAAAAAGTTGAAAATCTATTAAAGAAATTTGACAGATTGTAGTAGCTTGATGTGCTGGCTGGCGTCTGTAGTCTGTACCTACCATATCCAACGAATAAGTTGTCTTTGTAGGTATTATTGTCAATCGCGCGTCATATCATATCACTTGCTTTTAATTTCCTTCCATCTTGCCATGTGGTCTACCACAAGCAGAAATAAACTCTATTTCAATTAAGAATATGGTTTACAATCAACTGCATATAAATTGAAGGTAACTACGCGTTTTTGCCGGGTCGTAATTGGCATACTGTAGTTAAGACATAGCGAGGTCTAGTTCAAGATGGTCTTGCGTGAGTCTATTATATAACTGACTCAGTTAAATATAACAGTCTCATCGTGTCAGTATTTTTTATTTATTTATCTCATGGAAAACCAACAGCTTTACATAAATACAATAAATATACTGGAATAAGAAACATGAAGTCAATTATAGGATTTCACGGCTAGCTATACAATAATACAGTAAGATATCTTATACACGACAAATTATCAAGAACATAAACGCACCAACCATCAAATCGGTACCGCCAAACATAATAAATTACAATAAAATCAAATCAAATAAGTACCAGAACTAAATTAACACTAAGAATTAATTTTGAAGAAATCAAGGTTCATCCTATTACGTACGCTTGAGCCTTTCGTTGAAAACTAGTCAAAAGAGAACTGCTTGCATAAGTCATTATAGTCTTTGCTCGCTCGCACTAAAAATGAGTTTTGCCTATAGTTGGAAGAAGATAACGGAATAGCGATTAAATTCATTATGTTATGTATGTAATTCAATAGAAAATGAATGGCATTATGTTTTTAAGTTGTGGTAGAGCTTGTATAAGAATACGTCCACCATGCCATCTCCATAAATTGCTGTGTTCCTGTTCATAGGGTACCGATGACATTCAGTTGTATAAAAACAAAGTTGGAAAAGCATCGGCAACCGTCTATTGTTTTGCAGGTTATATACTACAAGGGTATTGAGGTGAACAACGTGCCCTCGGTGCAGCACAGAAACCAGCCTTCATTGCGTAACACTATCAATCTTAATCTGAATCAATTTGAAGGATATTGCTAGTCCATTGCTTCATAAAGTTCGAAAAATGTGAGAACTGAACAACATAAATAACGCAATGAATGTTGTTGAGCTGTCAAAATGAAACCACTACACTAATGATCTATATTTACTTCTAACAGTTTTTATGAATTGTTGCTAAGGCCGTTGTGTCCTACACGGAGCGGTTTCTATCCTTCCCGTAATGCAGCAATCATTGATATCCTTCAATTAGCTCACTGTTCAGTTAATAACAATTAGTTTTTATTGTTATTTTACTGTTCCTTGTTGGGACATTATTTCCTACAGACTGTTTGAAATAGGATGTTTCTAGTTATTTAGGAAGTCAGAGTGCGGTTTTCATAATTATAATTGTCTTTTTTCAGTTTATTTGAATTACCTGCCTATATCTATGTCGATTGCTACAATCGCCAATTTGTACGTATTATTATTTAATACTTTTTATGCAAAAACCTTTTTAACATAAAAAAAACCGACTGCCATCGAAGAAAAACACTACAAAGTTAAAAATAATTTTAATATCGGTAGTCGGTGGCAACAAAACCAAAATACAAAACCAAGTTTTACTCTTTCTATTTTAAGGCGGGTTAAAAACGGTAGTAGGACAAAATATGCATAGATTTATTTACATAACATATTAAGTAAGTAGTATGACCTAAAAAACATACAAAAGGACACACATAAAAGAACTTGACGACACAAGACATTTTATTTGTATTAAAAGTCAATCCAAATAAAATGTCCTTGAACCAACAATTCGAAGACATGTCACATCTACCAACCCGCACTGGGCCCGCGTGGTGGATTACGGCACACTCCTTCTCACAGAGAGGAGGCCTGAGTCCCAGCAGTGGGAACATTTTAGGTTTATGCTTTAGAAACCCATCTCAATATAACTGGCCTACAATTTTATATGACCTTATATTTCTAGGACATTGATAATAACATTTAAATACTTAAAAGGAGATGCAGCGAGGTTTTCTCCGAACTACCTATTAGCACAATGTTATTCCTAAAAATGGATTGTGAGGGAAACAGAAACGTGTGCTGTGTTTCTGTACGAATACGGAGAATCTTGAATACATCACGGATCTATGAGGAAAATATTAGGTAGGTCCGTAGGCCTAATAATAACAGAGGCATGGGTCGATCGTCAAGGTGGCCGAGGTTGGTCCGTGGATGGGTGACCAACTGACCATCCATTACATACCGAGATCCTCCGTGCCTCAGAGATCCCAGCTGTCATTTGTAGATCTTTGACAGTCGTTACGCTTAGTTAGAAGCCCGAAAGTCTGACAACCAGTTGCCAAGGGGTATCGTGCCGGGCCAGTCGCTCCATGTTAAATACTGCTATTCAGCTGCATCCGACTGGAAGCCAACCACAACATAGTTGGGACAAGGCTACGCAGATGATGATGACCTAGGTATGCAGAAACTTGACTAAGAAAAATGTTTAGGGATTTTTTGCTGACATCCAAAAAACCTGAAGGTCGGGTACATAATTCCACGTGTTTTTTTTTTTGTAAATCGGATAAATAATAAACTCGGCCTCTTAGATCCAGTTCAACAGAGTGTTGTTGGGTTTTTCCATCAGGAATTTCTCAGTGGCAGCCCGGAGTCTGGGTTTGTGCCTGGTTGGTGGGATAGGCTAATAGGCTGCCTAATCCTTTGGGGATTACGGACGTGATGTTACGTTATGTGTAAATTCAGTTTCTTTTAAATTTTCCGATAGATTTACCAATTAAGGGCTAAGTTTTCAATCGACAGATAATTTTTAGTCGTGGAATAAAATTGACGTCTGACAGATTTTGTATGAAATAACTGTCAAAAATTCAAAATTATTCCTCGGAAAAACTATCTGGCGTTGAAAATATCAGCTCTAAGATATAATTAAATGCCTACGTAAGTTTCCAATGTCACTTTAGTTTTTAATAGAAAGATTCAACATGTCCTGTTGTCGGTTAATAATACATAACTAGTTTGACTTGCAGCGACCTTAGCGACGCGATTGCTGAATCGCGAATTGAATTTAATAAAATCGAACGTAAAAATTAAGGAAATAATAATGATAAGAACAAGTCTTCTGGTAGAACCGCATAATAATCTCCTACATACACACAATGTCAAACAGTCGCTTAGCTTGCTTAGAGCCGCTTTTTTTTAATAATTAGTAGTATATATATATATATATACTAATTATTAAAAATATTAGTAACTAATGGCTAAATTTTTGCAAAATGTTTTTTTTTTATTTATTGATTTGAACTATTTTTAACAATTGGCAAAAATAACTACGGATAAAAAAAAATAAGTATCAAACCTGTTTTAAGTCAACTCAAAAAAACGGCTGTGCGTGTCGGACTCGCACACGAAGGGTTCTGTACCACCGTACAGTATTTAACGCTACATATTTCTTTAACACGTTTCTGGTATGGGTTTAAAATTAAATAAAGCTTAAAATTAAAGATTTTTAGCTTTATTTAATTTTTATTTGTTGTTGTAGCGGCCATAGTAGTACACACTCTGTAAAAATTTTAGGTGACTTCCTATAACGGTTCAAAAGATACAGTCCTGTGACAAACGGACGGACGGAAAGCGGAGCCTTAGTAGGGATTCAACTTCCTTAAAAATATATATACATAAGTAAATATATTTATTGTTCTAAAAGTATATTATATTCTAAATAAAATAATAATATTCGATCGATAGCCAATTAGGACGATGCCTTAGTAATAAGGTCCCGTTGGCATCCTTCAGTTACGGAACCCTAAAATGGTCCCTCCTCACAACACTACACTATCCATGGCCACATGAACACACGAAATCTGTCCGAAATTCCGAATTCAAATTCAAATGCGTCGATGAAAATTGTCATCTTACGTCAGCTGCTATAACAACAAAAAGTATCCATACCTATCAGTAGATTTGTTTTCTGCATCATCCATTGCTGCTTTTGAACCCAATGACCTAACAACTTCTCTTACTAACGAAACTATATCGAAAATTACGTTTTGATCAACCTATACATTGTATCATGGTACTATCATACGGTCAAGTTCAATGAACCAATTCGTTGATCTCTCGGTCGAGCACAAGGTTGAAATCATATTTATTTTTTATTGACCTTTTTGCAGTTGTTTTTGTTTTATTGGCGTATTGGTTGTTTTTTGGTTTATTAGTCAATTCGCACGAATTTGCTCGACCGAAACGGGCGAATCGTCAGTTTTAAATAATATTATTTTTTCTTTATGTGACTATCTCCTCTTTTTTCTTTTTGCTCTACTCCTAAGAGTCGTAGCGTAATGAAACCTCTTCCTTTTTTAAGTCGGTAAAAAATGTGCAATCATTTTATCAGTGTTTATTCGTTTCCCGACACCATTGTAAATGTTTTTTCGCGCATGTTATATCCTTTCCACTTCACACCATTACCCAAAAGAATGGAGGAACGAATAAGAATAATATTTACCTGTATTCTTATTTGAGTAGAAAAAACAAATTATTGTTTTCGAGATAATTGTGTGTTAAATCCTACGATCATTATCTAATAAGGCCGGTCTAAATGAACTCTGCCCAGAATTCGGCTGTTTTCGGCGCCATGACAAGCGTCCATCAGTTCCTGTAACGTGCAGCTGATAGGACACGTAGGACTTGATATTAAGTGTTCCATCGTTTGTGGAACAGCACCACATTTAAACTCCAAGGCGGAGTCGTCTATGAATCTCCACCTGAGCAGGTTTTCCTTGCTTCGGCCAACCTGGGTCCAGTCTGTTTAAAGACTTCCAGGTGTCCCAAGGCAACCCATGTCCAGGCGACGAGGTGCGTGAGGGCGCAGAGATTGCCTCTCCCTCACGCGCTCCGCCTCCTCCTTCGCGAGCATTACTGCTTCGCAGAAGGAGGTGACCGCCTCCCATTCACTTTCGCTCCGTACCATGGCCTGGACGAGAGCCGGACGCGAGAGGTCGCCGCCGCCGATCGCCGCCACGAGGACACGGCGGGGCCCCGCCCAAGCCGGGCAGACCTCCACCGTATGCTCCACCGTGTCCTCCGGCTTTATCCTGAACAGGAACGTCCCGAAACAACCGTGTCCAGTGAGGACCTGCGTCAGGCGGAAGGTGAGGGCGCCTTGGCGCCTCTCTAGCCACTCCTCAAAGAGGGGACTTATCGCCGCAATTGTGGCGTGCCCAGCACTGAGTTGCGACAATCGCACTCTCTATGCCGCTATGAGATCCCGCCGGAGCTCTGTCCTCTGTACCGTGATATCTCGCGGCAGCGGAGTTACGCCCCAGCGTTTTGCCTCCTCTCGCCACTCCCATATGTAGGCGAGTACTTTGGGCTCCAGATCCCATGGTGGCAATCCGGCAAGGAGGCTCGCCGCCTCAGTGGAGACCAAGCGGTATCCTCGGACCAGCCGGACAGCCATGACCCTTTGGGACGCGTTCAACCGGCGGGCTGGTCACCACCTCAGGGAACGCGCTCATACCGGTGCCCCGTAAAAGACCATGGACCGCACGACCCCCGCATAGAGCCTCCGGCAGGAGGCGTTTGGTCCCCTTAGATTGGGCAGGAGCCGCCTCAAGGCAGCCCCGGCCCGCTCCAGTCTGGGAGCCAAACGTCGGAAGTACTCCACGAAGTTCCACCGGCTGTCGAGGACTAGTCCCAGATACTTCATCGTCAGCTCGACGCCGATGTGAACCCCTCCCGCCGTTATTTGTGAACCCGACGGTGGCGCGTCCCGAGGACCATGAAAACACATAGCCTCAGACTTGTGCAAGGCCACTTCGAGTCCCAATTGCCGAATCCTTTCGACGATTGTCGCAACCCCGCATGTCGCTGCTTCAGCCGCCGCCTGGTGCGACCTCCCCTGCGCCTGCCAGGCCTGCACGATTGAGGCTTCCAGGAGGAGCTCCCGGTCCAGCTGCTTCAGCGGCCACCGCGGATCACCCAGAGCCTGTCGGACCGGCGCGCTCGAGGTCTGGGCGGAGACGTCGAACCGGATGTACCGGTGGTCGGAATAGGTCTCCACCTCCTCCAAGACACGCCAGTTGACGACATGCGGCGACAGAGCGGGGCTGGCGAACGAGATGTCCACCACTGATTCACCACTGATGCATTCGTACACATGTTGGGACCGAACCCCGGTTTAGGACGACCAGGCCTGTCTCCAGAGCCCAGTCCTCCACCATCTTGCCCCGTGTGTCCATATGCCGGGAACCCCAAGCCACATTCTTAGCATTGAAGTCCCCGACGACGAGCACGGGGAGGGAACGGAACCCGACGACGACGACTCTCAGCTCCGCAAGAGAGTTGTGGAATTCGGCGAGAGTTCGGCTCGGGGAGAAGTATACCCGTACCACGACTATCTTCCCGAACCGTGCTGCCACGCAACCCCGTCCTCTCTTGACAGCCTCGAGGGACGGGGTACCGGCGGCGGCCGACGAAATTAGGGTCACTGAGCCGCTCATGTCCTCCACCCAGTCGTCCCTGGGCGGGACAAAGTACGGCTCAGCGACCACGGCGATGTTAATCGACCACTGCGCCATGCTCTGGAGCAACAGATCCTGAGCGGAGGCACAGTGGTTGATGTTCGCCTGGAGGAGGCGTTGAACTTGAAATTCAGGGACTCCCTAAGTACGAAGTCCGCAATTTCGGCTAAAGTTACTGGTGTTTACTATATCACTTATACCCTGTCCACTAGGTTAACCGTTTTTTGGACAGCTGTCTTAAAACGTAAGTATTCCAGATTACGTAAAAGTTAACTTTAAGATGCGTAATAAAATAAATATATAAACTGCCTTATCTTATTGAATTATCTTATTTATGGCTTCTTACAGACATTATAACATTGTACGTGTACCAATCAATGTATTGTGTGTTTTACGGTTTACCTAATGGACATGGTATACAGACATAAGATTAGTTCGGTTTCCGAACTAAGAATGAATGACAACCCGATTTGACAGCTGTCGCCTTTGCACGCGTTGTATTTTTGCCTGTCCGAAGTATTGAATTTGGCACTTATTTTGACGAATTAAGTACTTTCGGAAGGGCCCATATCTTCCTTGACGGACTCATGGCCGAATCCTATAATTTACGAAACATTTTGGGAAATTTGGAAATATATTGCTTGACACAATCAAAAAATTATGTGAATAATATTGAATCTTTAGTAATCCTTAGTAGCTGTTATTTGTGTGTATCTTATTTCATGTACTTATGTACTCAGTCCGACTTTAAGTTTATCAACATTCTCTTTTTGTGTAACTGTGGAGAACGTTGTTGGTTCCACATTTGTATAACTCCTTCTGTTCAATTTCCTTGTACAATATAATGCGTGATTGTTTGTTCGTAAAATAAAAAAATAGACCTCATAGCTTTGCATAGTACACCCTCCCATATGGAAGTAGCTATCACAGGTAAAATATTATCTGCTTATGAATCTGTTTCTATGTCCCAGTTTGGCAATTAAAATGCTACCATTGTCCATCGATTCATTTTTGTTTATGGAAATCATTGAGATTAGACACATGTGGGATGATTCTCAACTTTATTATTTTTATTATCATCATTTTAGATTTCTACGGCCTTCACCAGGTCATCGTACACCTTGTGGGAGGCCTTCCAACGCTACATATTTCGGTACGCGGCAATTATTCGACCTATGTCGGGTACCTTGGTTCTCCTGCGGCTATCTTCATTTTTGATTCGATCACGTACGGAAACTCCAATTATTTTTTATATTATGGAACTAACTATAGGAATAATATATTATCACTGTAACAATATAATTTCTAATCCCTACATTGAAAACATAAAGTAATGGGGGCAGGCAGCCATGCTTGTAATTAAAATGGCGGACGATTACGCGACTCGCGGCATTTTTATAAAAAAAGTACAACAAACTATTACAGACGAGTAGAGGAAAATTAAAAAAATGTTTCCATTCGTTCGCGAAATTATTTGATGTGAAAGAAGTTTTAATAGAATACGTGTTCACTCACTGTTCATTGAAATGTGTTTATTGAATCACTGGCTGGAGTTGTTTCTATTGCGTGCGTTGCATTTTTAGTAGCTCTATTAGTTTGGCTAAATGGAATACACTATTTTTGTAAAATATTTATCTTTTTATTACAATTGAATAAGGGTTTTTTATTTTTTAAGGGCGTTCGGCTTAATGATAACAGCCCCACGGGTCGATCGAAGGTTACGCTACGCTTGCTGAGGCCGAACCGTGGATGGGTGACCATCCTAACATATCGAGACCCCTCCGTGCCTAGGGAAGCACGTTAAGCCGTACCGGCTGTCATTCGCAGATCTTTGTCTGTCGTTACAGTAGTCAGAAGCCCAAACCCTTACCGTGTTATCCAGTAACTGTGTTCTGCAGGTAAGATAGACAGTTGCTCCATGAAAATACTCAGGTTATACTGAAAGCCGACCTCGAGGTAGTTGGAAAAAGGCTAAAAGGCAGATTTTACCTTGTCTATTTAACGATCTGAGACTTTTTTGTCCCGAGTACAAACTAATTTTGGGGATTCATTTTGAGAGATGCATATTAACCGCAAATCACAAGATCTAGTAATTTGCGAGTCGCCGGTGTCGTCTTTACAACAACAATTACTATTATAAAAACTTTACAATAATTAAGTGCCCGCGCTAATTAAATCCCAACACATGACACAGTCGTTTTTTATTGTTCTTCTAAGAAATAGAAGGACACCCAGTGGAAACTTTCTGATGATGATTTTATTCATGTACAGTCACGAGCAAACGTATGTATACACTCGGCTTTATTCAAAAGCGATATACTCCTTATTATTTAATGAAATTTTAGGTTGTTACGAACATACCATTTTCTATAGTCTACTCATAAGGAGCTTGTATTTAGGATGCAAAAGCGAGGCGTAAGGTCAATGTGTGGTGACCACAAATAGCTGTCTTCCTTATTTTAAATTTCTGAAAATTCAAATTTCCGTCTTTGTACAGACTGGAAACGGCTTTATTTGTGAAAAATAATCCACATCTGTTTCAAAAATTGTCGGCAGTCAGAAGCAATCCAATACGAACTCAATATATACATTATTGTTCCAAGTTAAATGTAAAACCGCACTAATGCAAAAAAGTTTTTTTTGCATAGCCCCACGCATTTATAACAAAGTACCTAATATTATTAAAACTATGACTGTATTCAAATTTAAAAGGGCACTCGAAATATTAATTGCAAAAAGGTATTACACAATTGACGACTGCCTTAATGATTGAATCAATTGACAGCATGGTTGGCGCAGTGGTTAAGCGATTGACTGCTGCGCCGCGTGTCGCGGGTTCGATTCCCGCACGGAACAAATATTTGTATGACCTACAAGTAGTTGTTCCGGATCTGGCTGTTTGTGTATGTGAGTTTAAATGTTTGTAAATGCACCCACGATACAGGAGAAATTCCTAGAGTGGGGCAACGTTTAAAAAAAAAAAAGATGAATCACTGACTGATTGACATAATATTATAACTTTTTATTTTTATTGTAACCTACATGACATTTTTACTGTATTACTGTGACATTTTTACTGTAATTCAAACGATTTGACATTAATATGTATTATTTTATTCTAATAATTGTTATTTAAAATTATAATCTATTTAATATATCTTTTGTGTAAATTAAATACTTAATAATATGTTTTGCATGCCCATTTGACGGTAAAGCATGGAGGACTCTTATAATAAAACATGTATGTACTAAATACCCATGTTTGCAAACCAATAAATGATTTGATTTGATTTGATTCGAACCTATAGGTTTATGTAATGTGTCGTATTTCAACGTTGCATTCGTTATTTCACGAAAAAATCGCAATTGAAAGTTGCCAAGTGTTGACATATTGGTGCTCGTGACTGTACAACACGTTAATATGCAGATTGGCTACATAAATAGATTTTAATTATGCTTATTGCCATAATTGCAACACTAGATACAAAATAAACAATTCTATGGTAAGTATAGAATATAAATAGGTAGGAAATACAAAGAGACGTTCTAAAAGAAGCTGTACTTAGTACCTTTATAATGTTTCGCGGTGGAAATCCTCATGGACTTCCTCCATCGTGGGGGTGATGGAGGGGACTCTTACCGGCTAAAACCACCGCGGTGTTCCAGCTCTGCCTATGGCCGGGGTGACGGTTTTTAAAAACAAGCAATAGCCCAATAAGGTCTTTCTCACCCAAAGACATTAAATTATTTACTTGTATCTTAAATCTCTTTGTTCTCACCAATCCATACTGATACTAATTTTATAAATGCGCAAGTAACTCTGTCTGTATGTAACCTTTTTCGCCTTAACGGCTGAACGGATTTTGATAAAATTTTACACAGGTAGACTATAACCTGGGATAGGATAGGACATACTTTTTATCCCGGTAGTACGTTCCAGAGGTATAATATCCGAAAACCACGCAGGCGAAGCAGCGGTTAAAAGCTAGTTGCTATCAAACACATGCTGCGGTCACACATCGGTTTGCCAAACTTAGATATTATAGCAATTACTACTTTAATAGCTCATTGGGAAGCCCAGCCATATTTTTTTTTTGCCGTTAATATCCCACTGCTGGGCAAAGGCCTCCCTACTCTCTTTCCACCTCTCTCTGTCCAGAGCCGCCAGGCCCAATCTTCATCAACCAACCCCACATGTATATCAAACAAGCTTCTGCCGGCGGCTGCATCAGCGTAAAATTTCTTGTTTCGGCATAAAATGTATTCTAAGACCCTCGACAATATCATACTGCAGCGTCCTATTACTTACTGAAAAGTTTTTCGGAATCGGATCAGCAGTTCCGAAGATAACCCTCTACAAACAAACAAACAAACTTTACATCTTTTTAATTTAATTTAGTCTAGATTAAACATATCAAGGCGACCACCATAAATGCCTATTTATATAATATCAAGATCTAAATAAAGGACATCGCTCGTAGTTCCCCACAACACGACAGATGGCGTTACCTTCGCGAGTGGTTGGCAATGTGCTCAATGACCTGATGCGGAGCGAATGTCAGGGTCTCAGGATGAGGACGATCTACCGGATAAGGCATTTGTTTACCGATAGTAAACTAGACTAATAGATAAACGAAGGATTATGTATTGTGAGGTCAATGCCGTGTGGATTATTTAATTTTTTTGGATCTCACATAACAAGTCGACTGTTTTTCCCCGAAGGATTAGGCAGAGGTGTAGCTGTCGGTAGGTATATGTATATGTATCTTCACCCACATTCGCCTTTAATGTAAGCACTGACATACGGTTGACTGTACAGCCCATAGATTTAGTATATACTACTAGTACAGCCTATCGCGGTGAAGGAAAACATCGTGAGGAACCCGGCAGGTCCAAGAATCGAAAATTCCAAGACATGTGACTTCCACCAACCCGCACAGGGCCCGCGTGGTGGATTATAGCCCACTCCCTCTCGTAAAGAGGAGGCCTGTGTCCCAGCAGTGGGAACATTATAGGCTGATTATACTACAGCTTAACTATTCTGGGAAAATCTCAACGTGAAAACTACTCAGATGAAGTAAGTCGTCCATTCATCTGCCGATCTAATGAGTAAGTAAATCACCGTGATACCTGAAGTGAGCAGCTACTTCGTCTGATGCTAGGGATTTACACTATTGACAGCTCACTTCACTAAATATTTCATGGTGTGATTTTAACAGAATGTGCCAAGAATAGTGAAATTAAATCTATACTAATAATAAAGCTGAAGAGTTTGTTGGTTTTCTAGAACGCGATCAAGCTAGTCGGATTTGAAAAATACATTTTGCATTTGATAGCCAAGTTCTTGAGGACGGCTATTAGGCTATTTAACATCACGCTAGGACCCTGAGGAGTCGAGAAAAAAGAAAAACAGTCGGATAGGAAAGAACGCTAAGCGAAAACGGAGTAAGTAAAAGCGAGGGCGGGCGACGCGATGCGATGCGATGCGACGGGCCGGGTCGGGGAGCAAGACATGTTCCGCGGACGGAGTCACGGGCATTAGCTAGTGAACAGTATTCTTAAATTTTTGACAAAAAATCTAGAATATATGAGTTTGTATGAAACACAATATTTTTAAATAAATCATCATAATAAAATAAATCAAACATAGTTGTAAGTTAATAAAACTAGTTCCATTACAAGGGTAATGAAAAAACTAATTTGAGTTTCATAGAGCTAGGGGTTACGTAATTATTTTAGGCATAAATACAAAATTTTAATAAATGTAGAAACACGTTATAACGTAGACAGTCGAGTCTCATCCAAAAAAAATGCAAAAAAAGCGGAAAAATAAATGTTCTAACGATCTTTGAGGTCGTGGATTCACATCCGGGCAAGCCGCCATGTGACTTGTTCAATATGTTCAATCTGAGTTCTGAGAACTACCCACCCTACGCCTGTTATTAAATAACAGCCACACGGGTCGATCGAAGGGTAAGCTATGCTTACCACGGTCGGAACGTGGATGGGTGAACATCCATATTAAGAACACTTCGTGTCTAGGAAAGCAAGTTTAGCCGTTGGCCACGGCTGCCTTTCGTAGATCTTTGATAGCCTTTACGGGTCGCCAGAAGCCTGAAAGTCTGGCAACCAGTCGTGCCAAACGGTGTCATGTTACCCAGCAACTTCGCTGTGGAGATCAGATAGGCAGTCCACGTAAAATACTGGCATTCAGCGGCATCCAGGGTTATGAATGGAAGCCGACCCTAACAGTTGGTAAAAGGCAGGCAGAATGATTGATTTTTATCAGCCTATAGTCGGAACTATTGGCTTAATTGAGAAGCAATTGATTACATGGTTGACTTTGAAACTTTTGAGTCACTAAGAAAAGAATCTATTTGGCTACCGACTGTGACAATGTATGAAAAACAAACGACACTCAGTCGGCGTTCAAGGCGTTGAAGTTCTTATTGCATACAATTTGTACTGGACACAGTGTATACACCAGACAAGACAGTCGTGTTCACTTTGGTGTGAACACGGCCTAAGTTAGTAGGTACTAAATATAGGTATCTTCTAAAATAACACATATTTCGAAATTAATCTCACTGTCTCACATAAAAAAACCCTTATTATTTTTCTCATATTATCTAGACAATCTTTTATTAAACGCTCCCCGCAAACTCATATCGTCAATAACAAAGCTATTGAAGTTGACGCCGGTATTAAACCCAGCGGTATACAAGCCCCAGCTTTACGACCACAGAGTATTGTAAGACGGTATTTTAGCCCAGAATATAGGCAGTAGAACAATAAAGAGGCTGCACACTGGGTGGTATATATATTTTTCTGTGGATATTTGTCTGTTCATTGGCGCTCGTGACAATGGGTGGGGTATTGAGGAATGTTTTTGTATTGACAGGTCCAGGCTGGTTAAGGTATTCGGCGCTATCTGTCTCTTGAAGTTCCGAGAATTTGTCGTTCGTTTCTCTGGAATATCGGACATTTCTGCGTTGTCTTCGTTGTATTACAAATGAGTCTTCAGATTGTTGGCCAACCAATAACTAGAGTCCCACAGCATTTCGTTTTCGGTTCGCGTTGGATTTCGGTAAAAAATCGGCCGGAAAAAGTTTCGTGTCGTTTAAAATTAAAAATTTAATAAAATTATTAAAAGTATAATATAATTAATATAGCTATAAAAATCGATACTGCATTTTACCAAGGAAAACCACCTATCGAACATCTATTTTTTGTGTTCGATTTTCAACTGAAAATGTAAATCAGACTGAATTTTATTTTCGGTCGGATTCTATATACCTATATAACATACTCGTACATCAAAAGAAATACCATTTTCATTTCGGTTTGAATTGCTAAGTAGTATCGATTGGTATCTATATTAACTATTGTATAACTTTATGTTTCTAACTGCCTCATTGGTCTAGTGATCGCAAGCGCTAATGCTGATCCTGAGGTCCTAGTTTCGATTCCCAAGTCGGGCAAAGTTTTATTGGGTTTTTCCATCACTAATTTCTCAGCAGCAGCACCCCAACCACCCTCTATTACATGGGACTTAAACATAACTGGCGAAATGTGGGTGTACTATAGGTACAGCTGTGCCTACCCCTTTGGGGATTACAGGCGTGATGTTATTTCGTAGATCTACGTTATTTTAAGACCTGGCACATATTATTTGATGTATACTCATGTTTTACAATAAATATATCTATTCTATTCTATATTATAACTTTATTTTATAGATGTAAATTTAAAATTGACTTGAATCTAATTAAATACATACAACGTGGCAATGCTGTCAGCCTGTTTGGCACTTTTCCTGTAAACAGCGATGCAAACGAATTTTTTAAAAGAAATAAAGGAAGAAAACACATTTATTTGCGGCAAACATGACGCATAAAAAGAACACAAACACAAAAAAGAAATAACATGATTAAGATTTTGATTATTTCCACTCCTTTTTAAATATTATTATTATTTTAAGACTGTTGACTTCTTATGGACTCCTTCAACAAGAACCGGTCCTTAACAGCTTTAAACAGAGAGAAGTGGAAAGAGAGTAGGGAGGCCTTTGCCCAGCAGTGGGCATCACAGGCTTTTGATAATAATAATAATAATGACCTCGTGAAAGCCGAGAAAGATAAACAAATCAAGTATATCTTATCTGTTCCCGATACCGGTGGGCTATTTTTTATATTTTTAAATGTTTTTATACTTTTTATATCCTAATATTTAAAAATATAGTTTATATGTTTACATTGAAATAAAGGAGATAATAATAATAGATGAGCCCGATGTAGATCTACTAGCGTCCGTAGCCTGGCTGCGTTTCGGTGACCTCTTTGGAGAAACCGAAGGTTTTGTCTGTGCAATTATGGACGAAGTTATGATGACGAACAATTACCGGAGATTTATTGTGAAAGACGGCACGGTTGACATCTGTCGAGCATGCCACCGGCCGGGAGAATCAATCAGGCATATTATCTCCGGGTGTTCTCGTCTAGCTAACGGAAAGAACTTGCATAGACACAACCTAGTAGCCAGGATTATCCATCAGCAACTTGCTCTGAAATACAACCTTGTGGAATCTGAGGTGCCGTACTACAGGTATGTGCCCGACCCAGTTCTCGAAAATGGAAATATCACATTGTACTGGGATCGATCCATCATCACTGACAGGACTATTGTTGCCAATAAGCCTGATATAGTGGTGGTGGATCGATCAGAGCGGCGCGCAATGATTGTTGATATAACCGTCCCGCATGATGAGAACCTCGTGAAAGCCGAGAAAGATAAACAAATCAAGTATCTTGACTTGGCTCGCGAGGTTGTCGACATGTAGGATGTGGACTCAGCGATCATTGTGCCGATAGTCGTGACAGCCAATGGCTTAATAGCCAAGAGCCTCGACCAACACCTGAGGAGGCTCTCGTTGGGCAGCTGGATCAAGGGCCTGATTCAGAAAGCGGTACTTGTGGCCACGGCTCGCATTGTCAGGAGGTTCCTCTCTCTAGAGCCTTTCGAACATATGAAGCAATGGATTAGCAATATCCTTCAAAGTGATTCAGATTGTGATTGATCGTGTGTTACACAATTAGGGTGCGGTTCCCGATACCGCTGGGGTACTATTTTTGATATTTTTTAATGTTTTTTTTTATATATATTTAAAAGTGTAAATTATATGTACATACACAATGGGTCCCAAACAGCAGCAAACGACAACGCGGCAGACCCAGAATGAGATGGCGGGACGAGCTCGACTCTTTCCACAAGGATTGGCGTTTAACAGCACTAGATAGGGATAAGTGGAAGGAGGGAAGGGAGGCCTTTGCCCTGCAGTGGGACAGAAATGGCTGAATAAATAAAAAAATATATGTATTTAAATGAAAAAAAGGAGATAATAGCTTCTTAAACTAGGTAAATAAAATTAAACAATACTAAATGTAACTTATACTAACCATTGTTTATTTTTTGTTTCAGGTATGAAGTTAATCAAGACATCCCGGGCAGGTTTGGCTAGCACGCGAGTGTTTAGGTACCCAGGTCACTTGACCTCCTTGCGATTATATCACTCATCGAACATTTGTGTTTTAAACGTAATTAGGCACGAACCGCATTTATTTATCACTTCGCGTGAAATTTCTTGTTTGAACATAAAAT
Organism: Apamea epomidion; assembly: GCA_947507525.1. Lineage (NCBI taxonomy): Eukaryota > Metazoa > Arthropoda > Insecta > Lepidoptera > Noctuidae > Apamea > Apamea epomidion. The sequence continues at coordinate 17,230,813 of OX382246.1, read as the reverse complement.
AATATGTGTACCTATCCTCGGTAATACTATAGCTTCCCATTAGTGAAAGAGTTTTTGGAATCAGATCAGTAGTTCCGAAGATTATAGCAACATACAAACTCAAAGACTGTGCTTGATCGGGTGGTACACAATTAGGGTGCAGGTCGTTAACACTGGGAAACGTGAATGACTCGGTTATTGCGGTTTCAAAAATAACTTAACCTGTTTCAAAAGATAAAATAAAAAACCGGTCATGTGCGAGTCGGACTCGCGCACCGAGGGTTTCGTTCAAATTTGTAGGTACGTAACTACAAAAGGTTTTCGGATGTTTTCCTTTACTTGTGCTACATGACATTGCTTCTTGCCAAATGTCATGATTCTAGGTCAACGGGAAGTACCCTATAGGTTTGATTCCCTTGCGAGTGTCAAGACATGCGGCATAAACGGAACATAAACGCCCGTACCTTTTGTTTGCGTTTACTTAGAACTTTGATTTTTTTACCGCTTTAAGGGATTGCAGCCCGGAGTAGTCAAAGTCAAAGTTTTTATTTGTAAAACATAGGTGTAAAAATAGGTTAGGTACCTATAGTTTGAAATAGAATAGGTACAAAGATCTCTATGTTTTGCCGTTAACGGCGTACAAATATCCAGTAGGGAAATTACGCAAAAGCATGCGAAGTTACAATTATATTAAATTTTTTGTTAAAAATTGAATGACAAGCTACGAGTAACAGAGTTAACTATCCTCTATCAAACTTAACAATATTGCATACAAAATTTGTTTAGAGCATTTTAAATGTTAAAAACATAATAATATTTCTTATGTATTAGGTACTATTAAATTTTAAATATATTTACAACTGACAAACATAATCACAAATTAAATAACTAATTATTACCGCACATATTTATCCACATATCTTGCATTATCTTCTAGGTATTCATTAGTGGAATAATATGCCTTTTGATTTAAGAGATTATTTAAATATTTTTTTAAATCATTTAGCTCCGTATTTGATAATAATTTCCTCAGTATTTGATATTAATTTCAACTTGATAACTCTACGCGTTCCTGAGAAAAAAGGTCTTGACAGCGACAATGAAGTGATCTTATTCTTACCTCAGAAGGAAAAACGGAACCCTTGTTCCGTTTTTCCTTTTGGGATACGGGACCCTAAAAATGGAGTCGGTATTGTTACAATATAAAATTTGTGGCCTCCTATGGCAAGCTAACATAAGCCCAAAGGGCAGGTGGTCCGGCGTCGATATATAAGGAAACAACCAAACCATCTCAAACACCGTTTATTTGTAAAAATAAACCTAAAGCAATAAAAGGTGAACCTTAAAAAACGAATTTACTTTATCATTAACAAATTAGGCAGGTGAATATAGCTATATCTTAATATTGCCAGCCAGCTAAAATTTCAGCAGAAAGAGCTAGGGTCGTGGGGACTTAGCAATAAACCCAGTACTGTTCCGTTTTAAACGTTTAAATTAAATAATATAAATTTCAAATTTAAGGTATAACCTTCCAGTTATTTGTAGGTTATTAATATTAGTAAATGGGCGCCAGAGACTTTAAGAGTCCCGGATCCCGGACCCGACGAAGGTGTCCAATATACTTCTGGATGAACATAGAATGTCGAACCCAAGATCCTCAATTCAAATTATGTTGAAGACCGGTTTCTAATGTTGAAAACCGGGCTAAGGTAACCAACGGGTTCTTACAGAAGCCGTATTAAAATTAATAAAAAATATTATGAGGGATAAAAAAACAACCGTCCCGCCTGCGGTATCGCTAGACGGACTCCAACAGCCGCACAGTCGTCTCCGCAAGAGGCTTCGAGCGGACTCGAGGAACGGGTCTCGGGTCCAGGCCCCAGACGCTCCTCTAGATCCTGGTGGCGAGACGAATCTCTTGAGGTGCCTCTCGGTTGGTTTAGGGAGAAAACACTTGACTGCAAGATCCTCGACTGGCTGGAAAGTTGTCTGCGTATGCGCAATTTGGAATACTGTAATAAATATCCATGGATCACGACAATATCCTTTTAACAACCAGGGAAGGGCTCGCAGACCCTTCCTAACAACATTACAACAAAATCCTTACCTTTTTAAAACATGGAATAAGGTTTGTATTGTCACCCAAGCGTGTTCAATGGCCAATAGATGGCCCCACGGTTCAATAACCCTGTCATGGATCACAAACCGGAACAAGACGGGGCATTCCGAAAATCTCCCCTATTTCAAGGTAAAATGATTAGAGGATAAACACTACACCAAGACACTTCATTCTTGAAAATCACTAACAACTGTCCAACGTGACGTTTAAATGCTGAAACAATAAGAATCTCCATGTTCCAGACCAACAAACAAATTATTTGTGATTTCCAACATCGAAATTTGTCCTGATTAGTGTAATTCACCCAGAATATTCATTCCGCAAATTTAGTATGTACAACCTTGCCACACTATGACAAAGACAATTACACTTCCGTATTCGGTTATTCGGTTTATTATGAATTTTTACTGAACGCTGAAAAATATTAGGGATTGCTCCATACGATATTATTTCAATGGTTAGCGATCAATTTGTTAAAATATCGATTAAACTACAACTGTGAATCGGCGACCACCAGATGTCGCCTTTAACTATATTAATCTATACCTTTAACTGTCAGAAACTGACGTTCACTGTCCAACGTGACGTTTGGAATGTAAACATCAACTTGATTACAATATTTGATCTAATTTATTGTGCAAACCTGTTTAATAGGTTTAGAATTGTGATTTATTGTGAGAAAGTGTTAACTATGTAAATATTCCAGTGACGAAATACAGTTGAAGGAATGAGTCCTTCAATTAAATGCAGGCCAAAGTCAATTGTACAAACTACAATTAATTATATTAATCGGAAACCTCATAATGTTACTTATGTTTTCAGGTAGGTATAAAAAAGAACGTAACAGTATTAATAAAGATATTTTGTCCAAAAGTGAATTGTCCCAGTGATTTCGCTCTCAGCACGTGGAACACTTTTCATTCCATTTATTTGCAACATCAAAAGCAACACGGCTTTCAAAACTAGTGTCTATTTATAGCTTATTTTTTAATTTTAGGCAACAGCTTGAATTTGAGACCGAGCGAGTTGTTGCATTGCACATGTAAGCGTACATGCCCTTTGTACCTGGAAGCTTTTATATACTACTGTTTACGTTTTTTTTTTTATTAATGCATGCGTATAGTCAGCTTTCAATGTTTTTGTTGGTATATTGGCGTGTGCTAGCTGACATATAGCATTGATTTCATTTAATGTTTTGTGTTTCGTAATGTTAATTACTTTCCCTACTATTGTATAGAATCAAGTTCTTCTAACTGAACAGACAGCTGTGCTGCTGGGGAGTTTGCTGCACCACTTCTTCTTCCCAGCGAAAGCACTAGTAAGTGGTATAGGACGGGCGTTTTATTGGGGACTGTCTTATGTAATGTTGACGTTTAAAAACTGCTCATTCTCAGCCTAGTTTGAATAAATGACTTTTGATGTTGATAAGAGTAGTGACATACCACACCTGCTGAAAATTACGATACGAAAATTCAGCGTGTTTTATACAGGGTGGCAGGGAAATCGACGCGCAAACTGTAGCCATAAAGAACAATGGGAAAATTTGTATGGACCCCGTCCCCAGCAGTGTATCACTATGAGCCATGTGTGAAAAAATAGATGTTATTCTGAATAACAAATTACTGAAAGAATTATATTTTAAATATGATTATTATTTATTTTTATTTATGATTTTTTATTTTTTTATTATTTTTGTATTAGACCTATTTTATGATTAATAACATGTTCTTAGATTTTAAGAACATCTATCTACTTTCTATCTATGCTGTGGGTTTGGTTTCCGCACTTAGCCCTTCAAGTGGACCATAATGTGTGGACCAAGGCGGCCGTCAGTGGTTATTTCAATCAGCCCACCTCCCTCCAGAAGTTGATTAGGTCCCCTAGTCCACTATCCACTGGACACGTGTCCCGAGGGTTTCTGACCTAATCTGAGTGACGCCTATGCACTCAAAGAGCACATGCGCAACGGTTTCATCAGTCTCCACGAAATAAATTTTGAACGTGTTTTTGTCAAAGGCGCCCTCGATGTCAATGAAGGCAGCCAATGCAGAGCATTCGTGGTCCATTGCGCGTTCAATCTTGGATACCACGCCGTGCAGCGCGGATTCTGTTGATTTGCCTGTGGAGTACGCATGCTGTTGTTTGTGGAGTGGCTTTGCCCGAAGAGGTCCGTCTCGGATGTGTCGATTACAGTCTCTCTAGCTAGGGTCTTTAGTAGAAAGGATGTGAGACTTACGCCCCTTTCACACGGCAGTCCAGTTTTCGGGATCAGCTTTTTACTGGATCCTGCAAAACTGAACTGCCATGTGAACACAGCGTCCAGTTTTTCAGGATACAGTAAAAAACCCGGTCCTGCAAAACTAGACTGCCGTGTGAAAGAAGCGTTATACTGTACAGCTTGGGTTGTGAGAAGTCGGCCTTGCCAAGTTTGGGTACGAAGATGAATTTCACTTCGCGCCAGGCTAATGAAAATGAAAATCTGAGTGCTATGCAAGCCCGATATATCTCCACCAGGCATAGTGTAATATGGTTAATCTGTATACGTATGGTTCAGTATAGTAATAATCAGTATGGTTGTAGAAATTAATGCTTCTAAAAAATATTTTTATTATTTATATTAATACTATTTGAAATACAAAATAATCATAGAGGGTATGAAAAAACAAATATAAACATGAAGAAATTAAGAAATTAATGATAGTATAAAGAACCTCACTGATAATTACATTATTTATGAATGAGTAAATGACACATTGAAAGGACATTTAAAAGAAACAGAAATCGACTCTTAATAAAAACTTTTTTTATTTAGCATTGTGTATTTGTGAGCCATACACTCAAAAAGTATTCGTAGTTTCTAGGATGGCATCATCCCGAGCACTAGCAGGGCCAACGAAGTTTTCCAAATGTCGGCCGATCCCACAATACCAAATGACACTCGGTGTGTACTGGCGCGATTCTCCGTCGTGATTATTATTTATTGAAGCATGAACAGTGTGCTCATAAAAAAAATTCTGAATAAAAATAATTTATTGTGTTTCTATCTTTATGGATGAATAACTTTTTTCCCTTATTATTCACACACATTTACTGCCATACTGTTAAATGATGTATTTTTTACGCTCTTTCATTTGATATATGAATAAAAGTGCTACAAGGGTGGGGACGCTTTTTCCCAATGTTCTTTAGCACATGAATCTGGACCCTATAGGGTAGAAATTTATCGACTGTTATCAAACAAAATATCTGCTATTTCATAGAAAACTGCGATACCTACGTGGTCAAAATGTATGGAACAGATTTTTTTTTAAATTAACTGACGAAAAATTTTAACGCCGGGGGGCCAGCATCATGGTGACCAGTTGCACGCCGATGTCTCTAGCAACCTGTATATTTTACTGTAAAATGAACTGTGTCGTTACGCTTAGGTATTAAGCGAATAATTAACTGTCAAGGCAAAGTTGAAACTTTATTACCTATTATCTTCTTTAACTTGAATGCAGCAATAACCCCTTACAATGTACCCATATTCTGGTTACATATGACTGTGGCAGATATCTCGCATATATGCAGGTAGATGTGGTTTAATATCGCAGACAAAAGAACTGCTCGTAGCAGCCAGACGGCTCTTAATATAAACACCTGGCAGGGGTGACTAACATGTAGGTAGCGAGTAACAATGTTGTTTTCACAGGATTTATCGAGCTTATTTAATCCTGTCAAGTGATTTGGTAGAAGTTATTTCGGTTAGCGTCTGTTGTTATTTTGGTTATCAAGTCATAACAGCTAACATAAGATTTAAGAGCAGTTTTGACTAATATCTTTTATGAGTTTTATCAAGCACGTGTACTTGATGAAACTCATAACAGATATATAAAGAAATAGGTCACAGAAACACGTGAAATACACAATAAAGAAAAATTATAAAAAAAAAAAAAAAAGATAAAAAAACCTTTTTAATAACAAGCTTTTATTACTTGCTAATAAAAAGAACTAAAAAGTTAAAAATAATTTAAACCTGATAAGAAATAAATAAAAGCGTGTTACATTTTGATGGAACATTAAAGAACATTTAGCATATAATTACAGCTTCATTATTTTTCTTTTGCAATCACAATGTAACACGCTTTTATTTATTCTTTATCAGGTTTAAATTATTTTTAACTTTGTAGTTCTTTTTATTAGCAAGTAATAAAAGCTTGTTATTAAAAAGGTTTTTTTTTCTTTTATTTTCTTTTAATTTTATTTTTAACTTTTTAGTATTTTTGTTTGCGTAGCAGTATTTTTCCGTTATATGCGTTTACTGCACTTAATCTACCTGTACATCATCAGACCCTGGTTACCATGTAGCACCAAAGACGAATCAAACGAGCCCAAACTCGATGGGGTTATGTCGTTTAATTACTGAGTTCCTATGGCCATCTTCCAGCTCCACCATCAGACCTTGGTTACCATCTAGCACCAAAGTACTCGTCAAGACGAATCATACGAGCCCAAACTCGATGGGGTTGTGTCGTTTAATTACCGAGTTCATACGGCCATCTTCCAGCTCCATCATCAGACCCTGGTTACCATGTAGCACCAAAGTACTCGTCAAGACGAATCATACGAGCCCAAACTCGATGGGGTTGTGACGTTTAATTACCGAGTTCCTATGGCCATCTTCCAGCTCCATCATCAGATCCTGGTTGCCATCTAGCACCAAAGTTCTCATCGAGACTGATCAAACGAGTCCAAACTCAATGGGGTTTTGTCGTTTAACTTGAGTTCCTATGGCCACCTTCCGGTTCCATACTCAGATCAGCTCCATGTCATAATAATTTTGCATTGACATCCGATTTACACAAGCATGTAAAATTTCAGCTCAATCATTGAAGATATTTGCTTCAAAATTGAGTTACAAGAGTCCAGCGGAACATACATATGTACATCGCAAGTTAAATAAAAGCTTGTAAAAACAAAATCCTACTTTAATATTATAAACGTGAAAGTTTGTATGGATGGATGGATAGATGGATGGATGGATGGATGGATGGATGTTTGTTACTCTCTCACGCAAAAACTACTGAACGGATTTGAATGAAATTTGGCACACAGATAGTTCATAACAAGAATTAACACATATGTAGGATACTTTTTATCCCGATATTCCCACGGGATCGAAACTTATGCGGGTGAAACCGCGGAGCGCAACTAGTATATCTATAATAACGAGCACATAATAGAAATAGTCGGCAGCTGCACGACCCACGTGACTGTGACAAGAACGCTTCCACTCAGCAGGATGCTTAGGGAACCCACAGCACAGTGCTGATTTTCAGCGGTCACCTAACAATGGCTTATCTTAATTCTATTTTGGTTTGTTGAAAAAAACATCAAATGACTTTAATTATCAAAATGGCAGACAAGCTGTGCCTATTAAGTCACAGCTTGTTTAAAAAATAATTATTCTAATAATGTAAAAATAAGCCTAAGCTTACTTTTGGTAAACTATCTGTTTGTCGTGCCCGGCGTCGGTCGCCCGTGTGAATTTCATGCCTGTACATTTTTTTATTGAGATTTTCATAAAAAAGTACTATCAACATTTCCGACTTTCCGGTGAACTTTCCAAGAATATTCTTTCATACAAACCTTGTCCTGACAATTAAATTCTCAACAAATAAAAATCAGCCAAATCGGTCGAGACTTTCTGAAGTGATGATCACTGATATGAATTGACAGGTAGCAGTAGACATGCAGAAATGAATTGAGGAAGGTTTGACATCCCTGCACCAGATATATCACTATACAGAAAAGGGACGGAGCTACACAGGGAGTATAGCACTCTTTCATTTCTGAAAAAAGTATGAAGGTACAATAATGGAATATTTGTTCATACGGATTAAATAGTTCGCGTCATTGGTTAATCGGTTTTTGTATTCCGTGTCTAATGTCCTGCAGCCCGTGTGTTTCCAGTGTGAACTGAAGTGTTATTTATCAGTTAGTAATAGTTTTGATGATAATAATTAAAGTCGGGGTTATTGCACTGCAGGATTTAGTGCACCTAAAGCTTCATTTACATGAATACCGTTCGCTTTATAACTTGTCGACAGCCACAGATAAGTGCGAAACAACCGCGGCAACAAAATAGCTCACTGAGGGCTTAGGTATAACTGACTTCCGTACAGATCCGCGAAATCAGGCGGGAAAGAAATCTGTGCGCTAGAACAGGCAGTTTCGCTTCAGTTTCGCTTGTCGTATAACGGACAAGTCATGGCGGAACTACTGCGGTTTCGCGACGGATATGCCATGTGATAACCGCCATAATGTTCAAACTATTCATTTCTAGCCTGACGATGTGTTGTTAGCCTACGCCCACCTATTTACCCTCACATTACTGAACTGAAACGGCTGAAAAACATGGTTCATTTTGAGTCCAACGATAGTTTACGAGGCTCGCATGTAATATCCTAATAACTAGTCATCGTGGGTAAAATCTAGGTCTGATCGATAACCTAGTTGTTGTTGTTAGAACTTTCGCTATTATCGTGCGGTCGCACGAGGAATATATGTAGTCAAGGACAACGCATATTACGATGACCGGTGAAAAAATGTATTTATCGGAAAAAAAAAACTTTGTCAAATTATGACCAAAAAATCAGCATTGCCATATAACGTGGCAGTGCTGCCAGCCTTTAGAGCGTTTTTCCTTTTGACAACAATGCGGACGAATTTTTTGATGCCCTATATTTCTTTCTTAAAAAAATTTTAATGAAATGAAAAAGTGTTTATTCACATAAATAATTTTAACCAGATATATTACCTCTGCCAAACTGCAAAGCAGTTTGTTGGCCGATGTAGCTCCTTTTTTTTTTGACATATTATCATATTATATAACTCAATACCAAAAGATATTAAAAAAAAAAATACACAAACGTTAGTACTAATTAAAAAACTACTAAAATGCCACATCTTAAAGGGTCATAAAATAAAATAACTAATTTAACACTAAACTTTTTTATATACTTGTACATATTATTGTTTTAAGACTATTAGCTTTTAAATGAAGTACCTTATTAGATTTTAACACCGAAATAAAGAAATTTTAGCTTTTAAATCAAATTATTGAAATAATATTATGTTAGTATTGTACAAATTAAGCTTGTAGACTCGCATTTTCGCTCCCTATCTAATAGGTGAAATAACTCCACCGGCACATTTCCTTATTGTGTCTCGCAAACCGAATTCACAACCTCCCCTTCTTTGTGCCGGTTAAAAAACACAGCCACATGGCGTGATCAAAACCGCGACCTGTAGCGCCACCCATCACTACCAACCTTGAACCCCAAATAATATACGAAGACTCACAACGCCCGCACTTACGACGCCCTAACTAAACAATCAAACCTCGTACCGAAACCCTATCTCCTTATACCATCAAATCAGCGGACCAATCATCTTCAAGACGAGCGCAGTACGTACACTCGGGCGCTGGTGACGTCACGCGGAGACGTTGACCCACCAATCAGCATTATTGTTCTGAGGACAAACAGAACCACACGTGACGTCATCGAGTGTGCCTGTTGGTGACGCACGGGGTGCAAGGGAGGAGAGGTGGCGGGCGTTCCATCATCTGCCTAGTCCTTTCCCAACTATTTTTGCAGTCAGCTTCAAGGTTTACCGGATGCACCTGAATACCAATAGTTTACGTAGAGCGACAGCCTATCTGAACTTCACATCCCAGTTACTGGGTAACACGATACCCCTCGGCAAGACTGATTGGCTGTCTGACTACCCGTAACGACTGTCAAAGATCTACGAATGACAGCCGGGACCAACAGCTTGAGGCGGGCTGACAGCGTCCTTGCCTGCGTCCTGCTCCTGCTGCGTGGGCCCCCCTACGTGTATCCTCTGGGCCACACATGCACCAGCACCTGCCCTTACCTGCACCTGCACCTGTCACTGGCACCTGCCTCGCGTCGGTCCACCTCTTCAGCTCCATCTTCAGCTCCGCCTAAGTTACCTATCACGCATCTTCATCCTTCCTCACCCACACTACCACAAATCACTCTTCAGTCCATCTCCATATTTTTTATATCTTGTAAATATATCTTTAATTGATTTCTAGTTCCCTTTCTTTAATTTAAGTACCTTTAACTTTAGTTTAATTTAAAGTCAAAGTTAAGCTTAGCTAAGTTCTTGTCGCTACACGACATTTCCGAGCCACGGAGGGGTCTCGGTATGTAAAGATGGTCACCCATCCACGGACCTACCGCGGCAAGTGTAGCTTAACCTGATCGATTGAACAAAATATTATAATAAATATATACTTAAGACATACATCATGATAGTTTATCTCGATTTTAAACGTTTTTATTTGCTTTTTTCGTAGAACATGCTGGCTTCTCAAAGCTCATAGTTTTGTTATAAATCACGAATAAAATGTATACAACAAATGAAACTATAAAAACTTTTCTGCTACTAAAATTCTTACAAAAACATGTAATACCCGCTACCGCTCATCGCTCACTCCACGAGCGCGCCCCAAAACGCAAGGGTGAAAAGTGACCACCGGTCAGCCACTCGGAGCGACCGCCGCGGCCGGGCCGCACCTCCCCTCTGAACTATTGTCACTAAACACTCGATTCAAACGAGTTCTCGAACGTTTCTGAATTTTCTTTTTTAATCGCGTCAAGCAAAAAGTTTTCGACTTTCATTTTTTAATGGTTCTAATTTGGACTTACAAAGGAGGTTCGGTTTTCTTTCGTGAATGGAATAAAAGTTTTAGTGAGTTTAGTGACATTTACATGACATTTATTGATTGTGATTGTTACCAAAGTTGTAAAAGTTTACGTTAACAATTTGATTGTATCGTTAAAACTTTTTATATTAAAAGTTTACAAAGAGACTTAACAAATAATAAGAAATCTGTTTCGTTTGTACTTTATTGATAACGAACAAAATCCAATCAGTGTGTTTCGAACAGTACCCAGTTGACCGACCAATTAGAGAGCCCAATTTGAAAATAGAACTTCAACTTCGGCAAAGTTCAGCGGTCTTCGGGTGATGATTTAAATTGAATAAAAGTTTGTTTAAATGGAATTTTTAATGAATTAGAAGTGGTTTTACGATAAGTGGAATGGAACAAACTGTGCTATGAGAGTGTTGTGAAAGTGTCTATAATGATGGATGCAACATGGAAAATAAAATGGTGAGTGACTAGAGTTAGGTTATGCAGTTATGTAGAGAATATAAGTGCATAAAAATATCAGCCGTAACATTATCAATCGTCAAAATAATACAGAACGTTTATAAAAACCAGGCTCAACAAGTAAAACCTTTTAAAAGATTAAAAAGAAAGAAAGAAAGAAGATTAAAAAAGAAGAAGAAGAAGATTTAAAAGTTTCAAACAAAAATTCAAGCAAACTAAAGAGTTTGCTTGAATTTTTGTTTGAGCGCGCTCGAGCTCTGAACTCTGAAACATTTATCGGATAAAAAAAAATGCATTTTATAGCCCAGTTCTTGAGGAAGGCTATGATGCGCAAGGACACTTAGGATCGGAGCAAAAAGAAAAAAAAAATGAGAATGAACGCTCAGCGACATCGAAGTAAAAGCACGGGCAGGCGATGCGATGCAACGAGGTGGGGCGGGAGAATAAAAAATTTCGACGAAGTCGCGGGCAGAAACTAGTTTATAATGAACCTGGAACGAAGTTCCATCGCACGTCGTATTTGGCACTCCTGGCGAATGAGAGCTACACTGAAAAATCTGTAACATTTTGACCGTCACGCCCCATTTGTTTTTTAATTTAGTTACTGTCAAACGTTGTTAATGTATTTCATTGTGTCTGTGATTTAATACAAAATGTAAATCGTTATTTTTCTCCCAATAACCGCAGGCGTCCTTTAAAAATCCCCATTCTCATAGTTTCCGTTTTTACCCTTTATGCGCACTTATAAAAACTGAACATAAACATTATTACTAGTTCGCACACATAATCTGCCTATAACGTTCCCACTGCTGGGACACAGGCCTCCTCTCGGCGAGAGGGAGTGGGCTGTAATCCTCCCGCGGGCCCAGTGCGGGTTGGTAGATGTCGCAATATGTCTTCGAATTTTTGGTTCTAATACATGCCGGTTTCCTCACGATGTTTTCCTTCACCGTTTTGAGAGCAGTGGTGATGAAATAATTTAAACAAAGTAAAGCGCCTGTCAGGGTTCGAACCTAAGACCTATATCTCGTAAGTCGCGGTCGTTACTACTGGGTCACCACTGCTCCTGCTTCCGGACACATATTAACAGTGAAACAAGGAAATAATAGGCTAGTTTCCTAAAAAAATGTCATTAGTCCGTCAAAAAATAATAGTCCGTCAGTTAGATTATCAAAAAATATTTGACCTGTATTTTTTGCTTTCATCAATTATATAAAAAAATATTAAGATATCGCTCGTATAAGTTCCGCGTTTTTAGCATGGCGTGACGTCACGACCCCCCACTCCCAAATTTTGACGCGCTTTATCTTTGGCATTTTTTGTTTGATTGACAAAAGAAAAAATACGGGTCCAATATTTTTCGATAATCTAACTGACGGACTAAATATAATAATTATTTTTTGACCCAGGAAACTACCCTATTAAATGGTGTTTCGAATGTATGCTGACATAATTATTTAACAAATGAACAGCTAGTAATCATTCCACACAGACGTGTAAACACCCGCGGGGAACATACACATTAGAACATACAAAAAGAACATGAAAACACGTAACGAGTGCGGTAAATAGATCAGCCTTGAACTTTAAATAAGTAACATTAACCTTCTAACATTTTCGTTTGTATAACCTGGGAATAACGGCTGACTTTTTCTACCGTCTGGAGAAAAGCAGGGCATAAAAAGTGAACGGAGTAAAAGCCTCTACAGAAATTTCGTTTTTTTTTTTTTTCACAAATATTAAATAAAAATCTTTTCTTTTTTTTTCACTTCCACTCGAATGTCGCAACGAATTCATTGATAATTGCCGCGCGTAGAGAATTATTTTTTATATTATTTGTCGATTTATTAGGTCTTTTTTTGAGTATAATGAAAATTGTTAAAATGTCTAAGCTTTATGCAAAAGAGTTAGAATTCAAAATAACAAAACAATAAGAATTATTCTTAAATCATTTCGTAAAAAACAAAGTTCTCTATTAGAAACTACGTAATTGCTGATAAATTATGCAGTGTACGACGCGATCGATGTTGCCAGCTGTTGAATCACACTTTTGTGTTAAATAACAGCTTGCAAACAGTGCGATGAGTCTAGACCATAAGATACAGCGGAAACAAAAAACTTTAAAAAAAATCAAACCACCTTCTTTATAATTTCAAATTATATGTCATGCAAACCTAACCTAAAGCAAGTAACTGTAACCCTGGGATTCATTATAGCGCCCGTGACATAATACACTGTTTTATTCCCTTGGTGAATATTCTACTATTGAGGTATGTTATGTAAATAATGAAGTTTTCTTGTTATGTCGTCTTGTTATTTACATCTAGTACAAGTATTAAAGCAAGCAAGAGCAACGGTGGCCCATTGGAAACGACCGCAAGTTACGAGCTGTAGGTCGTAGGTTCGAACGGGACAGGTGCTGTACTTTAATTTTTACTTTAATCATAGAGTAACAAACGTTGATCGCCGTCTGTAAATCTTGCAATGTGTTGTTTTACCCCAGCTCCAAACCTTGGGCCGAACGTTTGCGCCAACATGAAACACTTGAATGTCCATATTCGACCACTTCTCAATTATATAAAAACCCAACAAGTCTAGATATCAATCGGCTAGGTCGTGTGTACCCGCCCGTGTCGTGTCCAGCTGAATGGAAAGCCTATAAGCCTCCGCCCGCTACCCCCTTAGTCTACAAGTGGGCTATTTGTGATTCATTGGTATTTTATATACAGGGTAGCAGGGACATCGACGCGCACCTGTTACCATAAATTCAGCACATGTTTCTGAAACGTTGATATTTTTTGTCGGTTATTAAAAAATATATTAGCTGCATGTTGACCGCATGTAACTTTCAATTTTTTTTCATTGCACCTTTCAATAAAACGGCTGTTTCTTTTTTTTATAACTGACGTAAAATTTCTACACTAGGGTTCATTTCTGTGCTAAATTCGTGGTTTTAATTTATGTGTCGATGTTTCTGCCACCATGTATAAAGTTTTTTGGAACGAACTTTTTTAACGAGGGTTGCGGTAGGAGTAAACTTCGAAAAATCGTGACGTAATGAAAAAGCGTTATGTCCCCTCCATGCGACTTTTTATTTTTTATATAATAGAAAGAGACAGAGAGATAGTTTTCATGGTTTTCGAGGGAACTGAAGCCAATAACGAGGTCAAGATGAAAATCCAAGATGAAGGCTACAATTTTTTTTTTTTTCGTCATGGGTGTCGTTTAAATGGTTTTCGAGGGTGCTGAAGCCGATACTGAGGTCAAAATAAAAATTCAACATGACAGCTGCTAAAAATATGAAAATTTTCGCTATGGGTGTCGTTTTCAAGGGTGCTGAAGGCGATAGTAAGGTTAAAATAAAAATCCAAGATGGCCGCTGAAATATTTTCAAATTTCTCGACATATTGATATTTTCACAGCCGCCATGTTGGATTTTTATTTTGAACTTCGTTCCTGCGGTGTTTGTAGTATAATATATGGTATATTTTGTTTGCGGACAGCTTTTAGGGCTTTATTAAATCTGTCATTAAAATTGCCGAAGTTAAAGTTATTAATTTCCTTTTATAGCAGGTCATAAAATGGCTTTTCAGTATCGTCGGTACCCTTATTGAATTCACAACACTATGGATTTATGTGCGGCAATAATAGAGGGCCTTTCAATAATAGAGGGCCTTTCAATAATAGAGGGCCTTTCAATAATAGAGGGCCTTTCAAAGACATTGGCGACGTGATGGGTATATCTGCGTTTAGTAGCAATAAACAAAAGTAAACGATCGACGATCTATGAAGTAAATATAATTTATCTTTTCTGAATTGTATAATTTATTTATTGAAATCACCACAAGTTTCAATACGAGTCATCATTCGTCATTCTCCGGACCTCATCCCAGCTAATTTGGTGTCGGTGCAACATGTTTTTTTTTCTTTCATAGTAGGTATTAGCCGCCATCTCGACAGTAAATGATAAATGATTTTATTTTTGTAAGTAGGTTTGTACAAACACTTTTACACGTCAATCATATTTTAAAACTAGATGAGGTCGGCGTTTCCTATCTGACTAGTCTGAGAAGAAAGGCCGAAACAAACTCAGAGGTCACAGTCTCTTTTAAAGTCCAGACATAATCTTGGTCAGATCATATGAAGACCATGTAGGTCGATGTCTGAGATGGTCTTTTGAGGAAAGAACCACACAGATTGAGAGGACCTGTCCAGTCAGTGCACGCATTTGTCAGAAATCGTGCAGCTCAACTCAAAACTTAAGGAGCTCAACGATTCGACGAACAATACCAAAGAAAGGACATTTGGGTAGGCCACAATAATTACTCAAACTGCCAGACCATGACAAAAACTAAGAGAACAGAGAGAAAAATAATATAAATAAAATGACCTACATAGTCTTCACATTCACAATAATTAAAATACTTTACAAAGTAAGCAAATGTCATAGTATATATCAAATTAATTAATGTCAAAGTGTATATAAAAAAAAACAACAACAACACAAAAAAAAAACAAAACAATATGTAAAAATTGGAAGCAGCTCAATCCCAAGCCTTTTTGTCCTCGACATAAGCCTTAACGGTATAAAAGGCTTTCTCAGTTACAGTCACCCCCTTTCTAACCACATCATCATTCACACAGTCCATCCATCGTTTCAATACGAGAGTGTACCCAAAAGGAAAGCGCGGTCATTTTACAAATCTAAAGTAACATATTTACAATTTGAGAACTTCAACGTCGACAAGGGGCTTGTGGCTAAGTAATAACAGCCGCACACCTCGATCAATTAGGTTAAGCTACGCTTGCCGCGGTTGTCCGTGGATGGTTGACCATCTTTACATACCAAGATCCCACTGTGCCATTGATCCCGGCTGTCATTCGTGGGTCTTTGACAGTCGTTACGGGTAGTCAGACGCCCGAAAATCTGACAACCAGTCTTACAAAGGGGTATCGTATTACCCAGTAACTGGGTTGTGGAGGTAGCAGATAGGCAGTCGCTCCATATAAAATACTGGTATTCAGCTGCATCCGGTTAGACTGGAAGCCGACCACAACATAGGCAAAGGGGAAAGGCTGGGCAGATGATAAGAAGCCGAACGTGATTTTATGAGATTTATGCGAGCAATAAATAAATCATGTCATGTCATAAAATAGGAGCCACAGGCCCTTTTTTATTTATTCTTAAGTACCTTCAACAAAAAGAAAAAAAAAGCATTATTTATAATAAGCTACCCAAAAGTTGGAGGGAGCTGAATAATGTACATATTTTGAAGAAACAACTAAAGTCATATCTAATTAACAAAGCTAATGCTAGCTCATTACTATGATATTAATGAATTTCTAACAGATGTTGATATAGAAGATTTTATGCATTATTATATTATTATTTTTTACTGTTGACATTTAAATTGTATTATTGTTTGCTAATTCACACGACATTAATGATTTTGACTTTAAAATAATAGGTAATAAAAAATCATTATTATCGATAATATTTGCACGCCACACTATGTGGCAAAAATGTCTGATGCTTCATTTTTTTAAATGTTATCCTGCATAAATTTTATTTTTGTACATACAAACATACTTTTGAGCAAATACATATTTATCATACAGGCCACATTTTTTTGTGATTTTTAAAGACAATTTACGTCAATCTCAGAACTCTCCGCATTCACTCTGTGTACCGGAAATCCTAACATGAGTACATAATCGTTTGATAACCAATTTGTTGCATAGGCCTCTTAGCATAGGTCAACCAACAATCAGGTCAGCGGTCTCCAAAGGGCAGGTGTCGTCCCATGCGGTCCATTCACATAAGAGGTTATCAATAACTATAGGTACCTGGCTGGTCATCAATGTATTGAATGCACACCACGGCTGTATGCTTACAGCAGTGTTAAGTGACTAAAAGAAACGAGAGAAATCACTCTTTCTTCCTTCCTTTGTTGTTCTTCAGAAAGTTTAGGTGCGTAGTACTTGTAACCGGCGTGCGTGTACGCCCAGAGGGCAATTCTCGTAATTTTAAGAGCGGTCACAGTCTGATCTCAGTCACAATCTGTCGAAAATACCTGTAATTCCCCTACATTTTGACAACTTTTTGACATTTATTTACGACTAGATTTTGAACGTTTTAAATTACGAGAATTACCCCTTTGATGTATGAATGTAAACGAAGCGAAAGGAGTATGTAAGGATCGTAGCAGGTGGTGTTCCGTAGGTTCTGCCTACTCCTATGGGAACAAGGCGTGAGGTTATGTATGTATGTCTTTTTTAAAGAAATGGTCATGTCATGTTGAAAATGTTAGCCAGATATACGAGTACATTAAATCTTGAATCCGTATCGTAAAACTCACACATTTTTGCTATTTTTCGTCCCAAATGCATCACACTCTTTAGACAGTTCAGTGGTTGAGGTCGTGCGTTGATATTAAATGAAATTTATTTGCAAGCATTTTATTTTACGTTGTTTGTGAGTCAACCAATCTTTAAAATATATAATTCTTCTGTACGTGTGTTTGTGACCTAACTCCTCCTAAACGGCTGGACCGATTTGGATGAAATTTTGTGAGTATATTTCAACGGGTTCCTGGATGGGTTGAATAAAATACTAGCTTTTACCCGCTGCTTCGCCCGCGAGGATGTCAGAAGATATTCCACGGGAACGTACTACCGAAATTAAAAGGATCCTGTATGTTAATCCAGGCAAATTTCATACAAATTCGTTTAGCCGTTTTTGCGTGATTGAGTAAACCCAAGTTCGCACTGTCGTAAAAATATCGCGGCGGGATTTTATCGTGAACTGGATTTTAAACTCTCGATGTTGAGCTGAGCATTGAGAATCCAACAGACCACATCCGAGCGCGTCAAAAAAACACGTTGATGGATTTTCAACACTCGGCGCCAGGCAGACCGTTGAAAACCCAGTGTGCGAAAAAATCACCGCCGCGCCATCGCCCGTCACCTGGGCTAACAAACATCCAAACTTACAAGCTTTCACAGTAGGATAACTAAGTGATACTTAGTATGTACTAGATCCAGTATAGCCATCTGTACCTGAATTACTAATAAACTCTAGAAATTAATAGTAATACCTCCACTACAGAGCGACACATATTTATTAAAACATTTGTACATAGTCTGCGTCGATATTCCAAGGATCGGATAGTCATTATGGTAATGAGCGAACGATCCAGCTGTCTTTGTACTTGTAGTAGGTGAGCATTGATTTATTTGTATGTTGTTAGTTTCATTGTACACTACATCGGCTTTGTACAGCGTGCTGCTTTATTGGCGACATTCATTTATAACACGTATAAGGTTTCGCGTTTTCGTTTTATAACCTTTTTTTTTTATTTCATTAAACGTTATTACTTGTTTATTTTCAATATTTTCTAAAATCGCATCTTGTAGCAACCTGTATATAAAGAACTCTAGCACAGGGGTCATTCGCGGATTCGCGGCCTCCAGAGATTGCTCCTATCTGCTAACAATCGTAGATATAATCACGGTGGACTTATAAAGGTTTACGACATGAGTTGACATGACTCGAAACATTACGTGCAACATAAAAAAGATATGTTAACAAATAAACACCAACCTCAAACTAAGTAGGCAGGAGGATGATTATGTCCGTTATCCAAAGCCGCTTTATTTGCGGGCCGACAATGTGCCCGTAATACACGAGCGACACGTTGTCGACGGCAGCCGCCGACGCGTCGAAGGCGGGCGTTGGCCGTTGATGCGAGTTGCTCGTGTGTCTGCACACGAACCAATTCACTTCTAAGATACTTGAAAAACAACTACTTAATTAGAAATCCATTCGTACAATTTTCCAAGTTGTAAACAAACGCTTTGCTATCGAAGCAAGTTTTATTAAATTTATATTAGTTTTCTTACAAAATGGAAACTTTAAACTGGATAAATATTTATTGTTCGCTGGAAACTGTGTTGTTTCCAACTAGCGGTGAATAATGTGTACACTCTGTGTTGTTCTGTGGCTGATTACATTTTCATTTTTAAACTTGAAAATAATTATTAGGTATGCGTAAACTAGTAACCCGCCCAGGGCGGGCATTTGCGATCTAGTAATATGGCGACATGTCAAAACATAGAGATTTCTGTGGTAACATCACGCCTGCAATCCCCGAAGGGTTGGGCAGAGAAGTACCTAGTACATCCACATCTTGCCAGTTATGTTTAAGTCCCATGTAATCCCAGGTCTAGTGGTCGCAAACACAACTGCTGAGCGTGGGGTCTGGAGTTCGATTCCCAAGTCGGTCATGTGGTATTCGGTTTTTCCAGTAAGAATTTATCAGTAGCACCTGGAGACTGGTTTTATACCCGGTTAATAGCAATAGGCTTGAGTAAATACTTACTTAACACAAATGACTTTAGTTTAAGTTAACTTATAAGGATAACACTTCAATAAAACTTATTGTTTTATACCATTGTAATTGATTGGAGTGCGGGTCGCCCCCGAGAGGAGTGCCAATATTATTTGAATTTATTCAACTAAAGTTGGTATTTATTTAATAAGAAAGTGTTTTCATTTAGTTTCGTTTGTTGATTGATGATTTATGGTTGAAAGATTTTATTAATGTCTATTATCATATAACTAATTGAAGATCCAATTGATTGCAACCAGCGAGCATGTATGACCAGACTGATGACTGTATGAACGTAAACTAAGAAAATTGCTAATCCATTGCTTCATATGTTTGAAAAATTCGGCTGCTTGACACCGTGAAGGACGCAATGAATGTGATTGAACTGTCAAAATGAATTTAATTGCCATTGTAATATAGAGGTATGAGGAACAGGATATAAAGTTCACTCACCCTCTATAAAAAAGGGAGGATCTTCCGACCAGACGGGTCGGAACATCAATGGTCGGGTAGTAGCCTGTCTGCAACAACTTGCAGACAGGCTACTACCCGACCATTGATGTTGGGATCGGTGTTGCGATATATGGAAGTCGCGCGGTAAACTCTGCTTGCGCGATGCAGGATTTTACATGACGTTAGTATGCTGCGTAGTTCGCATGTGGCGATGTCAATGTCGCTACAGTAAATGTGTTACGCAATTACCCCGCAATTTTCTTTTCATTATTTTTCTTGCATGAAACGAAACGTACTCTTTGTCGTAAAATCCATAATCAAGGAATACTGTATAAATATTTCTCATAAAATAGGTACCACCTATCCAAAATGATAAGCTAGCCACATAATATCATAACCATTTGACTACAAGCGCTGTAATTTGAGTAAACTAGCAACAACAGACATTAGTAACAAATCCAATTTGAGATAATATCGGCGCCTACGCGTACTCTAACCCTGCCATTAGCTGCCTATAATATTTGTATGTTCGGAAAATAGACGCTATTTATAGCTCAAATTATATGTTGATATTATAGATATCTGAGGCTCTTCATTGTCCGGGGCTGCGTGGTTGTTCGAAAGAGATACCGTGGCCCCTGGCACAGGCAACTGAAGGAACACGGGTGGGTTTTAGTCAGTAAAAGTCTGACACTCCCTTCTGCTCCGCCCAGAGCGGGAGGAGTCATTTGATGATTTCAAACCCAGAAAAAAAAAAAAAAAAGGCTCTTCATTGTACCTATACAAACAAGATACACAGAAGAATTATTATCAAATTTCAAACTTATTTATTTCTGGCATAATAATAATAATAACAGCCTATTATAGTTCCACCGCGGGACAAAGGCGTCTTCTCAAACAGAGAAGACACGAACTGGGATCATCACGCTTACGCTCACTCAACACGTTGGCGATTTCAGACTTATATTAACTATAAATCCAGGTTTCCTCACGATGTTTTCCTTCACATCCTGGCATGGATGGGTTTAACGTTGTGGTATTGTGACTTCATCTGTACTAATATTATAAATGTGAAAGTAACTCTTTATCCCGGCTGTAGGCACGTTCCAGTAATAGTTCCCGAGCACACGCGGGTGAAGCCGCGGGGGAAAGCCAGTTCAATATAAGATACTCTTATTAAATTAGACATTTCATTCAACTATTTTTAAATAATTATTAATTATTGCTGCGGTCGGTTTGTGGATGGGTGACCATCCATTACATGTCGAAATCCTCTCCAAGTCTCGGGTAGCACGTTAAGCCGTTAATCCCGGCTGTCGTTCGTAGATCTTTGATAGTCGTTACGAGTATGCGGAAGCCCAAAAACTCTGACAACCAGTCTTACAAAGGGTATGGTGTTACCCAGTAACTGGGTTGTGGAGTTCAGATCAAAGGCAGTTGCTCGATGTAAAATACTGCTACTCAGCTGCATCCGGTTAGACTGGAAACCGACCCCAATATAGTTGGAATAAGGTTGGGGGGGTTAATTGCTATAATCAATTTTCAAAACACTGTTTTGGTTTAGGTTTAGGTCTAAATCGAATTGTAAACGTTCCCATTTGGACAGAGCTAACCATTCACAGAGAACCCTGATCAGTCCTTTGAAATACTGTCAATGCAATTATCCTGTAAACGCTTCTGAAAGGGTTTCCAAAGCTATAGAGTTACGCTCTGGTATATTGATGACAGCGGAGGGTCACATTTCAAGGTACAAAAAGATAAAACGGACACTTGAAACAACAAAATGGTGGGACATTCGTAGACCAAGAAAACGTTGGAATGGTGACATCATTGAAGTGGCTGGGAAAAGCTGGATGACTGCCAAAAACAGGGAAAAATGGCAGGGATGGAGCTACAAGAGAGAGGGCCATATGGGAACAATTACAACTAACGCAAGACTAACACTAGCAGTGAGACCATCCTTGAAACGTCGAGTCCATCCGTGCTTTGGAAAGCACTTTAGATTTTTCGGCTTGGGACCAACGCCTTAACGTGCTTTTCGAGGCACGGACTGGCCTCGATATATGTAATACATGGTCACCCATCCATGCACTGTCCACGGCAAGCGTAGCTGAACCTTCGACCAACCCATGTGGCTGTTATCATTTAGCCACGAGCCCCTCTAACAACTAGATTAATAATTTGATTAATTGGTGCTCTTCCCGTTTTTGTCATAATACCTTTTCAAAACAACTAACAACTCTGCTTATCCGATTACTACCAGTAGCTATAAACATAAGAATTAAGATCAGAGCTCACCGATTAAGGGCAAAAGCATCGTATTTTAAGACAATAAAGCCCAGTACAGACAAATAAATTGCGCGTCTAGTGCTCTGGAGAGAGTACACTAGTCCTAGGTAAGTATTTATGTATCATTTTATACCCCTAGCGCACACTTCCGTACGGGTTGTTCAGGATAGAAATAATCTAAAGCTAGATTTTTAATGTCTTGTCGATCGTTGGGGTTGTCGGTGAAGTTAGAATTCTATCTTCGTCAGTAATGATCATCAACATAATCAGCCTGTAATGTTCCCACTGCTGGGACAAAGGCCTCCTCAGTGTGAGAGGGAGTGGGCCGTAATCCACCACGTTGGCCCAGTGCGAGTGGTAAGGATGTCACATATCTTCGAATATTTAGTTCTAGGATATACCGGTTTCCTCACGATGTTTTCCTTCACCGTTTTTAGAGCAGTGCTGATGAAATAAAATACGCAAAGTAAGTGCCTGCCTGGGTTCAGACTCACGACGTCACGCTATCATTCACACGTAATGTACGCACTCAAGTTCTTTTACATTATGTATGGTTTGAACGCACGTGTTCGGCCGACGACGCGGCGACGTACGGGCATACTTCGGTCGATGACGGATAAGGTACGCGTTGAGTATAACCATAGATATAGTATAACTCATGCTAGGTAATAGAAGACAGCTATGGCAGTGTTCATAATCTCGGATAATTTACATTCTATCGCCACTTAATTAGTTATCTACTTTAGAGAAATGTATTCGAAGTTGATTTTTGAATGACCATTTGTAACAGAAAGGTCCTAAAACATTTTTGGTTGCAATGGAATTTGAACTTTGTTAAGTATGACATTCAGTTTGTTGTTCCATAACTTGAAAATTATCTAATTCTTCATTCAAATATAGTATAAAAGTTTTTGTACGGGCGAACCCTTAGGAAAGATCCAATTTCAAGATACATACATTTGTATGTATGTATAGCATAACTAAGTACACTACCTTTAAGTACAGATTTTATAGTTTATTTTTATTGCTTAACACTAAAGTTCCCTGCAAAGGTTAGCCACCGCTTTCAAGTTCCACACCAAGTGATTACTTAACTTAAGTACTACTTGTTTTATTGCTAAAGCTATCAAATTAAGCTGGATGTTTTTATTAGGCTGAAAAAACAGTACTTAAACTGTTTTTACTGAAAACTTTTTGATGGATTTGTTTAGGTTAAATAATGTTATGTACAGCCGCCAGCACATCAATCTACTACAATCTGTCAAAATACTTTAATAGATTTTCAACTTTATCGCTAAAGTTAGTTAGGTTCAAGGTTAATTGGAAAAATTTGACAGTTTCGGGTAGCTTGACCTGCTAGCGTCTGTACAGTCAATAAGGGACACCCTAATTGGGCATCGATTCGCTTGTAAATAATAAAAAGTTGCCTCGTTGGTCTTGTGGTCGCTAGCGCTACTGATAAGCATGAGGTCCTGGGTTCGATTCCCGGGTTGGGCAAAGTGTTATTGTGTTTTTCCATCTGGAAATTTTCAGTTACTGCCCAAAGTCTGAACCAATAACAGTTTCCAAGACCTGGGAATCGATTCCAGGGCCTCATCCTCAGCAATAGCGCTTGCGACCGCTAGGCCAAGGAAGCAATCAGAATCACAAAAAATAATTGTGTTGGTTTCAAAATTAAACAGCTTTTAGGAACCGCTGCCCTGTTCTTTCATCTCGCAGTACAATATTCGTTGTCACATCCGCTACGCTGCTCGTAACTGCAGCACAATAGGTCATCCACTGCTAAAGACATGACAATGCCACACAGGTGCAGAGCGTACACCTAAGCCAATTAATTCCGTAATTACTGCTTTGAATGAAAGCATTGCCATCGTAGAATGGAAGACAGAAGGTCTACCACAGAATTATCGTATTAATAGGGGTTTGACCATTAGGTTTTGAAAGCCAATCCTGTTTAAACTTTAGTTATTAGATAGTGATTATTTTATTGAATCAATCACAACGGGGACGGTTTACGTGGCAGTCGTTTTACAACTAAGAAATTTGATCTAAGTAGATGTAGATGTTTTTATCTAAATCTAATCTAATGATCATAAAGAGAAAAGTTTTAATGTTTTACAGGTTTGTTTGTTACGCTTTCAGTGTCATCTAAATCCGTTCAGCCGTCTGGCTGATTAGGACAAGGCAAGTCACATCAAGTCTAATTTTGTTATTTCCCGAAAATAACATAATTAGACTTGTTGTGACTTCTGACATCTCTTATGTAGTGACGCGACAATTTGAATGCATACTCAACGCGCGGTTTGTTATATTCGCGGTTACTCGCAGAGAGTGGACGCGTCAGCTGAACATGGGGTTATGTGCGCTGTGTTCATACCACGATCAACTTAGATGACAAAGTTGTACGCTGTTTAGAACTTTTGAGAATTGTTTCTTGTTTTAATTATAATTCACTGGCGAAACGCCCTGCTTCGCACGGCTCTCACAAGTTGACAAACAACCGAGGTTTCTTTATTATGTGCAAGAAAGTAACTCTGTCTGTTTGTCTGTATGTTTTCACACCTAAACCACTGAACGGATATCGAGAGGATCAATTTGGTATGGAGATAGATGGCTGGAGAAGGACATAGGCTAGTTTTTGTCCCGGTAGCACGTTCCCGTGGGATAATTTCCGACACCCACGCGGGCGAAGCCGCTGGTAGAAGATAGTGAACCGCATGAAAATTTGTTGTACCTATAGTCTAGATTGTAGAAGAAGAATGCCGTCACGCACACAGACACGAAAAGCGACTTGTATAATAATTAGTACTTATACACGTATATATTTTATACCTTGTGTTTGTGTGTATTTTAATTGCATCATTATCATCAACATTAAATTCAACAATACTTAATATTATTTAACAATCAATAAAAAATAAAATATGTAGGTAAATACGAGGGCTGATTGATAAGTTTCAGAAACGACGAACTTAAAAAAAACATACGCAAGAAAAAAATATTACATTATATTCTAGCATCTTTTCGAAAATAGAACGCCAAATTTGAATTTAATCGAACGGATGGAATTTGTATGAGAGGACCTAGAACTTTCTCTGTCGTGAATTTTCATAACAATGGAAAGAAACGAAATTCATGCGGTGATAAAGTTTAACGTTTTAAAAGAGAAAACAGCAACCCAGATTAAAGTCAAGCTAGACAGTGTTTTAGGTAATTCTGCTCCTGCATTGAGTACAATTCACACCTGGGTAACTGATTTTAAACGTGGACGACAGAGCTGCGAAGACGCCCCCAGGCCTGGCCGTCCAAATGAAGTCACGAATCCGGACATGATCAAAAAAAAATCACAAAATTATACTGAACGATCTGCGCTTAAGGTTGCGAGAGATAGCAGAGATGGTGAACATTTCATCTGAACGCGTTTTTAATATTTTACACCAACATTTGGAAATGAAAAAGCTTTGCGCGCGATGGGTGCCGCGTTTGCTCACTGGCGACCAAAAGCAACGTCGTGTGGACGATTCATCGGAATGTTTGGCGCTGTTTAAGCGAGATCCTAACGAGTTTTTGCGGCGTTATGTTACAGTAGATGAAACCTGGATACATCATTATACTCCTGAAACAAAATATCAATCTAAGCAGTGGACTGAGAGCGGAAAACCTGCGCCGAAGAAAGCAAAAACGGTTTTGTCGGCCGGAAAAGTGATGGGGACTGTTTTTTGGGATGCTCGAGGGATTATTTTAGTGGATTATCTGCAAAAAGGAAAAACAATAAATGGAGAGTACTATGCAAGCTTGCTGCAAAAGTTAAGTGACGAAATCCGAAAGAAACTACCTCATTTGGCCAAGAAAAAAATTTTGTTCCACCATGACAACGCGCCTGTACACACGTCAATGGTTGCAGTCGCCAAACTCCATGAATTACGGTTCGAATTGCTACCGCATCCACCCTATTCCCCAGGTCTGGCCCCGTGCGACTTCCACGTATTCCCAAACCTGAAGAAATGGTTAGGTGGCCAGAGATTTTCATCAAATGATGAAGTCATTGTTGCCGTAGACGAGTATTTTGAGGGGTTGGAGAAAACATTTTTTCAAACTGGTGTATCGGCATTGGAGAAGCGATGGACTAAATACATCGATGTAGAAGGAAACTACGTTGAGAAATAAATTTATTTTAAATAGTTTTTTAAAGTTTTTCTTTGTCGTTTCGGAAACTTATAAATCAGCCCTCGTATCTTATTTTTTTTAAATTACAAGTTCCTTATCTTAAGCAAAGCACACAGTTAGACCTCTGGGGCCTGTCTTAGCATGCCAAGGCCTGAGGTTTGATCAACGCGCTATTAACAGCTAAGTTATAATCGAGTTGATGTCGAGTTCTTTCAGCTTACGCTTTATGTTTTTACTATTCATTCACTCTCTGATGTCTACAGATATTTGGTTTAGTAAATTGGGTATTGTGAATGAAGCGGTACGCCTGCCATAGAAGTTATTTTTGCGTGGCACTTGAAATGATTTTGATTTGGCTTGTCGTGTATTCACGTCATATTTGACTGGAATTTGAATATAACTGTTATCAAAATGTTCTATGAGGAACATATACTCGGCACGTGCTAGAACAGGTAATACTTTGCAGTGTTTAAATAACCCTGTGTAATTGTCTAGGTATTTATTATTTAGACTAACCGTTCAATCACACTGCAGCATTTCTGTACTAAGTACAGACCTATTGCAAATCGTAAAAATTTCTTACCTAACTGTACAACATTTGGTGAATTGAGAATCTAGTGAGTAGAGAATCGGGTAAGTTGAGAAACAGGTCCATTGATAATCTGGTGGGTTAAGAGTCATGAGCCAATAATTTGGTATGTATAGATAATACTACTCTAGTGGTTATGTGAATTGAATGAAACCAATTTTGAGGCATAGCAACTGAGATGAGAAAACGTACCTACATCTCAAATTAAATATTTGATTTCTCAGGACAAGAGAAAGTACGTAGGTACTCGTTTGATGTCGAATCAAATGAGCGGCGAGACGAGACATGTAAAGGAGTAAGTAGCAATTTACTGTCTGTCTGTACAAAATGGTGTCGTCTGAGGTAAAATGTAATTTTATATGGAAAAGAATGAGTACCTAATTATAGAACACTGTTAGAACTGTTTAAACAAACTCACTGTGGCGACACGACTAAGTACGTAATTGTCGTACGTACGTAAAAAGTCGTACGACAATTTCGGGACCATTCGAACGCCTTCATACAAGCTGCAAACTAATTTCATCCCGGATATGCCTCAGTTTTACAGAGGGGAAATGCGTAACACACTAACAGTTGCAATGACATTGGTTTTGACAATTCGACAAGATTATTCGCGTTATTTACGTCGTCGAGCGACACACTTTTCAAACATATAATGCAATGGATTAGGATTTACTTTCAAATTTCCTTTGGATTTTGAAAAAGTGTTACGCAATTGTGGTGTGCATTAAAGTTCAATGATCTCGCCATTCAGCTGATCAACTTTATGATACCATTAAATTGTCATCGGATCTAAATGGTGGTACCAGACTACTTCAAAACTCAGTCAGATTACAGGAAGTGAGCATCAGAAACGTATTTTTGATGCTCACTTCCCGTAATATGACTCACGTACACATGTCAAGAAGGTATGAATGCAAGATTTATTTATAAAAATCTTCAACTGAAAGGCGAACCGATCGAAATGAAATAACACCGTATTTGTATGAGCCAATTATTTTGATTCAATCGCAATACGTTTAGTTGGGTATTCATGACTATAGAAAATTGTGCTCGTATTGAATAAAACGGGATATATTTATTGAGGAATGTTCTATGGAAAATAACGAAGAGCTTTTAATTCGTATGAAATTATATCAGGAGTTGTATGTACTTATGACCTTATTTCCGAATGGTAATTACCTTTTTGTAGTTTGAATAACATTACATGATAAGCCAGTATTCCATCAAGGTGTATAAGCAAGGGTCCAATATTATTAGGAGGTAGCAGAGTCACATCCAAAATATATTCGTCACCTTAAGGGCTGTTTTTGTCTGCTCATTTCTCGATAAAATCTGCTCTACCATTTTATATTGCTTCGTAATGTCAATACCGCAAAATAAGATACAGCCATCTTCTTTACATGTCTGTTATATAACATTATTATTATAACATTTAAATGCTATCATGAGTCTTGTAGAAGGGAGAGACGGATACTATACAGGACCGATAACGCCATCCTTTTTTCGGACTGGAATGATCCGGTGGTCAGACCCAATAATAATACAATCACACTAATATTATAAAGGTCAAAGTTTGTGAGTGTGTGTATGTGTTTGTTACTTCTTCACGCTCGAACGGCTGGACCAATTTTGATGAAATTTGGTATGGACGTAGTTGACACCCTGGATTAACACATACGCTACTTTTTTATCCCGATATTCCCACGGAATCGAAACTTATGCGGGTGAAACCGCGGGGCGCAGCTAGTACACTACAAATACAGTATACAATTGGTAAAATACAGTATAAATCTTAGAAATAATATAGGTCTTACAAAGTATGATGCCTGTACTAGGATAAACCTGTATCACAGGCGGCATGAGTTCTGACAATTTCCTTTATTTCATAATACTTATAAATTACATTTTTAAATATTTTTGCAAACAACAAGATAAAAACATTTAAAAATAAAAAAAAATTAAAAAAAATCTTACAATTACTATTAGAACAACTGATTTCATAACAATATTTAACATAAGTTTTAAGAATAGATAGTCAGCTAATTTATTATGTACAATAATCACAAAAAATGTGACAGTGACAGGTTGGCAGCTACAAATTCTACTTCCTACAAATATTATAAACATGAAAGTTTGTATGGATGGATGGATGGATGGATGTTTGTTACTCTTTCACGCAAAAACTACTGAACGGATTTGGATGAAATTTGACACACAGATGGTTTATAACCAGGATTAACATATAGAATACGTTTTATCCCGATATTCCCACGGGATCGAAACTTATGCGGGTGGAACCGCGGTGCGCAGCTTGTAGATAATAATTATACATAGGTCAAAGGTGTAAATGTTGATCTTTGTTATCAAGTAATTAAATATATATTTTTAGGCAATAGTCTGCTCAGTGCCGTAAAAGGTATGATATGTCCTGACTTAATAAAGAAAATAATTTGAAAACTGATGAAGGTATAAAAGACTTTACTGTACCTATACCTATACTGTACTGTAAATAGTAAAATGGAGAACTAAGAATCTTTAGATCTGTTCAAAGCTTCGGATTTAATATCTTCCATACAGTTGGACGAGTAATTGAGTTTGCCAACGTTTATGTAAATACTCCGACTCAATTATACGGACTTAACAATTCGTTAAGTTAACAACTCGTTATGATCAATGTTCATATTAAATCCCACATTCCTGTTCAAGGCACCTACTGATAAAATTGATAAAATACTTTTTGCCTTTAAGTCTATGTAAGTTTAAGTTTAAGACATTGGGAAATTCGACCATTGCATTTCTAATCAATATAAATAAGCTGAATTGTTAACTTTTTCTATACGGAGGGTGTTTAAAACGCGTGTTAGCTATTTATGTAAACACTAGCTTCTGCTCGCCACTTCGTCCGCGTGGAATAGAAATCAATAGAACGACATCCAATAAATTTACATCACCCAATGGAAATACCGACAATGTCATTAATCCGCGTAAGTATAAACACAGTGAGTCAGAAAACTTACGTAGTTGTACAACGCCATCTATGGGTAAATGGATAAAACGTCTGCACAAAGCATGTGTAGTTGTATTCGTGAATGTTTTAGCGGCATTTTGCGTTTTAGTAATTTTCTATTATCTCTGAAACTATATGACCAATTGAGATACTGTGAAAGACAAATCTTATCTCTATAATGTCCTAGTGATCATAAAATTAAAATCATAAAATTAAAAATTTATGTTGATAAGGATTCATAATTAAAAATTATATTTTCATCCAAACGTAAGCATATGAAAAAAATACTTTTTTAAAACATAAAAGTGATAAAGTCAAAGTCAAATCATTTATTTCAAATAGGCACATAAAAAGCACTTTTCAACGTCAAAAATAAAATTAAAATAAAATTGATTCTAGTCGCCCCTTCCAAAAGGTAGTTTTCGTATGGAGAAGAATGGGCAAGAAACTCCACCGTTACTCTTTTAAACTATATTAAAAGATAAGATAGAAATATGGTGTCGCGGACTTTTTTGTAGAACTATTTAAGGCGGACCAGACTGCCATACATTGTTTTTAGTTATATAATACAACTGTTGAGGCAGCACATGCAAATAATTCTGTTTTAAGAGGTATTTCTTTCCGACTTGCTAGATAAAAGTTGTGATAGCTCAGCTAAAATGCATGATGTAAACCTAATTTATAACCTATAGCACTAACACTTATTGTAGCTTTCTACCAGTGAAAACCTTTTTAGAATTGGATCATTAACTCCGGAGATTACCCCCTACATACAAACAAATTTTACTTCTTTATAATATTAGTATAAATAATTATGTTAATCCGAAAATAATAACAATCACAAAATCAATCGCGTTTCGCCGCTTCAGAAAAATAATAGCGGAATGTTCTTCGTACAAAAACTTCACTGCTATCGCTCGAAGTAGCTTCACTCGGTGTTGCCAACAAAATTAAACTTTTTGGTTAATACCAGCAAAGTATATTAACTGTAATCTCCTTCACAAACTCGCAATAACAAACCATCAATAACGTACTAAATTGTGTACAAAAGTAACAATTTACTTCACTCGACACCACTTTGTCCGCATTACGCGGTACAACTCTACGTTACGTTGTTACAATACAGCATGAGGCACCTGTCCTAGCGCCGGCGAGAAGCGAGAAGCGAGTCGAGCTAGCAACTACGAGTTGCTGAGCAAGAAGCAGTGAGTGCGCGACGGCAACGAGCTATTACTCGCAAATGCATATATAAAGTCTATTCAAACTAATGTTTAAAATTGATGTTATTTCAAGTTAAACAAATATCAACTTTATTTTTTATTTATTTTAGGATTTCCAACAAAAGATATACACTAAACATTACATATAAATTAATGGACGACAAAGTATTAAGTAGGTGTACTTCTTCAATTACAGGAGACCACAGCATGCACAATAAAATGAACAACTAAGATAACAAATTAAATACCTAATACATATTAAAAGAAAAAAATTGACAATGGAACATAAAAAAACAACAAATTCTGTAAAATATTAGAACAAAGAATAATAAAATATCTAAAATTTATTTTAAAAAATCATTCGTATTACAATAAATGTTTAATACATTTCTTATATTTAACGAGAGATTGACCGATATCTAAATCTGTAGTTTTAGCCATCATGTTGTGTTGCCTACAAAGTGTTGGTACAGCGGCGTAATGACCCAGGTTTGTTTTGGAGCCTGGGGTGTAAAATAGATTAAAAGTATTAGATCTGGGAATTCGAGTTGGAATTTTAATCCCTAGTGAGCCCAAAAGTTCACTGCAGTCTATCAATTCACTCAATATCTTGTGAAGGATAAAGAAGTCCAGTTTAGTCCTACGACTAGCTAATGTTTCCATATTATAGTGTCTCAACCTTTCAGTGTAGCTAGTTAGTTGTTTAGCTAAGTGATCTCTGTAACATAGATGGTGAAGGAACCTCTTTTGCACACTCTCTAATCGCTTGCATTTTAATGGTTATTAGGTTGATTTCAGAGTGACTAGCACTTATAGAAAAAGTTCTTAAAAGGTTCGAATTTGTAGCGTAAGCTGAACTTTATTGTGTAGAAAATAAAGTTATTTTTCCATAAGCTCATATTTGTTTACATTCTTGGCAAATAAATCACGAATGCAGATTAAGGTCGTCCGGCGGTGAGATGGGCGGACGATATTGTTACCATCGCGGGTAGAACCTGGATGAGGCTGGCACAGGGGCGAGGCGACTTCCACAAGAAAAGAGAGGCCTATACCCAGCAGAGGGTGAAGTCGGGCTGTGGATGATGATAATGATGCGTATGTACAGACGCCAGCAGGTCAAACTACCCGAAACTGTTAAACTTTCCCAGTCAACCTTGAACCTTAAAGCTTTCGCGATAAAGTTGAAAATCTATTAAATAAATTTGACAGATTGTAGCAGCTTAATGTGCTGGCGTCTGTACCAAGCGAGAGTCTCTCAGCGAGTGTTCTGCCCGTCAAGCGACCGTCGCTGGGGGAGTACTCTCTTTGATAACTCTTGTCGCCGCGACAAACGAGTACTTGCCGGCAGTGTGAACAGTCAGCGATCAACTATTAATACATCTGTCTCTTTTACTTACACGGGACTTACAATCTTTTGTACGTTTCTTTGATCAGAAAACCATTGGCAGCTAGTCGCTTCCTCGTCGACGGTGGGACAGGTACCTTACGTGGTATAACCTAACGTTATGTTGCTACAATACAGCGTAACTCGGCGGTATTAACACAATGATAGCTGTCACACGGTACTGTGCGCTAGAGTAGCGATGTCACAGTGTCCCAAGTTAGGGCTAGCGTGCACTAGCGACTTTTAGTCGGCCGATTGTTTAATCACTGCGATCATAGAGAAACCAAACCTTCGCCTGATTGCGTAACACGCTTACAATGGCAATGCCAATTCATTTTGACCATTCAATAAAACAATTCTTACGTTGTTACAATTGTCACGTTCAAAACACTTCGGGTGGTGCTTGTAATTGTTTTACGCAATTGAAGTGTTGAACAGGTGAATCTGCGTCAAAATGGCCTGGCCGCATGCGGAATTAAAAGGGTGAGTGTTTAGCTTGATTTCCTTTTCTGAGTGTGTGTGTGTGTGTGTGTATGCTAAGCGATGGACGTTTTGCGTGAATGTGACACATGTTTACCCCCAACTTGTTTTTTTTTATGTGTTTATGTCCTTTTTTCATGCGTCATGTTTACCGCAAATAAATGCATTTTCTTTTTTCTTTCTTTCTTTTTTTGAGTATAGTAGTCGCTCTGGTCACCGTGTGCGCATAGCATGAACACACGTTAATGAGGTAGACCTGAAGTTACATCCAATCAAGTATGGCAGCTTACGGTGGGAGAGAGTTACGGTAGGCCTACACATTCCAGACATCAGACTTTTTGTGCAATTGAGTCTACGGCGGCGTGCCTTCGAAACTGCGTGGTCTGGATTCTTTTTGTGATTGTGTTTCCTTTATTACTGTTGTCCCTTTTAATGGACAAAAAATTGAGCACGAATAATATGTTGTCTGACACGTGGCGCTCAAAAACTTCACAGATTTTTTTAGTCGTAGAATTGATCGCACAAAAAGTCTGTGGTGTGCATTCCCCTTTGAAATGTTGTTGCGTACTTATGAGCGCTATGTTACAGTTTAGTGTCTGTTGTTATTAATGTTTACGTGTTAATGTTTCGGTGTCTTTGTGTGGAATGATTAATGTGTTGCTGTTGAGGTCTTTAGTTTAGTGGCAGTGAGGTAGTGCTGTTGAGTTTTTGTGTTAGGAAATGGTTTGACTTTTGAATTGCGTACGATTAGTAATAATGGGGTCGGTGGAGGGTAACTAGAGCAGGGTGTTAATAGGAGTTGTTTAGATTGTAAAATGTGTTTTACCAATTTTTGATTAATTCGTTTTATTTTCCTTTATTTTCTAGCGTAGCTGGATAGGCTTGGGAGAGGCCTTTGCCAAGAACTGAGATTATAATGGTTAGTTAGAAATAATTCGACCTTCATCATCATACGCCTAGCCTTTTTAGACTGGAAGCCGACCCCAACATACGAGTAGTTGGGCTATGTTGGGGTCGGCTTCCAGTCTAACTCAGGTGTTCTAGTCAGCTGAATACCAGTATTTTACATGGAGCGACTGCTTAACTGACCTCCACAACCCAGTTACTGGGTAATACGATGCCCCTTGGTAAGACTAGTTGTCAGACTTTTGGGCTTCTGACGACCCGCAACGAATGTCAAACATCCACGAATGACAGCCAAAACCAACGGTTAAACGTGTTTTCCGAGGTACGGAGGGTTCTCGGTATATAAACATTGTCACCTACTTATCCACGGACCAACCGCGGCTAGCGTAGCTTAACCAAAGAAATAAGTCTTTCTAAGTAAGTTCTAAATTAACTAATTAAGAATATACTCGTATCTCTGCATAGATCTACATATTTCCATTGTTCATAATTTATATGTAATATTTATGTAAAAGAAAGTTCAAAAGTTAAAACAGTCGTTCTACAAACTCGATAGTAGTTGTTTTCGTAGCAAACCGTAGCACTAATGGCCAGCGGGTTACGGCCGGCTACGGTTTTCTGTTCGTAGCGCTACGAGCTACGATATTTGTAGCAACAGTGTAGCTGTTTCGTAGCTTCGTTTTACTACGGTGCGCGTAATTCTTCGTTTGCATGTCCAATGCAATCAGCTTTTATGCCTATTGCTTTTTTTTTCTTTAATTTGTGTTGTATTTGTGTTCTTACTTTTAATGTGTTGGGCAGTAAGCAGTAAACAGCTATGTTGATCCCTTTAGGGAATACAATGTAAGTTAGTAAGATTGGATATATTTTAAGCCCTACATTTCGTAAGTTTGTTTATAACACAAAATCAAATATCAAAAGCAAAAACACGTAAATTGGAAACAAATATTAATAAATAATAAATCCTTACTTAATTTGTTTCTTCCAGTAATAAAACCCTCTCCATAAACGTACAAATCAAACACTTAGCCACTGCCCCAACCATGTGATCAAACAGGTCCCCAAGATACAGGCGCCGCCTTGTTTGGGGACCACTGTTCAAATAACTATGTTAAATATTCTACTTATATTATAGTATTATATTTATTTTTACATTTGTTTTGTAACAATGGACTGATTATTTTCTTTTTATTATTATTTTTATTTTCCTTCTCTCTTTTACTACATAAATTTTATTAAGTCGAACAAGTCAACACTGTGCTCCGAATGGCCATTTTAACACAAGAAAGTAACACAATAAAAGTGACTTAATTGAAAACGAAAGCACCCTTTTCTTTAATATCTTCAGTTCTATATAAAAGCAATTAAACATCTTATATCTGTCATCAAACGTAAACCATCTACTTTATATCTCTGTCGGTCCCCAGTTTACGAATCGTGAAGCGTGGTAGCGTCGTAAACTATTGTTATTGAGGGTAGTAAATGTTCGGTGATTGTTAGTAATTGTTTTATTGTGCACCTTTAGGGTAGGAGTAATAAAACTACGGTTGAAATCAAAATAAATGTTTCGTTTAGGAGGCCAGCTTGGGAATTCGTTGAGCGACTTATTTCCTTGAAGCTAGGAATTACTGGGACTAGGTGCAATGACAAGGAAGCATTGTAAAGGCTGGTTTTGTAACTATGACGTTCAAAAGAGAAAGAAAATTGAATCATCATCCTATTTTCAATAAAGGGTTTGAACTTGCAATAAAAATCACGCATCATTAAAATTCGACAGCTTGAGGCACCAGCTTTACTTGTTTGTGGCAGCGACAAGAGCTCGCTTGGCCGGCGGAACACTCACTGAGAGACTCATGCCTGGTACATACCAGCGAGAAATCACTCATTGCGGTCATGTACTCACTCCTCGTTGCTCACCAACTTGTTTTTAGTTTCTAACTCTACTAACAAACAGACAAGTGACTAAAACATATTTTTACGCAATTTTTACTCAATATTTTACCAGTAATGTTGGTTCAAAAACCAAAATACTGAACTGATTTTGATGAAATCTCTATAGGACCGATCTGAAAGTATATCCTTTCAAATAAAAAAGAATTTTGTAAATCGGCTTATAAATGACGGAGTTCTGAGGTAACAAACATTAAAAAAAATATATTCAACCAAATTGATAACGTCCTGCTTTTTTTGAACTCGGTTAAAAAGACAAAAGCGTCAAATTGAAAGCACTCTTGTGTAGGTAAAGTCGATAAAAAATCTAGTCCAGGCTTCAGTATAACTTTTCCAGGTCACGTTTTTCCAGCATAGAGGAGTTTTTAACACAATTTTAATCTCGCTGTACTTCACTCACTACAGTGAGAGTCTTTGACACTAGGAAAGCACTTAGAGTTCGCCTGAAGCTGAATATTTCAATCATTCTGTGAGTGAAGCTAAAATACTTGTGGATATGAATAAATAAATACACTTAACTCTAGTCTGTAGAAGAAGCATTGTAATTGTCCTTGCAACTTTGATTTTAAATTCTCAGTAACTGCCCTGAGTCTAGATTTGTGCCTGGCTAAGTACTAAGTGTGAATAATAGATTAGGACTTAAACATGGTGTTCTATAATATACCTACCTCTGTTATATTGCACACGACTAAACACTTAGCATAATCAGCCCCACTGCTGGGATACAGGCATCCTCTCGATGAGGGGGAGTGGGCCATAATCCACCACGCCGGCCCAGTGCGGGTTGTTAGATGTCACATGTCTTCGAATGTTTGTTTCTAGGACATACCGGTCTCCTCACGATGTTTTCCTTCACCGGTTTGAGAGCAGTGGTGATGGAATAATTTACACAAAGTCAAGCGCCTATCTGGGTTCGAACCCACTACCGTACGTCGGGGTCGTTGCCACTGGGCCACTACTACTTTCTAAAGAGTAGAGTAAGCACTTGCTCTATAAAAATCGCCCTTACTGATACGACTTAAAGGCTCTGGCTGTCAATGACACAACTTTGTAACACTGATGTGCAGGTTGTCCGTACTTTCCCAAAAGTTTAAAAATTTCGTCGTCGCTCTGAAAACTCTGCTATATCTCCCCAAAAACAGCCCAACTTGCCACTGACCTTGAAAACCGAACCCAGCACAAATCCGTATCTGACCATGGCGACACAACTGATCCCTGGCCCAACTGGTCCTTACCCCAGGACATCAAAATCCTAGCCTACCTTCTACTATTACGGAAATACTGACCCCTTAACCTACCAGATAACCCATAACCCACCGGCTATCATAAACAAGCTGCTCAAGGGCAAAGTTACGTCCTTTACGAGACCCCCCTGTACCATAAATCCATCGATTGGGCTAACGATTAATTGCCACCCTGTTCTAATTTCTGCTAGTTTTATTAATGGCGGTTGTAGTGATATGTGGTTGTAAATTGTGTCAATCCGTAAGTAGGTAGTATTGGTCCCAAAGTGGCTACAATTTCTCGGTAATTAGCCACGTGGAGTCTTTATTGATTCGGTTTTAGCAGTGAATACTGCTTCAGTACTTTATTTGCTTTCCACAATGTGTATTTTTAGTAATTATAGAGGTATGAGGAACATGGTGTAAAGTTCACTCATCCTCCATAGAAAAGGGAGGATCCTCCGACCAGACGTGTGTCGTGTCTGGTGGGCTACTGCCAAACGATTGATGTCGGGACGTTGTATACATATGTATATGCTATTGCGCGGTAAACTCTACTTGCGCGAAGCAGGATTTTGCGTGACGTCAGTATGATGTAATAACGCATCTGATATTATCGACCGATAATAAATCGCATATGGGGGAGAGCCTTAAACCACTGTTACGTTATTAACATCCTAACAAAGCCGGTGTTAATAACAAATAAATCTTTGTTATCTTTCCATAGTAATTGTACAGTTCTGAGCGCAGCCATGCTGTAGCTTGACGGGCTATAAGTCAGTGGCTCTAATTGAAAGAACATCCTCCAGCGGTGGGGGGAAGGGGGGGTATGAGGATATCCTGGAAGAAGTAATTTATGTATTGAAGATATGGCTTTTGTAAAGTGATCGGAATTGTAAGACGTATTTAACACTAACCTAATAAAAATAACCTTTCTCTAGAATTGGACTAAATGGTTTATTTCAGTTTCTTTAAATCTGTGAAAAGTTAGAAAACTAGAAAGCTTTCTTCTTTTATTTTCAATAACACTGTGGTGGCATCTTCACCGCCACATGCGAACTACGCATCACGCTGACGTCACGCAAAATCCTGCATCGCGCAAGCAGTGTTTACCGCGTAACTAGCATAATATATACAACGTCCCGACCTCAATAGTCGGGCAGTAGCTCAACAGACACGACATCGTCTGGTCGAAGGGTCCTCCCTTTTCTATGGAGGATGAGTGAACTTTACACCTTGTTCCTTATACCTCTATAACACCTTTAAATTCACAAACAAAAAAAAACTTTTCAATCTACAAAATCATTTAAGTCCCAGCTCAACGTAGTAACTAATTGACCGCGCAACAAACTAATCTAATGCTTTGTTATGTTGGCACAAAGTTTTACTTAGAGCAAGCGGCTCCGACAGCTCGGGGCAACACTGAGGTACACGATTAATTGTTTCAGCGGAACACTTTGTAGTTTGTCGTTGAATCAATTGTTGCTAGTCATATTTATTTAGGATGTACCTGATGCTTGCCGATAAAATTCAAATGTCATTTTTTTTTTTCTTTGTATTTTTCTTTTTCACATTTCGGTGGCTGACTCAAATCTGAAAAAAATAAGGTAAGTTAATATTGACGCCGACATAAATTAAGTGTCATTCCTTTGAATGGCGTTATGAATAATAATACATTCGAATTAATTCATACAAAATTTGAATTACAAGATCTTAACGTGAAAACATAAGTGATGTGAGCGTAAACTGAGTTATTATTTCACCAGATGCCGGGGACTACTGACAGCTCACTTGAAGCTCACTTCACGTAAGTATTCATGGTGAGATTTTACAGAATAGCACAACTATATCTATACATACAGGGTGACTTGTAATTTAACGTATTCCTTCCAGGACGTAATAGTGTGACCCATTTGAAATAATCATTAATATAGAATACTCGTTATTTTAATAAAACAGAAAGTCTGACAACCAGTCTTACCAAGGAGTATTGTATCACCCAGAAACTAGGTTGTCAAAGCAGCCGCCGTCAGGCAGTCGCTCCATGTAAATTCTTGTATTCAGCTGCATCTGGTTAGACTGAAAGCCAACCCTAACGTAGATGGGAATAGGCTAGGCAGATCATGTTTTTTTTTTAAGTGAAAACTTCTTTATCGGCGTTGTGCACTTTTGTTGTGATGTGTAAAAAATGTCACGCGTTAGGACACGTGATCTGGTCGAAAATTCGTAAGACGGAGGGAGGGTAGAAATGAATATTGTATTTTACCACATAAATGATAGTACTTTTATACTGATAATTAAAGTAATTCGTGAAAAATGATTCCCTAACCATTCCAAAATATCAAAATGCACAACGTTAATATTCAAGTTTTCACTTCTGCCGACACTCCCGGAGTGCAACCCGTTGTTTTTTGATCAGAACTGAAGTAGAAGGTGCTTTTTTCCGTCTATATTGTGTTCCACTGCTGGGCAAAGGCCTCTCCACTTGTTCATTCCAAACCTGCTTGTCTCGTGCGATGTTGACTGGCCATGTTGGCCCTGCCAACATTATCAGATCATCACATCATCTTCGTCGTGGTCTACCTCGACGGCATATATGCGGCATATGCGGTAGTTAATATTAATATGTAAAACATGAAGATAAAAAAAAATCCTGTCACCCTTGACTTACTTAAGATTCTCATTTTACAAGCCTCACCATTATGAAGGCTTTAAATATGACATTGAAATATATTGGAGAGGCCACCGAACAGATAAAAGAGGTTAGAAAGGAAATAGTTCCTGATTTGTATTAGAACGCGTGTCGCCGCATGTCTCCCACTCTGTCTCTCCACTACAAGCAAGAGATCAATACGTACGCGCATTACGCACACAAATAAACCACATGCACTTAAATCGCGTGTTTGCTATTGGCTGTCACACTAACGCAAATACTGCTCTGGACGTACACTCACACACGTGTAAAAGCTATTTATTTCTCATATATGTTACGGCGACCAAAAGGTCGATTCATCATATCGATAAAACTACTGTAATTTTGATAATTAAAGTTTTGCAATTTTTTAAGTGGTGGGTACCGTACGAATAATGTGGACTTCCTAATTACATATAAATAAAATTAAATCAAAGTCAAACTAAGGGGAAACATCCGATACTCGTTTCTTTCGTTTTATGCTAGTTGCAGCTCTGTTTTACGTCATAATAATAGAAAGAAAGAAAAATAGCATTTTGAATAACATAAAACGTAAAACAAAGCTACATAAATTTCACGGCCATATATGCAAAATGTTGCGAACCTATTGTGCTACATTTAGTAGGTATCCATTCAATTCTACCAGTTGCCTCAATCCACAGTTTTCTTGTAGCTGGATTTCGTGGAAAACTAAAAAAAATGTTTTCATCGTAAATTACTAACCTCAAACCAAATTTTAGACGAAAAACCAACTAAGAAACTAAATTAATAATCCACATTATACAATAATTGGTGTTAATAAAAAAAAAAGTTATTTTAATTGTAATATTACTGAAAATAATCATTCGTATGCACATACTTAATATCGACATTGTTTACAATTTGGTACAACGCTAACGATGTGCATAGATTTCGCTGAATTGATGCTTTGGTTCGGTGCACGCGACGTTCGCAGTGAACGCAATACATTGCGCGACCGCTCACGTCGTACAAGATCGTACCCATGTATTGCAAGCAATGTATAATTTTGCATCTGAATGTGATTTTATCGTTTTTGTCTACAAGCAACATAATACTTTTGTAATAATTAAAAATATCACTCATATTTTAAGGTTTTTGGACTTACCGGTCAAAAGAAATCCCTCCTCGGGCCACATTCCACTCCTGACTTCTTTTCCGACACGTTACATTAGCGCAAGACGGCATAATTCTTTTTTTTCCGCAGAGATCCGAACGCTGTCACAACAAGAGCGCGATTGTTGACCGGTGATTCAAATTTCGGTTGACTTTTGAGCGTCCGCTCAAAAGCGCGGCGTGCCTGCCCCACCTACAAGGCCCTTCTAACCTATTTTATCTGTTCTGTGGGAGAGGCTTTGTATGATAAACGAAGGTTCAAAGTTAATACTGCTGAAGCCACCACGCGTTATTAAGTTGGCATTAAGTCTGTAAGGGAAATGAGTAAACTGCAGTATTTTATCTTTCATGTTGGATTTTATTTTTTAAATATTTATAGTGGTTTTTCGTAGAATGAGGATCAAAGATGGAGTAAGCAAACCTTATTTTTAATGAATTCTACAAAAGTTGTAGGTCAGGTGCTTTACTTTGTGTAAATTATATCATCATCACTTGACTGCTCTCAAAACGGTGAATGAAAACATCACGAGGAAACCGGCATGTCATAGAACCGAAAAAATCGAAGCTAAGTGATACGAGGGCGGAGTGACAAGTCTGATAAAAATTAAACAAGAAGTTAATTTAATTTAATTATTATTATTTATTTTTCAACGTCATTTCCTTGTAACTCAATGCACTTCATCAAATCAAATCAAATCAAATCCAGCGTTTCTCTAGCTTTTCGATCCCTTTCATAAAGTACGACTTAGGTAACCCTTCGAAATAGGCATTGGTTTCGTCCATGATCTCTTTGTTGCAGCCAAATCTTTTCCCATAAAGCCATTTTTTTAAATTCAAAAACAGAAAAGAGTCGCAATGAGCTAAATCTGGCAAATACAGTGAGTGAGAAAGCAACTCATGGAGTTTGGCCATGGCACTCGCGCAGGTGTGCACTCGTGCGTTGTCTTAGTGGAAGAGGATTTTCTTCTTAGCTAAATGCGGTCGTTTTTCACTTAAAATTTTGTCAAATTGGTCCAATAAATTGACATAATATGTGCCGTTAATCTTTTTACCCTTCTTTAGGTAGTCAATATGGATTACCCTACGTGCGTTCCAAAAAACTGTAGCCATTAGTTTATTGGCCGATAAAACTGCTTTGGCCTTCTTTGGAGCTGGTTTGCCGGTTGCAATCCACTGTTTTGATTGTTGCTTGGTTTCTGGGGTATGGTGGATCCAAGTTTCGTCTACTGTTATAAAACGACGCAAAAAATCGGTTTTATCCCGTTGAAACAACGCCAAACCTGCCTCCGAAGTGGTCACAAGCATGCTTTTTTGATCAACAGTCAGTAAAAGCGGCACCCATCGCGCGGATCGCTTCTTCATATCTAAATGTTGGTGTAAAATATTGCGAACACGTTCGTCTGAAATGCCTACTATCTCGACTATCGCCCTCACTTTTACTCTTTTATTTATTTATTTCATTAATAATTTTTACATTGTGTCGAAATCTCTTTCTCTCGAAAACTCTTCGGTCGTTCAACACTATATCGTGGATTTTAGCGATCATCTCTGGAGTAGTGACCTCAACTGGGCGTCCTGGACGCACAGCATCACTTGTGCTTGTACGACCATACCGAAAATCGTTGAACCACTTAAGAACAATTTTAATCGCAGGAGCAGAGTCCCCATAATACTCGTATTTATCAAGGTTTTGTTTCGTTTACGTTATAGTTTTTTTGCACATAAAATGTTTAATCACGACACGAAATTCACTTTTCTCCATCTTTGCAAAAACGTGTTTTGTGAGTTTTTCATTAATGGCTGTCAAAAAAAAACTAACCGGCAGTACTGGCTGAAAATTTTAATTTAGTCCTTCAAAAGAGTTGTGAACAAGGCGGTTCCATGCAATTTGCGATCATTTTATTCCAAAATAGATTTTTACCAGACTTATCACTCCGCCCTCGTATTTATCAACCTGCGTTGTGCTCGCGTGGTGATTTACGGCCCGCTCTCTCTCACAGAGATGAGGCTTGTGTACCAGCAGTTTTAGTTTTACTTAGAGATCGTTCCTGTACTGTGTCTATTTTTCCGCCTTACTATAATTATAACTGTCATCAATCTATTAGGGGTTAAAGTATGAAATTGCCGATTTGTAGTGAAAAATTGAAATTAGTTTTTTTTTTAATTTAACATATTTATTTAATCAAAATAGTTACCATTATTATCTATACATTGCTGCCATCTAATAGGAAGGTCATTTATGCCTTTGCGATAGAACTCTCGTGATCTAGATTAGACAAACTGTGGGAAAGTATTTTGTACTGCCTCCTGAGAAGAAAACTTTTTATCACGTAGAAAATAGTCCAAATCACGAAAAAAATGGTAGTCCGTTGGAGCAAGGTCTGGCGAATACGGAGGGTGACGAATGGTTTCTAATTGTAGTTCCTGTAGAGTTAAAACGGTTTCTCGTGCTGTATGAGGTCTCAAGTTATCATGGAGCAATAATGGTGAAGATCGATTCATGAGTCGGGGCTGTTTCACTACTAGTTTTGCTATCATTGTTCGGAGTTCGGCACAGTAGACATCTGCCGTTATTGCTTGACCAGATCGGAGAAAGCTATAGTGAATAACACCATGCTGAGACCACCAAACAGTTACCATTACCTTTTTATTGGTAAGCTTTGCTTTAGGACACTGTTGCGGCGTTTGACCTGGGGTCAGCCATTGCATTTTTCGCTTACGGTTATCGTAAAGAATCCACTTTTCATCACATGTCACAATTCGATCCAATATTCCTTCATTTCTGTATCGATTCAACAAGGCAACACAAGTTTCAACACGCGTTTCTTTCTGCAGATCAGTCAAATCATGAGGCACCCATTTCTCATATTTTTTTATTTTATTGATTTGACGCAAATGAGTCAATATTTTTGGTAAGGTAACGTTATACCATGCCGCTAATTCCTGGGTAGTTTGGCTCGGATCGGCTTCCACCATCTCTTTCAATTCATTGTTATTCACCTGTGTGGGCGGTCTTCCACGTGGTTCGTTCTTCAAATCAAAGTTTCCATCACCAAAGCGTTTAAACCAAAATCGCACGGTGCGTTCATTAGCAGCTCTCCAAACGCAACATTGATATTGCGAGCTGTTTCTGCCGCGTTAGTTCCGCGTCGGAACTCGTATTCAAAAATAACTCGAATTTTAGAAGTCAAAAAATCTTTCTTGTCTAAGCTGAATAAAAAAAACAACTGAAAGTCGATAATCGAATGTTGCACATTTTTTAAAAGAAGAACTTCATAGGTACCATGTGAAAAAAGTTTCACTCAAAAATCTCAAACCACGAAGGTTCTATGTCAATTCGAAGTACCTATTACAATAAAACGGCAATTTCATACTTTAACCCCTATTATTTTCAAACACATACTGACTCAATATCAAAAGTCATTTATTCAAATTAGGCTGAGAATCAGTACTTTTTGAACGTCCAAATTACATAAGATAGTCTCCCAAAACGCCCGCCCTTCACCACTTCACACTTTTGCTGCGCCACTTCTTCCCAGTTAAAGTACTAGAACTGGCTGAACAATCTCACTCCCCAGTAAATTCAGCTGTGCAGCTGACCGCTCAGCAGAGCTTGATTCTATACAATAAAGTAAATAACGTTCCGAAACACAATTTG
Organism: Apamea epomidion; assembly: GCA_947507525.1. Classification (NCBI taxonomy): domain Eukaryota; kingdom Metazoa; phylum Arthropoda; class Insecta; order Lepidoptera; family Noctuidae; genus Apamea; species Apamea epomidion. The sequence goes on along the minus strand of OX382246.1, from coordinate 17,185,980 downwards.
CCATATGTCAGCTGGCCACTAACCACACACCAATATAACAACTTATGCTAACCCACAAATATCTCATTCTCTCACCCTCCAGCCTTCTTGAGTCCCCTCGACCACAACCACTCCCCTCATAACGCATGTGACACAATAAGGCCACAATGGCTCTATTAACATACAACATGCTCTATTAAGTTGTAAAGGACCGGCCGATGTGTACTTTGTCTTAAAATTAAGACACGGGGTAAGCTTACGAGCGAGTTTCCATTGTTGGATACAAAATGAGAAAAGATAAAATATGTACTTGGCCGTGTAAAACTTCTACGATGCCGAACCTTTTTGTGTTCTTTTTGTCAAGCCCTTTATTTAGATACCCCAAATTGTCGTACTCGTGGAGTTGTGGCTAAATGAGAACAGCCGCACGGCTCGATCGAAGGTTAAGCTACTTGCTGAGGTCAGTCCGTGGATAACCATTTTTTTTTTTGGGTGAGATATCATCAAATAACTTCTCCCGCTCGGGGTGGAGCTGGGAGGGCGTGTCAGACTTTTACTGACTAAAACCCACCCGTGTTCCTCCATTACATATCGAGACCCCTCCGTGAATCGGAAAGTACGTTAAACCGTTGGTCCAGCCAGAACCACGTCCTGGCTGTCATTTGTACATCTTTGACAGTCGTTACAGGTACTGACAACCGTATTATCCAGTAACTGAGGTGTGGAGGTCAGAAGACTGCCTTTCTGACCTCCATCAGGCTCCATGTAAAATACAGATATTCAGCTGCATCCGGTTACACTAGATACTAACCCCAACATAGTCGGGAAAAAGTTAGGAAGATAAACTTTAACTGCTTTTTTTTTATTTTTTGTTAATTATCTTTTTATTTTTTTGTTATTCAAGTAGTATACGGTATGGAAGAGCGGAGTCTCCCAATACAGGTATTACTTGCTTAAGGGGAGGCTCCAATCACTAATCTGTTTAGACTAATAATTTATGTTGAAGAAATAAATATTTTTTTAATTTAATTTAAATTTAATAAAAAACTGATCCAGTCCAGACTTCAGTCAGACACGCTGACTGTCGGACTTTACACTTCCATTTGATATTTTTTTTTGTTTTATCTGGTGTATGTATCTGGTGTACTATGTGTCTTTTAGTCTGTGCCTGTGTCATCTGATACGACAATACTTAGCTATACGTCATGCCGTGCAACAATGGACACGCGCTCTCCAAATTTCTTCAAACGTCCGGGTCAGAACATCTTAAATAACGATTAGTTCCACACTTGCGACTAACCGCACCGACTAATCGCATCCACCTATTCTATATATAATTACTGTCGATAAATACGCGGCTGATTGTAATTGATTCGCGGTTCGTTTACGTCTAAGATTAATTGATTACTAAAATCGTTGAAGTTAAGATTGCGTTATAATGAAATATTAATAGCTTGTCAGTGTTACCGTGGGTTTCCTTTCTTGTTTTGCGTACCGTAATTAAATCCAGCGTTTGACACGGATTGCTTTTAGTTTTCTTATAGGTGCAAACTTAAACCAAATTACCGACCCGAATGGGCCCCGCACGAATGGGCCCCGCACACAAAATAAATTTGACTGTAGCAATATGAACTGTGTCTGTATTTCATGCCCTCAGGAATTAGCTTAATTAATCCTAGGAAAGCATGTCTGAATTGACTTGGAGAAAAAAGATATGTGAGGAAGTAAAATTGATTTAATAAACGGAAATATTTAACTTATTCGTTAGGACTATTAATTACGCTGTGCTTATTCTCTAAAAACGTATTGACCTGCTGATGATGGACCCTTTTTGAAATCAATGAACCTCCAAAAAAAAATTTTACGCTTCTAGTTGCACTTTTTTTTTAACAACTGAGCATTTTTTAAAATTTTTTCACTGCTGAGCAAAGGCTTCTCACAAGTCCTTTCAGGAACGCTTTCCCTCGCCACCTCACGCCAGCCCTCACAGCACGCGTCCAGGTCATCTCACCACCTCTTTTTGAACAATATAAATATTTTTTAACTCTGCATTTTATTAACATTAAAGTAGAATACATTTTCGTGTGTGACCCGTGGTCCCTCCCGTAGACCCTCCGAGAAATACAATGCTGCCGAATTACAATGATAGTTTCTGTCGTAGTCGCTGAAAGATGGCCTACCTATTACCATGATAACCGATTTCATTAATAGTTAACATAAAAACCGGCCAAGTGAGGGTCCGACTCACACACAAAGGGTTTCGTACCAACGTATTTAACACTACATTTAAAAAAAAACCAGCTGCTCAGGGCCCGCGTGGTGGATTATGGCCCACTGCCTCTAGAAGAGAGGACGCCGTCGTCGCGGCGGCATTCCAGCAGTCAGAACATTATAAGCTGATTATGGCGATATAAAAACACGTTTATTGTATTTTTATTATTTTAGTTAAAGCAGTCATAGTAGTACACACTCTGTGGAAATTTCAAGTATCTACCTACTACGGTGCATCAGATACAGCCCTGTGACAGACGGACGGATTTGCGAAAACTTAGTAATAGGGTCCCGTGGACACCCTTTGGCTACGTCAACCCTAAAAACGGAACCTCAATGTTGACAGTAAAATCCTTCGCTATAGTGCCTTCGCTATAATGCCTTTTTTTTGGTTTTGCGGTGAAAATCCTCATGGACTTCCTCCATCGTGGAGGTGACGGAGGGGTATGTCGCTCTTACCGGCTAAAACCACCGCGGTGTTCCACCTCTGCCTATGGCCGGGGGTGCGGGATTCGCATAAGCATTCACCGCTCCCCCGACAGGCCTTGACCCACTGTTCCTCAGCTCACCTCCCCGTACGGCCATTTCCACAATGGTCGCACCCACACTCCAGTGGCACACGTGGAACACTGCGGCGCCAACTCGGGCCTGTCTGGTCGGACGACGGACGCCCCTAGTCCGCCGCCCGCAGACCACCTAACATGGAGGTCGCAGATGGCTTTGCACCCTTCTCGGGCGCCCGGTGCATCTCCTGCGGGAGGGGAGAGAGGATGCGGCGTCTCTCTCCCGCTCGGCTGCCTCCTTTGCAGACATGACATCCGCGCAACAGAAGGCAACCCCGTCCCATGCGCTCCCGCTCTCGACCATCGATTGAACGACGGCCGGGAGTGAGAGATCGCTCCCGCCTATTGCTCGCTCCCGCCTATTGGTATAGGTATAGGTAATGCCTCCTGGGCCCTATTTCTCGAAACTTATTAGACTAGTATTATGAGTCCATGAACGAATGTTTTTTTAAAGTTTGCTAGTGTGGGGGTTTTCGAAGCTACGGTAGTAAAATATTGGTTACAAGATGCCAACTAATAAATATTATCTAAAATTAACTGAGTAAATTCAATTTGGTTTCATAAAAAATATGTTATTAAATACTCTTGTAAATTACATTAATAAAGCTATTAGTCTCAGAAGGCTTGTAAAATATATTAACCAAAATTATTAGACATAAATTTACCAAAAAAAAATTAAAAAATTAGTCAGATTCGGACACATTAATGCCTATTGATATCCCAAATGAAAACGAAGAACAATTTGTTGAGAGGCACGGGAACCACTCAATAAGTATGTAGTTTAGTAGTTTGTGGTCAGGATTTACAGTTTTATTATTTGTATGCTAATTGGCCAGGGGCAGTGCACGATTCGAGAGTTCTACGCAATAGTGGACTTTTTCGTAGATTGGAAAATGGCTAGAGGCCACTAACTAACACAATATTACTCGCAGATAGTGGCTATCTAATTTAATTAAATAATTTACTTTAAATAAAACAATCCGCTTTTACCGCCAATGTGCAAACGACAAAATGAAACGAATCCAAAAGTGGCGGGAACTTTTTCCGTATTTTTTTTACCAAGTAAAGAGGCATGGGTAATGTGTGTATTCAGCCAAGCCAGCCTAATATTTTTTATTATTCTGCTACTATTACTTATTAGTCCAGTACCTGATTTGAGAAACAGGAAATATTAGGACTTGTAAATTTTACACTAGTAACTAATAGCTAATATACTAGTAAACTAATAGTTTCGAGAAATAGGGCCCTGGCAGTCAATAAGCAATATGTCAGCCGGGATCAGCATGAAGCCCCAATCACAACCTCATCCCCTTTGATAGCAATAAATCTTTCTGAATATTCTTTTGTTTTCCCTTAGGTGACAGAACGAAAAACTAAAACTAGAGGGTCTAGACGAAAAACCGGCTTCTGATGAGAACTTGTAAAATTGACAAAATTGACAACTTTTTATTTATTTATTTATTTATTTAAACTTTTCGCACAAAAAGGTACAAAGGCGGATTTAATGCCTTAGGCATTCTCTACCAGTCAACCAAGGGTGGTGAAGAGATTAGATGGCAGGTGCTTTAATTGAAAGGGACAATGATAAAAAAAAAAAACTTAAAACTAGGTACACAAATAGGTTATATACACATACATACTATTACTATAATATATACCTACTACCTACCTACTTTTTATAATGCTTGAGTACGAGGCTTTTGACTACGTTGTATGTGTATATTTTCTGTCTTTCTTTTTTGTTTCTTTAAATACTACTTCAGCTTTACTTTAGGTGATTTTCATGTAGCCTTAAAAATTCAAAATGGGTTACGTTTTTTGCAAATAATTTAGAATTTTGCGAGCTTTCACTTTCATCATCATCATTTCAGACTGATTGTCAGACTTTTGGGCTTCTGACTACCGTCTGACTGTCAAAGATCTACAAATGACAGCCGGGACCAACGGCCTAACGTGCTTTTCGAGCCACGGAGGCACTCAATATGTAATGGATGGTCACCCATCCACGAACCGACCACGTCAAGCGTAGTCAACCTTCGATAGACTCCTGAGGCGGTTCTCATTTAGCCACGAGCCCTTAAATTTACGCCACGAGATTTTACCATCTAAAGAACATAAAAAGAAAATATTTCTGTCTTGCAAAGCCAACCGAAATCATTGTTTTACCAATAGTCATAAAAAATCTTTTGATTTCTCTATATACCTCAGAGTCTGTAAAGGTCACAAAAGTTTTTCTGTAAGTACTTCTCCATAGAAATCAAAGTTGGAAATGTGCTGTGTTGGTGTTTCTTCAATTCAATCGTAAAACTCTGATACCATGAGGCAATCAAAAGCAGGTATGATTGTACCAGGTTCCCATCAAAACCAGCAATCGGAAGTAATTTCATAAGTGTTTGGCAAAATCCAAGTAATAAACGAAAGTGTTTACTATATTAGTTGTACTCTACGAAACACGCAAGGACTAGTGACGTACTGTTTGTTACAAAGCTGCTAGAGCAGGTACAATGTTTTGTAGCTTGCCGCACAGAAGTATTCTCAGAAATAAAAAAAAACTATTTCACACTTTCTGCGCCCTCAGTTTCACCCGCAGAAGTCTCGATCCCGCGTGAATATTTGGATAAAAGTATCCTATGTCCTAATCCAGGTCATGGTCTATTCATGTGCTAAATTTCATGTAAATCCGTTCAGCTGTTTAAGCGTGAAAGCGTAACAAACAAACATACAAAAAATCTAATATTTTCTCTTTCTAATATTTATTTATTTATTTATTACTTTTAAGAAGGCTTACAGACTACTTACAAATAAGGTAACAACAACATTATCAAGTTGCTCATAACAACCCTCCACAGTTATATAACATGTCGATTACTTAAAGCCGAACAATTAAAGTACATTGTGTGCGTAAGTAAATAGGTTAGGTTAGTTTTATTTATTTAAGTATCAGTTATTAGTTTAGTTTATCTATAAGGGCTCTTACGAAATGTCAAAAGCTATGTGCTCAGTTCCAATTGATCATTTCCTATGATGAAGACCCGGCAAGAAATTCCACGGTTACTCTTTTAAAAATAAATTGGCTTTTACAATGTTTCTCAGTGTTAAAAGGTATTTAATTTGAGGACACTGCAGGCACGGTAATATTATCTATACAGTATTTTAACTCGGCCGCATCTTGGAAATAAATGCCTACAGCCGCGCGGTACGTAAACAAGCGATAGGGCTGCCCGCCTCCAGAATTTTAATTAAATTTGCCTACTTTGTGTTTCTATTTAGTTTTGTGATTGTAAATATACTTTTTTTATATAAACAAATAAAATACTTTGTGAATTGAATAGGAAGTGTTCAATAAAAATAAATGCGTGTTTTTTGATTGGTAGATTTAATTAAAAAACCATGTTTATGTTTGAATAAAAAATATTTGTATATTTTATAACAACCGATTTGTTATAAAATATAAATATTTACAAATATCTTATAAATTTGCGACCGAAAAATATTTGCGCCTCCACTGAGACGTACGTAATGCTTTATTATTAAATTTTAAAGTATAAAAAATCCGCATTCTAATATAAAGCTTAATTAAAAATTCATGCAACCAAAAACAGCACAATATATTTTATTCATCATATTAAATATGTACTTGAACTTATTTTTAGTGACAAAATCGCGTGGTTATTGTTAAAAAAACAACACACCGTCCGTTCGTCACTGGCGGCACAGTCGCGAATGCATGCCGAGCGCATGCCGAGATCGAGGCGCGTAGGCATAGCTCACGCTTCGTCCGTTTATATGAAGTTGGAATACTGTATAGATAATATTACCGTGCTGCAGGCCTGTCAACAATTACCAGGTACTAAACAAAATAGGAAATCGCCAACAAATCGAAACATCTATGAGTTCACAAGGCCTAACATTTAACACCAAGAACTGTTTCTGAGAGCAACGCAAGGGCTTTATCACTGCTAACTTTGAAAACAATAACTGTATTGTGCATATCTCGTTCGCCACGAAGTGTTTTTACTGCCAACCATCCAACACTTAAGCACGGGAACATTCTCGAATCACGCTGTTGAATCTTCATTCAATCTCTCTGTAGCTACAAATTCTTATCTTAACTCCTACACCTGAATATTTTGCGGAAATACTCTAAATCAAATACCACAAAGTAATTGCAGCTGTCGTGGCGCTCGTAAAAACTTTTACGACTAGAACCGGACGAATTCGGACGAGTTCGGACGAATGGCGACGATTTAAAAATTCTGAGAAATTATGACGTCAGGTAAGGTGAACTAACTTTATTTTATACATTGATATTTCAAAGACGTTTTACTGAATTTAGAAGTTGGCGAGATATGACAAACATACCGCCGGATCGTGCGTATTGCCCGAAGTGGTTATGCAGAAACGTGCTTTCACACAAGCAATTTTAATGCTGACGGTATTTCTGTTTGTCGCAGGTCCACTAACCCGTCTTTTCTGACTTACATACATTCCTTTAACTCAACTATCATGCGGGACCGTCACTATCGCCATAACTTGCACGCATTTTTCACAAGTTGCATTGTTGGGTTGAAAACATTCGTTTTTGCGCAGCACGTAAAAGTCATCGTATAAATCTGCCCTAAATGTATAGAAAATGTATAAAAACATGACCTTTATAAATCTTAACCTGACCCATCGACCATCCGATCTAAGCACAAAGCTTACAACAAAGATCCTATTTTTACGACACAACTACTCTCTACTAGCAGTCTTATGAACCGGATTATGTCAAAGATTTACTCAATACCCGAACAAAATCTTTTATAAGTACACACGATGATATAACAAGCTGTAGGTACCTCTCCAGTATAAAGTGACCTCGCATTATACTCGTACAATATGTAAAAAGCAAACCCTGTCCGATCCGTAAGAGTGTTGTTACGGATCGGACAGGGTTTGCTCACATTATTGTCATTTTAATTATTTTTTTAATTGGGAATTTTATCTGGTAATGTCATGGGGCCCCGGCGGCCGTTGTGTGCCGGGTGATTAAAGCTTGTCATGACTTATGACCTCTGTAGAAAATCTGCAAAAAATTTAATGAAATTGGGGTAGTTAAAATAATAATATTTTAGATTAAAAAAAAAGAAAAAAAAATGTATTTTCTTTATTTTTTTTCTCTCAAGATGCTTTATTAATGTTTGGTGGCCAAGGTTAGGCCAAAGAAATCAGGGCCGTCCAAAAGCGCGTTGGGCTGACGATGTTGTCAAAGTCACGGGAAACACCTGGATGAGGAACACAGGGAACCAGGACGTATGGCAGAAGAGAGGGGAGGCCCATACCCAGCACTGGGTGGTTCCACGCTGAAATGATGATGATGATTAGTTTTTGACAATGTTGCAGTACCCATGTGCCTCTTTTGGATCCGATACAGATTTTTTACACAATCCGTACACTGAGAGGTCAGCTTATATATTAGTTAGCTTGATATGTTTTCGTGTGTTCAGTTAAGTCGACTATAACGTAATTCGGGACTCAAAAGGAATAATGTTGAGGGATAAAAGAATAATATACTGCTTATTGGACAGTACTCGTTAAGGAGTTAGTAGTAAATAGTGTACGATTTACCGTTTATGTATGGATGTTAAAGTTTATTGATTCTGCTCTTTTACTGATGAGATTGCTTCACAAAAGCTAAATAGAGGTATGAGGAACAGGGTGTAAAGTTCACTCATTTTCCATAAAAAAGGGAGGATCCACCGACTAGATAGGGTGTTGTGTCTGGCGGGCAACTGCCCGACCATTGATAAAATCTGCTTGCGCGGGGCAGGAATTGGCGTGACGTCAGTGTGATGCGTAGTTCCATGTGGCGATGTAGATGCCGCCACAGGTATCCTACAACTTACAATGTCTCAAATAGGTATGCTCTTCAAACTGGACATTGCTGGAAAAATTATGATTATATGATTGTTTGCAAAATAAAATAATTAAAAAAGCCATGATGGGGATAAATGGTTTAGCGAGCTCTCCGAAAGACAAAATCTCTCAATGTGTAAATGGTCACCCATCGACTAACCCACATAGCAAGCGAAGCTCCCCAAACGGCACCCACACGTATAAACACTAAGTACTACAAGATACAAGAGAAATGCACTGCATGGAATCAGCCGTTTTGTTCCATTCCTATGCGAAATATACACCCGACAGTACACCTACCAATGTATTGTCAGCAAAATTGCAACCTATACATGAAATATCTGACGAAGCAAAAGGTAGCGCTCGCTGCCTTTTCAAATAGTGAGGAATCGACGGTTTGCAACATTACTTTGTCATATATAGAAGGCACACAGATTTACGTTTTGTTTATTGGTGATTTTAAAAGAGAAGCGTAGTTACTGAGCCTCTTCGGAGCTTTAATAATGTCATGTAATTTCATCGTGTACGTATGAGCGCGTGTACGTTGTGATGACCCAGTCTCATGCACGCGGGAACCTTTATGCTTGTGCTTTATATAATAACAGCAACGCCCCGCGGTTTTATCCGCATAAGTGTCGATCCCGTGGGAATATCGGGATAAAAAAAAACTGTCCAAGTGCGAGTCGGACTCGCGCACAGAGGGATCCGTACAAACTTTTAGTTAAGTAAATAGTTCGTTCCTCGAATCGAGTTTCGAAGATTTTTCCAATAAATCAGTCCCCAAAACATATAAACTTAACTTTGCCGTTGGAAAACTGTTGTCCCCATACATCGACATAGGTCGCGGTTAGTTTACCAACTGCAAATAAGTTTATAATCGCAAAAGTATTTTTTTTTTTGTGATGCAACTACAATTTTACGATTTTCGGATTTTTTCCTTTACTTGTGCTATATGAAATTGCTTCATGCAAATTCCATGGTTCTAGGTCAACGGAAAGTGCCGAGCGGGATCGCTCGAGGGCTGATCCTGCTCGGAGAAGGAGGCGCCGGGGAGGCCTTGGCGCCTAATACGCCAAAACCCGCTTACCTATTAAGGTAGGTGGACCTTTGGGGTCGCGGGCGCATAGAGCCTACCAAGTGACCCCAGGGAAGACGGTGGCACAGTGGTCACGTGCTGCCGAGCATAGCAAGGCTTAGGGGAGGACCCTTTACAGTCTCCCCAGGGATGTGTCTTACAGGCGTTGCGCAGGGATGGTTCCGGAGTTGGTCTTTTAAGAGAAACCGGGACCACCCTTATGCGCGGATGGTGATCACCGGGGTGGTTTTAGTGAGGTAAAAATCCCACACTCCCCGACCCCTCTCCCCGGAGGTCGGGTGCCTTTCGAAGGTTTCCCCCCCGAAAACAAAAAAAAAAAAAAGGTCAACGGGAAGTACCTTAAAGGTTTTGATTCCCTTGCGAGTGTCAAAATATGCGGCAAAAACGAAGCATAAAAGGCCATTACCTTTTGATCGCGTCGACTTAGAAGTTGATTTTTTTTAGAAGTTTTTTTCTTTTTTCACTGCTGCAAGGGACCACAGACCTGAGTATTTGATATTAATTTCAATTACTTACAATACATTTCAAAACTTGATACCTCCACGCGTTCCTGTGAAAAAGGGTCTTGACAGACGGACGGACGTTCAGACAGACGGACAACGAAGTGATCCTATAAGGGTTCCGTTTTTGGTACGGAGTACGGAATCCTAAAAGTACCTACCCTATATATTCATATTCATATATTTATTTGCATTCCATAATGTTGTAGAGGTGTTACAATGGCTTACAGCTATGGTACAATTATGGACCCTGTAGGGCACAGCAAAAGGTATAAAATTAATGATTAAAATAAAATAAGTTTAGAAAACAAATTAACAATAAGCAATCTTTAAAATATGTCATTAACATTAAATTTTTATAGGTAAATATAACATTTTATTTCATTGAGATCAATCTGTTATAATTGTACATAATAATTATTAGGTAAGGTCAATTAAACATATATCTATCATATTAAAATATTTATCTATGTATGTATGAATGTATCTATACAACAGCATGCAAAATTTTGGATGTGCTTTGATTCATGTTATTTTCATGCGTCATGTTTGCCGCAAATAAATGCGTTTTCTTTCTTTCTTTCTTATTCTGATGGATAAGCTATATTATTGTAAAGTTTGAACAAAATCCGTTCAGTAGATTTTGCGTGAAAGAGTAACAAACATCCATCCATCTATTCTCACAAACTTTCGCGTTTATAATATTAGTAGGATTACTTTGCCATGTAATCTAGTCCTAGTTGAACACTAAATCTTTATATCTATCTCAGTAAAAAAAAAAAAAAAACCTGGCAAGTACCAATGTAACTTATTCACTTCATAGTTATGTACTTTATGTTTATGTTGTGAACTCCAACATGTTCCTATAACGAAAAACCATCCATATTTTATTTTTTGGGTTCCAACTGAGAGATATTAGGGAAAGGGAACCGCTATAGCCACGCCAAAACGCGACAACTATAAAATACATACACAGCATTAACCCACAATCTTTATTTTTGATTTCGCATGTATCTTAATTATAGGAAAGCGAGACACTTAAACTGTTAAAAATATATCATTTTTAAACGGCATGCAAATTAGTGTTTACTAATAAAATTAAAATAATAATACAACAACAAAAAAAAATAGATTATTACGGATTAACTTATACTGAGCTTTACACGGAGTGACTGACATGGACGTCAGATAGGGATCTGACCTCCACAACCCAGTTATTATAAAAAAAAAAGTTTATTTCGGAACAATAACACAAGACTAAGCACAGATGCCAGTTGGCAGGTCAAGCTACCCCAAACTGTCAATTTTTTCCAAGCAATCTTGAACCTAGTAGTTACTTTACTTTAGTTGAAAATCTATTAAAGAAATTTCAGTAGCTTGATGTGTTGCGTCTGTACAACAAGTAAAAGGATGATAGCTGCAAATGTACCACGGATCCCCCTCGTCACATATATTAACTTCTCGTTGTAAAATTACCTTACTTGTCCTTGTATCCATACATCTCGAAGAAGATTAGTAGCATCACAACGATCGCCAATCTATCAGTTGATTATTAGAACATCTTAGGCCGAAGTTTAGTGTTATGCGGTAGGCAGAGTTGATTGATTGATTCTAGCACGGAACACAGCATCTGTCTTACCGATATAATCCCATGTAGAAGCTCATCTATCAATCTAGATTATAGACCTGACATAGGTACCCTAGATGACCTGGATAACGTGAATAATCGAATGTCCTAGTGATGGAAGAGGTTCCAGTTAATTAGTGGGTAACAATGAATTGGTAGGTATAGGTTCGTAATCTAAATTAATATTATAAAGAGAAAAGATTTTTTTTTTGTATGTTTGTTTGTTACGCTTTCACGCTAAAATGGCTGAACGGATTTGGATGACATTTAGCACATGGGTAGACCATGACCTGAATTAGCACATAGGATACTTTTTGTGCCGATATTACCACGGGATCAAGACTTATGTTGGTAAAACCCCGGGCCGCAGCTAGTATATAATAAAATAACTTTGAAGATTTAATTGATTGGATGTATGATCAAGCATAGGCTCTAGCTCGTCCGGGGAAGTACTGCCACTGTTTCGCCGCTAAGCAGTGCTGTTGTGCTCCGGTTTAAATGGTGTATGGGTGCTGGTGGAACACATGAGATATTTCAACTTTCTCTAAGGGATAGTGCCACATCTGCGATATATCTGGTATTGCAGATGTCCATAGCTATTGGTGTCCAATTAACATCAGCTGGGCTGTCAGCTTACATACGTATACAAAATTGTAGTAAAAGAATATGTCATTTTATTTCACCACTACAATTAAAAAAAATACAGATATAATAATATCTCCGGCTCCAATATCTATATATGCTCATGCATCTCTAAAATTTTATGATATGATAGTCTCTGTTCTCAGTAAAAATGTAAAATTTGATTTAGTTAGAGAGAAAAACATAGTGTAATCGTATGAATAAGTGAGGGGATTTTGTGATTTTAGTCGAGTCAAGTTAAATCCACATGAAAAATATGAAGCATAATAAATGAAGACAGGTGACTCAGGAGAAGTTCACCTTATCTTAGTTTTACAGTAGGTCTTATTTCGAACAAGGGGCCTTAAATAAATAATATGCGCAATATCATTTTATTCAAGAGGTTAGTCCTGGCACACCTGAGGGGCCATTCTCGTGTTTTTAAGAACGTTCACATTCTAATCTCAGTATCAATCTGTCAAAAATACCTCTACATTTTGACGAGTGTTTAAAATTGATTTTCGCTGAGATGAGAATGTGACTAGATTTTGAAAGGTTTTATTTACGAGAATTGGCCTACTGGTAAAATATTGATGAAATAACTTAGACATAACTAGTCTACTACTACTAGTGTTATTCGTGTACCTCTAGTTGTCTTAGTTTTTCTTGTTTTTTAATGTCATTGGATCAATTGTTGTGTGAAAAAAAGAATATTATTATTATATCATCACGCCTGTATTCTACCCACAAAATATTTATATATTACTAGCTGCGCCCCGGGGTTTCACCCGCATAAGTGTCGATCCGAATATCGGATAAAAAGTATCATATGTGTTAATCCTGGTTATAAACCCTATGTGTGCCAAATTTCATCCAAATCCGTTCAGTAGTTTTTGCGTGAAAGAGTAACAAACATCCATCCACCCATCCATCCATCCATCCATCCATCCATCCATACAAACGTTCACGTTTATAATATTAGTAGGAAGTCTTCCTTTACATAATTGTCAGCTATAATTAGGTTCCATGTAATAGTTAGCTATTGTATTAACAGGGTACAAGTCCAGAGTCCAGGCTACTGCAGTAAGACCCAGCAACACTTTAGCCGACACCAAGGTTGAACCTGCAACCCTTTGCTCAGCAGTCACACTTTCGACCACAAGCCCAACGAAAAAGTCAGCAGTCTTGGAGATATTTCATCAAATCAGAATCTGAGCATCTAAGTTTATAAAGATGGATGCAGCTACATCCCCTTAATCTCAAACTTAGCTACTGCAAGTCGATCTCAACTTACATAGTTGCCAGACCATTTGACCTTTAAATCAAGATACAATGTTACAAATCCCAAGTTTACAACTTATGAAATTATAAGTGCAGTGTGCTAACTAAGTAAGGGAAGCATATAGGGAGTATCGGGGCGGCAGTGTTAGCGTAGTGGATATACTTTGTAATGCACGGCAGGGGTGGAATATTTTAATGTGTGAAGTGTTTGAGTGTGTGGGAGGAATATTAGGCTAAGTAATAACAGCCGCACTGGCCGATCGATCAGGTTAAGCTACACTTGCCGCGGTTGGTCTGTGGATGCGTGACTATATGTACATACCAAGACCCTTTCGTACCTCGGAAAAAACGTTAAGCCGTTGGTCCCGGCTGTCATTCGTAGATCTTTGACAGTCGTTACGGGTCTTCAGAAGCCCGAAAGTCTGACAACCAGTCTTGCCAGGGGTATCGTATTACCCAGTAACTGGATTTTGGAGGTCACATAGGCAGTCGCTTCATGTAAAATACTGGTATCCAGCTGCATCCGGTGAGACTGGAAGCCGACCCCAACATAGTTGGAAAAACGCTAGGCAGATCACCTTATCTAGATTCTGAGAGAATCTGTTTCAAAGTACAAACTAGTAGTAAGTCTTTTTGGTCACTTATAACTTTTGACAACCAACCATATAAAGGTTCACATAAAGGGCTTCTGCCCGCGACTTCGTCCGCGTGAAATTTCTTATTTCGACATAAAATACCTTATGACACTCGACAATACTATAACTTCCCATTAGTAAAAGAATTTTCGGCAGCGGATCACATTTCCCCCTACATACAAAGTCACATATACCTCTTTATAATATTTAATAATAATAACACCTGAGGAGGCTCTCGTTGGGCAGCTGAATCAAGGGCTTGATTCAGAAAGCGGTACTTCTGGACACGGTTCGCATTGTCAGGAGGTTCCTCTCTCTGGAGCCCTGACCGCTGGTAACTTGGACCCTGTTCCCGATACCGGTGGGCTACTATTTTTTATATTTTTTAATGTTTTTTTATCATTTTGTTTATAAAAATATTGAAAAATGTCATTTATAAGTAATTAGATGAAATAAAGGAAATAATAATAATCTTTATTCATGAATATGAGACAACCGTACAGAGCAACTTAAAAATAAACCCAGGATATACAATAATCGTTTAAAATTATTTTGACAGTAAATTTAGACAGTTGGAGAACTTGAAGTAGCAGATTATAACAATGGTTTGGTACAGAGTATAAAGTATAAAGACGGGGCGTGCTGCGGTATTTTGACTTATTCCTTTTAAACTTTCACCAAAGCTCAATATACTTTGTTTGAAGAGGGTGTACGTCAATGTTCCAACAGGTGGGTTCAATACCGTCTGTCGCTCGCTAGTCCGTACCGTAAACATTTATCAAGTGCCTCTGCATTTATATTTCAACTTAATCATATCTGCTTATCGTCACCTAGATCTCTCCTAATTTGTGCTACAACACCACTTTTTCCTCCAGATCCGAAAAACTCCTCAATATTATTACTATCACCCGTTTGTGCCCCACTTCCTTCCACGTATCCCTATCTACTTTATTGGCAATCCATAAGATAAAAGTCAAGCTCGTCCAGCCATCTCCCCTGCCGGGCCTGCCGCTTTGCCGTTTGTTCCTGTTATTGACTCGCTGTATAATCACCCTATAATTTCATTTCATATATTCATTTATTTCAGGCGACGTAGGGCCATAGATATAACCTTAACCTAAACGGACATATTTTTATTATAAAACTAGCGGCCCGCTCCGGCTTCATACGGATAATTAACAAAAATGTCAAAATTAAAAAATATTATACACGCAAATAAACCCTTCTATTTGCGCCAGGTTACAAAAAAAAATATATATAAAGAAAGTTTGAATATTATTATTTTAATGAACTTTCATTTTTTATTTTGATGTTTTTCTTTTTGTTGTTTTTTAATAAGTTCTTTTTTTTTAAGTTCTAATTATTTCTAATTTTTGTAAAAGGTCATATACATACATATACAAAACAAAAGCCATTCAATGTATTGAGTCAGAGCTTCCCTGTAAACGATATTTGACGTTGTTTTATTTTGTGGCAGCAAAATAAATTGATTTTCAGGAGCTCCGACCCGCGATAGGCCAACATACAGTTGGCCATGAGTAAAACATTATTTTCGTAGGTCGATCCCTACTAATTCGAAGGTTTGGCCTTTTTTTTTTTTTTTTTTTTTTTGTGGATGAGAAATCATCAAATGACTCCTCCCGCTCTGGGTGGAGCAGAAGGGAGTGTCAGACTCTTACTGACTAAAACCCACCCGTGTTCCTTCCTTAGCCCTTTACGTACCAGGGCAGCGGTAACCCTTTCGGACGATCCCGCTACCCCGGCAGGCTTCGGCCCTGTCGGGCCCCGTCATCTATGCTGACATCTCTTTGAGGCGCACGTGGAACACTTACGCGCCGTCCGGCACGGGCCTGGTCCTGATCGGACGGAGAGCTACCCATTGCTCTCCGCCCGCAGGCCCGCGCCTACGGTGGCCGGGAGTCGTCACGCGGCTCCCGACGCCCGGAGCGTCTCCCTCGGCGGCTGAGGCGTGAGGATCTCTCCCTCGCCCATCCCGCCACCTCCTTCGCTAGCATGACTGCTTCGCAGAAGGAGGTGACCGCCTCCCACTCCCTCTCGCCCCGGACCATGGCTTGCACCAGGGCCGGGCGCGAGAGGTCGCCGCCGCTGCCGATCGCCTCTACGAGGACACGGCGGTGCTCTGCCCAAGCGGGGCAGACCTCCACCGTATGCTCCACCGTGTCCTCTGGGCGATCCTCGCAGTGGTGACACCCGGGCGTCTCCTCCCGCCTGATTATGTGCAGGAACCTCCCGAAACATCCGTGTCCGGAGAGGACCTGCGTCAGGCGGTAGGTGAGAGCGCCGTGACGCCTCTCTAGCCACTCCTCAAAGAGGGGTCTTACCGCCGCTATCGTGGCGTGCCCTGCGCTGGGTTGCGATAGTCGAAGGTTTGGCCTTAGGACTTGTTAATAGTAGTTAGGGCGAAAGATGTTTTTACCGGAAATTGAAGCCGTTTAAATGGGATTGGCAAATCAGTTGGGATCATCGGTATCCTCAGTATATGAGCCAGTTGACCAGCTGCTGGGCCGGTGATAATGGTCGCTACAGTTAAATTATCCTTCAATTCTATAATAAGCAGCCTCGTCCCATCTTTTGTATGTTGTGCTTAACATGTCATCAAAATGTGTCTAAATAAATTTATTATTATTATTTATTTTTATATTTTAATAAATCTCGGGACCACGGGGTCCCGGTCCTTTGCAAGGCGTACGAGGGGCCGAAGCCAACTCGCAGAGGCCCCTTAGGAAATTTCATTGAAATGTGGCACCACCCGACGATTATCCCTGTATGCACTATGCAACTGCACCCAAGGATAACCCCCGGTAAATGTAGGACTGTTGCAGGACATGGAAAAAAAACAAATTTGGACTATGTGTTTGGGTGGCTAAAGTGGACTGGTTACCAATAACTATATATGGAAGAATTATGAACCCTGCTTGATCAATGTTTTATATATACACGGATAAAATGACAGGGGGTGACTTGCACACTCAATAATGGGCCCCCGAAAACTGTCGCTAGCACATAGAGACGTAGCAACAAGGGGGCAACATGTCCTGAGGTGCTTATGAGGAGTGGAGAGGTATTCCACGGCATTCAGAACAATCCCAGAGCCCGGAAGATGGTCAAGATCCCTACGAGCACTTACTGGAATACTTCCTTCCCCCGAGCACGTTTGCTCTTGCGAGTCTCCACTCAAGCCGGCCAGTAAAGGCAAGAATGACCAAGCTCCCACCAGCTCTGTTCCTCGTCATTGTTCACTCCAGCCGGCCAATAAAGGCAAGCCAGAGGTGAGGAACAAGATTTCTCCCAGGAGATAGGGTCCGTGGGGTCGTTACTGCCCAACAGCTCGCCACATACTGCCCTGCGGGGTTCTGTATCTCTCTTGGTCTGGCTCCTCACCCTAGACCTGTTTCGGCAAAGTAAACTCTTCCGGCACAGGCCTAGAGTTCGGAGCGCGCAAGCCCCACCACGACGTCAACGTAGAGATACGGTGGTGGGGTTATTATTATTATATGCTCGGAGGACTTAAATTTCTCAAAAGCATGATTGGAATTCCGATTTTTAACGTCAATTCATGTGGTGGCAGTCCAGAAGGGTTTAGACAATTTAAAAATTCCTGTGGGTAATGGACTGCGTCTTTGATATTAGCTGTTACAGTGTCGATCGATATGTAATTTTTTATTTGCCCGGGCACTTTTTGAATAATCAAATTGTTTATTTCGTTGACTTTATCATTCCTAGGTGTCACTATTGCCCTAGAACACAACCAACGAAAGTCCTTTTCGTGCAAATTTTCAATGACAATATATAATTTATTATATTTATTATCAGTACCTACTTACCGAAAAATATTGGTTTAGTTCTGAAAAGAACTTAATAACTTAATTCAAAATATTTTCAAGCTAGAATTATTCGATTCCGCACACGACCGTTGCGTAATGAAGGGCTCCCCCTTCATTTCTTGACATTGACTCCTCTCCCGTACGGCCCGTACCCCAGTGACGCCTACATTGCATAAAGAGCTGCCTAGCTAGCCGAGCAGGGTGAGCGGCTACCACGCAACTTTTTTCTAATACTTACATTTTTAAACTCGTGATATATTTCGAATGGAATGTCCGAATTTAATCATTCAAAAAGTTATACATACAGGTATTGAAGCAGTCTTGAATATGAAGTAATTTATTTTGATAAGGATTAATACCAAGATACAAATAAAAAGCCTTTTCTAGAGGCGGCATTTAAATTACATTTTTTTAAATAAAAGAACACTTATTGTGGTATAACTATAATAGTTAGACATATGCTGTCGCGACACTTTTTGTAAATAATGATGTGTTCTGCAAAGTCGTAGTACATTACATATTTTATTCTACCATCAATAGTTTTCGCAGCGCATGCGATGTAAAGAATATTTTAGGTATTTTTTTTACACCTTGGGTTACATTATTGGAGTTTTAGTAAAGATCCCTAATTTTTTTTTAAATATAATATAGCCCATGTCACCCGGGGATAGTGTAGCTTCCCAACAGTAAAATAATTTTTCAAATCGGTTCAGTAGTTTCGGAGCCTATTCAATGCAAACAAACAGACAAACAATGAAATCTTTCCTCTTTATAATATTCGTATAGATAATACTTTATTAACTCCTTCTTGTGTTATAATGTTCCTGCTGGAAACTTCTTTGTTACTGCTGGGTCTCGGTGAGAGGGACCGACTGTGTCATCACTTAATAAAGGTAAAACTCTATTCGTCATCAAGTTTCTCTCAACGCTAAACATTTATTTTGTGTCAACCAAATTCCACTTTATAAATCAAATCACGTTCCCCGTATCCCTAACATTGTATCATACGTATGTGTTATCGATCCCGGTATATTTTTACCCGTCGGTCAGGTGGGTCACATCACTAACACACATTACACACGGTCCCTACTGCCACAAATAGCGGGGTTTTCACTTCACTTTACATACAGTTATGTACTATTGCTTGAGTGGTGAGCTAACAATCGTTCTGTGCATTGTGGAGCTGAGGATGTGGGGAAGGTAAATAAATTGTCATTTGTAAAAGAATTGAAGGGTATTTTGGGAATGTCGTTTTAGGCGTCCATAGTGGTTTTATTTGTTTTCGTGGGAGGGCTTGCTTGAATAAGTCCTGCCGCCATACTTATTTCTGCCCCTTACCAGATTTTCTGTCTTGGTTTAAGGGACGTACGTAATCAGCCTATAATGGTCCCACTGCTGGGACACGGGCCTCCTCTTGGTTAGTGGGAGTGGGCCGTAATCCACCACGCGGGGTCTGTGCGAGAGTAGATGTCACATGTATTAGAATGTTGGGTTCTAGGACATGCCGGTTTCCTCACGATGTTTTCCTTCACCTTTTTAAGAGCAGTGGTGATGAAATCATTTACACAAAGTAAAACGCCTGCCTGGGTTCAAACCTACGACCTACATCACGCATCTCGGCCGTTACCACTGGGCCACCATGACTGCTCTCTCACATTTTTCATTAAGTAGGTGCAGTGGTGTTATTAAGTGCAGTGTATATCAATTACAGAAGCATGTCTTATTTCAACTTTTTATATTATAGAGGTATGAGGAACAGGGTGTAAAGTTCACCATACTCTATAGAAAAGGGAGGATCCTCCGTACAGACGGGTGTTGCATCTGGTAGGCTACTGCCCGACGATTGGTGTCGGTAGTCAATTATTGCACAACTCAAAAATAATAGTATCATATGTTTTTGCTAAATTAAACAAATGACATGTCTTTTGTATTGTCTACGCGTGTGCTACGGATTTACTACGCCGTAGCAACGGAAATGCTACGCTCGGTCTACGAATCCCTTTCTAAACTTTTTCCATATATTTTTATTACTAAATGCAGCCGTACATAAATATTTACTAGCTTGAACACATAATAAATTCATTAAATTCTGTTACCCGCTCGTTTAATAGTTCACGCTCTATTAGTCGCGTCGAATAATCAATGCGTTGCCGTTGGGTCAATCAATAATATTGTGATTGCTGGTCGAAGGTCTATTAATAGAATAAATACACTTTATTTACTGATTAATGGTATTGGGTCAAAGCATAGGTCAAACTTAATGACATTTTGATATTAAAAGTTGGTATGAAAACACGATCTTTCCATTGGGTTGAAAAGACAAAATGGGTATACCGCAGGGCTCAATATTGGGGCCGTTCCTATTTTTAGTATATATAAATGATTTACCTCATTTACTAAAAACCCGACCCCAAATGGTGTTATTTGCTGATGACACATCACTTATTTTTAAACTAGGCAGACGGGCACAGGATCTTGACGACGTAAATAACGTTATGCTTATGGTCCATAATTGGTTTACTGTAAATTATTTAGTATTAAATGAGAAAAAAAACTAAATGCATTAGATTCGCTTTACCGAATGTTAGAAGTAGTGAATGTCACGTTGTATTAAATAGGGAGATACTTGAATTCGTCGAAAATACGGTTTTCTGGAACTGTTTAACAAAATTAACATCATGACGGTTCCTTGTCAATATATATACGAAAACATTATGTACGTTCGAAAAAATCCACATCTTTTTAGTAAGATAAGTGACAGGCATAATTTTAACACTAGGAATAGGAACAAACTAGATCAACCACGCTTCAGATTGTCTAAAGTAAAAACTTCTTTTATGGGTTACTGTGTAAAATTTTATAATAAATTACCACTCGATATTCTTCAAGTAAATAAGAAGAAATTTAAAACATGCAATAAACGCACACTATGTAGACAAGCATATTATAAGTTGGATGAGTATATCGTAGATAACAATGCTTGGCTTAAAGCTGGTCCTGCTCCACAGGCACTTGGGCTCACTAGTTGATCACAATTTCAATATTTGGAAGAGATGCTTCCCCAAACATTTTTATTCAGTCAAGATTTAATTCTTGAATACTTCAATGTTAAATACCTCTTCCTGATTGGTAGTATTTTTTTTGATCTCTGAAATAATTTGCAAACTATAGTTTTGTATAATTTAGAAACATTTTTTAAATTTTGTAAATGTAAGAACCATGGATTCGTTTATTATGATATTTTGATGTTGACTTGAAAGAGCACGGCAGTTGAGAATATGTCATGCTCACTTAAATGTCTCACTGGTGGTGGCGCGTGTGTTGGATCATTCGGTTCCCTACACAATGGTTGAACTGGGTGGTGCTGATCCACGCGCCATGTTCGTGAACGGGCGCCGTCGGTTGAGACTGGTCATCTCTTAACTGCCAGGACTTGTTTTTAATTTTATATTTTATATTGTTTCTTTATTTGTTTTTTTTTTACATTGTTCTCACATATTATAGAAGCAATAAGAATAATGTACCCAGGATTTTGTAATAATATCTTGATTTAAAAGAGTGTCTCTTGCCCGTTCTTCTCCATAGAGATCTACGTTTTGTAATGGACAACTAGCTTCAACGTTCTGACTAACTGACCGACTATTTAATTTTGACGATTCAAAAGTGCCTGTAAATGGTTTGATTGAAATAAATGATTTGAGTTTGGATTGTTTCATTTAAATTGTTACACGCTTACATTTTGACCGAACTGGGATTTAAACTAAGTGAATTTGTAACCTCTAGAACCTTAAATTAGATTAGAATTAATAAAAGTCAAGGAACAAAAGTTTTTGTTTATGATGTTAGTAATATAGTCCTGCGAGGTTGTTAATGTGTTACCAATAACCCTGTATAAGTACATCAAAAGATCAAGAACAATATATAATGGTTTCCTATTTATTGCGCGGTTCATATGTCTGTACTGAATCCGTTTGCGTGCCGAAGGCTGAATGTTTTGTTACCAAAGGCTTTTATTAATATTAAAACCTGCTAGTAAAGTAACCGAGCAAGCCCGAAGGTTAAGAATTACCAAACTTAAGTCGCAGTGGGCACGGCACATTGATCACAGAACAGATGGCCGGTGGACCGATGACTTGGTGAAGGAATCCGCTGGATGCGGGAAGTACAAAAACAGTCGAAGTGGAGGTGCTTGGGGGAGGAGTATGTCCAGCAGTGGAAGCGGATGCGGGATGCGGGAAGTCTTTTGGCTGAAATGATGATGATGTAAAGTTTCGATGTGTAGAAACTATGCTTTAGTATTGGTCTTTATATGTTTTAGTCCCAAATTTGTGATGGAAAAAACCCAGTGACACTTTGGAATCGAACCTAGGGCCTCATGCTCAGCAGTGCTTGCGACCACTACACTAACGAGACATATAGTTCAATGTCCTCCAAAAAATAACGTCCCACTTTTGTCTCAATATAATAAAATATCTTTCGAGGACACAAACTTAAGGAAAAGCCCTCTAATCGCTAAACAAAGACCAGTAACCCCCCCCCCCCCCCCCACCCATGTAATATTCTTCCATTTAAGAAAAAGCTAAGGTAATATTTTAAGGTAATACCTATAATATTGAACGAGCGACCCGCCCCGGGAGCGATCTACTTATGTGATGACATGTCAAAACATTTTTTTTTCTTTTTTTCTTTTTTTTAAATAAATAAATAAATATTCCACAACTATCACACAACGCCATCTAGTCCCAAGCTAAGCAGAGCTTGTGTTATGGGTACTAGACAACTGATAAACATACTTATATATTTCTAAATACATAAATATTATAGATAAATTACACCCAGACACAGAACAAATGATCGTGCTCATTACACAAAATTTGTCCTGGGTGGGAATCGAACCCACGACCTCCGGCATAGCAGTCAGGGTCACTAACCACTAGACCAACAGGCCTGTCAATAATTTACGATGTCATAACATAGTTGGCAGTGCTATGTCTAAGTTAAATAATAATGCATTATATGTACACACAAGCTGTGCCCGCGACCTCGTTCGTGCATGTTGGATAACAAATTGGATTTCATGCGTTGTCATTTTTTTTCTCGGGAACATATTATTTTTTACTAAAATAAAAGTATTTTAAGTTACTTCTTATATCAGCAGCAACAGCAACATCCATTGTTTAGTTTAGAAAAAATAAGCGCACGCACAGACAGACATTAAAAGCGACTCTGTATCATACAGTTTATTATTATAAACTAGCGACCCGACCCTGCTTAACACGGCTCAACATATCAAAATTTTTGTACTATATCTACCTAAGTTAAAAATGAATCCACAATAAATTCGCTAAATTGTGAAACCCGCATCAAAATCAAAAAGTATCCCATGTCGAAACCCAGGTCATAATCTACCTGTGTGCCAAATTTTGGGGAAATCCGTTTAGCCATTATGGCTTGCAAGGCCGACGCGATGACACGCGGGGTTGCGATAGTCGTGGAAAGGATCCGGCAGTTGGGTCTCGAGGTGGCATTGCACAAGTCCGAGGCCATGTCCTTTCATGGGCCCCGGTACGGGCCACCTTCGGGATCCCAACTGATGGTAGGAGGGGTTCACATCGGCGTCGAGACAACGATGACATACCTGGGTCTCGTCCTCGACAGCCGGTGGAACTTCGTCGAACATTTCCGACGTTTGGCCCCCAAACTGGAACGGACCGGGGCCGCCTTAAAGCGGCTCCTGCCCAACCTGAGGGGGCCAAATGCCTCCTGCCGGAGGTTTTACGCGGGGGTCATGCAGTCCATGGCCCTTTATGGGGCCCCGGTGTAGGCGCGTTCACTGCGGCTTCGAGCCGCACACTATCTGAACGCGCCCCAAAAGGTGGTAGCCGTAAGGCTTATAAGGGGGTACCGCACGATCTCGGGCGAGGCAGCAGGCCTCCTTGCCGGACTGCCGCCATGGGATCTGGAGGCGATAGTCTTCGCACGCCTGTATGATTGGCGCGCGGAGGCACTACGTCGGAGGGAAACTCCGCACCCGCGGCAAATCGCGGCGGAGCGGACGGACCTCCGGCGCGATCTCATGGTGGAATGAAAGGCGCGACTATTGCAACCCAGCGCAGGGCAAGCCACGATAGCGGCGGTAAGACCCCTCTTTGAGGAGTGACTAGGGAGGCGTCACGGCGTTCTCACCTACCACCTGACGCAGGTCCTCTCCGGACACGGATGTTTCGGGAGGTTCCTGCACATCATCAGGCAGGAGGAGACGCCCGGGTGTCATCACTGCGAGGATCGCCCAGAGGACACGGTGGACCATACGGTGGAGGTCTGCCCCGCTTTGGCAGAGCACCGCGTAGGGGCCTCGTAGGGGCGATCGGCAGCGGCGGCGACCTCTCGCGTCCGGCCCTGGTTCAAGCTATGGTCCGGGGCGAGAGGGAGTGGGAGGCGGTCACCTCCTTCTGCGAAGCAGTCATGCTAGCGAAGGAGGTGGTGGGATGGGCGAGGGAGAGATCCTCACGCCTCAGCCGCTGAGGGAGACGCTCCGGGCGTCGGGAGCCGCGTGACGACTCCCGGCCACCGTAGGCGCGGGCCTGCGGGCGGAGAGCAATGGGTAGCTCTCCGTCCGATCAGGACCAGGCCCGTGCCGAACGGCGCGTATGTGTTCCACGCGCGCCTCAAAGAGATGTCAGCATAGTTGACGGGGCCCGACAGGGCCGAAGCCTGCCGGGGTAGCGGGATCGTCCGAAAGGGTTACCGCTGCCCTGGTACATAAAGGGCTAAGGAAGGAACACGGGTGGGTTTTAGTCAGTAAGAGTCTGACACTCCCTTCTGCTCCACCCAGAGCGGGAGGGGTCATTTGATGATTTCCCATCCTGAAAAAAAAAAGGCTTGCAAGGTAACATACAGACAAAGTTACTTTGGCATTTATAATATTAGTCAGTAAGTTTGGATAAATGTACAGGTTACCGGCCTTGATCGAGCGGAAGGCAATCGAACCCCCGTTAGTAGGATTAGGTATGTGAGCTGTATTTACTGAGTATCCGGTGCGCGATAACATATTACATAAAAGGGTTTTTGTGGGATTTATGTAAAAGGAATAACGTAGTGCTTGTGTTTTCCGAGGAAACTAGAGGAAGCTGGATTTATTCATTTCGTGGAACACTCTCGTTCACAACTCAAAGGCGTCTTTCTCGTGGAATAATAATTACAACTTTGGGAAAATATTATATATATTTCATATTTCATAATTGTAGTAAGTTCGTAACAGAACAGTTATCGTTGCTCGCAGAAGAAGTGGCAACCGCGTAGCGGAAGATTTAGAGTTGGAAGGCCTCCCACAAAGAGGACTGATGACCTTGTGAGGAAGGAATCCGCTGGATGCGAAAAGCACGGAACGGTCGAAGTGGCGGTGCTTGGGTGAGGCCTATGAACAGCAGTGGACGTCTTTCGTCTGAAATGATGATCATAATGTTCGTAACACCATAAAATATCTAATCTCTACTAAATCCTTTTTGAATTATGCGTAAAGTGTTATAGTATATCTTATATTTATTTACATTTATTGTTTTTTTCACGGATCTCACTAGTCGGCGATGCTTAAATACATTACAGAAAATAAATATGTGAAAAGGGCACACTTGTACATTCCTGGTTCAATCCTGCAACGTAGCGCTCGCACGAAATACAATACCTGAAAAGTCTTCTCCAAAAAAATGGTTGAAACCAAGATCAAAACTAAAATGTCTTCCTTTTTTTTTTTTTTTTTTGAGAAAGATCTATCTTTTTCGGTGTGCGTGTATGTTCAGACGTATGAACGTATCGTAACCTATTTATGTATTTGTGTACCTAGTTTTAAGAGTTTTTTTTTTTATCATTGTCCCTCTCAATTAAAGCTCCTGCTATCTAATCTCTTCACCACCCTTGGTTGACTGGTAGAGAATGCCTAAGGCATTAAGTCCGCCTTTGTACCTTTTTGTGCGAAAAGTTTAAGTAAATAAATAAACGAGGCAAAAGAAGTATGCAAGGCTCGTAGCGGGCGGCGTTCTGTAGTTTCTGCCTACCCCTATGGGAAGAAGACGTTAGAGATAAGATAAGTCTTTATTTGCCATAAACATGGTATAAAGCTGTTACAGCCTGGTATGATATACTTTCCACATGTTTATCTGTACCAAATGTTGTATCAATTGCATGCAAAATAATTAAATTAAATAAAAATAAACAAGTTAAAGGTGAAATATACAATGTCGGAGCTTATGATGTCGCAGATGTTTATGTACTATTTGGATACCGATATCTTTTCAAATGCTTAGTAAATACTACGTAGAATATCATCGAAGAGAGCAGAGTGAAAGAGAAAGCCTGGGCACACACATACCGTGTTTGAGATATTAATTGATATGGGACCAGTCGACACAGTCACAGATGAAATACCGCATGTTTACACAAGACGCCAGCTCGTGAGATTGCTTCAGTGTATGCGGAAAATAATGTAATTTAAAAATACTGCAGACTGTGAGTACTAGGAACCCCTGTTACCTTTTGCAAGTAAGTTAAATACGAGTATGGTTGCGAGACTACGAATTCACGTCAAATGTGAATATAAATTGCTCCCATGAGTGGTGATATGCAAATTTATAGTTGGCAAAAATATTCGGTTTTCCAATACACTGACACTTTTTTAAGCTGAAGGTCAATTCTCGTAATTAACAGGTGAAACTAAATAAAAGCTTGTATATACGCTAAAAATCTAGGCGCAATCTCATCTCAGCGACAATCAATGTCAGAAACTTGTCAATAATGTAACGAAATTAAGGTATTTTTGACAAATTGAGACTGAGATCAGACTGTGAACGTTCTTAAAATTACGAGAATTACCCCTCTGATGGATTACCTAGGAGAGTGATATAAAACAATTGACTGCTGAACGAGCACATTCTCAACACTATTTAAAAGGTGCCTGTATACCAAATAGCTTATTCGATTGTACATCCGATGTACCCTGGGTGACGTCAGCTTGACTTCCACCATACCTCTTGATATTTATGAATTTCTCATTCGACTTTTTTAAATTACTAGCTGACCTGCCTTACCTTGTCCTATCCAAATTTTAATAATTCATACAAAAAGGGCGTTCAGTATTTCCCAAATTTGAAGATTTTCGGGGAAACTTTTTAAATTTTTCTTTCCATAAAAACCTGATTCGGACATCACATTTTAAAACAAAACATAGCCAAATCAGTCTAGCCATTCTTAAGTGATGCACTTACCAATGAACAACATTACATGTCTATCATCATCATTATCACTTTAACCGAAAGACGTCCACTGCTGGACATAGGCCTCCCAACGCACTGCCACTTCAAACGGATATGTGCTTCCCGCATCCAGCGGATTCCTGCGTCCATCCATGTTTATGATATAGATTATTTAATTTAAAAAAACAAAAAATATTGTACAGTGTAAGAAGGGCTCTTTTTAAGGACTCAATCAAATAAAATAGGTAGACAAACTAGTCTGGAAAAAAACTGTGAACGCTCATTTCATTTTTACCGCAGACTTTTCTCAGACTGCAATAACTTGCAGACCAGAGCAGTTACTTACACTGAAGCCCTGTTAGACGCCGCCTCGTCTCTTGCAAAAAACTAAAAGGTCGCATTATTAAGATTGGCCGCAAATTGGTTATCTAACAACTTAGGAGTAGACCTTTTCAACGGCAGTAGCAGTTTGTTTCAGCATTCCATTTAAAACTAAATCCAGGCTGCTTGTCTGAATCAGTACAATTTTAAGTTATTTCTGAAACACGTCTCAACATACTCGTACCAACATCCCACTTAAAAATACATTCAACAAGCCCTCTAGTTATGTCAATCAAAATTATATGGTACCCGAATATAAATAAGTACCTAAAGAAAAAAACTCCATCTATACACGAACAAATTAAAAAAGCTATTACTAAGCAAATGTTATCAAAGTGTCAACGAATATTTAAATAATAAATCCTTGAAACACTTTAGTATATAATAAGCAAAATTTTAAATTATTATTATTATAAATTAATTATTTCGCAAAAGTGTGCTTAGAATAAGTTAGATTATAAGATACGTAAATGATAAGTCCTCTTCTCCACATATCTTTCTTTTGCTGTGCCCGACAGGGTCCATGATTGTTTCTTTTGGCAAATATTAACCATCTACGCCTATATTGTGGAATGCAATAAAGAATTGAGTATAGAATAATAAAAAAAAAATATACTTAAATGAAAAAATACCATTACAAGACAGATTGCCTCCTTTTTTTGAAATACATAAACATATTTTATGCAGTAACGCTTTGACAAAAAATATTATAGAGGTACCTTACAAACTCTCGCATACTTACGTACCTACATAAACAAACTAACATTCACACTAATATTTTCACCATCCAAGACTCGAATCTATGACCGGTTTTAACAAGAACCGCACACCACCGAACCATTTATCACTCGAAACGTTTTGCCGCATAAGGTAATGTAACAAATAAGCATCTATTTACTCTGTAATGTATGTGAAAGTATGTTAAAGTCAAGTATGTATCATGAGGGATGTGCCGCTGAAGATCGTTGTTCCGTAGTTAGGATCACGCGGCAAATTGCCTACGATTTACTTGTCTCGTGTCCGGGAGAGGGTGCGAGTCATAAGCGTTAGCGATTTTATCGTCATCACATAGTTTTTAACCTTTCAAAGTGTACGTTGTTATTTGTGCATCCCAAACTTCAATCAAGTTGAGTTGCGGAGTTGATTAAAACGTCAATCTAAGCGCCCGCGAACTATAAAATAGGTACACAAAGGTGATGCTTATTTTTAAAAAAAATATCACCTTTTCTATTAAGCTAACACGAGGCCGTCGTAGCAGGAACACTGAATATGGTAATGGCAATGTAGCTAGTGTTGTAAATCTAAGTAAAACCCTGTCAGTGGCCAATATTCTTCGGAAACGTTCAAGAAAATCGCTTCTTCTCGTGACATAATAAGAACACATTAGTGTCAGGTAAAAACGTTGACACAAATGAGTTGGTGAACAGTAAGCCGCGTGAGACGACTCCTGAGGAAGGAGTCTCAAGGGGGCGAGGGGGGGTGTGAGGGGGGAATGAGTTAGTTAAAGTAAGTATTACAGAAGAAAGTTTGGAATATCGCTTCATGAGAGATCTGAAGTTACCCGCGTTATATCATGTTGGTAATTTGATTTTTCCAAGTTTTTGATGTTGAATATTTCGCCGTGTGGATTTGGATGTTAAAATTCAATTATTTTGTCGTGGAATATTAGAAGTCATTTCGTTGGATTATATTAATTACTAGCTGCACCCCGCGGTTTCACCCGCATAAGTTTCGATCCTGTGGGAATATCAGGATAAAAAGTATCTTACTCGTATGTGTTAATCCTGGTTACAAACTATCTGTGTGCCAAACTTCCTCCAAATCCGTTGAGTAGTTTTTGCGTGAAAGAGTAACAAACATCCATCCATCAATTCATCCATCGATACAAACTTTCACGTTTTAATATTAGTAGGATAGTAGGATTAATCTATGTTTGAGTTATTTCTTTTTGCTTTTACAGCACACACACACGGTTTTTGCAGCCAGGAACTTTTTCATAGAAATTGTTCTACTAGAGTGTGTCGTGTCGCTCCTGTCTGCGAGAGCTTTAACATCCGTCAGCGTCGTTGTTTTACGTTTTCTTACATAGTTCTTATTCATATAATTATAAATTCAACATTAATGATGAAACTCATATTATACAACAGTATAATTTAAAAAAAGAGTGGAGTATCTTACCCATTCTTCTCCAAAATTGACGTCTGACAGATTTTGTACGGAAAAACTGTCAAAAATTCAAAATTGTTCCTCGGTTAAAATTATCTGGCATTGAAAAAATGAGCCCTTAGTAATATATACGACCCTTAGTATACCTACCTAAAGTGACTATTAAATACGTCTAAAACTAAAATAATTTTAAAATTTCAGCATTTTAGTACTTATAAAAAACCTTTATCGTAAAATGAACTTAAAATATTATGTAAATTCCAAATTCTATTTACTAAATACACAAAATACTGATCTCGTCTATAAAACGAAAAAACACTTCGTCTTTATGAAGCCATCACAATCTTTTGACACTCTCACCAACATTTTAAAGGGAAAATTTCAATAATTTCTATGAAAATATTTAAGAAGCCGTATTTTACTGAGTTATACGGTAATTTTATGAGTTTACTTTCGCCGTAAAGTTAAAATATTACGGCGAAATAATGGCAAGAAACCAGTGATTGTAGCAACAGATTACGGGACCTTACGATGGGGTATTACCGTGTTTATACTGTACTTAACAACTTTTGTGATGGCATTTACATTAGGTCCTTATCACGTTATGCTTTTCGAACAACAAGTTTCATTGTAGCGAAGAACAAACAAGATAACGTATGGAAAAAGTTTATTAGGGTTCCGAACATCAAAAGGAAGTGCTGACGCTAACCGCCGACACGCATCGACGGCTGCAGTTGCCTCTGCCGTTGAAGCTGGCCGCTCGTGTATAAGAGCACTTATAGAATCACTTCATTGTCCGTCCGTTTGTCTGTCAGTCTGCCAAGACCCTTTTTCTCAGGAACGCTTGAACGTTTGAAACGATCAAGCGTTGTATTAATATCAAATACGTACGTCGGTCTCGTCGATGTTTATCTAATATTTTTAAGTTACGTCGAAATTGTGTATTACTCTATGGATATTTTATTTGTCTGACTAAAATAAATGAATTGAATTGAATTGAATATGTATGTATAAACAGATAAGTAGATAAAAACATAAAAATAGGGACAAAGGTTTAACCGTAAAGTGTTTTTTTTTTAATTACCCACAATATATTTTAACTCTCGGGATTCAGAAACCTGTACTGAATCCATGGTAACAGTTTGTCCGTCATAATGTCCCTGGCACCCTCGTATAACTTGCTCACAGATGACAAGGAAGTGACAGAGAAAACTTGGGAAATAAAAGCCTTGTAATCAAAAGTTGGTCCTCATCTCTCTTATCTTGTACATCACGCGCGGCGATCATTTGTATGGTTCTTTATTATGTATATTAAAATTCAAATATTAAGGTAATAAAATGTTAAATGTTAAGAGGTTTTTAAGATGTTCATTCATTACTTTTTTTTCTGTGTTAATTTCATCTATATGTCGGAGAAGGTATGTCTATCTCTCGTTAACATCAGGTATATTTTAATTACTATGGGCATACTATGGCTAGTGTTGGTTATAGTGCAATAGTAAAACGGTTTTCAGTTCAAATCAGATTACAATTCACGAACAATTCAGTCACACTAGCGAATCACACACTGTAGGTCCACAACTCAACGATACGGAACGCAAGATAGTCTAAGCACATGTTGTTCATACGATGTCCAATGTTTCGATGTTCCCGAGAGCTCTGCTCACACCGTTCTTGTAGCTGTCGCTCTCGTCCACCTCCACGAACTCAGGCTAGACTCTGTCTAGCGCCACGAAATGGCGCTAGCGTTCCGAATAGTCAAACGAATGACTCCGACATATATAAATGAAATGCTGTACGTTGGTAAGCGTATCTCTTGAAAAGCTGCTGGACCAGTTTGACTATTATTGTAATAGTCCCAAGGCTAGTAGGGAAAGAAAAATTTTAAAAGTTGCCCGGAATATTGAAAACTTCGGATTTGTCATTATTTTACAATTCATTTATGTCTGAATAAAATTTGGATAGAACATCGTCTGTGGCGGGGTCAGCTAGTTACTAAATATTTCTCTACAAGTAAGAGCCCATAACACTTAATAAAATAGGGTGTGTGTAAGTCTGTGTGGGTATGTGTGTACTTGTGTTATTGTGGTAATTTCCGATACCGAGACTTGATTAATTACTTAAGGGTACTGTTTTATTAGTAAACATTTACCTGTATCTGTTACACGAGCTTCAATATTTTTCCCAAAAATTGTCTTCTTTGCCTCCTAGACCCAACTTGATATAGGTACCTTATTCCTTCAGTCATAATTACAAAAACATTACCTCAATTCTTAGAATTTCTTCTGATTAAAAAAACTATAAAAAAAAAACAAAATATCTAAATTATTTTCACTACACGCTGTATATAAAACAGTTGAACTCGAAACAGAATGTCATTCACGTGAACGAACGAATGATTGGCAAATGGAGTGAACGATTCCACTGACACGTTTTGTTCATTCGTGAGTAATTCGAATTACTTGACACACATACAGAAAGCTATCGATAAGTTGACAGTTTTATTGCGAGAGACAGAATGTGACAAAATGTGACATTATGGGTTAGTCTCATCTCATATTTCCGCTGTCAAGACGTATTGGGATATGATTTTTTTGCGTTAACGCCTTAACCAAAAATTTTATTAGAATTGGTACTGTCAGCTGTTATTCTTTTGTCGTATTGGCACGAACTATGTAAGACATTACGTACACTATTCGACATGCGACTGCGACTAAACGCAACGACAGTTTGCGGCCGATATATGAAAATTGTCGCACGGACGCACGGAGCATGCGCACACCCGATGACAGTCGGATGCGCTTCGCCTTCACATGTTAAGCACCAAGGCAAGTGCAACTAGAGGCTCAATATTCACTCACAACATGAACAACACGACAAACACTCAATGAAAATGATCGCTTCCTGAACGACGTCTGTTGGGTCTCGAGGTGGCATTGCACAAGTCCGAGGCCATGTCCTTTCATGGGCCCCAGTACAGGCCACCTTCGGGATCCCAACTGATGGTAGGAGGGGTTCACATCGGCGTCGAGACAACGATGAGATACCTGGGTCGCGTCCTCGACAGCCGGTGGAACTTCGTCGAACATTTCCGACGTTTGGCCCCCAAACTGGAACGGACCGATGCGCTTCGCCTTCACATGTTAAGCACCAAGGCAAGTGCAACTAGAGGCTCAATATTCACTCACAACATGAACAACACGACAAACACTCAATGAAAATGATCGCTTCCTGAACGACGTCTGTCGTAAAGACTAGTCGCAGACGCAAACGACAATTCTCCATCTAGTCGCATCGACAAGACACACAATTTGCGCTCTCAGTACCATGGTTCTTCACCATTGAGGAGTGGTGGCCCCGTGTGGTGACGGCCCCGACTTACGAGTTGGTTACGAGCTCCATGTGGATACGAAGGTTTTGGGTTCATCCCAGGCAGGCTTTACTTTGTGTCAATAATTTTATCACCGCTATTCTCAAAACGGTGAAGGAAAACATGGTGAGGAAACCGGCATGTCCTAAAAACATTCGAAGACATGTGATATCTACCAACCCGCACGGATTGCTGGATAACCCGCACTGGGCCCGCCTGATGGATTACAGCCCACTCCCTCACGAAGAGAGGAGGCCTGTATCCCAGCAGTGGGAACATTATACGCCGATTATGTGGTAAGAATATATAATTACTAGCCATTAGCAATGTGTACAAGAATAGCTCATAGCTCATTAGGTTGTCGTAACAATATTTAGCCCGTCAGCAAGGGGTAAAGGGGCTGACCGGTCAGGACGAACATTCAAGTAGGTGTCCCACACCATAGCATAAAAATTGAGCCAACGATTTTAATAAAGAGGTCCCAAAATGATTTAATGATTTTCAGCTCCTTAAACTCATTAAAACCAAAGAGGCTACATTTTTAGCAGTCGAATTCTTAAAGATGTATTTGTAGCAAATCCCGTCAAGTTTAAACAAACATTAGAATCCTCTCCAAATTCTATTTATAGCCTTAAGCAAGATATAATCCACGCAGAATTAAGTTGTAATTCTCGTTAGCGGAAGTGAGCAGCTGTCTTAACTTGAAGCCCTCGAGATTTACATGTCTTGTTAGTTAATAGAAAGTTTGTTTGAGTTACTAACTTATTTATATCTGTCCTTACTAATAACTATGATAAAAGCCATTACACGCAAAGAGGTTTTGTAGCGATAAAAACGCGCGGTAGCGCTGTGACAGTACCGAGCTAGCAAGTTAAAGAAAGACGGTCTTCTTCTTAGGGTATCGATGGCAAAATATTGTTGGCCCATAACACCGCTCGCTGACGCAGTCATAAGATCATCAAGCGCACAGGTGAGATGGTGTGCGGCGCAGGATTGAAGGTGGGCCATCATCAGTGGGGCCACATACGCACTTGTGATCTGAGCCGTCCGTGAACCCCCATCAGTGGAGATTATCTTTGCTCCGGCCGACTTGGGGTCGAAGTCTATTTAGAGATTTCCAAGTCGGCCACGGTAACGCGTGTCCAGGTGTAAGGCTCTCAGATAGCTCGGTAAAATTGTCAGTGGGCTTATACAGTTCCCGCCATATAACATCTTGCTATGGAGGCGTTACTATGAAAGCAACTGACTTTCATTTCTACTTTCCAGCTAAAGCTCTAGGAAGTGATAAAGGCGTTTTTCTGAGCACTGTCTTATGTCATTTTGACGTTCAAAAAGATGCTGATTTAGCCTAGTTTCAATAAATGACTTGATTTTGGTGGTATACCATAAGTTAAGTAGGAACCCGTTGGATGCGAGAACCACAGAACCGGTCGAAGTAGAGGTGCCTTGGGGGAGGCCTATGTCCAGCAGTGGACGTCTTTCGGCTGAAATGATGATGATGATGACCATAAGTTGAAGCAACAATAAAAGATGTTCACTGTACCATTTGTTGCTTCTATTTTATCTTAAATGGGGCTTAAGAGTTGTTTCTTATAAGCAACCAAAAACGGATCGTGAAACTTACCAATCGCAATTCCTATTTGTTAATGCGGAACTCGTCTTTTGAACTAAGTTTGAAGATTACCTTTAAACGCTTGTTTAGGATGAAAGGAAAGTTTCGCTGTTTATTAATACGGTTAACTCAAATTTTGAATTTCCTGAAAATTGTTTGACCATTTAATAAGATTTTATTCTCTTGAATTTCCGCATCTTTCCTGTAAAGTTTAAAATTTGACATCTCCTGCCAATCACCAATCAACAACAACAACCAAACAACTCAATCAACTCAGCCTATCGTCTATCTGGACATACGCCTCTCCCAGGCTGCGCCACAAAACCCTGCCCTCCGCCTTCCGCATCCAGTTTGTCCCAGCCATCTTTGTAAGGTTGTCGGTCCATCTAGCTGGGGGCCTTCCCACACCACGCTTGCCGATACGCGGACTCCACTCCAGGACCATCGGACCAGAGGACTCGTCTGCTCCACCGACCATCGGTCCTTCGACAAACATAGCCAGCTCATTGCCACTTTAGCTTACTTATTCTGCAAGCCATATCTGTAACACCGGTTCCTTTCCACATAATTTCATTTCTGATTTTATCCTTCATAGAAACTCCGAGCATAGCCCGCTCCATAGTACCAACCAATAAGTATTTGACCCCTACACTTTTCAAGCATATCGACTGGTTAAGAAAATATGATAGTGTAATGAGCAAGCGAACACTAAAGAGTCAATTCACAACATAATGCTGAGCGATAGCCATTTTGCGTGGATGTGATGCATGTTTCCCCCAACTGTTTCTTTTTTTTGTGTTTTTTTTTTTTGTGCGTCATGTTTAGCGCAAATAAACGTATTTTCTTTCTAAACTGCTTAATGAAATTATCGCAACATGCGACAATAATTAATGATAATATTCTTACCGCCCATTTAAAGAACCAGTACTTACACGTTTGAACAGATTGTTGATACCAAATGTTTTAAAACGAGCGCTAATCCTGCCGACAAACAGGCACGCGATTTAAAAAAAATGTGTACAAGTATTTGGTCCAAAATAAATGATTTATTTATATGCTCAAAACCTGTGAGATTCATAACCCTTTCGTTTTATTTTGCAGTAGTCGGGTAAAAAACGATGCTGTATATTGTATGCTCAACACACACACACATACACTCTAGATTAATGACCGAGCTTCGATACTCAATTTGGAGAGGATTTCGTTAGAACCAGCTCAATTTATGTGGAGGCTCAATTTACTATATTACGTTGAAAATCGCTGAAAGTCAGACATACTGTAAATCACTCGACACATCTATACTAATAATAAAGCTGAAGAGTTTGTTTGTTTTTTTGAACACGCTAAGCTCTGGAACTACGAGACCGATATGAAAAATCTTTTAGCCCAATTCTTGGCTTGGCTTTTGGCTATTTTAAATCAGCGTGAGCCTTAACGTGATTATAAATAGACTATAGTCTTCCTCAGAAGCCGAGCAAAAAAAAAGTCAGAAAGTATGCTAAGCGAAAACGAAGTAATAGCGCGGGCCGGCGATGCGATGCGACGGAGTGGGGGGAGGGGGGGGACAAGACATTTCACGCGGGCGAAGTCGCAGGCAGAAGCTAGTGTAACTAATATTCCTGAAATTCTATAATGCAGAACATTTTTTATGCAGATTTGATAAATGGCTCGGAATAAGTTGTGCATTTAAAGTTACTTTATGAAAGAATTTTAAAGTTTTAATTGAAATTCAGGTAATGTACTAGATATGTAAATCGAGTAAGAGTTGAACTCACGAACTAGCTTTTGAGGGTTATTTTAAATTGAATCCCACCTGTAAATATATTTTTTTTTTCGGTTTAAAAATACTTTATTTCTCAAAGATTACAAATCACTTACGAGGAGAAATAAGATACAAAACAAAACTTAAGCAATTTAAAATACAGATGCGCATAGACGGTATGCTTAAAAAAGAAACAAAATTACATTTCTGTATTGGTAGGTAATTTCAATTTTAAACTTTGTCATTGGGCGACAGTTTTTGAGCAGATAAAAGGGACGGTTTACATGGAGTGGATACGATAATAATGTTGGAATCGGATATATTTACTTTTTGATTTCTGTGATGTCTTTGAAAATATGTCGTTTTAATAACTTTTTGAATAAAACATTCCCATTATCTTTGGGATATGCAAGTATATTGGAGACGACAATACGACAATAAATTAATCTGTGTATATCTCATTCCCAGTTTGCATACTCGTACTAAAATCAATCAAACATACCGGGTGGCATGACATCGACGCGCAAACTGTAACCATGAACTCAGCACATGATTCTAGACCTCAGGGGGTTTCAGAATCATGGACTGAATCCATGGTAATAGGTTGTGCGTCGATATCCCGGCCAGCCTGTATATCCAACAGTTTAGTCACTATAGCTAGTCAAAGATTGGTAAAATCCATAGTCGACCCATCACTGTATTACTTTATATATTGATGCTAGGATTTATTTGATAGTTCCAAAATACTCTATGCATAGCTAGTATTTGTCAGTAATTTTATTTATTGTCGTATGTTTTTGTGAAGTAAACTCACAATAAACAATTTTTTGATAAAAAAAGAGTAATTTTGTAAAGAAATTCGGGGTTTTTGTCGCAAACAGACCTCTAACTCCTTTCAAAGAATAAGTGGGATTTTCAATCACTCTCACTGTATAGGCACCTACATATTATGTGGATAGAATGCACTCATTTTTATGCGACCTAACCCAATGTCCTTTCGTTGGTATTGTTCGTCGAGTTGTTGAGCTTCTTAAGTTCTGAGTTGAGTTACACGATTACTGACAAATGCGTGTATTGACTGGACTAGTCCACTCAAATCTTGTGGGTCCCCACATGATTAAGATTATGTCTGAACTTTAAAAGAGACTGATCTCTGAGTTTGTTTCGGCCTTTCTTCTCAGAGTAGTCGGATAGGAAAAGTTGCGTATCTACCCAAAGAGTGCCAACGGAACCCTATTACTAAGCCTCCGCTGTCTATCCGTCCGTCTGTCGGTCAGCGGGCTGTATCTCATGAACTGTAATAGGTATACAGTTGAAATTTTCACAAAGTATGTATTTTTATTGCCACTATAACAAAAAGTAAATAAAATGAAATAAAAATGAAATGGGAGAGCCCCTTTAACGTTTACTAACTACGTGTTTACCATTCAAGATACGTTGTTTATTCGGCGTTTTTTGACTTATGGTACGGAACCCTTCGTATACGACTCCAACTAGCGCTTGGCCGATTTTTTTTAATATGATTTTTTGTGTATTTGTAGTACAAACCTACCTACAGAAGAAAAAACATTTGTCATTTATCTCGGGCATTAGCATTTTTCAAATAAATCTTTCTCTACTTTAAAATACTGTCACTCAGTTTTAACCTAACACTTCACACGATGATCCAATTCATTCTCCAACAAAAATTCCCGCGTATTTTGAATGATTTCAAAATGGCGCTCAAGGGCACTCAAGGAGATTGAGAAGAGTTCAAAGCCTCTACAAAATGTCTGACACGTTTGAACAAAGGTTGGGAGAATGATATTAAAATATAATTATATTTGTAATTAATTCTGACAAGGTTTGCGGTACCTATCTGGGATATAAAGTACGGGTTGTGTTTAAGGTTAGCTTGAGGAAATTGTCTTATTTTTATTGTGTTATAAGTTGCCTCTTTCCTTATGAATAAATAGAAAGTGTAGCTCATGAAAATAATAAATTGCCTGCGAAAAAATCCCAGTGGAGACTTCTCACCGGGATCTTTATCTAGGCATTAGAAATGTTGTGTGGCATGACCACTTATTGTATGAAAAATAAAGTAACCATTATAGTTGTCTCGATTTTTGAAGAGACAACTTCTTTCGGCACGTTGAGCGGTTTTTGGTAGAGGACAATCTTATAGGTTCGCGTCACCGATATACTAATGAACAGTATGTACTCATCTGTAACTATGAGTGTGACGTGTTGCACTTGGCCAACAATGGAATTGAATATACAAGATCAAATTAAATTAGCTAGCGAAACTCCGCACAGAAGTAGGTATATCGTTTTAAGTTTTCATAATCCCTACCCAATGCGCCGGTTCTCACGTTATCATCATACAGCAGTCCACTGCTGGACATAGGCCTCTCCAATTGGACGCCATTCTGTTTTCTGCCATTAGCTTTAGCGTTAAATACATTTCTACTCACCGGTTTAAATTAGTTAAATTTACCAAAACCACGTCGCTTCTTGTTCTAAAATAACGTGACATTTAGAAAAGGTACGTTCAGTTTCAGTGTTTATTTTGTTTATTTCCGACCTTCCGAGCGAGTGCGAGGATAATCTAAGTATATAAATAACACAAAGTCGAATTAATTACAGCATTTATAACTCATGAACGGCTGGACCGATTACCTATGGCTGTTATTATAACTCATGAACGGCTGGACCGATTACCTATGGCTGTTATTATAACTCATGAACGGCTGGACCGATTACCTATGGCTGTTATTATAACTCATGAACGGCTGGACCGATTACCTATGGCTGTTATTATAACTCATGAACGGCTGGACCGATTACCTATGGCTGTTATTATAACTCATGAACGGCTGGACCGATTACCTATGGCTGTTATTATAACTCATGAACGGCTGGACCGATTACCTATGGCTGTTATTATAAACCCTTTTGATTGTGTCTAGATATACTCGGTTTATCCTGCGAGGTAATTCAGTACCACACTATCAGTAGCAATGGGTTTCATTGTGACAGTTCAACAACATTCATTGCGTTATTTACGTTGTAGAGCAGACACATTTTTGGAACATATGAAGCAATGGATTAGCAACATCCTTCAAATTAATTCAGATCGTGATTGAGTGTGTTACACAATTGCTGATGCCTAAAGCCATATTATACCTACTCCATTACGAAAATCCAAAAGGTTTGTCAATTGCCGCTCTATTCTGTAAAAATCTCACAGTGAAAACTTAGGTGAAAGAAGCTGTCAACAGTGTCAATCATGGAATGACAGCTCACCTCACTATAGTTTTCACGGTGAGATATTTACAAAATAGACCACCTGGTCTTCACTAGTTTTTAAGAATAAAACAGAATACCTCATCATCTGCCTGCCTTTTCCTATTTTACATGGAGCGACTGCCTATCTAGGTTTAAAGAATCTTTATTTCTCATAAGAACAAGATACAGCTCACTTATATGAGATTTAAATTTTAACATAAAAATAATCGTCGTCTAATGACGAAGCATGCAGAAGTTGAACAAGTAAAACAATAACTACAATGTACGAGATCAGTAGCAAATAAAGCAAAAAAGTAGGTAGTTACACAATATTATTTATAACAAGTTAATATCTGACCTCCAGAACCCAGTTACTGGGTCATACGATACCCCTTGGTAAGACTGACGACCCGTGACGACTGTCAAAGATCCACGAATGACAGCCGGGACCAATGGCTTAACGTGCTTTCCGAAGCCCAGAGGAGTCTCGGTATATGAAGACGGTCACCCATCCATGGAACAACCGCGGCAAGCGTAGCTTAACCTAATCAATCGACCCGTGCGGCTGTTATTACTTAGCCACGAGCCCCTCCAAGTCAATAAAACAGTAAACCCATGGCAAGAAAATACGCAATAAAATCTTCAGCCGAAAAAAGGTTAAGAAAACAATTAATCATAACTACCTATAATCTCTGTCCGCCAACAACGAATTTTCAGAATTAGGATTTTTATAAATCTCCCAAAAAAATCAAGTTTAATTTAAAAAGTAAACCCAAAGTTTATACTTAAATAAGTAATAAAAACGTCAGCGAGGTACATTCGCCGCTCCGGTGGACGCCGGCTTCTCAAGATAAAACGCCAATTTGTGAAAAAAATATTCATTGAAATGTTTAAAATAATTTCACCTCAATTTTTTGAAGTAACTTTTCTCTGAGGTTGCCGTGAAAAGGTTGGGAGAAGTTAAGTTATATTTAATAAGTAAGTCAAATAATTTTGGACATAATGCTACTTTGAAGAAATGAAATGGAGAGAAATCGTTTATAGGTAGGATAACAGTTTATTCGGGACGTGTCTTATATCTCGTTACCTGCACGTTGGTGTAGTGGTCGCAAGCGCTACTGCTGAGCACGAGGTCCTGGGTTCGATTTCCAGGTCGAGCAAAAAGTTATAAGTTGTTGTAAGTTGTAATAAGTTTATGGATTTTTTTATCTGGAATTTCTCAGTAACAGCCCGAAGTCTGGATAGGTGCCCGGTTCATGGTAATAGGGTCGCACCTATACCTTGGGACTTAACAGCGGACGTCGGTGGTATGGAGTCGTTTCTTATTCGCAAAACTTCGACCTTTAAATCTTGTACACTGTCGGTAAGTGCATAATTGATATTTACGCTCTCAATTTCTGTTTTCATTATTAATATATCCTTTAGCACCTTCGAGCAATCTAAATGATCCCACAGTACTCGTATTGGAGGTAACTTATCCAACTGTCGCGCAACAAATACGGGGATGTCATCTGGTTCCGTGGATTTGAAAAGGCTAATAATATCCGAAAGGTCCCGCTCCTCCTTGCCTTTACTCTTTCGGATTACTTTTCGCTGATCCGCTGGTAAGGCTTCGTATAGAAGCGTCTTGGATATCTTTATTTCGTCACTAGTAAAAGCTGACGCACATATTCGAACTAATGTTTCCTCATCCGCGATCGATATTTTCTGTTGCACATAACATAGCAACTCATCCACGATGCGATTGCAGCCAGTACAGTCACGAGCACCAATATGTCAACACTTGGCAACTTTCAATTGCGATTTTTTCGTGAAATAACGAATGCAACGTTGAAATACGACACATTACCTAAACCTATGGGTTCGAAAATGCTATGTTCATAACAACATAAAATTTCATTAAAAAATAAAGGAGTAAATCGCTTTTGAATAAAGCGGAGTGTATACATACTTTTGTTCGTCTCGACTGTACACTTAACTAAGTTCGTCATTTTTAGCGAATAGATATACCGCGAACCGAGCCGTGCCCCCACGTCCCTGGTGGTGTGCGTCCCTGGTGGTGTGCGACTGCGATTGCTATTTAAATT
The DNA here is from genome assembly GCA_947507525.1 of Apamea epomidion. NCBI lineage: Eukaryota > Metazoa > Arthropoda > Insecta > Lepidoptera > Noctuidae > Apamea > Apamea epomidion. The sequence goes on along the minus strand of OX382246.1, from coordinate 17,143,774 downwards.
CTAAATCATCATCTGCCTGCCTTTCCCCAACTATGTTGGGGTCGGCTTCCAGTCTAACCGAATGCAGCTGTATGCTACTATTTTACATGGAGCGACACCTACTTATCAGACCTCCACAGCCCAGTTATTAACACGATACCCCTTAGTAAGACTGGTTGTCAGACTGTTGGGCTTCTGTCGTGCCGACTGTCAAATATCTATAAATAATAGATATTTGACGGTCGGTGCGTTAAAAAATATAAAAGGTCAGGACCAACGGCTTAACGTGCTTTCCGAGACACAGTGAGTTCTCGGTATGTAATGGATGGTCATCCATCCATCGACCGACCTCAGCATTGCTTAACCTTTAAGATCAACCTATGCGGCTGTTATGATTTAGCCACGAGCCCCTTATATTTTAATTCTCAATAGAATGCCAAAATAATCACTGAAACATCCTGTCATCACCGTTGGACTATAAACTCACATAAATACAACCACCACAGCATCGTATAATGTCGGACAGTTTATTATTCTGTGAGAGACAACGGGTCTTAGTGGAGGTGCCTTTATGCTGAACGATTCGCAGAATAACCATATTGCAATGATAGGTATAGAGAATTGATAAAATATATTAAAGTAGTAAAAGAAGGAAAAATGCGTGTATTAGCATTACAGCAAAAGGACCTCAGCTCAGCATAATGTAAGGTGGAAGAAATTCTTGGATTGTTAATCACACGAATGGTACACAAGTTCGATTGTTAGAAAATTTACATTCCATCGCCACTTAATCAGTTATCTACTTTAGTGAAATGTATTCAAAGTAGATTTTCGAGTGACCATTTGTACCAAAAAGGACCTAATAAGTTTTGATTGCGATGGAATTTGAACTTTGTTAAGTATGACACTCAGTTTGTTGTTCCATAAATTGAAATTTATCTCAAATTCTTAATTCAAGACGACGGACACAAGACTCCAGAGGTTCTCGCAATAGTAACTAATTAATATTGTCTCATTGGTCAACGCTTGATAAGTTAGATTCAAAGCGTGTCGTCCCCGCGTCGTGACAAATAAACTGCCCAATCTGGAGCGATCCCGGACTTAATCCTTATGTAATCGTCGCTCTCGAATGGCGCCTGCTCTCTGTAGCAGATCAGTGGCCACTGAATTATCTACTGCTTATCGGGAATTTTACAAAATGGGGGTGTTTAAATATTTAAGTACTTGCTTAATATTCTTTTGTGTAACAATTTGGAGGCATTCAAATAGCCTTCACGGATAACGACACGTTGACACTTAACTGAATACTGCTGAACTACTTGGTTAGTTCAGCACCCACAATCTACTATAAAAGGTAGAATAGGGGACTAAGATGATAATAGATTCAGACAATATTATAATATATTTTGTAAGTAGAGTAGGGGGTATATTGGGGTGAGGAAGCCAGCATGTTCTAGAACCAAAAATTCGAAAACATGTGACATCTACCAACCCGCAGTGCTCGCGTAGCATGACCACCATAGAAACGGGTTTTGTTTTTTTTTAGAAGAATAGACAAAATGGCAGATTGTTGATTTTCTATTCTATCTGTCATTGTGTCTATTATATCTGTCATTGTGTCTATTCTATGTGTCATTGTGTCGATTCTATCTGTCATTGTGTCTATTCTATCTGTCATTGTGTCTATTCTATGTGTCATTGTGTCGATTCTATGTGTCATTGTGTCTATTCTATCTGTCATTGTGTCTATTCTATCTGTCATTGTGTCTCTTCTATCTGTCATTGTGTCTATTATATCTGTCATTGTGTCTCTTCTATCTGTCATTGTGTCTCTTCTATCTGTCATTGTGTCTATTCTATGTGTCATTGTGTCTATTATATCTGTCATTGTGTCTCTTCTATCTGTCATTGTGTCTATTATATCTGTCATTGTGTCTCTTCTATCTGTCATTGTGTCTATTATATCTGTCATTGTGTTTCTTCTATCTGTCATTGTGTCTATTCTATCTGTCATTGTGTTTCTTCTATCTGTCACTGTGTCTATTCTTCCGTCGACAAAACCCGTTTTCTATGATGGTCATACTACACGTGCTGAGCCCGCGTGGCAGATTATAGCCCACTCCCTCTCGAAGAGAGGAAGCCTGTGCCCCAGCAGTGGGAACAATATAGGCAGATAATGGGTATATTAAATCTTTGAACCACAAAACTACGCAGCAACTGAAGATGGATGGATGGATGGCAGAATGGTGCAACTAATCGCCAATTTAAATATTTTTTTATGAAATTATACAAAAGTGAAAACTTTCGAACTTTTTAATCCTTACACGGAACATAACAAAGGGAGCTCGCTGTAATTCAGTAGCTTGAAGGCTGAAACCACGTTCATTAAGGTTTGCCAATTAGATAGCGCTACAACTTCCACTTACAAAGTTTGCATGTACTCCCGCTTGCGCCCGATGTGTTCACAGGGCTGGCGAGAGAAGCGAATAAAGTCGTTTATTATAAAAACTGAATAAATTTCCCCGCAATCAGAAACTGAGGGACTAAGGGATTTATTTATAAACGATGGTCAAAGTTAAGTGACGTTTAAACGTGAAAAATGAATAATTAAACAGTCGCTGATAAATCATTAGATTTAAGCAACGTTTATGAATAAAGGGGTAATAGTGTAAGATCTCCACTGAACCGATAAATAACCACCAGTGTTCGAAGAGTTTAATAAAACTGAAGTGTGGAGAGCAGTGGCCAAGTGTGGAGAGCAGTGGCCAAGTGTGGAGAGCAGTGGCCAAGTGTGGAGAGCAGTGGCCAAGTAGTACCGGCTGCGACTTACGAGTCGTAGGTCGTAGGTTGGAACCGAGACAGGCGCTTCACTTTTTGTAAATTATTTCATCATCACTGCTCTCATAACGGTGAAGGAAAACTTCGTGAGGAAACCGGCATGTCCTAGAACCAAAAAAATCTAAGACATATGACATCTACCAACCCGCACTGGGCCCGGCTGGTGGATGACGGCCCACTACCAACCCGCACTGGGCCCGGCTGGTGGATGACGGCCCACTCCCTCTCACCGAGAAGAGCTTAGGCCTGTATCCCAGCAGTGGGAAAATTATAGGCTGATTATCCTAATACTATGGCACCATCACCATCATCATCCTTTCAGCCGAAAGCGGTCCACTGCTGGACATAGGCCTCCCCCAAACTAACTATACCATCGCCCAACTAAACCCACCATTGAAAAATCTTTTCTAGAATATAATGTCCCCTCCTCGGCAGCCCTACGTATATTTAGGACGTCCCGCTCATCAAATAGTTTCGCAGTTAGATTCGTTCGCAACATGCGATACGTACCGCGTTTCGTTAGGATTATTATGAAGCATTCTGTACATATTTATAAACCTTCGGAAAAGGGTGTGCTGACGTGTTCGAAGGACTTGCTTCTGCCCGCAACGTCTGCATGAGATTTCTTGTTCCCCTTACACACCCCGGTTCATCGCATCGCCTGCCCGCGCTATTACTTCATTTTCGATGAGTTTTGCTCCGTTCCTATTGACCTCCACAACCCAGTTACTGGATAACACGAAACCTCTTGGTAAGACTGGTTGTCAGACCTTTGTTTTTCTGACTACCCGTAAGGACTGCCAATGATCGCCGAATGACAGCCGGGACCAGCGGCATAACGTACTTTCCGCGCCACGGAAGCCACCCATCTACGAATTGGCCACGGTAAGCGTGACCCATGCGGCTATTATCATTTAGCCACGAGCCCCTCCGGTTACGCCCTTGTCAATCATCGCCAATTTCCCTCTCACGCTTTGGCGTCAAAACCAGGATTTCCTTCCACATCTGTCCTCATCACCACTTACCCTGAACATCTGATGGCCCATAACTCAGCTGTGCTCAACTTTACGAGTAAGTTAGAACGTATGTAGGTACTATTGTCGTAAACTGCGCCTATTTCATTTTGTTCCTGCATTTTATAGTCAAAGTTATTTTTACGGTTTGTCGGGTTTAGGGTTAAAAATAGCAGCGGAATGATTTTAACCAAAAATGATAATTATTTTTAATTTTGTTTGAGTTACAAAAAGCTAGGAGCGGGCAGCAACGCTTCCCTGTCCGCTAATAACTATTATATATTATACGATCGTAGTCATCATCATCAGGCTATAAACTGTTATAGCATAGGCCTCTCCTATTGCACACCATTCAACTAGATTTTCGGCAACTCTCATCCAGCTGCTACCAGCCATCCTGCGAAGACCGTCGCATTTACCGATTGACGGTATCCACTCGTAGCAATATAGTATTTTTATCTCACGAAGCGACCACCATAACCAAGTGTAGGTACAAACACGATGTAAATGTGTGCGTGAAGACGAGTAGCGCCTGCACATAAGACACACACACACACACTTCCAACTTCGCTATCGTCTCGGTCGGTACCGAGAGGTCTTGCGCTTACACACACATTCACAGCGTGTATGTACACTTGGTAACCTGCGAACTACACTGGCCTGCAAAACTAAGTACTACGCTTTTAAAATCTATTTTTTTCTAAACTATAGAAGTAAGAGATTTAAAATAAAAAACGTTTTATAGCAAATTTTATCAGCTTTCTTTGAAACTAGTAAACTATACATTAGTAACATTTTTAACTTAAAAAAAAGATAAAACAATTAAAAAAATTAAATAACATGTAAAACATACTTAATGTTAAGTAAAAACTTTATTAACATTTATAAGTATGTTTTACATAATTATTTAATTTTTAATAACTGGTATTGCCTCCTCGGGCTCTGACTACAGCTTCGAGCCGGATTGGCTTCCCTGAACACGAGGTTTCGGAGCCGATGTTGGGGAATATTCTCCCATTCTTCAATCAGGGCGTGTTTAAGTGCCCTGAGGGTGGTGCCGCAGCTCATCCCAGGCGTGCTCAATCGGGTTGAGATCAGGACTTCTTGACGGCCAAGCCATCACGCTGATACCAACCTCCTGAATATACTCTTGCACAACCTGAGCCGTGTGTGGCCGGGCATTATCATGCATCAGCCATATTGCTAAATACGGCCCTGCATACTCGTTGAGAATCTCTTGGGCATAGCTTTCCCCAGTCAGAGTGCCATTTTCTATGGCCACTAACTCTGTGCGATCTTCTGAAGATATGCCAGCCCATACATGTACACTGCCTCCACCGTACTGGGCTCTTTCTGAGAAGCAGTCTTGAAGCTATCGCTCACCAGGCCGCATGTAGACACTTCGCCTGCCATCAGAAGTGTAAAGTGAGAATCGAGACTCATCTGTGAACAAAATTCTTGACCACTCTTCTTCATCCCTGTATGTGTTCACGGGCGTATCGCAGTCTCGGTACTCGATGCTCTCTCTCTCGAGTTTGGGGCCACTCGCTGATCTTCGGGGTTTCAGATTTGCTTCAGCATGTCTTCTTCTCACTGTACTGTCACTAATGTAGTCCCTTCGGGTCTGAAGAAGCTGTTGCTGGACTTCAACTGCATTAAGGTGGCGATTTTTGACACAGTGGAAACAATATAACGGTCTTCTCGGGCACTAGTACACCTGGGTCTGCCATTACAAGGTTTCCTCAGATGATTTCAGTCTCTTCGTACCTTCGCTTCACCTTCTGAACCGTTCGTAACGTCACACCCAACATTCTGGCAGTACGACGCATACTGATGCTTAGTCCAGAAAAGTCATGATCCTAGCACATTCTTCAGGTGAAAGAGGAATGATGAATAAAATGTATGTGCTGTTTTCTAACTTAGCTTTTGTAACAAGACTCATCGATCAAGAAAAAATTTAAAAAAATAAATTAAAAAAATTGGTAAAATTGTAATTCGAAAAGGATTATTTTTGTTTTAAAAACTCTTTTCGGCCATTTCTTAAAAGAAGGTTCTCGACTATGAAGTTTTTTATGATTATACAAAATTAAACTCTTTATCGAGTCCTTTTAATTTCGAAAGTATATCTTGTGTACTTAAAAAGTTATTCCAATTTTGAAAGTGTGATACTTAGTTTTGCAGGCCAGTGTATTACGTGCTTCCACTGTTTCGTTAATAGTAATTACAATATCGTACTTATATCAGCTATACGAAAGTAAACTATCGATTGCTCATCGCGGGCGCGCCTGTAAGTATACTGAATGTTAGTGGTCGGTAACTACCATAATTATGTCTGCCATACATAAGTAGGCACTGTATTTCGTATTTCGTTTTGCGTCGATACGGAGTATAAACAGCTATTGCTGTATGCTGATTTTGTTTTACTTACAAAGAAAAGCAAATTTTTGTTTTCCTCTGTGCCTGGGAAAAACAGTGACTGTATTGAATACAAGCTGCGCCGCGCGGTTTTACCCGCACAACTCTCGATCCCGTGAGAATATCGCGATTTAAAGTATCCTAAGTCCTTATCCAGGTCATGGTCTACTCATGTGTCAATCATTTCATCCAAATGTGTACAGCCTTTTTAGCGTGAAAGCGTAAAAACAAACAAACAAACAAAAAATTCAATAAGTTTATAATATTAATTTAGATACGCCATATTTATTTATCGCACACATTTCCGTCATTATATATTCTGGAAATGGCCATGTTTGTAAAGACCAATAAAAACCAATTTCCCACGATATCAGAAACTAGAAAGCGACCTGTCAGAAATCAATACAATTTATTACAAATCGATTCCTGTGACACAGTGTTGATGAGGAAAAGTGTTCTTTGTTACATACTCGTATATGGGTCCTAATAAATTGCCAGATGTAATGAAACATGATACAATTAAAAAACTTTAAAAAGCAATTAGTGGCCTTCCTAATTGATGGAAGAAGATAAGATGTTATTATTCGATTAATGATTTTTGAATGGACAAAACTTTTTAATCAGCAATGTGTATAATAAATATAGTTAATATTATTTTGAACATATGGACCTGATAATGCATTTTTTTTTTAATTTTATTTAAAATTTTATTCTATGTAAAGTAACATTTTATTTTGACGATTTTCAATATTAATTAAATTTCAATAATAATTCTAACTGTGACATTTTAATTTTGTAATTTTATTTTAACAATTTTTATAAATGTTGCGTGCGTATTTCCAGGCAGAATGTAATGGCTCACTCCTATCTACTCCACCTGTATTTTAATGTGACCTACATTCGTTGCAAATAAATTATTTGATTGATTGATTGAAGTAAAAAATACTGCACAAAAGCATACTTAAGGCGGCATTTTCTACCAACCCTAGATATCCTTCCCGATGGACAATTCATTCAATTTAATTTGAGGTCAATTAATGTTTTTAAATCGCGTCACGTTTAGATTCACTCTTTGTTTGTTTTAATTCTAATTAATTATTTTTTAGCTTGAGTACGTATAGTTTTTATTATATGAGTTGGTATATTGGTGTGGCTAGCTGACATATGGCAAATAATTTAATTTTATATTCTGTGCCTTGTTATGTTTATTACTTAACACCTAGTATTGTATACAATCAAGTATCAAGTATTTTCTAACTGAACAGACAGCTGTGCTGCTGGGGAATTTGTTGCGCCACTTCTTCTTCCCAGCGATAGCACTAGGAAGTGGTGAAGGGCGGGCGTTTTTGGGGGACTGTCTTTTGTAATTTTAACGTTCGAAAAGTGCTGATTCTCAGCCTAATTTGAATAAATGACTTTTGATTTCGATTTTGTCTAATTGTTAAATTGTATCCAGAAACCATTGCGTTATCTTGAATATTTCCTTCTTAAAGTATATTCCTGTCTTCTAAAACCCTGCTAATTGTTCCAGGTGGTCGTCATGGGCAGCAGCACCACATCAGACAAGACGATCAACACGAGCACCGACTCAGCGGCCACCGCGCTCACCTCGGTCACCGGCACCGACGACTCCATGGACGCGGAGCCCGACGCACCCGACCTGTCCGAGCCCTCCCTCATCGACGACCCCAACGTGCCTACCCACCCCCCCAGCACAGCACCTCCTCACTACCACAGGCCTTCAAACAGCTGTGATATCGATTCCCCAGCGTACACTAAACCTCAATCAGCTACTGACGTCATAGACTCCCCCAGACCAGGACCAGGTCGTTTCGTCTTTGACGTCCCAATGCCTGATCCTAAACGCCAAGAGAAACCAAGAAACAGAACACAAACGCAAGTCAGTCAGACCAGTGTAGCGTCCACGTCGATCCAAATTCCTTACGACCCAAAGATGGACACTCCAAAAAGTCCAAAGGCGAATCAGGCGAAGTACGAGACGCATTTCAAGTTTGAACCAGATCCTGTGAAGAGGAGACAGAGTGAGCCCAGGGTGAAGAATAAACAGAAGATAGAGAAGGAGTATTATAAGGATGAGGTGGCGAAGCTGAGGAGGCAGTTGGAAGGCACGGAGGTGTTCACGACGTCAAGAAGACGGTCGTCTGCGCACCAGCATTCTGTGCCGCCGCCGTCTTCGAGACGACAATCTACAGGTATGTAAGAAAATTATTATTTGTTCTTGTACAGTCACCAAAATGTTAGCATTTCTTATGATAAATGATTTATTTCTGTAAGTAGGTTTGCACAAACACTTTTACATGTCAATCATATTTTAAAAACTAGATGAGGTCGGCGTTTCCTATCTGACTATTCTGAGAAGAAAGGCCTAAACAAACTCAGACGTCAGAGTCACAGTCTCTTTTAAAGCCCATACATAAGCTTGGTCAGATCATGTGAAGACCATGAAGATCGATCTCTGAAATACTCTTTTGAGGAAAGAACCACACAGATTGAGAGGACCTGTCCAGTCAGTGCACGCATTTGTCAGAAATCGTGCAGCTCAACTCAAAACTTAAGGAGCTCACCATCGCTCAACAACTCTTAAACATCGAAATTCCTTCGACACAAGGTACCATGTCAAGGTTATCATACTTTGGAAGCTTTTAAACTCTGAAAATTGCTACCCCGAAAATGCGTTACCTTTTCGTTGTTTCACATTTTTAGGATTTCGTACCCAACAGGCGCCAACCAGACCTTATTCCTAAGGCTGCGCTGTCCCTCCGTTTATCACAGAACTGTATCTTTTGAACCGTAATATACACTTGAAAATTTCACAGAGTTTCAACGCCCGCCGCTATAACAACAAATAATAAAAATAAAATAAAGTTAACAATGAAAGGGCTTACCCATACAAGACACGTTTTTTCGGCGTTTTTTGTTCGATCTTAATATTCTATTTATTATTTATTCTATTTATATATTTTTTTATATTTTATTTTATATTTTTTTATATTTTATTTGTGCGGGTCCGACTTGCACTTGACCGTTTTTTTTTATTAGCAATTGACTATTGACCACGAGAACTCACACATTATAAGGGCAAAAAGATGGTGTAAAAAGACGTTGTAGTTGGCTGCTGTCTCCGTACGTCTTTTGTTGACTTCAAAATACATGTGTTTTGTTCCAGTTGACACAGGTTGACAGAATACCATTTGTTTCAACTGACATCTTTATTACAGCCTCCCGCGGCGGTAAGATCGTCTCAGGTTCTGTGATTGTCCCAAACTGTACCCATTCATAGTTTTCCTGCTCCCTTACCCCGCCTCTACGCCCATATACATAGGTATATGAGATACTCGTTTTCAACATTATTTCGTCATTCTCGTTGTCAAAAACATGTCGAGTATAACGTATCTATTGACTTTCAGACATGTCGTGTTTTGTTTTGTTCGTTCGTACGTATTATGTCCACCATTTGTTCGTTCGTACGTATTATGTCCACCATTTGTTCGTTCGTACGTATTATGTCCACCATTTGTTCGTTCGTACGTATTATGTCCACCATTTGTTCGTTCGTACGTATTATGTCCACCCATTTGTTCGTTCGTACGTATTATGTCCACCATTTGTTCGTTCGTACGTATTATGTCCACCATTTGTTCGTTCGTACGTATTATGTCCACCATTTGTTCGTTCGTACGTATTATGTCCACCATTTGTTCGTTCGTACGTATTATGTCCACCATTTGTTCGTTCGTACGTATTATGTCCACCATTTGTTCGTTCGTACGTATTATGTCCACCATTTGTTCGTTCGTACGTATTATGTCCACCATTTGTTCGTTCGTACGTATTATGTCCACCATTTGTTCGTTCGTACGTATTATGTCCACCATTTGTTCGTTCGTACGTATTATGTCCACCATTTGTTCGTTCGTACGTATTATGTCCACCATTTTGTAATTTTTGACAAGTTTTAAATACTATTTTTTTTGCCGTAAACTATATGTAAACGAAAACAGTACACACAACCACGTAGACCACATGTTTTATGCCTTAGTGCAAACCGTGGGGTTAGAATCATCGTTACTCTTTCCAATTGGCTTTCTTTTTTATGTGTTATCTCTTGTTATTATTTATTGATCATATGTATCCCGCCATAAAATAAGACCTATATTTTCAACCAATAGCAGGCCGTTTATTAATAAAGCCCTAGTTTCAATCTAACTTGGTTTCTAACTATGCCTTCAGATGCATTAAGTAGTATTCTAAATAGTTAGACATTCGTTGAGCATATAACCGTGCCGTGCTTACAGCTCGTAAACGCAGGCGATTAGCTGAACGTAAAGTTAGATGGATGCCTTATCAAGATCTGCATCTATGTTTAGCAGTTTATGTTTCATATTTATTTTAAACGTTTAACGTTTACATCATATTAAAAATAATTTTTCATAAGGTATTGTACCGACATCTACAACGCCACGTGCGAACTACGCGTCATACTGACGTCACGCATCATCTCGCCAGCAGAGTTTATCGCGCAACTAGCATATATACAACGGCCCCACGTGAATCATCGGGCAGTTACCCGCCAGACACGACACCCATCTGGTCGGAGGATCCTCTCTTTTCTATGGAGGATGAGTAAACTTTGCACCCTGTTCCTCATGCCTCTATAGTATTTTTGATTTACTGTAGTAAGGAGTTTCTGGTTGTTTTGACGGTCGTTTAAAATGACATAGGACCTATCTTAAAACTGACTTGCGCCTAGTTGACCTATGAAAAGGTTCGATCAAACAAACCCTATTTTTCTGTGATATTTTATTATGGCTATACGAGTAGGGGGAGATCAAAGAAATGATGAATGAACTGTGTGAAAGATAACATTGCTAGAAAGAGAGTGACGATGACGACGTGATCGAGATGACGAATAGCTAAAGAAGTAAGCATGGAAGACAAAGACATGTTGCGCCGACCCAAATAAATAGGGGTAGGGGAAGGAGAATGATGACTTCATTAGTTTGTTAAAATCTCATAGCCCAGAGATATTGTATTGTATAGTCGGCCGCATAATTGCTTTATCACTAACGTTGCACGTCATTAAACGTCAAGGTCTATTTTTGCATGTCAGTTAGAAGTGTGAAGTTTCAATTTTCTGCGAGTTTTAGTCAAGTTTTTAAAGAATTACGAAGCCGACTATACCTATTGTTCGTTAGAAAAACGTACTTAGTCAGAAAAGAAATTGTAGATAAATGTTTTCCCAAAAGTGTATACATATCTCCTTTCTCGCAACACGATAGATACAAGTTTTTCAAAACAAACTCTCACCAACTCTTCTTCTCCCCAGCCGCTCAAGTCCACGTGACTGCCAACCCCTTGGACTCAGCAAACAGCACCATCCCGGCTGGCAGGACCACCATCGTAGTGCAGCAGCCCTCACTGTCCCTGGACTACGGTGGCTGCGCCACCATCCTCGTGCGCGATGGGGAGGACCGGCGCAAGAGTAGGGTGTGCAGTGACCACATACAGCAGCTGTTGGATGTCACCAGCCAGTTCACCTCGGAGGACCTACATGAATTTGATAAAAGGTAACAATATTTTATTCTATGTATAATTTTTTCAAGTTATTCTATACAACGTGCCGCTACAATGGCGACATTAATTTAACACACGGGTAGGTCTAGTGGCTAGTAATTATAAAAACTATAACAACATCAAATAATTCGTAATTTGATAACTACCACCTGCGCCCCTCGCCGACATAGCGCTCTCTCTCCTTCCTTCAATTCGCGTACTCTTTGCACGTTATTCGTATTAATTTTAATTATCCATGACCCCGGCAAATGCCCCTGCGCTGCGCTTACTCCAAAAAGGTATTTTAGAAAATTTTAAATAAATAAATAATAACGCTTAATGAAATTAAAGTAAGGTCATATAACGAAACCGTAAACGTGTGTTAAATTAATGGCGCCATTAAAGCAGCACGCTGTAAAAACGTAAAGAACGTAAAGACATCATCGGGCTGTCTGTTGAACACATGATTGAATTGTCCTATGTTGAGCTCGATAAGCATGTTATAGTATGCGTATACAGACCTCCTAGTTACCCGAATCTATCGGTGTTTGATTCTGTAATGGAAGATGTTTTAAAGAAGCTTAGTACTAGTAGTAAGTCAATAATCGTATGTGGCGATTTTAATATTAATTTATTGGAACATAACTCAAATACTGTCAGATTATTGAGTCTTTTTGGGTCATTTGATTTGTCCAATGTGTTTATGGAACCAACCCGAGTGACAGCTTCTTCTGCCACTTGTATAGATAATATTTTTTGTAATTGCGATTACATACACAAACGAATTGTAGATAAGTTGCCATCTGATCACAGTGGACAAATAATAACATTTAGCTCCTATATGCCTTTACAAAAAATTGAAATAAGGTTTAGGCCAACTACATGTAAAAATTTAGAGAAATTAAATAATTCTTTGGCCAGTAAATTATGTGATCAGAGTTTTAATAATATAGATGACCCCAATGAGTTCTACGCCGAGTTCTTTTCACTATTAAACTCGCAATTTTATGACACTTTTCCACTGAAAACTAAAAGTATTTACACAAAGTTTTTATTCAGTGACTGGGCTACTCCAGGTATTCGTAAAAGCAGGGAAAAACTTTTTGAACTGTATGGCTTAAAGCAACATATAAAAATACGAACTTTCATCAGTATGTTGCAAAATATTCAAAAACTTTTAAAAGGGTGTGCCAAAGAGCTAAAGCTCTTTATATAAGCAATAAAATAAAATCAGCTGATGATAAAATAAAAACTACCTGGCAAATAATAAATAATGAAACAGGTAGGAAAAAACAGCGAAATAGTGAACTTAATTTAGAGACTGCACATGGCCCCATCAATTCAGATGTAGAAATAGCTCAGGAATTTGAAAACTTCTTTGCTAATATTCCCCTTAAAACTACTGAAGCTTTAAATTCTTCCCCCACGCTTTCTGCTGCCTTACTTAAAAGGAATGTAAAGTCATGCCCTTCGGAGCTTAGGTTTCAGCATACAAACCCCCAGGCTGTTATAAGAGCTTTTAAAGATCTTAAAATTAAATCAACAGAAGATCTCTGGGGTATGTCTGTAAAAGTATGTAGATCTCTCATCGAAACCATTGCGCCCTATTTAGCTTTCATATTTAACACCAGTGTTGACCAAGGAGTCTTTCCGGATCTTATGAAACATAGTAAAGTAGTACCATTGTTCAAATCCGGTGATAGTAAAGATCCCAACAATTATAGACCTGTGTCAATTCTGTCAGTTCTCAGTAAGGTGTTTGAAAAGTTGATGCCCAATCAAATGTTACGTCACTTTAATAAAAATTACATCTGTCATGAACACCAGTACGGCTTCACCAAAGGGCGTTGTACCACTGACGCCGGTGTTACCCTAATGAAGAACATTTTTAACGCCTGGGAAGAAGCACAAGATGCTATTGGAATCTTTTGCGATCTCTCTAAGGCGTTCGATTGCGTAAACCATGAAACACTTCTGATGAAACTCGAGCACTATGGGATTAGGAAAACAGCACTCGACTTGTTAAGATCATACCTGAAAGATAGAAAGGTTAAAGTCCAAGTAAATGGCGTAAACTCATTGGGTTCTGAAATGACAATGGGCGTTCCTCAAGGTTCGATATTGGGTCCATTCCTCTTTTTAGTTTATATTAATGATTTACCCCAATTACTTCAAAATCAACCGAAGATGGTGTTATTTGCAGATGACACATCATTGATCTTTAAAATAGACCGACGGTCACAAAATCTTGACGACGTGAATAACTCTATTCTTCAGGTCCAAGATTGGTTTACGGTTAATAATTTAGTACTTAATGAAAAAAAAACAAAATGCATTAGATTTAAATTACCTAATGTTAGAAGTAGCGAATGTGACATCGTATTGAATGGCCAAAAATTAGAATTTGTTAATCAGACAGTTTTCCTAGGAATCACGCTAGACGAGAAATTACAATGGGAACCTCATATAACATCTATTGCGGGGCGGCTAAGCTCGGCCGCATATGCTGTTAGAAAGATAAGACAATTAACAGACGAAGAAACCGCGCGCTTGGTCTATTTTAGTTACTTCCACAGTATTATGTCATATGGCATTTTACTGTGGGGTCGGGCTGCTGACATTGAATCCATTTTTATTTTGCAAAAGAGAGCTGTCAGAGCCATTTACAATCTACGTCGCCGCGAATCTCTTAGGGAACTATTTAAAAGGATTAATATTATGACGGTACCTTGCCAATTCATTTATGAAAATATTATGTATGTAAGAAAAAATCAACATCTTTTTAATAAAATAAGTGATAGACATAATTTTAATACTAGAAATAAAGATAAATTAGATCAACCTTTTTTCAGATTATCTAAAGTTCATACATCTTTTATGGGGTACTGTGTTAAATGTTACAACAAAATACCTTGTGAAATATTGCAATTAAATGAAAGGAAGTTTAAAACTTATATTAAAATTACACTTTGTAAGCAAGGATATTACAAATTAGAGGATTATATCCAAGATAAGTATGCTTGGAAACATGCTGGTCTTGCTCCATAGGACAATCTCTAGAGTCTAGACAAAATCAAACTGGTTGCTAATGTAATTGTATAATTTATTCTTGTTTTTTTTTTTTCTTTGACATTGATTTACATTCTGTAATTACTTGGAGTCACACCCGGACTTATTACTCCTTATTTATTTATGAAAATCGTCTACGTTTGGAATGTTTGTGAATATGTGAGCACCATGTATCTATCACATAGTTGATCTATATGTCATGGTTACATTTATCCATTTTAATTCTTTTACCTATTGTGGTATAGTAAGTTTATTTTTGGGTGCATCGTCTTCACATATAAATATATAAATAATGTATGCAATATATTGTAAAACATTTTAAAAGAGTAACGGTGGAGTTTCTTGCCCATTCTTCTCCATACGAAAACTACCTTTTGGAAGGGGCGACTAGAATCAATTTTATTCTAATTTTATTTTTGACGTTCAAAAGTGCCTTTTATGTGCCTATTTGAAATAAATGATTTGACTTTGACTTTGACTTTGACTTTGACTGTATAACCATGAACTAGGTTCTAGTTATGAAGATAGCAGAAGATTTTAATATAACACTATTTTAAAGCTAAGGCATAAGTAACATTAATAAATTGAAAGTGGTTTATTTATTACATTCTTCGATTAATGGTTATTTAATGTTGTATTGTTGATCTTGGTTAATTGTTGCTGGTTAAGGGGGATGCGCTAGGTAGCCCGCGAAATTCAAATTTTCTTACGTTTTTGCAATTTTCACGCTAGTGTCAGGTTGTATGTTGAACAATATATCATTCGCGAGCGTAACACGTATGTATTTACAGAATTATAAACATTATAATCATCAATACAGCCCTCTAAGTTCATATAAACCTATTGATTCATATTTCATGAAAGAGTCGTTCAATAGGATTAAGTATATGAACGAATAAAAAAACTTTAATTCACGGTCAATACTGGCTTCCCCCTTAACAAAGCGCGTAGCGGCGATTTGTTTGTAAGTGTCACATGAGCACAGAGATTAGCGATATGGGTCGCGTGTAGGAAAATATTACACAGAGATTAGCGATATGGGTCGCGTGTAGGAAAATATTACACAGAGATTAGCGATATGGGTCGCGTGTAGGAAAATATTACACAGAGATTAGCGATATGGGTCGCGTGTAGGAAAATATTACACAGAGATTAGCGATATGGGTCGCGTGTAGGAAAATATTACACAGAGATTAGCGATATGGGTCGCGTGTAGGAAAATATTACACAGAGATTAGCGATATGGGTCGCGTGTAGGAAAATATTACACAGAGATTAGCGATATGGGTCGCGTGTAGGAAAATATTACACAGAGATTAGCGATATGGGTCGCGTGTAGGAAAATATTACACAGAGATTAGCGATATGGGTCGCGTGTAGGAAAATATTACACAGAGATTAGCGATATGGGTCGCGTGTAGGAAAATATTACACAGAGATTAGCGATATGGGTCGCGTGTAGGAAAATATTACACAGAGATTAGCGATATGGGTCGCGTGTAGGAAAATATTACACAGAGATTAGCGATATGGGTCGCGTGTAGGAAAATATTACACAGAGATTAGCGATATGGGTCGCGTGTAGGAAAATATTACACAGAGATTAGCGATATGGGTCGCGTGTAGGAAAATATTACACAGAGATTAGCGATATGGGTCGCGTGTAGGAAAATATTACACAGAGATTAGCGATATGGGTCGCGTGTAGGAAAATATTACACAGAGATTAGCGATATGGGTCGCGTGTAGGAAAATATTACACAGAGATTAGCGATATGGGTCGCGTGTAGGAAAATATTACACAGAGATTAGCGATATGGGTCGCGTGTAGGAAAATATTACACAGAGATTAGCGATATGGGTCGCGTGTAGGAAAATATTACACAGAGATTAGCGATATGGGTCGCGTGTAGGAAAATATTACACAGAGATTAGCGATATGGGTCGCGTGTAGGAAAATATTACACAGAGATTAGCGATATGGGTCGCGTGTAGGAAAATATTACACAGTTTTTAACCCTCCGTTTCTGGTTGTCGAGTAAGCTACTCGACGTAGAGTAATGCGATGTCAAACCTCTTGTCAGGGTACGGCTGGCGGGGTGCCAGGGCAGAAAACCTCCACGTGTGCCTGGGGACTGGAGTTCCCTTCTGGATACGTCCGGGGGGAAGACCAGTTTTCGGGCCGGTGCATCCTGGGGTGCGGGCAGCTATTTCTCAGTGGGATTTTTTCCCAATGAGATCTCGCTGCCCGCATGCTAATGTTCTGTCAAGAGGAACGCTCCACACAAGCCGCTATGAGGAGCAGAGCGGCTACTGTGTGGAGTAAGAGCGGGCCTGGTGTGCACTTACCCTGCCGCCGGGCAGGCAGGAGGGGATAACCCCCCCCTCCTGCCACCGTTAATATCGTAGCCCCGAAGATTGTCAAGGTCATGTCTCTGACTTTTGACGGGGGTCGAGGGTCTTGGCTTAACCGCCCGGACCGCGAGGAAGATTAACCTCTATAAAAAATTCCCCAAACCTCCAAGCGGCGGCGCACCGTGAGGGAGGTAGTAAGCTTGGCTAATGGGTAGCTTGATTTAGTCACTAGTGCGAACCACTGAATTTTGAGCAGGTACACAAAGATAATTACTCGTGGGAACAACATGGAAAAATATTTAAAAAAAAACAAAAACCCAAACGACGAAGTGAGGAGTGATGCGGGGTCGGAGTCCGACGCCGCATCTGGAGGAGGGAGCACGGGAGGCTCAGTGAGCCCTCGCCGTGACCAGAAGACGGCCGCTGCCAAGAGAAAGGCACAGAGCAAGCGGCCAAGGTCAGTGGACGGCCAGGGGTCGTCCTCTGACTGGGAGCTGGCTTCGGCCAGAAAGATCCCCACCAGTAGGCGGGGAGGAGCCCGAGAGCGGGGCATCGGGAGGGGGCTCACTGCTCGGGAGGCCGCAGAGAAAGCGGAGGAGCCCGCAAAAAAGGAGGGGGAGACCGGTCGCGCGGTTGAATCGGGGCCCTCAAGCGACGAGGCGGCTGAGGTAGGCGGCCCTGAAGCGGACCGCATAAAGAGGTTTGCGGCGGTCGTGGAGGCCGCGATCCGGGACGTGGCCCTGAAGAAGTTGCAAACTTCGAAAAACAGGGCCATAGTCTCGGCAAAGGCCTCCATAATGGCGGCAGCGGAGGCCATCCACCTCGGGCCCCCGCCGGACGAAATGTCCGAAATGCGGGCGGAGGTGGCCCGCTTGACAGCGGCCATGGAGCTCCTCCGAAAGGAGAATAAGGAGCTCCGAGCGGACCTGGCCGGGCTGCGAGCAGCCGGCCCCCGGGAGGTGCCGCAGAAGGGAGCGCAACAGGGGCGGCCAGTACCTGCTGAGGACCGGGTCCTGAACCTGGTGCGGCAGGAGCTGGCTGCCTTTCAGAGCCGGTTCTCCGCCCTGGAGGCCATCGTCCTGCGCCCCCCGCTGGCGGCGGACCGGCCGGCCTCGGGCCAGCGGAAGGCGGTATCGTATGCTGCCGCCGCGGCTGTCACAGCCACGGCCACGGGGCAAGCAGCAAAACGGGCCGCCCCGAAACCCGCGAGGGCCACAGCCCCAGCCCCAACCGCAGCCCCAGCCCCAGCCCCGGCGGCGAAACGGCCGCCCCAACCGCCTCCTGCATCGCCTCCGGCCGACGCCGATTGGCAGGTGGCCGGGCAGAAGAGGAAGGCGAGCAAGGCTGCAAGGGCGGCCAAAAGAAAGGAGAGGCGGCAACGGCGCAAGGAGCGAGGCGTCGCGGCTAGGCTTCGTGCCCCGAAGACCGCAGCTGTAGTGATCACGCTACAGCCGGAAGCGGAGAAGAAGGGCATCTCCTACCGCGACGTGCTTGCCAAGGCGAGAGCGGCGGTTAACCTACAGGAGCTCGGCGTGGCAGAAGGCATCCGGCTAAGGGTCACTGCGACTGGTGCCCGGATGCTGGAGGTCCCTGGTGCGGCTAGCGGCCCGACTGCTGACGCTCTGGCCGAAAGGCTTAGGGCGTCCTTAAATGCGGAAGAGGCCCGAGTGTCCAGACCCACCAAGTGTGCTGACATGCGCATCCTGGGTCTGGACGACTCTGCGACGGTGGAAGAGGTGGTGGCCGCCATCGTTAGGACTGGGGGGTGCTCTGCCGAGCAGGTGAGGGCAGGCACTCTCCGCCCTGACCTCACGGGGATGCAAGCCATTACGGTGAGCTGCCCCGTGTCGGCGGCCCAAAAAATAGCCGGGGAGGGCCGAAGGCTCCTGGTGGGCTGGGTTTCCGCGCAGGTGAAGCTGCTGGAGCCCAGACCTCTGAGGTGCTTCCGCTGCCATGTGGGTAGTCACGTGGGAGCTAAATGCACCTCGGAGGTGGACCGCAGCAGTCTCTGCTTCCGCTGTGGTCAGCCCGGTCACAAGGCCGGCTCGTGCAACGCCATGCCGCACTGCTATATATGTGCGGCAGCTGGCAAGCCGGCCGATCACCGGGCTGGGAGCAAGGCCTGCGCTCCACCCGCCAAAGCCATCGGCAGGGGCAAGCCCTCCACCACCGCCGTCGCCGCCGCAGCCGCCGCCACCACCGCCGTCGCCGCTGCCGCCTCCACCGTGACCGCCGCCGCATCCGCCGTGGCTGGGCCCTTACAGGGGGATCGGGAGGCTGATATGGAGTGCTAATATAGCCCCATATCGCCTCCTCCAGGCGAACATCAACCACTGCGCCTCCGCTCAGGATCTGTTGCTCCAGAGCATGGCGCAGTGGTCGATTAACATCGCCGTGGTCGCTGAGCCGTACTTTGTCCCGCCCAGAGACGACTGGGTGGAGGACCTGAGCGGCTCAGTGACCCTAATTTCGTCGGCCGCCGCCGGTACCCCGTCCCTCGAGGCTGTCAAGAGAGGACAGGGTTGCGTGGCAGCACGGTTCGGGGAGATAGTCGTGGTAGGGGTATACTTCTCCCCGAGCCGAACTCTCGCCGAGTTCCACAACTCCCTCGCGGAGTTGAGAGTCGTCGTCGTCGGATTCCGTTCCCTCCCCGTGCTCGTCCTCGGGGACTTCAATGCCAAGAATGTGGCTTGGGGTTCCCGGCATACGGACACACGGGGCAGAATGGTGGAGGACTGGGCTCTGGAGACAGGCCTGGTCGTCCTAAACCGGGGTTCGGTCCCAACATGCGTGCGGATGCGGGGTGAATCAGTGGTGGACATCTCGTTCGCCAGCCCCGCCCTGTCGCCGCATGTCGTCAACTGGCGTGTCTTGGAGGAGGTGGAGACCTATTCCGACCACCGGTATATCCGGTTCGACGTCTCCGCCCAGACCTCGAGCGCGCCGGTCCGACCGACCCTGGGTGGTCCGCGGTGGGCGCTGAAGCAGCTGGACCGGGAGCTCCTCCTGGAAGCCTCGATCGTGCAGGCCTGGGTGTCACCACCGGACAGGCCTGCTGACATCAACGACGAGGCAGAGTGGTTCCGGGAGGCCATGTCCGAAATATGTGACGTGGCAATGCCCCGGGTCCGGCCCGGACGCGCCCGGCGCCAGGTGTACTGGTGGTCGCCGGAGTTGACGTCTCTGCGCGAGGCGTGCGTGGCTGCGCGACGCCGGTACACCAGGCACCGCAGGCTCCGTATCCGCCCTCCGGATACGGAAGCCGTGCAGGCGGAGCTGTACGAGGGGTACAGAGCGGCAAAGACCGCCCTCCGAGCGGAGATCTTGCGGGCCAGGGGGCTGGCCCGCGAGGAGTCGCTGGGGACTCTGAACAGAGACCCGTGGGGACGCCCCTACAAGATGGTGCGGGATAAACTCCGCCCATGGGCTCCCCCGCTGACGCAGAGTCTCCGGCCCCAGCTCGTGGAGGACGTGGTGAGCGCTCTGTTCCCTTCGCGTGGGGAACATACTCCCCCGTCCATGGCTCCGCCTCCTGCGATGCCAGATGCGGACCACACCGACGACGACGACGATGCTCCGGAGGTGACCGAGGTAGAGTTGAGAGTGGCGGTACGTAGGCTGAATGCCAGAAACACCGCCCCAGGACCCGACGGCTTATCTGGAAAAGCCTGGGTCCTGGCCTTGGAGGCTCTCGGGCCTCGACTAAGGGGGCTACTAAGCGCATGCTTGGAGAGGGGCCGGTTCCCACTTCGTTGGAAGACGGGGAAACTGGTCCTCATCAGGAAGCCGGGGCGCCCTGCGGACTCTCCGTCCGCTTACCGGCCCATCGTGCTGCTCGACGAGGTGGGCAAGCTCTTTGAAAGAGTAATTGCAGACCGCCTTGCCGGGCAGCTGGTGCGGGTGGGGCCGGATTTGGCGGACAGCCAGTTTGGTTTCCGCAGGGGGCGCTCTACGGTGGATGCCATCATGCGCGTGCGAGCCCTCACGACGGGGGATGCTGTGGCCCGGGGTGGGGTCGTCTTGGCGGTGTCTCTAGACATCGCCAATGCCTTCAATACCCTGCCCTGGAGTTGCATCAGGGAGGCACTCGGCTATCACCGGATGCCGACCTACCTCCGTCGCATTGTCGAGGCCTATTTGACGGACAGGGCCGTCATCTACCCCGGTCACCGGGGAGAGTGGAACCGGCGAGAGATGTCGTGCGGTGTCCCACAGGGATCGGTCCTAGGGCCGCATCTGTGGGATATCGGGTACGACTGGGTGCTGCGCGCCGACCTCCCTGATGGTGTCAGCGTAGTTTGCTACGCTGACGACACGCTGGTCCTGGCGCAGGGGAGGTCGCACCAGGCGGCGGCCGAAGCAGCGACACGCGGGGTTGCGACAATTGTCGAGAGGATCCGGCAACTGGGACTCGAGGTGGCATTGCACAAATCTGAGGCCATGTGTTTTCATGGTCCTCGGGACGCGCCACCGTCGGGTTCACAAATAACGGCGGGAGGGGTTCACATCGGCGTCGAGCTGACGATGAAGTACCTGGGACTCGTCCTCGACAGCCGGTGGAATTTCGTGGAGCACTTCCGACGTTTGGCTCCCAGACTGGAGCGGGCCGGGGCTGCCTTGAGGCGGCTCCTTCCCAATCTAGGGGGACCAAACGCCTCCTGCCGGAGGCTCTATGCGGGGGTCGTGCGGGCCATGGCCCTTTACGGGGCACCGGTATGGGCGCGATCTTTGAGGCGGCGACCAGCCCGCCGGTTGATCGCGTCCCAAAGGGTCATGGCGGTCCGGCTCATTCGAGGATACCGCACGGTCTCCGCTGAGGCGGCGAGCCTCCTTGCCGGATTGCCGCCATGGGATCTGGAGGCCAAAGTCCTCGCCCACATATGGGAGTGGCGAGAGGAGGCAAAACGCCGGGGCGTTGCTCCGCTGCCGCGAGAAATCACGGCACAGCGGACAGAGCTCCGGCGGGATCTCATAGCGGCATGGAGAGTGCGATTGTCGCAACCCAGCGCTGGGCACGCCACAATTGCGGCGATAAGTCCCCTCTTTGAGGAGTGGCTAGAGAGGCGCCACGGCGCCCTCACCTTCCGCCTGACGCAGGTCCTCACCGGACACGGTTGTTTCGGGAGGTTCCTGTTCAGGATAAAGCGGGAGGAAACGCCAGGGTGTCACCACTGTGGGGATCGCCCGGAGGACACGGTGGAGCATACGGTGGAGGTCTGCCCGGCTTGGGCGGGACCCCGCCGTGTCCTCTTGGCGGCGATCGGCGGCGGCGACCTCTCGCGTCCGGCCCTCATACAGGCCATGGTCCGGAGCGAGAGTGAATGGGAGGCCGTCACCTCCTTCTGCGAAACAGTTATGCTCGCGAAGGAGGAGGCGGAGCGTGCGAGGGAGAGGCAATCGCTGCACCCTCGCGCTCCTAGCCGCCGCAGGAGACGCCCTGGACGGGAGTCAACAGCCGACTCCCGGCCACCGTAGGCGCGGGCTTGCGGGCGGCGAGCTATGGGCAGCTCGCCGCCCGGTAAGGACCAGGCCCGGGTCGACGGCGCGTAGTGTTCCACGCGCGCCTCAAAGAGCTGTCAGCACGAACTGACGGGGTCCGCTAGGGCCGATGCCGCCGGGGCTGCGGGTTGTTCGAAAGAGATACCGTGGCCCCTGGCACAGGCAACTGAAGGAACACGGGTGGGTTTTAGTCAGTAAAAGTCTGACACTCCCTTCTGCTCCGCCCAGAGCGGGAGGAGTCATTTGATGATTTCCCACCCAGAAAAAAAAAAAAAAAAAAAAAAAAGAAAAAAAAAAAAAAAAAAAAAAAAAAAAAAAAAAAAAAAGGGTACGGCTATTTTCATTGTTTACCTAGGAATACTTCTGCGTCCCTTCTATTTACCGGCCCCTTAAAATCATTGTGGGGGAGTAAAATAATGAGCTATTCGTAATTTTCCTACAGACCGCTACAACAACATGGAAACAATAAGGAAATTAGCCTATTTCCGGCCGTGACAGTTAGAGGTGGGGCTTCGGACAACCTGATTTTACTTAAATTACAGGGTTGCACAGTGAGCGCCTAAAATATCGGACCAAAAAAACAGAATGACTAAAACAACTAAACCAATTCTGAAATTCTATTCTTCTCGGCATTTCTCACATCCTGTCTTCATCGTAAATCCCCCCTTTGTTAAGTTTCATAGTTGCCGCGCAATCGGTCGGCGAGCTCGACGTGCAAGTTGATCGCAATCGGTCGGCGAGCTCGACGTGCAAGTTGATCGCAATCGGTCGGCGAGCTCGACTTGCAAGTTGATCGCAATCGGTCGTGAGCTCGACGTGCAAGTTGATCGCAATCGGTCGGCGAGCTCGACTTGCAAGTTGATCGCAATCGGTCGTGAGCTCGACGTGCAAGTTGATCGCAATCGGTCGGCGAGCTCGACGTGCAAGTTGATCGCAGTTACTTGGCTAGATAGTATTTGAGATTCACATAAAGAGGCGCATCAATATATTAGAGTGTTCAATAGTATTTTAAGGAACGCAAAATTTAAAACAGTCTGTTAGAAATTATTCGAACCAGGATAGGTACACTTTACAGTGTGTACGATTTGTTTGATGTACGAGGTGCATCGTTTGTACTAGCTAATGGTCCGTAATGGGAGCAGGGTAGGGTTACAAATGGAACGCCCGTGTGTTTTCGCAATAAAATATATGCTATAGGATAGGATAGTACACAATTGAAATAGGACTGAATGGGAAACGTACTCGTACCAAGATTCTTCTTCATCTCTCTCCTGGCTATTATCCCAACATATCTGCGGTCAGCTCTCTTACTATTTCTGCGCCACACGTGCGGGGCCGTACGGGTGTGGGCTGTCTCTTTTGTTGTGTTGCTCGCTATCATGTCATTTTTTATTTTTCGTAGCCAAGTTATTGGTAGTCGTCCACGGCGCCTTTTTCCATCTTCTATATTTATGACTCTTTTAGTCTTATCACCGTACCAAGCTTATCTTAATAAAAATAAAAATATTTTATTTCACATAAACCTACATAGGCACTTATGAAATATCAGAAGCTAGGTGCACGGTTCCAACTGCTCATCTTCTGCCGATCTTTCCGATGGAGAAGAACCAGCAAGAAACTCCACGG
Source organism: Apamea epomidion (assembly GCA_947507525.1). Classification (NCBI taxonomy): domain Eukaryota; kingdom Metazoa; phylum Arthropoda; class Insecta; order Lepidoptera; family Noctuidae; genus Apamea; species Apamea epomidion. The sequence goes on along the minus strand of OX382246.1, from coordinate 17,119,406 downwards.
TTACTCTTTTAAAAATAATTGGCTTTTACAATGTTTATAAAATTAAAGTATGTAATTTCAATTGAAATAGACAATTTGGAGCTATCGGGGGTATAAGTATACACAAAAGAATATAACAAATGGCGTATACTATTATGAACCTCTTCTTTCGTTTTTCGGAAGTTGGTATGAAAATCTCTAAAGATCATAGTAAAGATTACACTAAAACTTAACTACGAAAAGCTTTTTCCAAGAGATACTTTTTAATGCGATAATTCTAGGGAAGCTTAGCCACAGACAGGCTTCTTTAAAATATTACTAGCTTTGCCTTTGGTTTCGACTGCGGTATTTTATTTAATCTATACAAATAAATAAAATTGAAGTGTCTATTTGTAATCTCAAAATAACAGCTTTTTATTAAATGCATATGAAAGTATATACAGTGGATACCTATAACAAAAAAACTATTTATAAATTTTTGGTCTCTCTCTGTCTGTCTGTTTGTTCCGGCTAATCTCCGAAACGGTTGAACCTTCACTAGAAGATAGCTGATATTATTATTTTTATTTTTTTATTTTTTTTTATTATAAAGAGTAACTTTGGCTACTTTTATTTTAGAAAAAGAATGAGTTCGCAAAAAAATTAAAACATATGAAATCCAATTTGTTATCCGACATGCACGCAAACGAAGTCACGGGCACAGCTAGTTTTAATATAAGACTTAATTTAATATTTACAACACAATTCACAACACAAAAACCTTAACCGATTATTTCCTTAACAATAAAGTAACAACATCATAGACTAAGTAACTTTACTAAACTAACATTTTACTTAATAAGCAGTACTTAGTTGTTTATGATAATTTCCCCGCTTAAACGTCTCCAACTAATTAGATACAAAACATTTCGACTGAACAAAGTAAACACTTCGCGTGTGACCAACCAATAACATTTAACACAGCTAATCACTTCGAATTAACACCAATCACTAAAATCACCTAATAAACAAAAGAAACCACAGATTATCACAATTCGACTTCCAGTCTTCAACTTCGCTCGTAACTTCAAGAAGCCCGACTTTCCCGCGTAAAAGCGTCCTTTGTGACATTCTATTTTTATAAGATAAAAGGCGTTTCTTTTTTCTTTTGTGAAGGTAATTCGCTTTGCCCGTGCCTCGGGCCGGCGACGCAACTTTTTTAAATGTTGCCATCTCTTTGCAAATGCTCCGCGGCTGTTATATTCAATTGTCGGTGAGTGGGGGCTCTTAATTGGATGGCGGTGTGAATGGGATGCTTTATTGGTACGTTCCTTTTGTTTTTGTGTTCTATGGTGGCGGGGACTTTTTACCTTGTCACCACGATTGAATGGCGAATTAGTGCCTTACGATGGTACGGCTGCCCTATATCAAAACCCATTAATAGTCCTCCACACCGTATTTCGGACACTAGCCTCCGGCGCGGGAGATGTTATAGTGTACAAGTGTGTGCGCAGACACAGGTGCGCAGAGTGAGGGAAGAGAGACATCTCTTCCCTCACTCTCATATTCCAATGGGACTGCAATCCGACACGACCAGAGAGAGATCATGCGCAGGACCAGCGGCTTAACGTACTTTCCGAGTCACGGGGGTATCACACCGCCAACTTCCAAACTCCGGGCTGTTACTGAGAAATTCCTGCAAAACCCAGTACTTAGTACTAAACTAAATTTTCTAGAAGAACGCAAAAACAGCTACACTTACTAGTTTTTGTGGTATTAAAATCTCCATTATTGCTAAGATTTTAACGCTGGTGTTTTGCCCGGGGCGGTGAACTGAGCTTGAAGTAAGCTGTTAGCTGTGTTTTCAGATGGAAAGAGAGCTCACTTCAACCTTACTTCACCTACGTTTTCACAGTGAGAGTTTTACAGAATAAATCGGCTGATGCAAGTATATCAATAATATTACTGACGCAGAGAGCGGGTACACTAATCTAGTACTTAACGCCCTCCTCTCCTCTCATAAATATAAAATGAAAAGAAACTTGAATATTCACCACATTTGAAATGCCATTAAATCTCAAATACCGGGCTAACTCATCTCCAGGGATTCTGTGCCACAGTACAGATACACGCAGAGAGTACACTCGGTAAATAGTTCTAACTCATCTCCAGGGATTCTGTGCCACAGTACAGATACACGCAGAGAGTACACTCGGTAAATAGTTCTAACTCATCTCCAGGGATTCTGTGCCACAGTACAGATACACGCAGAGAGTACATTCGGTAAATAGTTCTAACTCATCTCCAGGGATTCTGTGCCACAGTACAGATACACGCAGAGAGTACACTCGGTAAATAGTTCTAACTCATCTCCAGGGATTCTGTGCCACAGTACAGATACACGCAGAGAGTACACTCGGTAAATAGTTCTGAAAAAATTAGGACCATAAATATATTATTTGGGCTGTCCTTAATTCTTTATTCTACACTTAGGTTCTCAATCAACTTAGCCTTTTATTGTCCATTGCTGAATTTAGGCAGTTTTGAAGTTAAGCAATACTAGGAATTAGGAACCTTCCTTGTTTAACAGTTTCTACAGTCTTCATCAGATCGAGAGTCATATTTACCGACCATGGTCTTACATTAGCTTCACCCATGCGATAACATAAAAACCGCGCCGTAAATTGTTTAGTTCGCCTATGAATAATCAAAAGACAAAATTTTCTAACTTTTATTTGTTGGATACAAGGCTTTTGGCTACTTTGTATGTGTGTATTTTATGTTTTTTTTTATATTTTCGTTTTGTTTGTACAGAACTTCGGAATGCACAAGTTTTGTTTCTTTCTTTGTATTACAAGCTTTTTCCTACGTCTTTTGTGAATATTCTTACTTACTGGTCACTTGTGTCATTTTTTTTCTTTCCTTAATGTTTGAGTAAAGTGGAACTTCTGCACCTGTTTCTATGTAGGCAGGAATACCACGCCGCTGAGCGGGAACACTATCCTCTCCCGCGTGCTGCGCTTTGTGTTATAAAACGTATTGCTTCCGACGTTTTAACTACTGGAGTAATGTGAAATGTTGCTGCTACTGGAGAAAATAATTACGGGTTTATGTGGGAAAATAATGGCAGTTCTGGGTTAGGAGTTAGAATAATTAAAACAATATTTGAATAGTTCTAATGAATATTTAAATTTAAAGAAAAATATATACTGCGCGCTAGTCTGTGCGGGTTTGGGACCGGAAACAAAAATAATAATTTGATTGTATAATAATAGCATAATCTGCGTATAATGTTCCCACTGCTGGGATACGAGCCTCCTCTCTGTGAGAGGGACAATGCGGGTAGGTAGATGTCACATGTCTTCGATTCTTTGTTTCTAGGACATGCCAGTTTCCTCACAATGTTTTCTTTCATCTTTTTGAGAGCAGTGGTGATGAAATAATTCACACAAAGTTTTATTATTGTATGCCTCAACGGCGGGACATAGCTGAACTATTTTAATTATTTAAGACCTGTATTTATGATGTATACCACAATAAAGATGATTTGATTTTGATTTGATTTGATTTGAAAAGTAAGACACCCGTCTAACCTACGACCTACAACTAGTAAGTCGCGGTCATTACCACTGGGCCAGCGCCGCTCTCCCAAATACACGATAAACTTGAACACAACGCAGTACTACGGTAGAATTCTATAAATACAAACATAAAATGAGGAAAAATATGTTTTTTTACACAGCACTTATATTCTATAAACCCCGGCGACTCATCTCGAGGGTACACTGGCGCATCCTCCTCAACCGCCGGGGCTCGGAAATTGTATCCTCCGCGATAACCTGCACTACGCTTTACTTGGCTGAAGTTATATGAATTGCGTGGAGTCGAGGATTGCTTCCGCTGGCTTTTATAGAAGATACCGCATTCAAGATGAGTGAGCGTGTCGTTCGTGTATTCAAACAGTTTTAAATACTAAGCCACTTAATGCCTTAAAAATAAACGCGATCACTTGGTTGTTAGCGTTCATTCCATACGAAAATATTCCTCTGTTTTGTTGTTTGGCGTGACTTTTTTGTTATTTTTTTTTTTTTAATTAATGCAAGGTGGCTGGGACATCGACGCACAACCTATTACCATGGATTCAATACATGATTCTGAACCCCATGCGTTGAAATTTTACGTCGGTTTTTTTTTTTTAATTTGCTGTTCCATACATTTTGGCCGCGTAGGTATTGCACTTTTTTAGGAAACTGCAGATTTTTTTATAACCTACAAAAATTTCAAAGGGCTCTACAATCATATGCTGAATTCATGGTTACAGTTCGCGCGTCGATGTCCCGCCACCCTGTATAATTACGTTAAAAAAGAAAACAGGGACATGGCAGTGGTCAATATAATGTATATCATTGTATCTTAAAAAAATATTTGGACTTGTATCATTAAGCGTGGAGAAAACAGAGGCAATACGATAGCATGGAATAAACACCAACGACCACGTGAGCGCGTTTGTTCTTAATACTTTAACGACTGTTGGAAAACAGTGGGAAGTGAAGTGAAACGATATAAATTTGCGGCTTTGCTTGGTATAAAACATACGGAACCGTTTATTTTGGTGGCTTTTAGACTTAAAAAGTGGGTCATGAAGTAAAAGAATATTGTTTCATTCATGTTAACATTCTGTGCAACTTTTGAAAATAAATTGATAAGTAAAAAATGTGTGCTGTAAATAAATGTTGGTTTCACTCTTTCTGGATGAACTTTATAACAAATGGCTAGTTTTTAAATCAGCTTCAATGTTTTTGAGGTTATAAGTGAAAATAAAAGACTAGGTGAAGTGACAAAATGCCTTCGATTCGCTTCAGTATCATAGTAGATGATATGTCAACGGTGTACCCAGTTCCAGACCTGACAGATGAGTGAGTTTATAGTAAATGTAAGTTGTACGAGGAAGGAGAGGAGGCCAAGTGGTGCCGGGTGCGACTTGCGAGTTGTAGGTCGTGGGTTCGAACCCAGACAGGCGCTTTACTTTGTGTAAATTATTTCATCACCACTGCTCTCAAAACGGTGAAGGAAGACATCGTGAAAATTCAAAGACATGTGACATCTGCCAACCCGCACTAGGCCCGCGTGGTGGATTACGGCCCACTCTCTCTCACTGAGAGAAGGCCTGTGTGCCATCAGTGGGAACATTATAGGCTGAATATGAAGAGAGGAGGGAGGAGGGTCTGGTCCTCTCTTAGCCGCCGAGGTTTATTTTAATTTCGAATTGTGTTTTTTTTATCGTTTTTAGTACGGACGCTTTTAACGTGCACGTCTTTCTACATCGTTCTCACATGTATTTCAACATGAATGATGTAACCAATATTTTGTAACAATTTTATTATGATTTAAAAGAGTGTCCATGGAGTTTCTTGCCCGTTCTTCTCCATAGGTACATACGCTTTGGAATGGGCAACTAGCTTCATGTTTCTGTCTGACCAACCCCTTGACAATTCAAAAGTGTCTATAATTGGTTTATTTGAAATAATTTTTTGAGTTTTAAGAATATTATTAGTGTGATGACCCAGTGGTCCAGGCCGCCTCTCATGCACGCGGTGGTTCAAATCCAAACTAGTACGAATGTGACTTTTTCACTTCATGTGTACTTTCTAAGTTTATCCTAGACATCACACATCGGTGAAAGAACACATCGTGAGGAATATGTGTGGTTCAATAGGTATTTTCTCAGATTATAAATAGTCCTGTGCCGCAGAAGCCCCTGCTTACTTCCTGAAAACACTGTTCAACTTGAAGGCAACTATTCTAATTAATAAGTTATTCAATCTCCTTTCTCGAAGAAGATGTTATCTGAAACTTCCCCAATTAAAAAAAAACGCCTCAATTTTTTCGCGAAAACCTTATCGCATTTCCAATCAACAAGAATAATGACCCGACCGAGAATCGAACCCCGAATCAATAGTTATTAAAAACCCCGCGATAGGGCTCAAATCTTGATATCAGCTATTATTTTCCCATTATCGGGTCTCCGAGATGTTCCGGTTTGTTCCGGATCGTTGCGGACCGGACCGGCGCGGCGGCGAAGACCCGTTTACGATATTTTTCGTTCGTTTTATTGTGACCTTTTTTCCTATTAGGGTTGTATAACTCGGTGACCGATTTAAAAATTGTTAACTTGGTCGCTTCTTGCCCTGCCCTGACATGAAGCAATAGATAACATTGTTTAACTTATAAACTATGTTTGTTTTTGTTTTTTTCTTTTGTTGTGAGGAAAGTTTTGAGTATGAATGTGGATGGCTATAAGAGTAGTAAAGAAACGAGAGATGGAATACTAAACGAGCAGTTATCATGATCATCACCAACATTCCCCTGCCTTTATCCCAAGTTATTCGTGGTCAACGACAAAGTCAAATCATTTATTTCAAATAGGCACATAAAAGGCACTTTTGAACGTCAAAAATAAAATAAAAATAAAATTGTATCTAGTCGCCTCTTCCAAATGGTAGTTTTCGTATGGAGAAGAATGGGCAAGAAACTCCACCGTTACTCTTTTAAAATGTTTTACAATATTTTGCATACTTTAAATTATATAATTATATGTGAAGACGATGCACCTAAAAATAAAATTACTATACCACAATAGGTAAAAGAATTAAAATGACATATAAATTAACTATTGGCGTGTCGATGGCAATCTAAATCAAATGGACTCGCATAGAATTCGGCTACGTGTTTGGCGCCATCACTAGCGTCCCGTAACGTGCAGCTGACAGGACACGCAGGACCCCATCGTTTGTAGAACATCCGCTTTCTTACCATATCATCATTCACACAGTCCATCCGTCGTTTGTAGAACACCCCCTTTCTTACCATATCATCATTCACACAGTCCATCCGTCGTTTGTAGAACACCCCCTTTCTTACCATATCATCATTCACACAGTCCATCCGTCGTTTGTAGAACACCCCCTTTCTTACCGTATCATCATTCACACAGTCCATCCGTCGTTTGTAGAACACCCCCTTTCTTACCGTATCATCATTCACACAGTCCATCCGTCGTTTGTAGAACACCCCCTTTCTTACCATATCATCATTCACACAGTACATCCGTCGATTGTAGAACACCCGCTTTCTTACCGTATCATCATTCACACAGTCCATCCGTCGTTCCTTTGGTCTTCTAATAGAGAAGTATGGAACATAAATACACGTTGCGCCGACCCCAAATAAATATGATGAAGCTTTTGGCTACTTTGTATTATTTTATGTGTAATGTGCGTCTTATCTGTGCAACTTTTCTGCGTTTCTTTCTTTAAATAAATAAAGTTCTCGACAATTTAAAAGGTTCTGTGGAAGGTCTAATTAAAATAATGGCTCGACATTAAAACTATCTAGGTCAGCGTGGTATTCTATGGTATTAGGGTAATTAACTCGACCTCAGTCCATCGATCAACTAAACCCATCGCATTTAATACTTTATGAGCTGTAAAGACTAAAGCTAGATTATTAAAATAAAACCAATGAAAACTAGAGTCCGACCGAATTTTGTTTTCTCTTTTCGGCCAAATATGCAAATCAGGCCGAATCTCGTTTACGTTTTTGGCCGAAAAAAATGTATTTTCGGTTGACCTCCATTGAAAACCGACTGTCCTGTCCCTGGTTACAGTCCCGAATGCGGCGAATGGAACTACACACCGCCAACACCTAGTTAAAACTACCCGCAATAATGTAGTGACAAAAAAAAACTTAAATGTTGGATGTCGGAAGTGTATCGATATTTATAAAATATATCGATATCACTTGCGACCCAGGGATGCCCGTCAAGTTAAAGGGGATATCTATAAGTCCGTGATAAGGCCTGAAGTATACTGCTGGGCCGCGACGAAGATGGATGAAAACAGATAGCATGCAGCGGAGATGAGAATGTTCACACTTTCGCTGTCCACGAACTAAATCAATAGTTAAATAATCAACCTGAACCACATGTGGTTTGGAATGGGTTAACATGGATGTTTGTAAAATGATTGGTGTTCTTATTGTCTTCTAAAAAGGAAGAAGTTTTCAACACAACGACTAACTCTGTAAAGTACAAAGTCGACTCAGCAGTGAGAGGCAAATGGGAGGAACAATTTTTTTTTTAAATATGTGTCAAACATATCGTTTTGATACGTTTTCTATACTCAGCATTTAATATCAACATATCGAAATATTAAATATCGCCGAAAAATATCGAATGAAAAATATGTTTATTTTTTCGACAAGCCTGTCCTCGTAACTCATCTACTAGGTCGAACAGTGGTGGTCGCGATACAGTTTTAAGCGTTTGTTTATCGCCGCCACGCCTCCACCACACATTGATTGATGACCGGAACGGGCTGTGATACTGAGACAGGAAAAATGTGTGTTGGATTTCCGTTTAACATATTTCTAAAATAGTGGAAAACTAAAGTCAAAGTCAAAACTGTTATTGCTATGTTTTGTTTTTAAACAAAAGTTTCGTGCAGCAGCCGTGGTTATAGGGGCGTTTTTTCGTTTCTGCCTACCTCCATGAGAAAATTACGCCTTTCATCAAAATCAAATCAAAACCAAAATATTTTATTTCACATAAACCTGGGCATGGCCACTTATGAAACGTCAGTAGCTAGGTGCACGGGTCCAATTGGTCGTTTCCTATGGAGAAGAGCCGGGAAACTCCACGGTACCTCGTCCTCTCTTACTTTAAAAAAAAAAATAACAATAATAATAAAATATTTATTTCAACAAACAATTTCTTAATCTAATAAAAAGTTAAATCTTAGTTTAGAGGTTGTGCGCTGTCACATAGAATTATGGAAATCTCTAACTCCTAAACTAAGTCAAGCTTGCATTATAGGAGTTAGTGAGCTGTTGACTTAGATACAATCTTAAACATATGCAACGGTAAACCTTAGACAAAGGTATTGCTTTAAAACAAAAAACTCATAAACCTACTGTAAAGTTATACAAAATGATATCAATAAATATTTTGAATAAAACATGTACAAATAATACTAGACACTTATTATACCTATTATACCTACATACTTTTTGACTATTAAAAGTAATCCTGTCTGATCATAAGTTAAAGTTAATAATAACCAATTGTTCAACTTTTGCTTTACCTCACGTTTGGTTAAATTGTATATTGAGTATTTTATTTATCTTATCAAACAATCTTGCTAGCGACCTCATATTGGCGGCTTTCAAAAGCTGTTCTGCAGCTAACGCCGGGACATACAACTGCACCGGAGCGCTTTTTATTTGTTGTTTCATTTAGAGGTAGCCGGGAGTGTCTTCGGAGAAGGCTTTTTGTATGTATAGCTGTCTCACGGTCAGCACACGACATTCAGCATAATATGCTGCAGCATAATATCCAACCACCAATCTATATTATAGTTTGGTGGTTGGATGCAATCGAGGCTTATGATGAATCACCTTCAGGACTGCTCTCTGTGATCTTTCCAACATAAGAAATAGAGTTTTATAAAATCTCAATAAAAGCGTAATTTTACATTATGGGCTGCGATACAGTTCTGTTGACAGTTCAGTCACGAGCCTTTCCTGGATACCTTTAAAGATACATAGTTCAGTACTGACTGGCTTCAGATGTCGTGAGCCCAGGACTCACAAAATGGCCGCTATATTGATATCATCATTGACAGCCTTGTTCCACCCACTGCTGAATAGGTGTCCACCCTTATATGTCATGCTTCCTCTGGTCTGTGCTAGTCTCATCCAGGTCTTCCCAGCGATCTTCTGTAGGTCTGTATATTGACATATTACAAACAAACTAGCCAACATTTAGTGCAACATTTAGCATGATGTCACATCGAGTGTCAATAGTCGGTTCTGACCTTAAGGTCTCTGTTTAATATGTATTAACACAATAGGTTGTACCGTAAAGTTTAGGGTACAATGCGGAACTACGCAGTCGATCAGTGGCCTTCGAATAAGTTGCGATGTTTGATGGCCTCGTGAGTGAGAACTTTACTTCACGGTTATTAGCAGGCAGGCAACTTTTAGTTCACTTCCCAATATCACGCTTATTAGTTTTGACTTATTCTATTTTGACGCTTGTTTTATCATAGAACATTCTGTACGAAGCAGTGAATTCATCATCATCCACGTGTTATCTAATCGTATGACATTGTACTGTTTTTACCCGACTACGGCATTTGGCTTTGTAGGGTTATAATTTTACAGGCTATATATATATGTTCCTATTAGGACAACTCATCCCGCGGGATAAGTTCAAGCGGCCTCAGTTGACTAAAGAGCCTCCTAAACTACTAGTCATTTTTACAAACAAGGTTTCATTGGAAGCGCCATGTTGGTACGAGCCGTGTGCCTGATGAGATTTCCCATCGGCGAAAACGACGTACTTCCATACAAAGTTTTATCCTCTATTTAATTCCTTTAGGGAATTAATTCTCAAAAATCCTTCCTTTGTGCTCACTTATGTAGGAACTCTTGTGCTTGTGCTTCATGCTTCTAAACCCGCGTTGTGTTTAAGAATTTATATTAAATCTAAGTCAAAGATAACGAATCCATCTAAGTCCACAACATCTATACAAATAAATTAAATTTATGTCTGTTTGCAATGTCAAAATAACAGCTTTTTACTAAATGCTTATAAAAAAGTATATGCGGTACTTACAACATTTATTTTTTATTTTTTGTCTGCCTCTTTGTTCCCGTTGATCTCCGAAAATGCTGGACCAACGGTGTGACGGGACTTTCACTGGTATATAGCTAATGTTATAAGGAGTAACACGTTCCCGCGGGATAACTTCCCACATCCAGCACGCGAGCGAAGCTAGTTTATTTCTATTTCTTCAAAACTTTAATGTCCCCATTACAACTTTCCCGCTATATCAGCGAGACGGTCCTCCCTAAACAATTCCCCCTCGATAACACGTCACCTCCACCGACTGATAACAATTAAAACTTGCGTTGTTCGGCGAAGCTCTCCGGCGGTAATTGCCGCGGTTACCACTGGTTATTAGTAGCTTATTGGAAAGGAGGCTCTGGGAAATTGAAATTGTTTCCAGAGGTTCGTTGTTGGTGAGGCGAAGAGCTTTAGATCGTGGTTCTGGTGTTACAATGATCGGTTGGAAGTAAGGTTTAAGTTATTTTTAGTAGCTTTTATTATAAAAATATTTCAGTGATTCGTATCTGTTTATTGACTGATCAATACCGTAGAGAGGCGAGGAGCTTTTAATTGTGCTTCTGGTATTAAAAAGATCGGTTAGATGTAAGGCGAAGTGTGAAATAATTATAATAAAATACCTCGATGCCACCCACCTCCATGTAAAACAAATGTATGCTAATAGACACACACGCACATGCCAGGCATCGAGGTAAACCCCCAAGCAGCTCACGATATATCGCAGTGAGGTATCTTTCGGAATGTGCGTGTCTATTAACATGCATTTGTTTTACCTTTTCTGACGTCTGCCTGTTACCTGTTCAGGCCTTAACCCAACCCATAGGACATAGACATTCTTACGAAGTTTACCTTCACCGCTGTCAGTAATGTCCAAATAAACTTAGAAATTACATGAATTGAAAAAGGCACTCTCTAAAAACTGTGCTTGGGAACAAAAAAATACATAATATACAAAAGAATTATCTTCCTATTGAACTTTTTTTAATCTTTTGATGTTTTCGATAAAATCCCTGTGCAAAAAAAAATAATTAATTAACTCGCAATCTACAATTCCTGAAACAATAAAGGATTTAATGTGGACACGTTAAACAGCTAAGTGGTATAGGTACGTTTCATAATCCTCATAAGAGAAATAAAACCACTAAGTAGATGGAAACAGAAGGCCTACTTTACATAATGTTCTTACGTGCCCTAACACCGCCAAAACACAGGCAGTTTTCTGTCATTTTCTTGAAGGATGGGTATAAGCTTCCTTCAATTTGCCGACACCAACAAACTGCAGTCACCAATGCGTTTGCTAACCTGCCTCTATCTCATTTGAAGTCAAACGAAGATTTGGAGATCCCTTGGGAATAACACAGAGATGATATGTTATTCTACCATAAATGGCGGAGTACTTTCATGGAAGATCTCTTTCATATTATCTTCTGGTGCTAAAATGATGTTATCCATACTAAACTAAATCACAACACAAAAAATATAATTAGGTACAACTAAGTTACAAATGCGAAAGGAACTCTGTCTGTCTGTCCGTTACATTTTCACGCCTTGACGGTTGAACGGATTTGGATGACATTTGGCACAAGGATTGACCATGACCTAATTTAAAACATAGGATACTTTTTATCCCGATAGTACGATTCCATGGGATAATTTCCAACCTCCACGGGGGTGATGCTGCGGGTAAAGCTAGCACTAAATATAGTAGGCCTTTATCAGTATTTCTGTCGTGTGTAATCACAAAAGGTGCTCACGGGCGGATATTATTGAGAGCCCGATGACGGACAAATGGACACGCGTTAATCTTTGACACGGGATTAAACACTGTAACCGAAATTGTACAGTGATCGATAAGCAGATGTGGGATGTGACAATTTATTTAAACTTTATCGGCTTTGTGTGAGAACCTCCATTTTTGCAGCTTTTCTGGTTACAACCGGGGTTGTTGTTATTAATTTCATTCAAATCCGTTCAGCCGTTTAGTACGCTAGGTACACCTAGTGTAGTCAATTGAGGAACAACCATACTTACTAATATTATAAATGCGAAAGTTACTTTGTCTGTCTTACCTTTCCACGCCTAAACGGCTGAACGGGATTGGATGAAATTTGGCACAAGCAATTACCTTACCTGAATACTTGTATACCAGTTAGGTATATTGTGGTGAAAATGTATAGAACTTACAAAAAACACTAACATCATGCTATTTGTAGTGTATCTATAGTCCTGAGCCCCAAGATACAGACTAACTGTCTAGTTTGGGGCTCACTAGCAAATATCATATTGTAACCTAGCTGTAGGTAATATTTTAAGCCACATCATGTCGTTTTAACTTGCTGTTAACCTGTGAACCTGCTTATTGTATTACCTGGACAATAAATATTTTCTATTTCTATTTAAACTACATTCTGAGAATGACCTGGGTTAGGACATAAGAGATTTATTATCCCGGTAGCACTTTCCGGCGGGATACTGTCCGAGCTCCACAGCCCACAGGGGCGGAGCCGAGGCCATAAACTAGTAGGGTATAAAGGGGATCGCTATTATAGCTAATCTAGTCAATCGGGAAATATGTAAAAATTACGAGGCTGACCTTTTTTTCACTTATGTGCAGAAGTTAAAGTCTACTTGGGTCGACTTGGGTCGACTTTGGTAGAATATGATGGACTTGGAATTTTGGCCCTATTGGGTGTTGGCAAAGTGACATCCTATCAGCGATAACGATGACGGAAAAGTCAAAAATGTATTATGGAATTACCTTGCTACCTAAAAGCTTATGTCAATCTTGTTGAAAGTCATTGGAGAAACTGGAAACGCTTTGAAAGCGGTTGGTACTTCTAGGCCATAAGGAAACAGTTGATGGGATAGGGAACTCGTAAATGGCTGAATCCATTTCCCCTTGACTTTTCCTTCGTTGCCTATCCTACTTAACTTGACTAATTAACTAAATCAGCTACAAAGCTTACAAATGGGCCGGTGTAATCACACGCCATTCACTGTTAGCGATAGAACTCCGTTAAATTAGTCTATAGTAGCTATATATACTAGCTACTTAGTCCGCATGAAATTTCTGTTTCCCTGATCATCCGTGCTTTCATCTTTCCATCTCCAATTCTTTTTCGCTTAGCGTTCTTTCTGACTTTTTTTTATTTTTGCTCGGCTCCAGAGAGTCATAGCGGATGTTAAATAGACTTCCTCAAGCATTGGGCTGTCCAATTCAAAACTAATTTTTCAAATCCGACTGTTCTATGTTATGGGTTTGGTTTCCGCGCTTAGTCCTGCAAGTGGACCATTGTGCGTGAATCCGACAGTTCCAGAAGTTCCAGAGTTTAGGGCCTCCAAACAAACAAACAAACAAACTCTTCAGCTTTACTATTAGTATTCATATATGTAGATTAGTATAGATATTGCTCTTCACTACAAGGTGACTGTTATCGAAAGCTGCTCAGCTCGTGGAACCAAGCTACGCATATAGTGATTAGGGATTATTGAAGCGTGTCACTACATCTAATCATTTTCCCGATGCTCGCCATTTTGCATATTATTTATTGTGTCACGGTGTTTATTTTGTCAGAGTGCGCCTGGTGGCTCAACAAATATTTACCAGTAACCTTTCTCTAATATTACTACAGACTGTCATCAATCTTGGGTTGAGTCCACGGAGGGACTGTGCAAATTCCTGGATTAGTATAATCCGCCTTTAATGTTCCCACTGCTGGGACTCAAGCCTCCTCTCTGTGCGAGGAAGTGGGTTGCTGGAAATTCCTGAATTACTCGACTAGGAATTACTCTTTCCACTCATTATGAACTGACTACGTGGCAAGGTCGCGAATCCGTATTAAATTACTATGATAAATACAGGCTTATCTTATAACAAGCCGTGTGCCCGATGAGATTTCCCCATCGGTAAAAACAACGAACTTCCATAAAACTTTCATCCCCTAAGGGGGAGAATTTCCAAAAATCTTGCCACTTTCACCTTAGGTACCTACAAAAAACTCTTGTGGAAAATATCATGCTGCTAGAACAAGAGGCTTAAGCTGTGCGGTGTCTATCAGAGAATGGTTTTTTATTACGTAGGTATTGCTAAACCTCCTCTAAAGAAAGTGAGCCACCACCACGTGAGCCCAGCGCGGATTGGTCAAACTATCTGCACCTGCAACAGGGACGTCGTTGTTAACAGTTGAAAATGTTTTTGTTGGTATATTGGCGTGTGCGAGCTGAGATATGGCTAATTACTTTAATTTAATGTTTTTCGTGATGTTGCTGCGGATTTGTTGCGCCATTTCTTCTTCCCAACTAAAGCACTAGGAAGTGGTGGAGGCTGGGCGTTTTGCGGGACTGCCTTATGTCATTTACGTTCAAAAAGTGCTGATTCTCAGCCTGGTTTGAATAAATGACTTTTGATTTTTTGTTAACCCAAATCTGTTATTCAATTAATGCTCTTCATCCTCAGGTACGGCAGTCCGCACCACTCAAGATCGCAGTCCGTCAAGGCGGGTCGCTCCAGAACTGGGGAGAGACAACTCCTGGGTCTACCGCAGCAGAGGGCCCGCGTGGCGTCTATGCCGAACACCGGGGTCGAGGAGGAGTACTACAGACTGAGGCATTTTAGTATTACTGGTAATATTGATTTTCCTACTAATATTATAAACGTGAAAGTTTGTATGGATGGATGGATGGATGAATGGATGTATGTTTGTTACTCTTTCACGCAAAAACTACTGAACGGATTTGGATGAAATTTGGCACACATATGGTTTATAACCAGGATTAACATATATGATACTTTTTATCCCGATATTCCCACGGGATCGAAACTTATGCAAGTGAAACCGCGGGGCGCAGCTAGTAATTTATAATTTTAGTATTTTTTCGTGCAAGCAAGGAGTATAGCATGAAAGATTATCTAACCTACACATATATTTCTTAGAAGAAATCTGTATTTGGATTCCTTGGTGTCAAAAATCGTGAGTTTAGATAGAAATACCATACCTGGATAAAGGAGGTACATTAACATCTACCTTTTGGAAGCGGCACCTAGAATCAATTCTATTTTCTTGTAAAGGAGATCAGCCCAATATGATATTGGGATCAAGTATGACAACAAACCTCTGCGAGTGTTCCCATAACTATTTTTTTTAGTATATTCATGTACAAGCACGAATAATATTAGTAAATACTGGCCTAAAAAGTAATAAACAACTTTGTATGAAACGTGACTGATCTCTTTTTGACGTTCAAAAACGCCGTTTAATAGCCTACTTGAAATAAAATTTTCGACTTTGACTTTGAAGAGCCTGCATGAAGTACAATGTAACTTAGTCATATAGTGGGCACTACCACGAACTACTCTTCTTTAAGTTCTTAACATACATGCTATTTGCGCTAATGATTCTTTAGACATTTTTGTAAGAGCCACATCAATAACGAACCTATTTAGTCATATTTGTAAGAGACTCTAATATTCCTCAAACAAATACTAGACAGATCACCTAGTCCATCGACCAAAGTACCGATCCCCTGTTACTGTTAGCCTGCATCATGCAGCGGCATCATGCCACTGCTGGGCAAAGGCCTCTCCCCATGACTTCCAGCTCTTGCGATCCATGGCTAAAGTGGACCACTGGTCGTTTGTTTTGTCCAGCTCGTCTCGCCATCTTCTATGAGGTCTGCCGTGACGCCGTCTAGCTGTGTCCACGTGATGGTTATTTTGGCTCACAGCTCATTAGGCATACGGCAGACCTGGCACAGTCCTACTTCAGCTTAGCGGCTAAAAGCAACGTCAGTAATCTGTGTTTTGGAGCGCAGTGTGGTGTTGCGAACATGGTCTGTCAATATGACGCCTAGAATACTGCGCTCCATTACACGTTGGCAAACCTTGAGTCTGGACTTTTGAATATTAGTCAACCGATCGATAGCAAACAAAAATACTTTCTTCAAAAGGCCCTTCCAGACATGACCCTGCATAGTTAGACTCAAATAAATCCTAATCATATAATGTTTGGACATTAAAAGAGACCTTGACCTCTGAGTTTGCTTCGGCATTTCTTCTCAGGGATCAGTCAGCTAAGAAATGCCGGCGCCATCTAGTTTTAAAATATTGAAGTGTCAAAGTGTCTTAAAAGATCTACGAACAGAAATAAACATTTAATTCCATTTCAAACTTTTGTACCAAAGCACACAACTCAATCGCTTTGCATACACCTACAAGCAATACCCCAAAGGATTCACAATTATTCCCGTTGATAGACAAACCTTAGCCTGAGTCAATGGATATCAAAACAGTCTTAGATCCAGCTCAGACCTAAGCCAACACTAGAAATTCTCAAATATATATTTAGTTTACACTAAGCCTGATTAATCCCAAGACTATGTTTTGTTTTAGTGTAGACTTAAGAGACAATTCAACTCGAAATGTAGACACGTTCTTGAATTTCTTGTGGTTGATTATAAAGAGGGTACCTACCTATAACATGTTTATATAAAAGCGTTCTAAGATAAAATCAACAATACGATGAATGCAACACACACAGAGATAAGCATCACTTTTGTACGTATTTTTCTGTTCTTTTCTTCTTGTATGTGTATAGCATAATCTGCCTATAATGTTCCCACTGCTGGGACACAGGCGTCCTCTCCTAGAGAGAGTGTGGGCTGTATCTACCACGTGGGCCCGGTGCAGGTGTCACATATCTTCGAATTTTTGGTTCTAGGACGTGCCGGTTTCCTCACGATGTTAAGCGTTCCGACTGCTATTACTTAGCCACCCAGTCCAGTCCAGTCCCAGTCGTAGCCTCTCCTTTATAACCTCACCTATACTGCGCTTGCGATTTAGTTCCCAAACATATAAACCAATATGTGTATTTGAAAAAACAACTTTAATAACCACACATAAAGTTTAGTTAGTAAACATGACATGTCGTGTTGTTTTAAACATGTTTATGCTTTTTTTTAATAGTACTAGTCATTAAAAAAAAAATCATAAAATAAATCATCTTCATCAACTTACATTACAGTAACATAAAGTTGATATTCGATTCAATTGGAAATAAGGATTTGAATTGACTTTAATGATTAAACATCGTCATAAAACCGTAGGTACACGCACACTTTTCCCTGACCTCTTGAAAACTTCTAACATAACCGTGACTTTCGCTACCCGGAATTACTTTCCCGCCCCATAGGTTACAAGACAAAAGCCTCATTAACCACCCCAGCCTTACCGTGAAAGTAATGGCTATCATTTACTCCCTCTTTTCAATTAATGCGGAACACAGTTAATCGTCCGTGCAAGGTTACCGCATCGTCTTCATGTATATGATTTGTTTACAAAAGAAAACTCAAACTCAAAGCATCTATTTCAAATAACATATACGTATACAATTCAAAAAACGCTCAGCTCAGCTATACAATAGACTTAACAGAGAGATTTATGTATATACTAAGAAACAACATTAATTTTAAAAAATTGTAACTAATTGGATAAAACCACTGACCTATGATGAGACGGAGGTGCTAGGATAAAATATAACGCTACACCTGCCTAATGCCTGCACCATTCATAACCATATGCATACACTCTGATTCATTCGAGAACACATTCACACACCCTCGTATTTACATTCACACACACACCCCCACTCACTCTCACTCACACACTCGCATGCCTGCGTGCGCTGCATGTTTAGCTTTAATTCTTTCTTTTTTTTATTTTTATTATTCCCTTTAGATCTGCATACAACAAGTACATGCCTAAACATTACTTATTAAGTTATGCAAGAGCGGAGTCTCCTAACACAGGCTTATCTGCTTAAAAGGAGGCTCCAATCACTAGTTTTTAAGGTTCACTTATTAAAATAATAAAACATTTTCATTTTCAAATAAACAAATAATCAAGGAGTTGGTCAGTCAGAAAGCTGCAGCTAGTTGCCCATTCCAAATCGTAGTAGGTACCTATGGAGAAGAACGGGCAAAAAACTCCACGGACACTCTTTTAAATCATAAAAAAATATCAAAATTTGGAAAAGCAGTTACAATTTATAGCAGTATACATAGAAATTCTCCAAAACACAAAGTGCGTCTCGTTAAGTGTGACGGGGCGAGCTGTCTGTGGTCTGTGTCTATGTCCCAGTATCTATGGTCCCGTATAACAAAGGAGCCTGAAATGAAACAATCTTCTTCTTAGCGTGTCGATGGCAATCTTTATACAGTCAGCCCAGAATTTGGCTACGAGCTTGGTACCTTTAGTAGCGTCCATCAACTCCTGTAGCATAGACTACAGGACACGCTGGACACTATACAGGGTGATTTTTTAAAGACCAGCCAAATTTAAGGATGTGGTACAGACCATCAAACTGAACAACTTTCTCCATGGGACAAATAGCGTAATCGCGAAAATTTTATCAACTGTCCCATAGATAACTTCAATACCTACTCGACCTAAATGTATGGGACAGCTGAATTTTTATTCGCGATTACGATGTTGGTCCCATGGAGAAAGTTGTTCGGTTTGATGGTCTGTACCACATCCTTAAATTTGGCTGGTCTTTAAAAAATAACCCTGTATATGTATAGTGCCGCATTACTTGCATGACAGCACGATATTCCAGGGCAGAGTCATCTGTGAATCTCCACCTGAGCAGGTTTTCTTTGCTACGGCCTACTTGAGCCCGAAGTCTATATAAAGACTTCCAGGTAAACCAAGGCAACTCATGTCCAGGTGCGAGATTTTCAGCAGGTGGAACGAAAAGGTTGGTTAGGGAAGCACCATCTCGCAACAACTTAAGCCTTTCCTTAGACGCCGCCGGGGCTGCGGGTTGTTCGAAAGAGATACCGTGGCCCCTGGCACAGGCAACTGAAGGAACACGGGTGGGTTTTAGTCAGTAAAAGTCTGACACTCCCTTCTGCTCCGCCCAGAGCGGGAGGAGTCATTTGATGATTTCCCACCCAGAAAAAAAAAAAAAAAAAAGCTTTTCCTTAGACCGTTCGTCAGTGAGTAGGAGGACACTCTTTAAAAAGGTGTTGCGGCTTGTCAGCCTTTGTGACAAGAGGGCGTTATCGTGCAATGGGTGTCGTGTGCCGGTAATCATGTTGGCTCTTTCACTTGATGATACAAATATAAAAACAAAGCGACGGCTAGTAGGAATCTGTCGGTCACAAATGCACGTATTAATCCTGCAGTCTTGGCCTAAGAATTTGATTGAACACTGTGAGATGTCGATCGAAATCGATAAAACAGCAGAAAGTAAAATATATATATGCCATTTCATGACCATTAACACATATAGATTATTTTTTTTTGCAAAACTTTCTTTTGATTTCGGCTCTGTGCGTCAATTCCGATTAAAATAAATTATCTGTATAGACAGATAATTTATTTCCTATTATAGAAGAGGCTTATAATATGTACTATGTATACAACCTACACCTACATAATATGGTGTGCTATTAAGAGGCATCCGTGACACGAATTACCGAGGTAAATTGATTATATCGAGAGCCGAGTGTCATGTAATCAGAGCGCTGATTGGAACACGTTCAGAACCTCTCGCGGAGAAACGTGTAAATATTATCGTTAACACTCGGTGTGCGCAAAATGTACATCATTGATTTATTTATTTACTAGCTTCTGCCCGCGACTTCGTCCCCGTGAAACTTGTTCCCCAGACCCACCCAGTCGCATCGCATCGCCTACCCACGCTATTACTTGATTTTCGCCAAACGTTCTTTCTGATTTTTTCTTTTTGCTTGAGTCCTAAAAGTCTTAGTGTGATGTTAAATAATATAATTGTATAATTTTCAAGTAGAAACTCAGGTCAGATGAGAAAGGTACCGAACAGATCCCGCAGTCCCTATGTGACGACACCAAAGACTTTAAATTATTTACTTAACAAGACGACACTGATTTTTGCGATGCGCTGCCATATTGCTCCGCTTTGATTTATGTCGACACTTGCTGTCATTTTAAACGCATAGTCAAAAACACCAATACACATAGATATAGGGACTACCGAGATGACGACTAATAGAGAAGTATGGAAGAAAAAGACATGTTGTGCCGGCGACGAATAAGTTGCGATAAGAGCAAGAGAATGATGATGAGTCCAAAACACCAATGATTCTTCATTCTAGCACACCGACTGACTTAAAGTTTGAAGTTGACTACCAGTTTCTAACCAGGTTTATCCCCGTTCAGGTAAAGGCGTGGTGAACCGCGGTGACTCACTGCGGTCTCGTCGCTCCCGCTCCAACACCTCAGTGGCCTCCAGTGCATCCAGCACAGAAGCTGTGACCAGAGCCTCAGCACCCTGTTCGCTGGCGTCTTCTAGGTAACAATTTAGCTTTACATACTCGCACAATCCATTCTAATATTATAAATGGGAAAGTAGCTCTCTATGTCTGGACAGGCTGAATGGATTTCGATGAAATTTGGCACACAAAAAGTATCCTATATCCTAACCCAGGTCATGGTCTACCTCCATGACCTGGGTTAGGATATAGGATACTTTTTATCCCGCTAGTACGTCTTCGTGGGATAATTTCCAACCTTTTCGCGGACAAAACCACGCGAAAAAGTGTCCATACTAAGAAGAGTGGGCTCACACTAGCTTATATAGCGTTTCCATAAAAATCAAGTCAAATCACTGCGTCATTGTGTCAGAGGTGTCAAAACGAAACAGAAACACGACTATCTTTTGATGCGGTACCTAACTATTTAAATCACTACGACCGCTATGTGCGGTCACCGCTTTTCTAGGAAACCATAGCTTTACAATACCCCAAAGTGAAAAAACAGAGTACCTAACTGAACAGTTTAACGACTAAAAGCAGCCAATTATTACACGAGGTTGGAGACTTACATTATGAGGTTTGAGTAACATCTTCCCGGAGATTGTTCAAGCACACTACCATGTGGACCACGAAAGGTTACTCCTGCAGGAAGATGCGCCTTTGGTGGCAGATAGTAAGTAAGAGTATTCTTCTACTACAGAAACAGAAATAATAGGCATTTTCTCATACTGGTACAGTAACCAGAAAAATTTTATAAAATGGGAAAATGTTCATTCGGATGAATACAAATCAGACTCGGGTGTGAGACAAGGTGGCTTAACATCCCCTAGGTTGTTCAACTTATATGTGAATCAGCTGATTGAAGGGCTGAGCAGCATGCATGTTGGTTGCCGAATAGATGACGTAAGTGTTCATAACATAAGCTATGCAGATGATATGGTGCTGTTGAGCCCTTCAATTGGTGGATTGAGGAAACTATTAAAAACCTGTGAGACCTATGCTGAACAACATGGTTTAAAGTACAACAAAACCAAGAGTGAGTTTATGGTTTTTGTTGGTAAAAACAAAAAACCCGATAGTGTTCCTACGGTGTGCCTGAATGGAGTTAACTTGAGACAGGTCGCTCAGTTTAAGTACCTTGGTCATATTGTAACAGAAACATTAACAGATGATCAGGATATAGAGAGAGAGCGGAGGGGGTTATTGGTCCGTGGAAATATGCTGACTCAGAGATTCGCTCGTTGTACAGTAGATGTTAAATTAACGTTATTTAAAGCATACTGTCAAAATTTCTACACAGGTGGTCTTTGGGTCAGTTTCACAAAGCGGGCATATAATGCACTCCGCGTCCAATCTAATAACATTTTCAGGACTCTGGTGCGGCTTCCGCGGTACTGTAGTGCTTCAGGCATGTTTGCAGATGCGCACATAGATGATTTCTATGCAATTATACGTAGGAAAACCATGTCTGTGGTGCACAGTATGAGGGGGAGCCGTAACAGCATCCTGAAAATGATAGCGGACAGAATGGACTGGGCGGTCATGCGTCGCTTCACTGACCTGCATGTGACAGGTGCAGGTTAGTGAAGAAGTACGTATGTATATTGTATATTGTTTCCAATTTTATTCCCACTGTTATTTTAATTGTACTAACATAATTTATAAAATTTATGTTACTAACCTTTTCTATGGACTGTAGTTGTCTGAGAATATTCAATTTTTATTTTATTTTATTTATTATTTTTTTTACTACAGTTTGCAACGGGCGCCAGCCAGGTTTCCTGGTGGGGACCCTGTTGATTTTAAGAAACTGTACTTTCGTTGTGGAAGTGGCAAAGTTTTGAGCCAACAAAATTTAAAATACTGTTGTACCAGCAACATGAAGAAGAAACAGCCTTACCAACTTTGTCTCGAAGACTCTCCCTCCAGCTATCTCATTATTATCATCAGCCAATAGCAGTCCGCCGCCGGACATAGGCCCCCAATTGCAACTATCTATAACATCGTATCCTTAGCCCTACAATCTTTCTCATTTTGTCCAGGGACTCGTCAGCTGGCCTCAGTTCGTATCGAGTGTTGGTGCTGGGCGCGCCGGGTGTTGGCAAGTCCAGTCTGGTGGGGCAGTTCATGACGTCAGAATACCTGCACGCGTATGACACTAGTATCGGTGAGTTGGACATGACTGAGCAATAGATATACTTATTATATTTTTCGCTTTGTGAAATATATGTTTTGATGCCCTGTTAAATAAAGTAACAGTTATAACACACTAACAGTAGCAATGGCTTTCATTTTGTGAAGGTCATGTAGTGAGGTATAGACCATAATATCTTCCTTCTGCGAGCTAGCTGAGCTGAATGCCAAACCAGACCGCCTCCCCCAACATAGATCTTGATGTTACAGACGACGAGTCAGGCGAGCGCTCCGTGTGCGTGCTGCTGGCGGGCGAGGAGTCCGAGATCACCTTCCTGGATGCACCGCCTGACAGTATTATTGTAAGTTTTTCCATCTGTTTCTCAGTAGCAGCCTGGTATATGGACTGGTGTCCGGATGATGGCAATAGACCCGCCCTCTATTACATGGAACTTACACTTAACTGACGAAATGTTCGTGTACTATAGGTACACTTCTGCCTAACCCTTCGGGGAATACACGCGTGGTGTTATGTTGCTTTAACTTTTATAATTAGCATAGCAATTCATTCAGGTTGTTAATTAGCTTTTTATTGGTGAAGCGGCTAGCTTACAGAGGTAACTTTTACAGTTGATAATTGCGGTATGATATAAATCGTTTCCAACTTATACTTGGGGTTTCTAATGAACGCACCTTGTTTGCCAGACGGATTGATAATATATTCCTTTGGCGTAATTCCTAAAGTCGCCTGTTACATCACCCTCTCAAGGACATCAGGAACTGTACTTTATAGAGTTAATAAAAGCTAAGAGTAAAAAAAGCTTATGGTGAAATTAGATGACAGAATTATTGATGACCCCAAGGAAGTTGCTAATGTATTCGCTGAACAATTTAATCATTTTAACCATTCCTTGGTAATGCGGAAGAATACAATTCACTTTTCTATTTAAATGAGTCTACCGATAGGGTAAATAATGAAATGTGTTTGACGTCCGTGACTCCTGAGGAAATAATAAAAATTGTAGGGTCAAGCCCAAATAAGCCTTTAAGTGGATATGATGTTATAAATTAACATATTTTAGTACTTGCGTCACCTTTATCCGACTTTTTCAATAAGTGTTTTGATGACGGTATTTTCCCTGAGCAGCTCAAGATAGCGAAACTTATTCCCTCACATAAAAAAGGTTCACAGACGGATTCAAAAAACTATCAGCCTATCTCAGTTTTACCAAAACTGTCAAAGATTTTTAATTTTTTTTATTAAAATTCGTCTAGTCATTCATCTCAATTCGAATAAAGTTTTAAATAAAAGGCAATTTGGTTATCAAAAAGGGGTTGGAACTGCAGAAGCTATTAACACTTTGGTTAATACGTGGTTGATAAATTGAATCGACAACTGAAGGTAGCTGGTATCTTCTTAGACTTGAGTTCTGCATTTGATACTGTAAATCATACACTGTTGCTTGCTAAAATGGACTATTATGGCGTAAGAGGACACGTTCTGGCACTTTTTCGGTCGTACTTAACAAATAGGAAAGTGTATGTAGAGTTGAAGGATTTAAATCAAGATAATTTTCATGAAGTCTACCATTTAAAGTTAAAAACGTTTTGACGGGTGTCCCACAAGGCTCTATAGGTCAAATGTCATTCTTAATTTTTACGAACGACTTATTTAACCGAGCAACAAGAATAAATTCGAATACGAAATTAATAGCGTTTGCAGACGATACAAATGCTGTTGTTAGCGAAGCCACTGTAGAATTATTGAGCAACACAATAAACACGGCTCTTTTGGATTTTCTATTATGGTTTACGGTAAATAAATTAATTGTTAATGCAAAAAAAAACCTACATAATATTTTTTAAGACTACATCTCGCGATAGGTATAATTTGGATGTAAAACTAAATGGAGACAAAATAAATATTGTAGACTCAGTAAAATTTTTAGGAGTTTATATTGATCCGTTGCTAAATTGGAAAAATGAACTCAGAGCCATAGATGGCTCAATATCATCAGCATGCTATGCCCTCAGGAGCCTATGGGATGAACTTAGTTTAACTATTTTAGAATCTGTGTACTATGCACTAGTGGAGTCAAGATTGAGATATAGTATTCAACTATGGGGAAACAGCTACAAATACAAGATGTAGTTTTGCATCCACGTCAAATTTCAGTTTTTTTCTTTCATAAGAAAGACAAAAATAATCAAATAAAATTACGATCCCTGGTAAATAATGAATACATACTTGTTTTTATAGTTATTTAAGTTTGACAGTATTTCAGAATACACCACTTTCAAAGAACAGAATCGCGTTATGGTAATGTATAAGCGGCCGCGTTTTTATGTGTGTGTAAAAGGGCAGGTACAGTGCGGTCTCACACAGGCTGCGTTTTAAAATGCGTGTCCCACACATGCCGATTTCCGAAAATTAGAAGAAAAATATACCTACTTATTTTATTATTGATTCGAAGCATATTTAGTTCCTTGAATTTGACGAGGATGCAAAACGACACCTTGTATAACTCTAATAGAACATTTATATTACAGAAGAGGGCAACCAGAACAATAGTTCGCATTCCCCAAACCGAGTCTTGTCGGAAATTTTTCCAAGATCTATCGATACTTACAGTTCCAAGCCTTTGCATATTAACAATGTTGACCAGCTTGGCAAAACACGTAAGTGATTATGAAACAAATAACGAAAGACACCAAAGGGAAAGCACACGGAACAAATACTTAAAGAATAAAATTAATACCAAATTAAACATTGTGTGCAATATCAAGCGGTCAAATTATTTAATTGCCTACCTACAGACCTCAAAGAGTTACGGTCTTATTCATAAAAAGTTAAAATAGGTTTATTAGCTTGTTATAATGAGAATCCCGAAAAGCATTATTCATAAACGTCAATAACGCTAAAAAGCTTTGTAAGTATTCAATAGCGGCTTCGTAACTTAAAACAGGGTGGACCCTACTATAAACCTTTAATAAACAGAAATATGGCCGACAAATGTGCAACAGCTTTTTTTTTTTCGAACCGTCCGTTTTATGGTTAGTTGGTTGAAGCTGTTATTTGCAAGGAGCTGGGAAGTAGAGATACAATTTTTTTTTTTTTTGTGAAATCGTCTTTTGCTTTAGTTACGTAAGCTCTGTAAGCATTACATAATATATAACACCCTATTTAAACAGAAACTTAAAGACTTCTTATTGGAAAAATGCTACTATTCCGTTGATGAATATATGACT
The DNA here is from genome assembly GCA_947507525.1 of Apamea epomidion. Taxonomy (NCBI): domain Eukaryota; kingdom Metazoa; phylum Arthropoda; class Insecta; order Lepidoptera; family Noctuidae; genus Apamea; species Apamea epomidion. Next base: position 17,093,086 of record OX382246.1, on the reverse strand, counting down.
TAGAAATGATATAAGTGTGGAAAAACAATCCTTGAACATTATACCCATGAGTTGACATTTTTGGATTATTTTAATGTTTTTTATTTTTGTAATATGATTTTATTTTTGACGATAGACGTTTATTTTAATTTTAGTTGCTTTTCGACTATGAATTATTATTGGACATTAATTATTATTATTTTGATTTTCTTTTCATGTTATTGAACATTAATTATAATTATTATTCCATTTTATTCATATTATTGGACATCAAATATTATTATTGGTTTTGTTATTCTTATTATATACCTATTATGCTATTATTTTTTGTGATAGATGATTTCTAATTTAGGTTGTTTTTATGAATTCGTTATTATTGGACATTTTTTATAAGTGTTAAGATCATTTTGATTGAATTTTATTTTTAACTTTTTTATTTGTAAACATTCACGTCGGATATATGTAGTTGAACTCTATATCCGACGACCCTGGTTACTTATCTCTTTTGGTGACTGTACTTGTCGTAATACCGATAATTCGCTTAAAAGTCTGTAATTTCTTTATTCACTTTAAAATTGGTGCCCCAACGTTACATGAATAAATCCCAACTTCCAGACCGAAGGCTGTGCCCACGGCTACTGCGTGGTCTACTCGACAGCAGACCGAGGCAGCTTCATGGAAGCCGAGCGGAGACTGCAGATCCTGTGGGCTGCTGGACACACCTCACGAAGAGCCGTCATTCTAGTGGGGAACAAGGCTGACCTGGCCAGGTCTAGAGCTGTTCCTACTGATGGTAAGTGGTTCTTAGAAAATGACTAATACTGAGCAAGGTTCTCTTTATTGTATGCTGTTCTAGATGGTTCTACGGTGATAAATCAACTGTGCATATATTTGTTTAATAGATTGGTTTGGCAATCGTAGAATTTATTCGATTTTTAGATTACCTAGTATAGTTGGAGAAAGAACTGTGGCAGCATCTACCACATGCGAACTAGGCATCGCACTAACGTCCCGCAAAATCCTGCATCGCGCAAGCAGAGTTTACCGGGCAACTAGCACATATATACAACGGCCCCACATCAATCAGGCAGTTGCCCACCAGACACAACACCCATCTGGTCGGAGGGTCCTCCCCTTTCTATAGAGGATGAGTGAACTTTACACTCTGGCCTGTTCATCATACCTCTACAGAACTATTGCAACGTGATTTATAGAATCTCATTACCTATGTGCAATGAGCAACCAAAACAGGCTGTCTATTAAGTACTTTCACATTTTTATTTGCGTGTAAATATAATTAGGGCCTATAAACATTTCGAATTATATTCAGATTCTGCAATTTTATTTTATTTTCACCTAAACATTAGATACTTAAAAATATAATTAACGAAGCGGTAGCAACACTGCTCAAACAGTTAAAACCATTACATTTTTGCGAAATGACCAAAACAAACTCATGAGTAAAGCCAGATCTTGCCAATTAGGATCGTTAGCACAAATTTTACGAATTTAATTTAATTCTCGACGATTTGTGTACATACATAGCATACCAATTAGCAACGACCGACGGCGTTAACAACGATATGCTACATGTTGCCAACAATAATTTATCAGGCGCTTTTGATGTTATTGAAAAGCTCGATATTTTCCATGTGTGATGTGCAATAATTAAATTTCATGTTTCGTAAATTGTTACTGGCTTTTAACGCTCGTGTACCCTAAATGATAAATACGTCATCGTAAAATAACCAGTTTAATTTTGTTTGAGCGCCTGCAAAATAAACTTGGATGAATAATACAAGAGCAATTTAATTGCCATTAGGATTTTGACAGGCGTTCAAAGTAAATTCATTTGTGATTGACCTTTTTCAGGGACTGTTTAATGGGAAGTGGTTTCCGAACATAAGAGTTATAGGTTGGGTAGATAGGACTCAGTTTTATGAAGTTCTTTAATCAAATTGTCAATTTTGTTTGTAATCTTTTGACAGCAATCTTTATTAGATTCCTAACAATTTTCGTCACTTCCCTAATCTTGATTTATTCTTACAAACTCGGTTTATTTATATGAATTACTTACCTATTTGTGTGGTAGTAGGTACCTAAGGTAGGTCTACGGTACGGCTAAGTTAGGTTAGGCCTAATCATAATGTTTAATATGATAAGTATTGAATTACCTTACCTATAGCTACTGAGGATATTTTTCTCTGTTTCTAAGTTAAGTTTTGCAAAAAATGTTACTAATTATGCCAATAAAAGTACGTACGGTGCCTCGGGCAAAAATGAAGCAAAATCAGAAACAAATCATAGTGAAGCGATTTCAACACTTTCTCAATATCTCGGCTGATTACACATTGAAAAGGGTTCAAGCTCACTTCCTTCCATCAACTACAAGCCACCATTTGGTTCACTGACGCACTGTCTAATTTCCCTTTGAACTCGTCTTTATTAACCGCTTGACTGGATATCAACGTCAATTTAAATCATATTCAAATTCTAATTATTGGGGCCTGTATTATTCTGTGTGTTACCGGGATACACGAAATTACGGCGAGTCCAATACCCGGAATTACGGAGGAACGAATAGATGAATTTAGTGCTTCAAATGGTCGTACATGGAATTGAAGCTTTGAAGTACTTTGAACGTTTGTGAGCTCGTAATTAACGGAATGATAGTTTTACTAAAACCATGAATGAATACACTCCGCTTGAACTGAGTAACATTATTCCTCGTCTACATACTAAATGTGAAAATATATGGTGGCACTAGCAAAAGATAAAGTTGTGTAAAAAAGGGAGAGGGAGGCCTTTGCCCTTAAGATACATAGTGATGATACAGCTATATTCTATAGGTTGCTGCGAGACCTATAATTATACATACATACATAAACTCAAGCCTTGTTTCCATAGGGGTAGGCAGAAAGTACAGAAGGCCAATTGTTACAATCCTTTCATACTAAAATTATGGTATCAAGCCTTGAGCTCAGTGCAGGACAATCAATCTTTTTGGAAATAAATCTTTAAATCTTTCAGAGGGCAAGAACCTAGCGACCTCTTACGAGTGCAAGTTCATAGAGACATCTGTGGGCATCAACCACAACGTGGACGAGCTGCTAGTGGGACTGCTCACTCAGATCAGACTGAAGCAGCAGCACGCGGAGAGAGTGAGGTGAGACATGTTACACTAGGGAGCACACACACACACATCCACTATGTGGACGAGCTGCTAGTGGGACTGCTCAATCAGAACAGACTGAAGCAGCAGCACGCGGAGAGAGAAAGGTGAGACATGTTACACTAGTGAGCACACACACAGACACAACAACTACTACGTGGACGAGACTGCTCACTCAGAACAGACTAATGCAGTAGCACGCGGAGAGAGTGAGGTGAGACACGTCACTAGTGAGCACACACACACATTGCGACTGGTGACATTCGTCGCCACTTGTGACATTGTCTTTGACACTCGTGACACTTTCGTCGATACTCTCGTTAACACTCCCGACACTTCCCACATTCTTGACTTCAAATAACGTGTGTTCCAGAAAGCGCAGTACGTCTCGGAAGAACCGAGCCCGCGCGCGCTCCCCGCTGGAGAGTGCCCCGCCCGCGCCTCCAGCGCCGCCCCCCTCCGTTTCCGCCAACAGCACGCCGCGCAAGCGGACCAGACTCTCTGCTAGCGTCAAGGTACGACTACATACAGTTAAACAAGAAAAGGTTTGCGCTTCGATAATCTTCGTGTTTCCGAATTAATACGAACATCGTGCCATGCAGAGGTAAAGCTACTAAGTTTCGTACTGCCGCACTTTGTAGTAATGCATCTATCATTGCGCGTTGGTATATGTATAGTGTACTCTCTGTCGGCTTACTATGGTTCTACTCCGGTCGCAGATCGTCATTTGTCACCCAACAGTTTTGTAAAGTTTTTTAGAATTGTATAGAGTTGGGAATACATTTTGTAATCATGATTTTGTAAACATTTTGTATAATAATACCATGGTATTATTATACAAAATTGGCAGCTACGCCTATGGTTGTAATAGCTCTATATTAGATAAATCATCATCACACGGTTGTTTTTCCGAAGATTCCCGAAGCGTTATCTGAAGGTTAACTAGAAATAGAAGTTGAAAATGTTGCATTAAAAACCCTGGGTTACATGGACAACTGCCTCCTGCTGCCCTGCTAAAACGCGTCATGTAAAATTGTACATCATCTTTTTTTTTCGGTTAAACTATTTGGCACCCACTGTGTGACGACTCTGGCCCATCTGTCTGGATGCATCTCTTGGCACGATAAAATGATTACGTTTTTTAAAAACGTTTATTAACATCGTAACTTAAGTATTACGATTATTTAACTGTCATTGCCACATTAGTCATTACTGAAGAGAACGTCGGAAATTATTTAATTAAGTAGTAGGTAATATAGGATGTTGAGCAATGTCGAGCTGCTAACCGGTAACCGTTCATTTCCGAAATATTCAATAAGGAAGTGAACTGTGAAGTGAAATAATGTAACCAGTATTAATTAATATTGGTATACTAAAGCAGATCGATATAAGATGACAAATCTATACTAATAACAAAGCTGAAGAGTTTGTTGGTTTGATTGCGCTAATCTCTGAAACTACCAGTCGGTTTTGAAAAATGTTTTTGTTTTTAATAGCCCAATTCTTGAGGAAGGCTACAGGCTACTTAGAATCACGCTAAAAAGTCAGAAACAACACTGAGCGAAAACGAAGTAATAGCGTGGGCAGGCGATGCGATGCGACGGGGTGTGGGGTGGGGGGGTGCAAAGTCGCAGGCAGAAGCTAGTAAGATATAAAAGAAGAAAAAACAGTTGAAGATGCGTCACTACGGCCGTTAAGTGCGGCCACCAAGGACTTTACGCGGTGCTGAAGTAAGAATAAAAGTAGCGCCGTTTTAACAGTGATTGAACAACAGTGCTTGTCAATTTTATGGTATGCCAGAATCAAGTACCTTGCATCATGTAAATGAGACTTTAGGAGCACCTTCAGGTTGTCAACATAAAATTAGAAGAATAAGTAGGTAATAAAAGTGCAAAAAACCCTAAGGTTTTTTCTTTGTCCTCTTCAGGTCCGAGGTCTGCTAGGCCGCGTGTGGGCGCGGGACTCCAAGTCCAAGTCCTGCGAGAACCTGCACGTCCTCTAGCACTCGGCCGCCGAGTCCGTCGCCTGCTTCCCGTTCTTCGACTGTGCTGCCACCTACACGTGAATACTTGGCAGTTTGTAGAAGTGAAGTAGATTGTGTGGGTAATAGTGTGAACTGTTGATTGGTTTTACAAACATTCCTACTTTACTTTTTTGTAATATTTTTTAATTGTAATTTTTTTTTGCTTTATTTTATCGATAACCTTAGAGTCTTTGAATGTTCGCCCATAATTAAATATACTTATTTGTTAATTTTCGCCCATAATTAAATATACTTATTTGTTAATTTTCGCCCATAATTAAATATACTTATTTGTTAATTTTCAATAAATAAACCGGTATTTCTCACTAAAAGTTTTAACCTATTATTTTACTTTTGTCTGTAAAAGACTAAATATTCTTCCGATTCAATTTTACTAAGCAAATAATAAACTTAAAAGTTCACACTTAAATCTAGTGCAGTCTAGTTCACCACTCGTCTATGTCTGTTAAATTATTGTCTACCCCATAGCACCCCTTGTAGCGAGAATCCCAACACCATAATATTCTGTGAGTCCTTTAGAGTATTTCTATTTAATCTTTTCGTCGATAGATGGCGTTAAAATACAACGCCATCTGTTGAGGTTTAGTTGAAATAATATTTTAACTAGAATAATAAAACCAATATAAATATTTATATCCTATAATTGGTTTAATTGTTCTATAAATAAAAGGGTACTTGTAACAGTCTCCTAATACTTCTTGAGCTTCTGACTTAACTAAATTAAATTAAACTTGCTATGCTATACAGAAAAACGGGTAAAAATAAACTTTCGGGAAGTTGACGGATCGGCGGTAAACAAATAAATATTACTTAAATGGATTAATGAATTTGTAAACACAATATAAATGTTGGAGGACTGAATTTAAATATGGTAGTAAAGATAAACGATATAAATGTTTTCGAGTGTACGACGGGCGTTTTTGGTATTGCGAAGATATATGGCGTTAACTTCAATTTCATCGTATCTGTATTTTCAAGTAATGCGCTAGCTTGTTTTTTTTTTATAACTCTAATGATACAGATAACTAATATGCGTATAAAAAAGGGGCATTTAATAATATTATTATTAGTTTATTTTTTTAAAACCTCACCATCTAAGGCAAACGCCCGTCACTCTGTAGAATGGTTTTAGAATTTCAGTTCAAGAATAAAATTGAGAAAGAATTTTTAAAATATCATATAGATATTTGTAAACGATGGTATTATTCAAAGTAGGTTAGACAGGCTTATTGAGTATTAGCTAACGAATGATTATAAATAAAATATATAATTGTGATCCCAGTGTGTCTCCTAAAATTAATGTTTGTACTCCGTATAGTGTATGTATGTCATTTTATATCTAAATAAATAATTATGTGTGATTTTGGATTATTGCAAATAAAATAATTATAAATATGTTATGTTACATGGAAAAACTTAAATTATTGTTTTAATGCAAACCGTGTGTAGCATAAATATTTAAATTACAATTTATTTATAATTAAAAAGTTACGGTATAATTTTAATTTATAATAATAATTTATGTTTTATGTGATATTGTACATCTAGTCATAAATATAAGAATGAATATTCGCTGTACATTTATTCAATGAATCAGACATTATAGTGATCGTAATTAAATGTAAAAATGATGTAAATCCCGAAACGCATTGTGTAATCGTTCACTAAGTGTAACCCATTCCATTATGACAATATGTAACTTATCTATTATGTAACCATAAAACAGTAATTATTATTATTATTAGCCAAACTATTTAACATTTTATACGTAACCCAAGTAAAATAAAAATCTATGTCTATCGTCCAATCAGCAGAATATGAACGATTTTGTTATCTAATATTATTATTGTTTCACTTTTTTTCTAATATTAATATAAGTATTTTTTACCGCTTCATACTTCTATCAATAATAGGCTTCACATATTTCTTTCATGTGTGTCGTAACTTTTCTACGTTGATCGTACACCTAATATTCAGATATCGTATTCACTTTCATAATTCACATAAACTGCATAAAATATATCAACAAATATTTGGGTCCATCGCTGCAAAATTTGGCGTAACGAATTAATTAAGGCTATCGTTTGTTTATAACGTGGAGAGTACATAGCTAGGTAGAAGTAGAGTGACGTCATTGATTTAGTCATCAGCTGACAATCAGGGCTAGAACGTATAGCTTAGCGTAGCTTATACATAGATGCTGTGAAGCTAGGACGATGGAAGTTGGTTATTTTGCTCCGCGCACATCTCGGGCAATGGAATTGTCTTTAGACATTAGATTAAGAAGGGGTTCTTGAGCTGTGGTCAGATGTGTTTATATTATATATATACTTATCAGAAGCCCAATTCCTGTAATTAAAAACGTTCAAAATCTAGACGCAATCTCATTTCAGCGACAATCAAAAATACGGGAATTGCCCTTCAGATTATTCAATTAGGACTTAAGCGCAGATTCACCCTTGTGATTAGTAACATTCCAGAAACTGCGAATGAAATAGCATGACCTTCTGAACATCTGACCAGAGGATAAAGAATAAGATATCGAGGATGATGCCTGAAACTAACACCAAAAAAATTTAAGAATTGTAATAGAATATCATTCGAAATGAATGCGAACTCAGAAACATGAAACAAGAGAAAGAACAAAAAACACGAGTCCATCCAAAAAATAGATTGCCAAAAGAATATTATGAAGAAAATAAACAAATAAAATGTATGTTCCTCAAAATTGATAGGGCGGTAGTTTACCAATTATTAGCAAACCCGCATAGTGTTTTTGTTTTCCCTTAGAACTTAGAGCATGTACACTGGAGACAACATATCTTCCAATAATAATTAGAATAGAAGTACGCGAATAACATCAAGTGAATCAAACACACAATCAATTTGAATAGATGCACAAATTACGCATACACGCGCAAATTACCTGCACATGCACAAATAAAGGACACATGGGTAAATACGTGCTGCATTTGTGTAAATTAAATATGATTTACATGCCGATGTGAGGGTAGAATATGGACGACTATTATAAAAAAAAAACATCTATGCGCTAATTACCCATGTTTGCAAAATAATAAGTGATTTGTGTAAATTTTTATTAGATGCGCAATGAAAGCACACATGCAAAAATAAAGGACATATGCGCAAAGAAGGTCCACATGAGGTCCACATGCACGAAGTACACAAAAATGTGCAAAGTATAAAAACACAAACAAATAACACTCGTAGTCAATATATTCCGCAAGATATCGTCTCCAGTTCAAATGCCTTAGATTTAGCGATGTTATGTTAAAAGGAAATAATTTCAATTTGAGTGCCTGATGTTTGGAATAACATAATTATTTGATCCCTCCGTCAAACCTGTTTGCCTTATTTTATTAGTATCGTATTAATTTCATAGTTGGCGCGAGCTAGGTAATATTATATTATAATATTAATATTATATTAGTATTATTGAATTATTAGCCGTTAAAGTAATTTAGATGTATTTTTAACTTCTCTATTTGATGTTAAATTGTAATTCAGTATTGTAATTATTAGTATTTTTTGGGTTTTGGTTATCTGATCGACTGGTGGTAACCATATCTAGGTTTTTAAAGATTACACTGTTTCGTAAAATAATAATTATCTATGTTTCTATCATAAACTTACATGATCAGAAAACATAAGTATTTTTATTCTCGTGCTTCAAAAAGTCAGATTATTAAAATTATCTTAGGAACTTCAGTCGATCAACTAACCAAAACGAACAAAATGAAATTTAACGTGGAAGTTTTTAATGCTTCTAATCGTTTAACTTAAGACATATTTTTAACCCCAGGGTCCAAAAAAAACACCAATTTCGCCTCACCCTTGGACTATCCTGGCCCATCCTAGACCATCAGCAGTAGAGTTTAGTTATTCTTAGAAGCTAGGTTACTAAATATGGACTATATGTAACTAACGTATCTACATTTTTATAAACTTCATCAGCTGTAAATTAACCCATCAACATGCGAAAAATAGATTTTTTACGACAATTAACTGAAACACCACAGAAGTTGTTCGTACTAGTCTGGAGTCTGGATTTGTGCCCAGTTGATAGCAATAGCGACTGGCAAAATGTGGGTGTACCTACTATAGGTACACCCCTCCGTGACTCCTCGGGAATTACAGATGTCTTGTTATGTTATTAACTGAACCAGTAATATTTGCTATTTTTTTTCTCGCAATTGTTATTACAGATTCCTTCGCGTGTTTTTTAAATAACGATTTATACAAATAATATCTAAAAAAGGAACTTACATATAAAGCCTACCTATCATCCATTATTGAGTCAAAAATATGGTGAGAATATTCTTAAAACGTCGCCTACAGACGCGAATCAATTTGTAATGAGAAATGTATTCATTTTCAATTTGACATTCAAGTATTTCGTTAATGCTGTATAAAATAATAACTAGCTACCAGTATCATGGGATTATAATCGGAGCTACATATAACTGACTCATGTAGAAGAGACAACGTTGTATCCAGGGAAACGACAATAAGGTATCGCGAATTAGAAGAATCGTACCGTTTGACGTTTCTATAAAAATATTTATTAGAAGATAAGCTTCTTTGTTTAGCTTAGCTTCAACGACTGGGAAGAAGGTAATTTTATTAGCAGTTTGTCTAAAAAAGCGCTATGTCAAGTTACGACCTTTTAATCCCCGTTCCCAAGGCCGTTAAAACATCGACCACTGGACTTTCAATTCTCGGCGCTAAGCAGTGCGTTGCCAACGCTGTGTACGACAAATCGTTGCGGGAAGAGTCGCCCGTGCGGACCGGGGCTTACGCAGCAAAATGACAGCGTATAAAATCGTAACTCAGTTACGGCAGTTTTCACTTTCAAGCGAATGGTTGAAGAACAACGTAAATGAAACATTAATTTGTCTATTAATGGAGTGTGGAGCTAATTCTACTGCTGTTTCCTTTCTCTTTCCCCGCTTGCTTTGCGAAATTGTTCACACTTGTGCGGGAATGACACTTTAGTGTCGTTCTTAGCCCAAGTCGTGGGTCGAACGAATGTGGGCCATGGAATTTCGTTTGAGGACATCTGGACACATCAATGTCGATATAAGTTTTTTCATTTTGCAATTACTAGATACCAACTATGGTTTTCTAAAATAATAAAGATTAGAAGACAAAAGACGGAGATAAACTCATGCAAAGACAGATTTAATGGCGAAATCTTGCGTAATGTCAAGTTCACCTACTGATTATTTATTTTATAAGCAGATTACCTTATCATAATTGCGACATAACTTTACAAGCACTTTAAGGGTAATGGGTATGAACAGACAAGACAATTCCAAAGCTTTTTACATTACATAGAACAATGTAAAAAATTAATGTAATGTACATTAATGTACCCAGGATTTAGTAATATCTTGATTTAAAAGAGTGTCCGTGGAGTTTCTTGCCCGTTCTTCTCCATAGGGATCTACGCTTTGGAATGGGCAACTAGCTTCATATTTCTGACTGACCGACTCCTTGACCATTCAAAAGTTCCTGAAACTGGTTTAGTCAAAATAATTGCTTTGAGTTTAAATTTAAAAAAAAACATAAAAGTTTAGCATGGCGGTGTCGGTTATCCGTTTAATCGAAATTCCATGATCTTTATAATTCGTAGTAGATCTTATTAACCTAAAATAGGTTCACGCCTAATTATAATAATCCCATCGGACCACGTTAAGCAATATATCTATATATTTGATAGGCCCATAGATATCTCATAGATATCTCATAGATTTTAGTAGGCGTAGCTTACTTTAGAGTTTTATATTTAAATAGTAAAATATATTATTATTATAGTATCGATGTCTCCATGTGAATACGTCATTTTATGTGTGTTTAAATATTATTCTCAATTTTATATAATTATGTTATTAAATAATACATTAGATGTCATGACCTGATGTTGTAAAAAATATTTGGAGAAAAATATCTGAAATGGTAAAGCCAGATAAGAAGATTTAAAAACTTTTTGATGAAACATCATAACTTTTTTTGTAAAAATTATTAGTTACAATTATTTTTACAATATCAGATAATAATAATTATCCGTGTATTATTATTAAACAACATTTTAGATAACAATATTTATCAATACAGCAATTTAAATCTTTTACTGGTAGTAGGAAATCAGTAATTTTGTAAGATATTACCTTTTTGGAAAGAATGTACACATTCTAAAAATCTTGTGGATTTTGTCTATTTGCAAGTAAATTATTATGAAAACAAAAATACCTACGTAACAACTAATATCAGTTAATTACTGTCCCACGGGCGACAAAAAGCCTCTTCCGCAAAGGCCTCTTCTCATAAAGAGTAGGCGATGAGAATGGAATGCAACATAATATTGGATGTGTAATAGGAACAGATCAATTTAAGCCATCCAAAAATATTTACAAATAGACGAAACAAATGCTTAAAAAAACCGTGTACCGCGCATTCTATAGAAAATACTTTAAAATAATATACATTACTGAAATAATCATAATATATAAAACGCCAATTGACTGTCTTATCGGAATATCATTTTGAAATATAATAATATTATTAATTATTACATATCCGATTTACACAATTTTCAGAAAACGTTTTACGCACAAAATAATATCAATTTAACAGCTTATAATGGCTCAAAAGATGAGCAAAAATTTTCTTGTTTTTTTTTTACATTATTTTAGAATTATTGTGCAGTAATTAATTGTTTATCCGTTGTTAAATGTAATTTCGAAATATATTCTGATGTTTTTTTATATAAAAATAAATTGTTGTTTTATTTACAAACCTAAGAAAATCCTCGGTATTTTTTCCATTGGAAAGTAAAAATAATAAAAACAAATCATAATCTGCCTTGCCTTTTCCCAACTATGTTGGGGTCGGCTTCCAGCTGTCTAACCGGAGGCAGCTGAATACCAGTATTTAACATGGAGCGGTTGCCTGTCTGACCTCCACAATCCAGTTACTGGGCAACATGATATCCCTTGGTAAGACTGGTGTCAGAATTTTGAGCTTCTAAGTACCCGTAATGACGGCCAAAGTCAAAAGTTGGTCCTGGCTGACAAATGACAGCCAGGACCAACGGTTTACCGTGCTGTCCGTGACATGGAGGGGTCTCGGCATGGTCGATGGTCACACATCTACGATGTGAATAAAAAAACAAAAGCATTTCCAAAATTATTATTATCTATATTAATACAAAAAATGTTTAAATCTATCTTATTGAGTATAAATATTTCTCTGTACGGATGGGATATTGTCTCTTAGGCAATAAATAGGTATTACAACTTAATTCTATTTATTTACAGTAACTGCAAGCGTTACCTACTCACATAAACCAATTTTTCTTTATAATTCGTTCAAAACCAAATTGTTGTATCAGAAAAACGTGGTCGTATTTGAGGATGTAGTACAGACCATCAAACTGAACAACTGTCTCCATTGAACCAACATCGTAATCGCGAAAAAAGTACCACACCTTTCTTATACTCGCTGTATATGACGATAGAAATCGTAATACCTAAAAACTTAGGTGAATTTGCACTCTTCATTTGTATTTTGTTAAGGCGAAAGGGCGGGACAATATTTACCACATGGTCCGGTAATCTCCGGAATGTTTCTATAGGCAATATTCACAGACTACATTTTGCTAAGTTAGCGATGTATACAAATATGACCCTTATTCTAATAATTTTTGGGTGATCACTAATAATAGCGCTGTGCGGTGGGTCTGGGCACAGCATCATGCTGAGTGGAAGCCTTCTTGTCACACGACGTGCAGCTGTCGAGTGTGTCTGTTCTCATAGTATTTAGTTTGTCTTAAATTTTCGTCTTACCACTACCACACTCGGTTTCGGCCACTCAATCGCATTGGATCGCAGATCTGTAATGGTAGTTGTAGGTAAGATTTGCGTAAATATATAAATAAACTTATATTTTTGTATGCACTTGTTTCTGTGATAAATAAACCTATTTTTCTTTCTTTGTGTTCATATTTGTAGATATAGGCGAATGTGAGCAAGCGTTCATACGAATATGAACATAACCAAATAAAGTTCATATTCGTATGAAAAGCTTACTTTACTTATCAAAGTACGTTCTGAGAATCTTGCTATGTCTTCAATATTTTGATTGCGGTCACTAAGTATATTACGTAAAACAAACTTATACAAACAGAATTTATTCTAGTTAGAATGAACTATATTTTCTTGAAAATTTTGACGTTCAAAAGTGCCTAGTATGTGCCTATTTGAACCTAATAATTCCAACATTCCACTTGGCTGTTTAGGCCAGCGGCATCCCAGACTACATAATTATCACAAATGTTTCTCTTATCATGGCAGTCTCTCCAACAGGATGTGTTGCTGTCAGCTTCTGTTATTAAGAAGTCTTCAGAAGGTCTCGCTGTCAAACCACTGCCACATCCTGGGTTTTGAGTAATCCAGCTCGTATTCCTCGCATTTTTGGCCTGTTATCCTATGGCAAAAATTCAAGAAATTAGTGACTACTTTGTAAAATCAAGCTGTAATTTTTTTCTAGCAGAATATCGTCACATCGTGATCAACCGTACTTTCTAAAAAGAATAATTAATCAAATCACTAACTTTCGATTAGGTAATGTTACGCTAGCTTTAAAATAGTTTTAGCACGCTTCGTATTAAAATGCATAAAAAGAGAAAGATGTTACACTTCGTATAGATACAAATGAAGGTCCTGTTGACAATGTTTAAAGAATCGTAAGTAGAGAAAAAAGTCTCACAACCTCTGGCCAAACTAAATGGAATCCCGCGCGGAATGCGGGACGTTGTGTCAACTGAGTTGTATGGAGGTGCTCAAACTTGCGCCAATTGTCGCGTGGCTTCCTATTCCATTAAAACAATCGACTTACCGCCCCCACGCGGGATGCGGGAAGCTCAATGTGGCAGTACACCAAAATTTTGACACAGCTCTTATACAATCAGACAGTCCTACATTAAGCGAATGTATATAAATAATATTAAAAGTGATGTTGACATCTCACCTGGTCTTCCTGACACACTTGACGATTGGGTGCGTGTTGCGGAAGCACTGCGGCCCGAGGATATTGAAGTAGGTGACGCCGATCTGCGCCGACACCAGGGAGTTCGTCTTGCGGAGACAGTCGCGGAACTTGGTGTCGCAGCTGCAGTGGGACCTGGTGGAACGAGGGAGTTCATTGATAAAAACATAGTTATTGAATAACAACCAAACTTTGCCGGTGCACTGGTAGCCGCAGTCAGAAAATGACAATGAAACAAGACTTACATATCTTGTTATAATAAAGCCTCGAATACACTAGGGGACAAATGGAGCTACATGTTGCGGATCATGGCGCTCGACAACTACGTGAATGTCCCGAGAGAATGTCGCGGAACATTTTGCAGACCTACAAATGGCGCGGCACTGACGAGGGACGCCTGCGCTCGCTCTCGGAGCGGGAGCAAGCAACATGTCCCGTGTCACGTAAAATGTTGCGGAACTTGTTGCGGGACACTTTGCAACGTTGCAACGACACGTAGATTGAGTGTTCCGCGTCATGTTGCGAGACAAAATGTCCCCTAGTGTATCCGAGGCTTTATATTACTCCTAAAAAAGAAAGAGTTTGGTATCATGATTTTCATGCTACTCTTCTTTATGCCTAAATCAATTTACATTAACGTCATTAACATATTTGTTGTTTTTAGTGCAGCAACGTTTGTTTCATAGGCAAAACCTGGAAAGTCTAAAGTACAGAAATTTATCATCGTATTATGTATGAAAACAAGAAGGCAAAAGGTGTCTTTAACTCGCACTGGGCCCGCCTGGTTGATTACAGCTTACAGCCCACTCCCTCTCATAAAGAGGAGGCCTTTGTCCCAGCAGTGGGAACATTATAGGCCGATTATTGCGTCTACCACTGTTTGTACGTGCGATAAACAAATAAACAAAATGATTGTTTATTACCACCGTTTACCACTTCAAATTAATTACACTTTCAACTTTAAGTCAGCGTGCATAATCAGTTACTGAATGGTTCATCACGGTGTGTCATCGTGATGATGCAGCTTATATAACGTAGGTTCAGAAGTTTGGTCTTGGTATCTAGATGATTAGATAATTATCAACTTTCTTAGCATCATAACCAGTTTATAATATTCCCACTGTTGGAACTCCTCTCTGTGAGAGGGAGTCGACCGTAAATTTCCACGCGGGCCCAGTGCGGGTTGGTAGATGACACATCTCTTCGGATTTTTGATTCCAGGACATGCCGGTTTCCTCACGATGTTTTCCTTCACCGTTTTGTGAGCAGTGGTGATGAATTTATTTAAACAAAGTAAAACGCCTGGCTGGGTTCGATCCCACGACCACCACTGGGCCACCACTGCTCGCCTTCATAACATCGCGATGTAATTGCAGCGCGATGATTAGCAGGCCAGTGTATATATAATATCCGATATTTAATTACATAACAACACCCGTTATGAGTTTATTATGTAAATGTTTCAAAGTCAAATCCTGTTTACTTTCTACCTCTGATGAACCTGCCTCTGATTTACGATAGGTACCTACAGGAAAACATCGTTAGGAAATCCGGACTCCGGACGTAAATGGCGGAATTTGTCAACACGCAGTGGGCTGATCCAGTACTTACTGACTGGGACAGTTACTTTAGGTATACATAGATCGATAAAATCAATGGATAATAATTATTCTTTATTGTACTTAAAGAGGACGAACAACAGGACACAACATAAGTACTTAAGTACACTAGAATGGTACCTACGATCGGCGGTCTTATCGTTAAAAACCAGACAACAATTGGATTGAAAGAACCATAAGGGCAATTATAAAGGGCAATTTGGAAAAAAGGAAATCGCTCTGGACGACCTACAAAATAGCACCAAGATTAATTGACTCTTGCCATTCGCAGCAGTGATTCTCTTTATGACTCGCTTCGAAATTCATTCAAACGAACGCTCGCGCATTCACACGAAAACACCATTCGAATCAATATTAAAAGAAGGAAAAAACAGCTTATCTTCAGTTAGCAGTAGTTCTGCCTACCCCAATATGTCAATTAGCTCACAGATACCTCTCGCCGTACTAACAAGCGTGCAGCAGGTACTTAGTTAACTTTCTCCGCGCGCCGATCACTTGCGCAATCGCTTATCTAATCATGCAGATGTTTAGTGCCATTTACTGCTCCATGGGCTTGTAGCTCTAACGTAATACTAATTATTAGTTATATAGACAATTCCCTACACATATTATTGAGATTAGAAGGTACTCTTGCAGTCTACTTATTTATTCTCTTATTCAAACAAAAATAAAATGTAGTCTTCAGTCTCGCATTTGGCGTTGAAATTGAATAGGTGCGACAAATTAAAATATCTAATTCAACGTGTTATAAAGTAAATTTAGAGATTGTCATTAAGGAAAGGGATGCACAACGTAGGCACGAGCGATTTCGCAACGTCGCGTCGTCGCGCCCTTTTTTTCGTAGGAACGGTCAAAACTAGGTAAATACGTCTAGTTCAACGCGTTGCCAACTTGCTTCATGTTGTGAACTCAGGGATGAATGGATTGCTTATCGGGCGCGCGCTAAAATTTATACTTTAATTTACTTTTAGTTGTCATAATTTTGAAGAAACAAAATCATATACGATACCTGAAGGCAATAACTTAGTTTGCACTATCTAAAGCGATAATTATACGATTTTTTTAAGAATTTAGATTTGGGAAATGACAATTTATAATGATTATGTAACAGTTACTCCACGTCCTATTTCGATTTGTCACCAGTTTCTAATTTCACCTGTATGTCGGTTGGCCAATCGGCAAAAGCCTCCAGGCCAGAGAGAGACAGGAATGGAAAAGGTTCCAACCTTTCCCATTCCTGTCTCCCTTTGGCCACTAAGCCCCATGTTGTTCGAACGACTTGAAGTAGGCAGAGTTAATTGGGTACCATTTCAATAAGAATGTATACGCGGTTAGGATTACAATACTGCAATGTGGAATCCCGCATGAATACGCCGGTTTTAGAATTTAGCATAAATTAAGCGATTGCAAAAAAAATGCAGGGAAACGCATGTTTTCATCATTGAGGAATGTACCTACGTAATCATAGTTCGCGATTTACTTGTCAAACATGGAAACAAATGTGAATATTTGGAAAAATAACTTTAATGCCCACACAATAAAGTTCAGTTTGCGCTACAACATCAAACATTTTTATAACTTTTTTAGTAGTGCTAGTCACTCTGATATCAACTTTATTTCAGTAATAAAGTTGATAATTGTTTAACTTGAAATAACAACAATTGGAAACATACATTGGAAAAGACCTTAGTTGACTGTACCCAATAAGATAAGCCGGGAATAGCGTCCGCTAATAACTACTATTACTTACTAAATACGACGATGATGTATCTGAGGCTTCATGCATGGATAGCTCACTCTGAACATCTAGCAGTATTTGGCCGTAACAACGAACGAATCAAGATTGCATCCCTGAAAAGTTATCAGTTCTCCACTACGGTTTTCAGAAGTTTTTCACGGGTCGATCTTTTCATATCAAGACTGTTCAAGACCCCTCCGTGCCTCGGAAAGCACGTTCAGCCGTTGATCCCGGCTGTCATTCGTGGATCTTTGGCAGTCGTTACGGGTCGTCAGTAGCCCGAAAGGCTGACAACCAGTCTCATCAAGGGCTATCGTATTACCCAGTAACTGAGTTGACCAGGTCAGATAGGCAATCACTTCAAGTAACATACTGGTATTCAGCTGCATCCGGTTAGACTGGAAGCTGACCCCAACTTAGTTGGGAAACGGCTAAGCAGATTGACTTTATGAGACAATCCAAAAAAAAAACCAAGCCGTATCTAATGGACCACTAACAAAAGTAACCCATTAAACTACCAATACCAACCGTTCCATTCAAGCAACTCTTCTCCAGTTCAAAAGCCACAATAGCAGTAACTGTTTGACAATTATCTGTTATTTAACTTCCGTCAGACGTGACACAAGATTGCGCAAGCGCAGGCTCGTTACGAACTAACTTAATCATACGACGCCGTCTGGTGCGACGCCATGGGAAGTGTCATTGTATAAGCGCGTTAGTGTGTAATAGTTTACACTTTACATAAATACTTGAGACGAATAATTGAAAACGAGCTGTTGCCCGGGACTTCGTCTGCGTGTATTTTGTATTTCATTATTTATTAATACAAATATCCAGGACGAAAATAAGTCTATGTCCCTCTCCAGGTCCCAGGGAACCTGGCAGTGTTTTAGGCGTAAAAAGACAGGTAAAACCGGTTGTCAGACTTTTAGGGTTCTGACTACCCGTAACGATTTTTAAAGATCAACGAATAACAGCCGGGCCAATAGGCAAGGAGCTCCGAGGGAACTGCACCCCATGGAGTCTCGATGTGTAATAAATGGTCACTCATCAATGAACCAACCCGACCACCAAGACCACCAGACCACCTGGACTGGTCCCGCGTGGTGGATTACGGCCCACTCTCTCTTACAGAGAGGAGGTCTGTGTCCCAACACTGGGAACATAATACGCTGATTATGCATCAACCGACCGCGGTAAGCATATATAGCATAACCCTCGATCGACTTGTGCGGCTGTGTTATTTTTTAGCCACGAGCCCCTCAATATTGCATAATATTATTATCAAAAACATTTCTGCATCTACGGTTAAGCAACAGCTGTTAATGAAAACGCACAGTTGTAACAATCAATTAGCAACCAGTTGCTAACCCGACCGGTTAGCGGGAACAGCAAGTGCTAAGCAACCAGTCGTATCTTGTTACTACATAATGCAATGCTATAGGCTTTAGGTCAAATTCTTCCTACATTACAGCCTACGAGTATCACAATACTGAAATGACCTAAGACATACATATTTATAGATTATTAGCTTCTGCACGCGACTTCGTCCGCGTGGAGGCCGAAAATTATTCCACGGGAATGTATTACCGGGATAAAAGTATTCTAACCCAGGGCATGGTCTACTTGTGTGCGAAATTTCATCAAAATCCGTTCAGCTGTTATGTATTGAAGGGTAACAGACAGACAGACTTACTTTCGCATTTATAATAGGTACTTAGTAGTTTCTACGTGTGACGTCGTCGGCGTGTTCTCGTTCCTCGACCCACCCCGACGCATCGCATCGCCCGCATTATCTATTACTTCGGTATCGCTTAGCGTTCTTTTAGGCTTTTTTTTTTTGTTTTTGCTTGGCTCATAAGAGTCCTAGCGTGATGTTATGTTGCCTTCGTCAAGAATTGGGCTACCTAATGCGACGGGTAGTTCCAGAGATTAGAGCGTTCAAACAAACAAACAAACTCTTCAGCGTAATTATTAGTATACATTAGTACGGATTAGCAATGTGGGCTCCACGTTAACCCCACGTTCTATGCTAAATGCTCTTGCTAAGTGCGTTCCAACAGTATGTCTTTAGTGCAACGAGTGGGAATCGAACTGACGATATAAAAACTAAATCAGCTGTTACATAAAATAGTGCAACCCTACGCAGTCAACATGTGTGGAACAGCAAATTACTTTTTTTTTAAACCGACGAAAAATTTCGACGCAACGTGGTTCAGAATTATGTACTGAATCCATGGTAAAAGGTTGCACGTCGATTTCCCTACCACCTGTATATTATAAAAGTTCATCTCCTTACGGCTAACGAAAATGCTACAGAAATCCTTGTATGTCGTACATGATTGCCAATATTCTTCTAATCAATCGATCGACTCAATATCTTTGTCGACACCACTGTTGGGCAATATTGCCCACTCAACCACAACGTTGTCTACAAAGTTAAACACAACCTAACACACGTTAACATAACCCCTATGTAACACCACATAAGGTCCAAGACAGATGTATAAACTTGGTAAGTAGTTAATGTACGAAGCTGATATTAGCAGTGTCCGCCCCATTGGTTCATATTTGATAGGCATTAGGAAGTTTCTAGTGTTGTTATGATTTGTGTTGTAATTAGCTAGATGCAGCATTTCCCAGGTCAATACCAATAATTACAGGGAACAAGCCGTTAGCCGACATGACGTAATGTTACGTTGGTGGTTCCGGGAAACTACGGCTAAAGTCATTGCCCCTATATTAGGCAAAAACAACAATACATTAGGTAGCTCAGGTAAAATAAACGATATCTATATTATCTATCTAAACTAATAATAAAGCTGAAGAGTTTGTTTGTTTGAACGCGCTAATCTCTGAAACTACCAGTCGGATTTGAAAAAATCTTTTTGCATTTGATAGCCCAATTCTTGAGGAAGGCTATAGGCTATTTAACATCACGCTACGTCTCCTAGAAGCCAAGCAAAAATAAAAAAGTATGAAAGAACGCTAAGGGAAAACGAAGTAATACGCGGGCACGCGATGCGATGCGATGCGAGTGATGCGATGGGTGGGTTGGGGAACAAGACATTTCGCGCGGGCTAGTTAGTTAGTTGCATGCATTCAGGAAATCGGCATGCCTGACAACCAACCATTTTACGAAAGAAGAAGTGGCCCAACAAACTCCCCAGCAGCACAGCTGTCTGTTCAGTTAAAAAAAAAACTTGACTCTATACAACAGTAACTATGCAAAGTCATTAACATTACGAGACACAGAACATTAAATTAAATTATTTGCCATATGTCAGCTAGCCACGCCAATATACCACAAAAAATTGCCAGTATTTTCATTTATGGTCGTATTCGCGTCTCCACATGTTATAGGCGATAGATAAAAACTTATATGTATCGACTATAGTCATTAGTCATTAGGTTCGATGGCCTGTGTGCCAAGTTGAAAAGTTACTAGGTTTCAGGCGGACACCTTGGGCACCTTGCCCTATACAGATTGCATCAGCCAAATCCTAGTATGTCATGTTGAATGAACACTACATTATCAACAGTTCATTGACCACCACGTCTGCATACCTTCCAGGTAGCTAACACGCGAGCACGCAACGCACGCAACTGTTCTAATACTATACTATAACATACGAGTTATCATCAGTAGTGCCCTTGAACAAGCGCAAGCGCCAGCGGAGCGTGAACGCGTTCAATGTGACCCACTAACCAATTGTCTGTAGCTTCCTCGAAAAGAAATACTGCACCCACTGAGAATTTTGTATCCTCTTACTTTACTTGAGAAGGCAATAAAGAGAGAGAGAGAAGAAATAGAATCAGTTTACCCTGGGACGCTACAGAGTGAATTGAATCTACACTAATATTATAAAGGGGGATTTTTGGATCCGATTTACAAAATTCTTTCACTGGCTGAAAGCTACACTCTCGCTGAGGGCCAAGGGTATTTCGAATCCCTTCGAATATCGCGTTGTAGTCAACTATGTATACGAGCAAAGTCGCGAGCAGAAGCTAGTAAAATAAAAACTTACAACTGCTGTCAGGCTGGATACCAAAACCGGTACGTTTATTTTAAGCATACCTTAGTAATTCACCTTCTGGACTATAATGTTGAATTTGAAAAATGTTGAATTCACAAAATGTTGAATAGCATTTATTTCAAAAAAACCAATTACAGGCACTTTTGAATTGTCAAGGGGCGTATTCTCATTCGCTTCAACTCAATTGACCAGAATCAACCACTAGCTAATAAGAAAAGCGCCTAGACAATGAAACTTGGCGAGTCCCAAGACATGTTTCAACTAACTGTCTTAAACCCGCAATGAATAGAACCAGAACACGAACTACGAATTATTTTATGTTGTCATAATTTTTATGATTACTGGCTTCGATCAATATTATTGATCGAAGATTACTGGCCACTAGACCTGTGTGTTAAATTAATGTCGCCATTGTAGCGGCACGCTGTAGAGCAATACTTAACGCCTGAGTGTTGTTAGATTATTGGGAGACTATTGACCAGCAGTGAACTGTTCGGTGCCGACTGGCAGTGAAGTAATAATTAGAAGAGATAGAAGGTTAGCAAACACTGAAGAATCTGGTAAGAACAATGTTTATCGAGTCGTGTCGATGGATTTGAATAAAATATTAGTTTTTAACAGCCAGCTAACATGCTTAGTTTAGCAAACATTTAGTAATCCCGATAAGGTCATATTATGTTACTAAATCTCAGTGTTTATGTGTATATTGTCAACATTTCTCAATAGTTTCTACTATATTCTGTAGTGTTACTTAGTTGTCCCCTCGTCGTTGAGGCCTTTCATCTCATACTACAAATCAAACATCTTGAATTCAAGGCTTAGGTAATATTTTTAAGACTGCCTCGGTGGGCTAGTGGTCGCATGCGCTACTGCTGAGCATGACATTCTGCCTGGATTCGATTCCCGGGTCGGGCAAAGTGTGATTGGGTCTTTTTCCATCTGGAATCATTCAGCCCGGAGTCTGGTTTTTTTTTTTAGACCTTGCCCCACTAGGAATTACTCCTGTATCGTGGGTGCGTTTACAAACATTTAAACTCACATACACTAACAGCCAGACCCGGAATAACTACCTGTAGGCATTACAAATATTTGTTATATTGTTTTGGAATATAGACGTGATGATATGTTAGTCTTTATGAAACATGGACGTCAAAGAATCGCTGTACCTATTTCGTAAGGAACTTTATCCCAGACGTTTGCAATGCATTCGATATTGGGTGCTTGTGTGCAAAAATGTATATTAGTAGACAGGTGGAAGTAAACATTTGTCAGCTGATTCAGCTGCATCCGGTTAGACTGGAAGCCGACCGCAACAGAGTCGAGAAAAGCCTAGGCAGATGATGAGGCAGAAATAAAGTGAATATTTCTTGGACAAGCCCACTGTGCACTGCTGGCCTACAATGTCATACCGGGAATTTTACAGTATATACCTACCAACTTTCTATCATTGTGAATTTCCTACGGTCTAATAACTAGGTTTCATCTATGTCAACTATTCAATAAAAAGAAAACTACAATGAAATCTTTCGCTTCGCGGCAATTACTCGGTTGTTTTAACTCGAATGCGCAGGAGTGGTGTAATGGTGATTTTTATTCATCTTTAGTATGCATCGACAGACAAGACTGCGAAAGAAATGGCCAGTTACTTTTAATTACTTGCAATAAATCGAGGCTTCTTTCATCTTTATTACCAATTTACTGCTAAATGACGTTGAAATAAATGTTTCTTTTGTTGACATTATGGTCGTTAAATAAAAAGTATGACCGAACAATCTTGTCTTTATATACTTACCAAAGTATAATCTTAATCGTTTATTTCATTTGCAAACAACAAAATTAGAAGCATTTACTGCTTCTTTTTATTTTCGTTTCGACGGTAGGACATCTATGTATTATAAACTGTGGTTTGGGCGCAGTAGGTGGCTACGTTTGTTGTTTATTGCGTCGTCAGGGGCATTGTTCAGATCGTCAAGGGTGCAGGTGAACGGTCATTTGGGACACTAGCAGATGAGACAGGGTCTGTTCAGGAGCACCGCACTCGCACTGGGTCTTGCATAAGCATAATTAGCCTATAATCTGCCTACTGCTGGGACACAGGCCTCGTCTCGGTGAGAGGGAGTGTGGTTTGGTGGGTGATGTCACATGTCTTCGAATTTTTGTTTCTAGGACATGCTGATTTCCTGACGATGTTTTTCCTTCACCATTTTGAGAGCATTGGTGATGAAATAAATGACACAAAGTATAACGCCTGTCTGGGTGAGATCCTACGACCTCCAACACGTAAGCCGAAGACTGGGTCACCACTGGATATTGGATGAACTGATAATGGCATTTTGCTAGATTATGTTTACAGTCGTCTACTTGGGAACGTAATCAATTCAGTGCTTTCCAAATAGGCCCCTGCAGCTCGCGACTCGGAGGCAGCTGTGAAATTGCCTCTAGACTATTTTCGAATAACAAGCTACGTAGGTGTTACGGTATTAACTAATGTTACGATTGTTAAACGAAACGATTCGTTGTTGACAATAGAACGGAACTTAGATAATCAACATTAGCAGGTAAGATTGCCAATACTGGTCCCCTTCCCACTTCTTCAACAAAGTTAAGCAATGAATTAAACTACCTAGCCTTTTCCCAACTACGCTGGGGTTGGCTTCCAGGCTCAACAGATGCAGTTAAATACCAGTACTTTACACGGAGCGACTGCCTATCTGACCTCCACAACCCAGTTACTGGGTAGCACGATACCCCTTGGTAAGACTGGTTGTCAGACTTTTGGGCTTCTGACTACCCGTAACGACTGTCAAAGATATTAAGCAATGTTCACTCTATTTGCCCAAATCGCCGCATTATGGTAATAAAACCATTATGGCGCCTAATGCCATGGGTTCCGTAACTCTGTGATATTTTGTGGCTAAAATTATGGTTACACCATCGATGGAACAGTTGACACAATGGATCATTAAGGAGGTGTTATTTGACAATACGGAAATCTGTTTAAATGTACAATTTGTGTGGAATTTTGTTTACATAAGCGTAACAAATTGATTTTAAAAAGGACATAAAAATTCTTCATAGATATTTTATCGGTGTTACACTTTTATCTAAAGCTTTGGTTTGCTATGAACGGGCACACGATAACGGCTGTCCAAAAACAGAGCGTTGTTTGACACCTTCATATCAAATACTGCTGAAAATGACAGAGTTATAGTATGATGGAACCGCTTTCATAGGAAACCAAAGCATCCATAATCAGCCTATAATGTCCCCATTGCTGTGGGACGCAGGCTTCCTCTCGGTGAGAGGAGGCAAACAAAGCTTATGGCTAGATCTGCTGTCAAATTCTTGACATCGACTTTTTTCACTGATAACCACAACCACCAAAAGAATTCCAGTTATTTTCGGCTTGCTATCGTAAAAAAGAAATATCTAATCTCACCTGGTAAACAGTCCAGTGTTAGTGAGCCCGTACTTGGTCTCCCCGGCCCTGATGTACAGCTTGCAGGCATCATGCTGCCGGCAGCAGGTATCCGTGAAGAAGAACAGGCCCAGGTCGCTGGAGCGCGCCGTGGCGGAACGCCCGTCGCCGCACCATACTGTACCTGGGGGTGAGAGGATGAATGTAACAACGAGCATGGACAATTTGATCTCAGGTTTGATAAAATGTCTAGCCACACGATGGGTGGTTAGGTCTTAGGTTAGGTTTGATAAGGTTCTTTTTGCCATTTTGTACAAAAGCAGTGAAGATTGAGACACATTTTATTAAGCTTTGTTAAAATAATTTAGAATTTGAATATGTCTCGCTAGACACATTGACGTGGTTCTCTACAAGAACAAGCAAGGCAAGCCAGCTCAATTTTAGCGCAGGGAAAACTGAGGTTTTTTAAAGCTGGGTCATACTTTCGAACTGGGGCCTTACTAGCATGTCTATAGCAGTTCGATACTACACGAAAAGTGAAATATCAAGTGATTTTGTACCAACTGTACACCACCTACCTCGCTTAAAATAAGGTACAGGCCCAGACCAAATGTCAGTTTTCTTAGAATCCTACAAATATAAACGCGAAAGTTTATGGATGGATGGATGTTTGTTACTCTTTCACGCAAAAACTACTAAACAGACTTGGAAGAATTTTGGCACACAGATAGTTTATAACCAGGATTAACACATAGAATACTTTTTATCCCGATATTCCCACGGGATCGAAACTTATGCGGGTGAAACCGCGGGGCGCAGCTAGTACAACATAAAATAAACATACCTGGATAAATCGCCTGAACCCGGTCCTTAAACGAGTCCACGACAGAGTTAGCCACGTTAGCCACACTGGTGACTCCGGAGGCGAGGCTGGACACGAACCCCCGGTCGTTGTCCAGTGAGCCAATGTCGCGGGCGCCGGCCATCAGCTGGCTGAACGGCTTGCTGATGCCGGAGGAGATGGTTTTCAGGAGGCCGCGTCCGAAATTACCTGGGAAAGAAAATGATTAGGTGAATTTTAAAATTAGGTTAGTGGATGAATTAATTACACTAGATAAAAGCCAGTTGATTTTTAAAATCGATTTTGTTGTGCCATGTCTGTTTTTATATTTTTTTCAAAAAAAAACCGACATCCAAAAAAAGCACTACAAATTAAAAAATGACTTTAATTTCGGAATTCGGTGTCGTTGGTTCCGCATTTTCGTTTTTTGACACCAACTTTCGAAACTAAAGTTATTTTTATACTTTTTAGTTGTACCTACCCCACACAAATCTTAATTTCTTATTCTATTTATATATTTCTTCTTATTCTTAAAGTTATGCCCGAACATACATAAAAAAAATATATATAAACATCCGAATTGAGAACCTCCTCCTTTTTTAGAAATCGGTTAAAAGAATTTGAGAGTCAAAATCTTTTAATTTATCGACAACAATGAAAAAGTAATCCAATGATGAACCACGGATACGAAACATCATTGTGTCTAAGTTATTGTTGTTTCAACAAAAGTTGCCGAGGGTGTAAAAAAAATAGGGTTGCCAAAAATGTAGCCCACATTTAACAATGGCTTTATTTATCCTACTAATATTACTCGTATACACGCGAAAGTTTGTATGGATGGTTTGATGGATGGATGTTTGTCACTCTTTCACGCAAAACTACTAAACGGATTTTTATGAAACTTGGCACACAGATAGTTTATAACCAGGATTAACACATAGGATACTTTTTATCCCGATATTCCCACGGAATCGAAACTTACGCGGGTGAAACCGCGGGGTGCAGCTCGTACCTAAATAAAACAGTGTGGTCCAGCTCCTTGGGTTACAGATTAAATAAAACAATGTGGTCCAGCTCCTTGGGTTACAGATTAAATTAAACAAATGTGGTCCAGCTCCTTGCGTTATAGATTAAAAAGCAGATGTCTACACTAACAACAATAACATTCCACATAGAAGTTATTCTACTAGCTTCTGACCGCAACTTCGTGCATGTTTTAACATAAAATAATGTTATCCTATGACCTTTAAATAAAATCCAGGGTCAAACTTAACGAACGCCCCGGTTTTGCCCTTGATCTTAGTTAAGCTGTTGCAACTAGCATAAATATGAATGTTAAATAGTTATCATCGAAACCAAAACGCATAAAACACGAATAATATTACAATAACTTCCTCGGTCTCCTTCAAAATGTTACGAAATACATATAACTAGAACAGTTTGTTCTTTTCAAGGGAGCGTGATTTTCGACATTTTGCTCCAAAACATTAACAAAACACGATGCTGCTGCAATAGCTGTTTCACGCTCCATCTCCTTGATAACAATCTTGAATTTACTCATTGACAGACAACGCACAGTCTAAAAGCATAAAAATTTTGTTAAAGAGTTTCTGACCACAAACTCAAAAAAAATCATCTTCAATTATTTCATCACCACTGTTTTCAAAACGGTAAAGGAAAACATTGTAAGGAAACCGGCATGTCTTAGAATCATAAATTCAAAGACATGTGACATCTACCAACCCGCACTGGGCCCGCGTGGTAAATTACAGCCCACTCTCTCACTCTCGAAGAGAGGAGGCCTGTGTCCCAGCAGTGGGAACATTACAGGCTGATTATGTAGATGAGTTAAAATATTCCCTTAAATTAAATAAGTGACCAGTTGGCTGGCCATGTTGCTATGCGGTACCATGCGGTACTGAGTGTCGTTTGCGTCTAGTGCAGTAGGTACCACAATGCACAATTTATTGTAGATAGGTACATTATGGGAGAGAGCTGCGATTACTGGTATTATGTAGGTAGGTCAAGTCAGGTTGTGGTTTTGAAACGTCGATTATGAATATTGTCATGTTTATTTATGTTCCGTTTAGGTTTTCTATAAGTACTAATATTATAATAAAGAGGTAAAACTTGTGAGTTTTTATGTAGGATGTAATCTTTGGAGCTACTGACCCGACTCCGAAAATTCTTTCACTAATGGTACCTAAGCTGCAGTATTGCCGAGTGTCATATTTTATGTTGAAATAATAAATTTCACGCGGACAAAGTCCCGAGCAGAAGCTAGTGTTGTAAATTTAGGTTAGTATTACTAGGTACAATCTTATCTTCATCGTCATTTTGATTGTCCCACTAAAGTTGTCAAAAAATAAAAGGCCCGTTTTGACAGTGACAGTTCTAGTAGTTAATAAAGATCAAATTCGCAAAACACGTATTCGTTTGTATGAAACTAACAGATGTCAAGAACGCATTGTCAAATGTCAAAACGAGCCTTTTATTTTTTGACAACTTTAGTGTAGTGCTTGAAAACGTAGTTACCGTACCTAATCTGCATTTGTAACATGACATTGGCTAAATGCACAAACGGTGAGAAGCCTAAAAAAAAAAAAAAACTGCATTCGCGACATATTCACCAAAAATGTAAACAAATATGAGTTTGTGGAAAAATAACTTTAATTCCTACGCAATAAAGTTCAGTTTACGCTACAACTTCGAACATTTTTATAACTTTTTCAATAGTGCTAGTCACTCTGAAATCAACTTAAATAGTACCTATTAAAATAAAGTTGATATTTGTTTAACTTGAAATAACGTCAGTTTGAAGCATAGTTATTAAATAAAATTTGATTATACGCCGATTGTCTTAATTTTGATTTTCAGTTGTTTTAATAACTAATTTAGAATTCACCAGATTTTAATTCCACCGAATTACGGTTGAGAATCTTTATTTCTCATAAGAATTCCTTACACAAAGTTATTAAACTTATCATGAGCCTATCTTATCATAAGTTTAATAACTTACTAAAATCTTATTGTGATAAATAATAAAACTAATAGGTAATAAACATTTAAAACGCTAATAGCAACCTTTTACAAAAGATTCAATTCTAATAATACCACGCACGCGGTTATCATAACCTTAAGGGGGTTATCTGTCTCATGGCCACGGTGACTTTACTTCTAAAACTTGCTACTAGATGGCACTGTGCCGATGACGCGTTTTTCTACATCGCGGTGTCAAGATTCTCCGCGCCTGAATGACTCTCCCCGATTTTGCCAATACGAATTAAGACCTTACTTCATAGGATCATTTCTATAGTAAGCTCTTCTCGAGACTTTCACACTATGTGAGTCCTCACAAGTCACGTTGATGACACGTGGCGCGGTGCCCTGAGCGTGAGGCGGGCGGTGGTAGACCTACCATCAGCCCTCGATGATCGTTCACTCTCCTTCACGGGGGAGCGTGGGGTACTGTCGCTGTCTGAGTGGCTATTTTTAAACCTCATAATACTAAAAAGTATTTTACATGTCACATTAAATTCAATTATGTCATGTGAAAGTATCTATAATAATATGGTGTAGGTGTCAAATACTCGCTCATTTTACAAGTTCTAATAAAATAATAAATACCTAACTAACCATTTCAAATCCTATTTTAAAGTCGGTTTTTACTTTAAATTTATTTTATTTTTAAGTTAAATTGGACATCTTGTTAGTTGAACATTTTGACCAGTGGACATTTTGGGTATTTGGACATTTTAACACCGTTGGACATTTTGAGAATTGGACATTTTGCCCTTGAACGTTTAAGAATCTCGAGCAGATGATACTATACTATTCTTATTCCTTTACAACATCTCGTGTTTATGTGTAGTGTATGACTATTATTTCCTTCTTTTGTTTTTAGGACCATTTTGCTCTTAAAACGATTTGCTAATAGAACATATTGCTAGTGTCGTAGTTTTCTGTATTAATTTTTTTTTATGGGTCGTGTGGTCTGCAATCAAGATTTTTATTTAATTATTACAAGCTTTCATTTAGTTTCACCTGTCCCGATGTTTTTTTTATTTAATACTGCCCTGGGTTTGAACACTTCGAACCATGGATAACTTTAGTGTTGATATTCAGAGAATAGTCTGTGTAAAAGTACTAATGGTTAACGAAAACAAGTATTTTACAAATTACGCGAGACGGGCGTTAAGACACATCTAATTTGTATAGTCTGTTTTTCGTGTGCTTCAAGATCAGAGACAACAGTTGCTATTACGTTTTCGTGTGACGGTGATGAAACTGTCTGTTATATCTCGCTCCGTGATCAAATGACCCCATATGGGAAAACATAAAAGTCTTGTAATTTGCAACACGTTACGAGCGTAGGTACCATAAACGCTTTAAGTAAAATGTTTCTTGCAAGAGCTTAATGGAAATGGCATTGCTGCTGTCCGAAAAACCATAAGCTATTTACGAAATGGCACACACGATCACGAATTTGCTTCCAGTATTATACTAGTTGGTAGTTAAAATTCTACTCTATTCTTCTACTTCTAGACAATTCAAAAGTGCCTGTAATACCCGGTTGAATAGGGTAAAAAATATTATTATATTTAGTCCGTCAGTTAGATTATCGAAAAATAATGGACACGTATTTTTTTTTGTCAATCAAACAAAAAATGACAAAGATAAAGCGCATCAAAATTTGGGAGTAGGTGGTCGTGACGTCACGCCATGCTAAAAAGTGTAGCAAGGCGTGACGTCACACGGAACTTTAACGGGCGATATCTTCATAATTTTTTATATAATTGACAAAAGAAAAAATACGGGTCCAATATTTTTTGATAATCTAACTGACGGACTAATTAGATTTTTTTAGGAAACTAGCCTATTGGAGTAAATGCTTTGAGTTTGAGTTTATTAGTGTTTATAACCGTACGCAAAATATGCGCTTATTTGGAGTAGTGCAGAAGTAGCAGTCGAATGTTTATGACTACTTAACATGTTTAGTTTATTGTATGACTTATGTTTTCCGGATCAACTAGTTAATGTAAAACCTAACAAAAAAATTAAATGGATTTCACGAGGAATTAGGATTTGTAGCAGAAAACAAAGAAACCTTCTTTGGAAATATAGAAAAGCACCTTCATGTGAAAATAAAAATAAATTCCAAAACTATTCACAGAGACTTAAAAAAATCTTAAAACTCACTCAAAAGGCCCAAAATAATTATTTAATTAATAGCTCACAAAATAAATCGAAAGCATCATGGCAGATAATTAATAATAGTAGTCAAGCGAAAGAACCCATTTTACAAATAAATAATGGTAACAAATTAATCAAGAATCCACAGCAAATTGCTGATTCATTTAATGATTTCTTTGTCGACCAGGCCCGAAACGTTTCTAGCAACCAACCATGCAATATAATTGGTGCGACCAATATCCGAAATTCTTTATTTATGCCCCCGGTTGTGCCTCAAGATATTGTACGTATAATACAAAAACTAATAAATAAAAAAAGTGTTGGATATGACGGCATTTCAACCATGGCCGTAAAGTTTACTTCTGACACTATAGCAAAACCACTAAGTCATATCATAAATGCAAGCATAAGCTCTGGCATATTTCCTGATAAATTAAAGACTGTGATTATTAAACCTCTCCACAAGAAAAACAATAGAGCAGATATGACAAATTATAGACCAGTAGCTTTAGTTTCAGTATTCTCTAAAATACTCGAAAAGGTTATATACGAATCAGTTTACACATTCATAACTAAAAACAATATTTTATGTGATAATCAATATGGCTTTCGAAGAAATAAGAATATTAACATGGCAATATTTGATTTTCTGAAAATAATCATGAGTAATGTGGATAAAAAAATCCCCGTATGTGCAATCTTCACAGATATGACGAAAGCGTTTGATTACGTAAAACATGACATACTCCTAAATAAGCTTAACTATTACGGTATTAGAGGTAACGTGTTAAACTTAATAAAATCTTATCTCACGGATAGAAAACAGTATACAGAAATATCGAGAATTTGTATCAGAACTAAACGAGAATTTAAATATTTATCCAATTGTAGAGTTACGAAATTCGGAGTACCACAAGGTAGTGTTCTTGGGCCATTATTATTTTTAATTTATATTAATGACTTGCCTCGCGAAATTCATCAACCAATGACGTTATTTGCGGACGACAGCACAGCCATAATTGAATGCAGAGATAAAGGTCAATATGGAAATGAAATAAACAGCACAATAAAAGCCATAATAGAATGGCTTAATAAAAATAATCTAGTTATAAATCTGCAGAAAACTAAAGTCATGCATTTTCACCAGCGTCTTCAGCCAGAGAATATAATTGCAGAATATAATGGTCAAAACGTAGAGCCAACCTCAGAGGCAAAATTTCTAGGAGTATATATTGACCATAAATTGACATGGGAACCTCATGCTGAAATAGTGTGCCAAAAGTTAAGTAAAACTGCCTTTATACTGTATAACTTATCTAAAAAAGTAAATATGAATGCGTTGTTGACAGCATATCATGGTCTAGTTGCTTCATTATTAAGATTTGGTATCATATTTTGGGGTAACTGTAGCGAGAGGGAACGAATATTCAAGGCACAAAAGCGATGCCTTAGGTCAATGACTGGTCTTAAGTCGACAGAAAGCTGTCAACCTGTATTTAAATGCTTAAAAATTCTGACATTTCCATCCTTGTATATTCTAGAAGTTGCCTTATTTGTTAGACCGAATCAGCATTTATTCACACCATTGGATGAAATAAGGCAGTGCACTAGACCAATAAGGACCAAGTATAAAAACCTACTGTATACAGGTGGCTATAAAACCGCCTTACTAAAAAAGAATATTTTACAAATGGGTCCTCTTATTTATAACAAACTGCCGAGAAATTTAATGGAAATACCAGTCAAAATGTTTAAAAAGCAGCTAACAAAACTACACACATCAACACCGTCTAAGGATATTTTGTATAAAGTTATTAAACTCAAAAAATACTGGCCAGTTTTAAATTCATTTGAAGAAAGCTTATTTTGTAAACCTTTTTGAACGATTCTAAATTTGAATTTGAAAAAATAAATTAAAAACAAAAGACTTACGCGGCATAATGGTAGCGAAGTCCGAAGGTTTCATTTACCCACAGTAGTTTTTGCCTATTTTTTTGTGTCAAATTTAAGTTTTATAACAAGTTATCGGTTAATTTCGAATTAATGTTATTGTGTGCATCATGCAGCGGCGCTATTTAACGAGAGAGGAATTGTTAAGGGCAGTAGGCATGTTCCAAACTGGGGCTACTCAACGGGGTATTGCCGAGGAGATTGGAACAAGACAAAACGTGATATCAAGGTTATGGTCACGTTATCGTGCTACTGGTGATGTGGCTGAAAGACACCCAGTCGGGAAGCGCATTACCACTCAACGACAATACCGATTTTTGCAAGTTGCCGCGAGAAGACAACCAAATGTTATGGCCGTGCAGTTGGTTCAGAGGCTCCAGTCAGAGCACCAGTTGCTTGTGAGTGACCAAACTGTGAGGAGAAGGCTGCATGAAGCTAATCTTCATGCTCGCAGACTGCTTCGTACTCCAGCACTACGCCGAGGAAATCGTGGACGACGACTAGAGTGGGCTCGTGAAAATTTGCTCTGGGAAGATAACCAGTGGTCTGTAGTGCTGTTTACCGATGAGTCCCGGTTCGGTTTCCATCCCGATACACGTAGAGTACGTGTTTGGCGAGTTCCTGGTCGTGAGAGCCGTATGCAACATCCTCAGGAAGTCTATTCATACCACGGCGGGACAATTATGGTTTGGGCGGGAATTCGTGTTGGTGGAAGAACCGACCTCGTTTGGATCAGAAACACCATGACGGCTGAAAAATACCGTAACGAGATGCTAGTACCAATAATCTACCCCCATCGACTACAAATGGGCCAAGAATTCACGCTCATGCACGATAACGCCCGTCCGCACACAGCGAGAGTGGTGACGAGCTGGTCGCAGGAGCACGACGTATCGGTCTTAGGCTGGCCCGCTCAATCGCCTGACCTAAACCCGATAGAACATGCGTGGGACATGCTCCAAAGAAGGGCTTTGAGGAATTTCCCTGCAAACATTGCGACAGAAGAGCAACTTTTTTTGCATCTTAGCCGGACTTGGGACAATATATCGCAGCAAGACTTGGATAACTTAATCCAAAGCATGAAAAACCGTTGCAGGACCGTTATTAACGTCATGGGGTGTTTTACTGACTACTGATTTTTCACATAACTGTTAAAAACAGATTAATTTTTCCTTATTTTTCACTTTTTCTTGAGAAACACATTCATTGTTAGTTTTACCATTATTTCACGTTTTTTCTTTATTTGAATAAAAATTTGTTTACGCAAAAAAAATTAGTTTTCTTTTATTCTGGAGTGTAGTCTGATAAATGGGCTTTATAAAAATATATGCATGTTGTATGTTATTTATAATAAATTTTGAGTAAATTGAGTAAATCCAAAATATCCCTAGACAGTGTTGATGTGTGTACTTCTGGACAAGTGTTACTACACAATTAAAGACTTCTTATTTGACAAGACAATCGAGTAAAACCTAATATCTGTGATTCTCAATTTATTTATTACTTATTATGTACTTACCAAATTTCGAATGACATAAAAACACTGTACCTAATAACTTGATTGACATTGTATTATTTCCATGATATTTTTTTTTTTTTTTTTTTTTTTTTTTTTATTGTATGTGTAATGAAGCAGCCGTTTAATTAATTGTCAAAATTACTATAAATTCAATGTTTTACTATAATATTTTGCATGCCGAAAGGTAAAATGTATCGGGACAAATTTATTGACATAAACATCTAATCTGTATACCTACATTATTGGCAAATAAATGATTCTGATTCTGATTCTGATTCTGATACTGTATTTAGACTGCCTCGTTGGTCTAGTGGTCGCAAGCGCTAATGTTCAGCTTGAGCTCTTGGGTTCGATTCCCGGATCGGGTAAAGTGATATTGGGTTTTTCCAACCCAAATGTCTCAGTGGCAGTTAGGAGTCTCGATTTGTGCCGGTTGATGGCCATAGGCTCGCCTCCTGTTACATGGGACTTAATATAATTGGCAAAATGTGGGAGTACTATAGATACACCTCTGCATATTCGTACATACATAATACAGGCGTAATGCTATGCGGTTCTAGATTATAAAAAAACTCGTCACAGGCCAACAAGCCTTTGGTTGCACATTCACTGTCTTACTAATATTGTGTAAAGTCAGATTATTATGAAAAAACCGGCCAAGTGCGAGTCGGACTCGCGCTCGAAGGGTTCCGTACCATTATCTATAAAATCACATCTGTTGTATGGGAGCCCCCCTTAAATATTTATTTTATTTTAATTTTATTATTAAAGTAAAACTACAACTGAGTATTTTGTGAATATTTCAAGTGCCTACCTGTTGCCATTATTGATATCGAGCAAAAAAGGGCAAAAAAAAATCGCGTTTGTTGTATGGGAGCCCCCTTAAATATTTATTTTATTTTGTTTTTAGTATTTGTTGTTATAGCGGCAACAGAAATACATCATTTGTGAAAATTTCAACTGTCTAGCTATCGCGGTTCTTGAGATACAGCCTGGTGACAGACAAACGGAGGGACAGACGGACTGACAGACAGCGAAGTCTTAGTAATAGGGTCCCGGTTTTACCCTTTGGGTACGGAACCCTAAAAACGACTGTGTAATCAATGTAACCATATTTTTTTATGTAAATCTTGTCATATCTTTACACAGCTCTTATTTGTAAGATGACTAGTATATTTAAAAGTACATATATTGATGTTAATAGCTCATGTTTAAATATTTTTACTAAAGTAATTCAGCTTACCAATCCCGCCATTCTCCTCTCGACTCCGAAGCCTCTCAGCCTCTAACATCTCGCTCTGTCTCTGCATCCTTTTGAACAAGTCCACTATCCCCTTGGGAACTACTCTTTCAGCCACAGTTTCCACCACACTCCCCACCACACTGCCTGCCAATCCGAAGATCACTGACAAAGCATCTGTCTTCGGAGCAGTCGTTGGCACTACATCTTTAGAATCGTAGTAATCTTCTGGTACCTCTTCGTGATCTTCTGTGTCTAGCTCTGTGAAGATTGGCACGTCAGGATCTGAGTCTCCTCCATCTGCACTTAAGTCTACTCTACTGATATTCTCCCGACTTGTAGTATTTGATGGTACTGTGGTAGATTTCTCAAAGTTTACTTCAGTTGCGTTTGTTATAGGCAATAAAGTGCTTTGGGTCTCAAATGAAATCTCAGTTGTAGTATCATATGTTATAGATGTGTCTACTTCGGTGGTTTCAGGATGTTTACTTGTATATTTCTCTGTAATTGGCACTTCTGTGGTGCTTTCATCGTCACTGTAATACGTCGTAGTATCAATTTCTTGTGTAGATGTCGGTAAGGTTACCGTTTGTTTGATTTCTACTTTCGGTGTTCTTCTTGTAGTTGACAGTGGAATAACTGTCAAGTCAGGTTCCTCGGTACTTTCTAGTATACTTATAAGAGTATTTTCAGTTGTACTTATCAGTTCTAAAGGTATGACACTATAGTCTATGGTTGATGTTGCTTCTAATTTGGCTTCGGTTTTATTTCTATCGCTATCTAGTTTCTTATCAAGATCCTTAACTATGGTATATCTATTTGTTTCTTTGTTGAAGTATTCATTTGAGTTCCATGGGATCGTCCCGTACTTCTTGTCGTATTTGAGGGTGTACTCCTCATCGAAGTCAATGATACTATTATCAAGGTTGTCTTCTCCATATTTGACGGGTTTCTGGGTGGAGACGATGGACTTAGAGTGGGAGTATGCTGGACAACTCAGCAGGAGCACAGCACTTATTATAAAGTGCCTCATTTTCTTCCTCCCATGGTGATGCATTCTTGTTTAGCCATCTGTAACAAAGGAAGAAAATAATTTAGATGATAACGTTTGTCATATTCTCAATTTCTACAGCATCATTCGTTGGTGTCTTATTTGTGTGAGTACCGAAAGATAAAGGTTCACTTTTTAAATCCTTAAGTACACTACCTTCTGCCCGCAGCTTTGTCCGCGTAAAATATATTGTTGGTGCATCGCATCGCCCGCCAGCGCTTTTACTTTGATTTCGCTTGGCGCTCTTTTTGATGTTTTATCTTTTTGCTCGGCTCATAAGGGTTTTAGCGTGATGTTAGAAAGACAATAACATTCGTCAAGAATTGGACTATCCAATGAAAAAATATTTTTTCAAATCCGAATGGTAATTCCAGAGATTAGAGCGTTCAAACAAACGAACTCTTCAGCTTTATCATTAGTATAGTATACATATGTATAGTAGAAGATATTATTGTCCTTGTCACACAAGGGATAACAAACACCAACATTACAAAAACTTTAATCCCCTACACCTCGTTATAATGTTGCAATTAACCGCACAATAAGTATATTGTAAGAACGCATAACATAACGACGTCTATTGTATGACGTTACATAACGTTCGCAGCAGATGCGCACGCGCACGCGTCTGACGTACGGTATATAGACGTACAACATGCTACTTAGAGGTTTTGGAAATATATGGAAACAAATATAAATTAATTTCTTATTAGAATTAAGTAACTTCTTTTTTGTTTTATCGTGTTTAGATATCGATACTCATCTCGTCTGCGGAGTTTCGCTAGCTAATTTAATTTAACCCTGTATTTTGTAGGATTTTCTATTTCTGAGTGCTCCTAATGAGATCTCTAAGCGGATTTTATGACAAATTATTAATAAACACTTAGAATATAAAAGACGTCTGGGGATAGTACTATCCTGCGGGGTAATAGCGTAACACACTAACAGTAAGAATGGCTTTCATTTTGAGAGTTCAACAACATTCATTGCGTTATTTACGTTGTTGAGCAGACAAATTTTTCGAACATATGAAGCAATGGATTAGCAATATCATTCAAAATGATTCAGATTGCGATTAATAGTGTGTTACGAAATTAGGGTGGACCTTCAGCTCAATCCCAACGAGGATGTCTAGACTGAGTTAAACCGGGAATTTTGAAGCAATTCGGAAATGGTTTACAGCATTCACAAGATCATTGATACATAAGATGTCCCTGCCTGGACCTTAACATTGTAGGAAGTGATAATTATTACGTTAATAGTCACTGTACATGGAAAAACCAGGTCGTTATTAAAGAATTTTATTTTGTTCCGCATGTCGCTATTCGCTGAATGAATTCAATTGAAAGTTATTTTTGCGAAATAAGTTTATGTCATTGAATTCCTGAATGTCCATTTCCACTTCATTTTTTTAATACACGTGCATTTAAATAGCCTATCTAACTGAAGGATAAAAATAAGATACTTAGACATACTAATACAATGGAAACGTAACTGTTACTGATTCGACTTAGTAAAATTGCTTGTGCTTTACCAACTCGCAAAAAAATTAAATATTGACACACTCCTAACGTAAATATTGACACACTCCTAACGTAAATATTGACACACTCCTAACGTAAATATTGACACACTCCTAACGTAAATATTGACACACTCCTAACGTAAATATTGACACACTCCTAACGTAAATATTGACACACTCCTAACGTAAATATTGACACACTCCTAACGTAAATATTGACACACTCCTAACGTAAATATTGACACACTCCTAACGTAAATATTGACACTCTCCTAACGTAAATATTGACACACTCCTAACGTAAATATTGACACACTCCTAACGTAAATATTGACACACTCCTAACGTAAATATTGACACACTCCTTACGTAAATATTGACACACTCCTAACGTAAATATTGACACACTCCTAACGTAAATATTAACACACTCCTAACGGCATACCACGGATTGTAGTTTCGGTTTTGAGGTTTGGCATCATTTTCTGGGGCTATTCTTCTGGTAGGGAAAAAGCATTTAAAATACAAAAAAGATGCTTAAGGTCAATGTGTGGTTTGAAAGCAACAGACAGCTGTATACCAGTTTTCAAGGAGCTTAAACTGTTAACATCACTGTACATTTTGGAAGAGGCACTGTTTATAAAACAAAATGTAAAGTTATTTGACAAAGTCTCTACAGTACGAGAAGTTCCCTTTCGTACCCAATACAAAAATAAATTATGCACTGTGAAATGCAAAACAGCATTAATGAAAAAAAGTATTCTTGGTATGGCACCTCGTATCTTTAATAAGATTCCAGATAGTTTTAAGGAAATTACTTATGTGAAATATAAAAAAACCTGACCAATTGACTTATAGAAAGATGTTATTATACTGTTCACTAATTGACTTATAGAAAGATGTTATTATACTGTTCACTAATTGACTTATAGAAAGATGTTATTATACTGTTCACTAATTGACTTATAGAAAGATGTTATTATACTGTTCACTAATTGACTTATAGAAAGATGTTATTATACTGTTCACTAATTGACTTATAGAAAGATGTTATTATACTGTTCACTAATTTACTTATAGAAAGATGTTATTATACTGTTCACTAATTTACTTATAGAAAGATGTTATTATACTGTTCACTAATTTACTTATAGAAAGATGTTATTATACTGTTCACTAATTTACTTATAGAAAGATGTTATTATACTGTTCACTAATTTACTTATAGAAAGATGTTATTATACTGTTCACTAATTGA
The DNA here is from genome assembly GCA_947507525.1 of Apamea epomidion. Lineage (NCBI taxonomy): Eukaryota > Metazoa > Arthropoda > Insecta > Lepidoptera > Noctuidae > Apamea > Apamea epomidion. The sequence continues at coordinate 17,053,433 of OX382246.1, read as the reverse complement.
CTTATAGAAAGATGTTATTATACTGTTCACTAATTTACTTATAGAAAGATGTTATTATACTGTTCACTAATTTACTTATAGAAAGATGTTATTATACTGTTCACTAATTGACTTATAGAAAGATGTTATTATACTGTTCACTAATTGACTTATATAAAGATGTTATTATACTGTTCACTAATTGACTTATAGAAAGATGTTATTATACTGTTCACTAATTTACTTATAGAAAGATGTTATTATACTGTTCACTAATTTACTTATAGAAAGATGTTATTATACTGTTCACTAATTTACTTATAGAAAGATGTTATTATACTGTTCACTAATTTACTTATAGAAAGATGTTATTATACTGTTCACTAATTTACTTATAGAAAGATGTTATTATACTGTTCACTAATTTACTTATAGAAAGATGTTATTATACTGTTCACTAATTTACTTATAGAAAGATGTTATTATACGATAGATTACAGCGTTTGCCTAGCCTTTTTCCAACTATGGTGGGGTCAGCTTCCAGTCTAACCGAATACAGCTGAATTACAGCTTTACTTTACATAGAGCGACTGCCTATCTGACCTCCACAACCCAGTTATTGGGTAACACGATACCCCTTGGTAAGACTGGTTAACAGAATTTCGGGCTTCTGACAACCCGTAACGACTTTCAAAGATCTACGAATGGCAGCTGGGACAAACGGCTTGTAGTGCTTTCAGAGACATGCAGGGATCCATGGTATATAATGCATGCATCACGTGTCGACCGGCGAGCGTAGCTTATCCAGCACCCTAATTGCGTAACACACGATCAATCTGCATCTGAATCATTTTGAAGGATTTTGCTAATCCGTTGCTTCATATGTTCGAAAAATTCGTCTGCTCAACTACGTATTATGTTGTTGAGCTGTCAAAATGAAAGCCTATTGGCTATATAGCGTTATTGGCATAAAAGTTATTTTCTTATTGCCTAACGTTAGTTTTAACCCACAACGGCCCGTCAGTCACGGGAGATTAGCATTAATATAATAGTTTCCAAATGTTGTATCATAATGACTTTTATTGTAATGTTCGGGATTGGTGTCAGTTGGTCAAATTATTTCCAAAATGTGCGAATTTTAGAATAATAGTGTTCTTATGAATAATTTATTTTAAAATCTAGGTAAGTAAATTATTTGTGAGCAGGTCGATGTATCCGAGAAAAGTCTTTTTTTGCTAGCCTATATCACATCACACGATTTTTAACACCGGTATCCTCACAAAAACGCTGTTTTGGGGAGATTGCGTTTCAAAGATTAGAAAAGTACCTACACTATTGACTCTCCATTCTTATATACGAGTACAGGGTGGCATTGACACGCAAACTGTAACCATTAATTAAGCACATGATCCTAGACCCAGCCTAGATTTTTTTTGTCGGATATTAAAAATGTGTCCATATACTTAGTACACTCACACTTCGCCAGTTATGTTTAAGTCCCACGTAATAACCCAACCACACTTTGTCCGACCTGGGAATCAAACCCAGGACCTCATGCTCAGTAGAAGCGCTTGCGACCAACGAGGTAGAGGGTTGTGTTATATTACACATTCATTTCATAAAAGTTTAGATTACATAAAACAGACATTAGGCAAAACAGTGCTTGAATGGCACTACATGACTAGACCGACCATTCACACGGTATATATTACACAAACCAATCACAGATATATACCTACTTACAATAATAATATTATAGTTACTCGGACACCCATGATATCAATACCAACACCCTTCACTTTCCGTCCGCAGGTGCAGTCAAGGAGCAACAAACGGAATGGATCTACAATAATATTACAAAGAATGGAATTATTTTGTTATTAATTTTGTAACCTTGAGGAATAGGTCGAATTCGTGATAGTGTGAAGACCTCGAATTCATACGTGTATTTATTCAAGATATTTGAGCTTTGAGTGGTGAAATTTTATATTTATTATTTTAATACTACCAGCATCCCGCGGTTTCACCCGCATAAGTCTCGATCCCGTGGGAATATCGAGATAAAAATTATTCTATGTGTTAATCCTGGGCCAAATTTCATTGAAATCCGTCTAGTAGTTTTTGCGTGACAGAGTGACAAACATCCTTCCATCACAAACTTTCGCGTTTATAATATTAGTAGGAAAGTAGGATATTGTACATACTTTAAATAATAATAGTAGGAAAGTAGGATATTGTACATACTTTAAATAATAATAGTAGGAAAGTAGGATATTGTACATACTTTAAATATCCTAACTCCTAAAATAAATATAAAAAATAGTAGTTTGTGGGTCACATAGCCTCGATACAGTCTGTGTACAAAACAGTAAGCCCGTTACCACGTCACTGATTTTTCCACCGCCGCAAGAGCTGCAGCGCTTTGCTCATGGTAAATAGTTCGTAGTACTGTAACTTTTCTGGAATAATTTCACGAAAGCTGTAACTTATCCGGGAAATAATAAGTACCAATTTTGTAATGGTGAAATAACTTGGTAATGTTCTTTGTACCGACTACATTTTCACGCAGTCTCTTGTAAACAAGAAGATCTCCCAAATTCCAGTTCTAGATATATAATATATACCTATATAAAGTAAATAATTGAAACGAACCAGTTTCTCACGATCTGTAAGGACATCGGTTGCGATACCTCCATTCTTCGAGCACCGCTCACTTGGAAGGAGCCCCGCTCTATATTGTACAGTAACTAATTGTTGCATATATTTGCAGTAATTTAAATATTTGCATATTTATAATTACGTACATGAACGTTCATATCTAGATTCTTGTGAAAAGGGCAAAGCAATCAAGGCTAAAAGCACAATTTGCTACCATCTTGGGCTGTTAATGCTCCACACTGAATGCGCAAGAGCGTCTTATTAGAAGGGCTTATTCGTTATTCCTCTCACATTTGAATTATGAATCAAATCAATATAAGATTAGAATTAGTGATGGGAGTATGAATTAGTGGCATTTACAAGACTGATGTGGGTGGAAACGCCGGGAGGGGACGACGCCCTAGAAGGACTTATAGTGACTCTATTGGTGATGTTCTTCAGAACGGTCAGGTGCGAAGTACGCGCAACCGGCGTGCGTGTGTGACCGGATGTATGAACGTAAACGAAGCAAAAGGAGTATGTAAGGATCGTATATATAGATGGCGGTCTGTAGTTTCTGCCCATGTAAGTGATACCTACAGAGATTTTACTTCAGATACAGATAATCTGTGACAGAAGGCTACCAAGGACAAGGATCTCATATACACATACTACAAACTCACGGCTCTTTCCCATGCTAGGCAGAAACTACAGACCCACCTGCTACGATCCTTATATACGTATTTCATAATAGCTATGTTATTTAAAATATTACGTAACCTACTCGTATAATGCGTGAACTAGACTGGAAACGTTTTTGGATGTGCAACATAAAAAATGTTATAATATTATCTAGACTACCTGATTTATACAATTTATGTAAAGAACGCTAAATTGGGCAATTTATAACACTATTATAATTTCTACGCCACCTAAGCAACTCTTAATGTTAAATGATTTAATTTCTGTAAGTAAGTTTCTACAAACATTTTTACATGTCAATCATATTTTATGAAAATATTGTGTATGTAAGAAAAAATCAACATATTTTTAATAAAATAAGTGATAGACATAATTTTAATACTAGAAATAAAGATAAATTAGATCAACCTTTTTTCAGATTATCTAAAGTACATACATCTTTTATGGGGTACTGTGTTAAATGTTACAACAAAATACCTTGTGAAATATTGCAATTAAATGAAAGAAAATTTAAAACTTATATTAAAATTACACTTTGTAAGCAAGGATATTACAAATTAGAGGATTATATCCAAGATAAGAATGCTTGGAAACATGCTGGTCTTGCTCCATAGGACAATCTCTAGAGTCTAGACAAAATCAAACTGGTTGCTAATGTAATTGTATAATTTATTCTTTTTTTTTTTTTTCTTTGACATTGATTTACATTCTGTAATTACTTGGGGTCACACCCGGACTTATTACTCCTTATTTATTTATGAAAATCGTCTACGTTTGGAATGTTTATGAATATGTGAGCACCATGTATCTATCACATAGTTGATCTATATGTCATGGTTACATTTATCCATTTTAATTCTTTTACCTATTGTGGTATAGTAATTTTATTTTTGGGTGCATCGTCTTCACATATAATTATATAAATAATGTATGCAATATATTGTAAAACATTTTAAAAGAGTAACGGTGGAGTTTCTTGCCCATTCTTCTCCATACGAAAACTACCTTTTGGAAGGGGCGACTAGAATCAATTTTATTTTAACTCTATTTTTGACGTTCAAAAGTGCCTTTTATGTGCCTATTTGAAATAAATGATTTGACTTTTGACTTTGACTAAAAACTAGATGAGGTCGGTTTTTCCTGTTTGACTACTCTGAGAAGAAAGGCAAAGGAAACAAGTCACAAGAGGTCACATTCTCTTCAGTCCAGACATAATCTTTGATTGAGTGACCTGTCCAGTCAGTGCACGCATCGTAACTTAACTTTTAGCCCAATTTTTATTTACACTCTTAGGAAGTCACTGGCAATAGATATTCTTCAAAATGATTCAGATTGTAATTGATAGTGTGTTACGCAACTAGAGTGCAGATTAAAATTTAATAAGCGTTAACTTATCCAAAATCATTAAATATATATATTTTTTTTTTTTATGTGGTTTGGTGCGTTTTGGTTCAACTAACCTCACTTGAGGTACTTACTGCTATCAGTTACCTTGTCTGACAGCTAACATACGACTGCTGAGGTTGGCCATATACCCTACCACCACTTATTAATTTATTCTACGGTCATTAGGTGCCCATTCTTACCAGAACTTGCTCTACTAGCCAAAAGCCCGTTAACAAACTCACATTTATTATAAATTACGCCTCATATTATTTTTATCAACAACCAGCCCTATCTATCAAGGGCATGAATTTAATCCAACCTAAAAATGTATTTATTTATTTATCACAAACAACTAACAACTAACATTACAGGAAAAATTCCTAATGCGTTAGCGTGGTCCTTAATTAAACTATATTATTCATAACTATTGTACATAACTACTTTAAACAACTATTTTAAATAACATAATACATACAATATTGTTATATTGTTTTGTTTTAATATTATTGAACACTCTGTTGTGATCTGATCTCTGATCAACTTTGATGTAGGCAAGCAGCACTTCCCGTGGGTGGCCACAGTTCTAACCTAAGCCGTTTGGTCAGGGTACCCTAGCTTAGTTACTGCGACCAGCTGTGAGAAAAGGTCAGACAATTAAAAAGAATCTCATTTATTTAAAAAGTGCACATTGTTAGGAGCCCAAAAAGTTTTAGTGGTTCATTAATTTAAAAAACCGGTCAAATGCGAGTCCGACTCGCGCACCGACGGCTCCGTACTTTGTAGGAATGTCAAAAAAAAAAAAAAAACCGACATAAACTATTTAGTTTATGACGGATTTTTTTTTTTTTTTTTTGTAATGTAACTACAAATTTATGGTTTTCGAATTTGTTCCTTTACTTGTGCTTCATAACATTTCTTCTTGCCAAATTTCATGATTCTATGTCAACGGGAAGTACCCTATAGGTTTTGATTAAGGATCATCAGTCAACGCAATCAAAAGATACAGTCTTTTGATTGCGTTGACTTAAAAGTTTGACTTTGTCACTGCTTCAAGGGATTGCAGGCTTGAGTATTTGATATTAATTTCAACTTAATACCTCTTGCTCCTCCTACGCGTTCCTGAGCAAAAGGTCTTGACAGAGGGACAACGAAGGGATCTTATAAGGGTTCCGTTTTTCCTTTTGAGCTACGGAACCCTAAAAAGCATAAGTACATCATTAGAAGGTCAATAAGTTTTTATAGGATTAGTTAAATATTTCCCTCTATCAAGCTAGCACACCTACTTTTATATTTCCATAAGTCTGTCATTCCTAGGCAGTATCTACACAAAAATAAATAATAAACTAATGATATTTCTTCATTCGTTTCAAATTCATGGTCAGTGTGGTTTAATATAACAAATAATTGCTATCGAAATACAGAGAGATGCATGTTTGCATATTTGAATGTCAATATTAAAGAAACGCCTTGTTTGTTGAACGAAACGTTTGTTCGTTGATTGACGAACAGATTGTTTAAAAGTGGTTGTTATTGTCGAAACCAGTTTGTAGCTCTTGACCTGAAACAAATCTTTGGTTCAATAATCACCAGGTACGGTAAGTGTTTTTGTTTAGTTTTTACTTTCAAAGTGCCTTGCGAAACCAAATTGGAAGCATTAAAAAGGGAAGGCCGAATTTCTAATGCTACTCTCTCCCTTATATTTTCAGATTCAAGCCATTTAAGTACAGGGTGAAATTAAATTAGCTAGCGAAACTCTGCAGACGAGATAGGTGTCGTTATCTAAACACGATATCCTACTAATAACATCATAAACGTGAACATTTAAGGATGGATGGATGGATGGATGGATGGATGGATGTTTGTTACTCTTTTACGCAAAAACTACTGAACGGATTTGGATGAAATTTGGCACACAGATAACAACACTATGTCTGTTTTTTTTTTTGTTTGATCATGTTTAGATATCGATACCTACCTATACTTAGGTGCATACCGCCTGCGGAGTTTCGCTGGCTAAATTAATTTGACCTTATATAGCGAAAAGATGAACAAATCGGCAAGTTCGGTAGCGAGGCTGACAGCACAGAATACAAGTAGGTATGGTCTGTTGGTAGCGCCACTTACAAATTAAGTGCTATGTTTGATTATTTGAATACTTAAATCAAAATTCTAATTTAAAATCACCTCAAAGATATCATTTCTCATTTGACAACCGAGGTTAATTTTTTAATGTTATATATACTATATAAATTGGCACTCAACAATCAATTTAACACGCACCCACCTTTCCATCCTCACGTACCCACACAATCACACACCCACATACTCACACACCCACTCACCTCTCACGAACGCTCCTTCCTATAAGTCAAAAGCAAATTATTGTCTAGTTTATGTTTACGAGAGACCATAATTATGTGCTTGCGGCAGACCTGGTGGCCTAACATACAGGCTTCGGCTTAGCTTAGGCACCAGGCTCCCACAATATTTTTCTTTGAGCCTATGACTGGACCATATTGTTCATTGTAATATTTTATCAGGATAATGTGGTGAGAATATAATTAAATAATTATTATTTAGCGTGAACAGGATTTTTTTTAATATTTTTGGAACAGTAGGATAGTAGGTAGGATAATGGTTAATAGCTCTTTTTCATTGCAAGGCAGATTCTTAATTGGTTCGAAAAATATGAATTTTCATCTAAAACCTCATCCCGATGTGTCGAGACTTTGATTTATTTATCGATAAATTAAAATAATAAATAAGCAAATAACACCTAATACCTAATTAATTAACAAAAATAACATAATATGTAAATGTTTTAGACATTAAAAAATAATGGTCAATAAGAAAATAACTATTGCATAAAAGTCAATAACATTATTACCAAGAGCTGTTAACGGTTGCCTCATCAACACAAACAAATATTAAATCACGCTCAGTAAAATGCCTACTGAAGTTTAATAATCACGATCACCGGCTCCTCGCCCACTATTGTTTCACCAAGACAAACATTTCGACAGCCTGCCTTGACCTTTCCTATCAACTCTCGAATCGCGACCACATGGTCACAAGACCACAATATTATTGTGGTACAACTGACCACAATGCTACTTGATTTAACTGATGATTGATTAGATCTATTGTGGTAGCCGCCTGATGGTCGGGCTAGTCCACGAATTCCAGGTCGCTCAGCGCGCTATGGAGCGGGCTATGCTCGGAGTTTCTTTGAAGGATAAAATCAGAAATGAAATTATCTGGAAAAGAACCAGATTTACCTACATAGCTTGCAGAGTAAGTAAGCTGAGGGGTCAGTGGGCTGGCCATGTTTGTCGAAGGACAGAACAGACGAGTCCTGGAGTGGAGACCGCCTATCGGCAAGCGTAGTGTGGGACGCCCCCCAGCTAGACGAACCGCCGACCATAAAAAGGTAGCTGAGACAGACTGGATGAGGAAGGCGGAGGACAGGGTGTTGTGGCGCAGCCTGGGAGAGGCCTATGTCCAGCAGTGGACTGCGATATATGTCTTCGAATTTTTGGTTGTAGGACATGCCGCATTTTCTGTTTTCCGTTTAGTGCTTTTTTTTAGAGCATTGGTGATGACGTAATTTATCTTACGCGTAAAGCGCCTTACTGGGTTCGCTACGACCTACATCTCCTACAACTCGCAGCCGTTACCAGTGGGCCTTACCTTCGGGCTAGGTCGATGTGTATGTAAGTACCTTGGTTTCCTGCGGATCTCTTCAGTTCTGACTCGATCACCTTTCAACCTTATTACCTACTAAAGGATGAAAAATGGTCAACCGCTAACTTTGTTTATTACACATCAAAACTACAACTCCCGACGAGCCCCTTCAAATAAAGTTCTACTACGATTAAACATATTATATTAAATTCAAGGATTTACCACGTTTAAATAATGCATTCAACTCGGTGGGTGCAGTAACTTGTCTATTAACCTCTGCTCCACAACCATAGCTCATGTATTTGTATGGTGTTCAGTATCTGGACGGCCATGATCCCAATATAAGTCAAACATTACGGTTTGGTGAACGGAAGGTAATCGCATTATTTATGTAGGTATTAATTCTAGAGGATGTCAATTGAACGAAAATAATGATAATAATAATGATTAATGTAATGTTTATTGTGAATCTAAGTGTTTATATCAACTCACGCCGTCTTCCCACGGAGGAGATAGAAACTACAGAACGCCACCAGCTACGATCCTTACATACTCCTTTTGCATTTTTTTATGCAGAAACTACAGTATGCCACCGCGTTCTGTAGACTCTGCCTACCCCCATGAGAAGCGCCGTGAGTTTATGTATGTTGTGCTTCAAATTAACAGTAATCTATCAAACACGAAAAGCTACAATGACAAACAATTGTAAAAATAAAGGTTATCGCTATTATTTAGAAATGATTGCATCGGTTATGTACAAGATTGCAGTGTTTTTGAAATTATTGTAATATATTTCCAGCACAATATTCAAAACGCCGATAAATATTTTGTTTTAGATAATATTTAAAAGATGCCTCTTTATTATGGTGTAAAATTGATTACTTAATACGTAAGCAAGTGTATGAACCGTATTAATAGCAGTAGCATAACATAACATAACACATCATAACATAACATAACACATCATAACATTTTTTTTTTAATGACAATGTGCTCACTCTTGACCTCAATCCAGCCCAGAGGCAGGGATGACATGTACGGTGGAACGAGCTTGCCCAGAAGAAGCCATTTCACTCTCGCCAAAAAAAGATTCGGGTTGTATGAACTCGGGAATGCTGACGCAGGCCGACCATTCCAGTACATAACATAACATAAAACATCATAACATAACGTAACATAACACATCATTACATAACACAACATAACGCCTGTATGCCCCGAAGGGTAAGACAGAGGTACACCCACATTTCGTCAGTTATGTTTAAGTCCCATGTAATAGGGGACAGGCCTATCGCCATCACCCGGGCACACATCCAGGCTCTGGGCTGGTACTGAGAAAACCCAGGAATCAAACCCAGGACCTCATGCTCGGCAGTAGCGCTCGCGACCACTAGACCTACGAGGCAGTCAGTGCAGTAGCACTTAGCGAATAATAAAGCGAGGTTTACAATATGAAACTAATGTCGTGAAACAGTAACTTGATTGTTCTGTAGCTAAATAACGCCCGTTTTTTTTTAAACCTATATATTTAACTAACACGCTGTAATAGAGAAATTATCACAATTATTTCAGCAAGCTTATCTGAGCAAGTAACATGATATAAGGACGTGTAAGTTGAATTTATCATATTTATAGTCCTCCAGACGTATTTCGGCCATGGCGGCCAATCTCAACTCACGACTTGCCTTCGGCGCGGGAGAAATTAGAGTGCTATTAGCAGCGCCCTACGGTTTCACCCGTATGTTACTCTAATCATTAAATCAGAAATGTATATAGTGTAAACAATTGTTGGTTAACCTAAATAAATAAATAAGGTTCGATCCCGTGGGAATATCGGGATAAAAGTATCCTATGTGTTAATTCTGGTTATAAACTATTTGTGTGCTAAATTGTATCCAAATCCGTTCGGTAGTTTTTGCGTGGCAGAGTAACAAACATCCATCCTCACAAACTTTCGCCTTTAGAATGATAGTAGGATAGCCTGAAACAGAACACTCAAGCCGCTGTTTCACGACACTAGTTCCAAAATGTAAGCCCCCCCTTTATGATGATTGAATTGTTCATTAGCTCATTCTCTACGACATCGACATGACAAACTGCGACAAAACAGCAGCAGTACAAACATTTAGAAACGGTCGTATACCGTGCGAAACAGCAATAAAATGCAAATATTTCAACTGTACCTACAGACAGGCACAAGAAACGCCACAATGAGATAGAAATCGCTGGAACTGCAGCTTGCGACATAGAAATCTTTGGTGAATTGATTGTAGGGGTAATGGAAGTTTGAAAACGTCCGATATTTTGTTAGAAATAGCGGTCAAGTGCGATATATAAGTCATGAAGAGGTAAAAGAAATCGGATTTCGCCCTACGTGAGGTATGGAAACATAATTAACCTTTTTTCGAGGGTCTTTGACTGAAATAACATGAAAAAAAAGTGGTTTCTTTCATGTTGGTCACAGTCAACCGCAAATTAGTGGCCACCCTTGTAGTGTTTATGGTGCTTATAATAACAAAGTTTCAGGTATGTAAAACTAATACTGGGCCCCCGAGTGGTGGGTTACGGCCCATGTCCTCTCCGTGACGTCACAGCGGGCCCTATCAGAATCTCAGCGCTGCGATGTTTATTATTCAAATGTCGCAGCATCATGCTGAGATTGGAGCATTTTGGCTTCGTATAGGACTTTCTATTTCATTTTTTTTCGCTACTTTTTTAATATAACTAAATTATTTATTTTTTATTGTGTTTAGTTTATTAGGTTGTGATCTTCCTGTATGAGTTGCAATAAATACTTTTTCTTTCTTTCTTTCTCTCGCCGAGAGGAGGCCTGTGCTCCAGCAGTGGGAACGCTATAGGCTAATTAAGGTAACTCTAATCAACTCTAACTAGTCTGTACGAGTATTGTCCCACTGCTGGGCAAATGCCTGCATCTCCCTGTTCCACACAATTCACAATCTCTCTCTGTGAACCAATTTTTCTTTCGCTCTTGTGTTATCAAAAACTATACACAAGTATTATTTTATTGCAGTTATTATGAAGGGTTATGAAGTTTAAGATAGGCGGGCAGATTGAGTACAGTGAATATGACTGGCTTCAAAGTTGGTGGCGCAGCGGGACCACTCTTAAATGTTCAAGGGTCGGTCAGTCAGAAATATGAAACTAGTAAAAACATAATTATAAAGTTCAAAATTCAAAACATTCATAAAGTCCCCAAAACCCTTCATTTTGTAACACATCGTGATGTTATACGTTGTATAAATACTGTCACCAAGGTATCAAAATTTTCACGGTAAGATGGTTATAGAATAGCACAGATCCTCTTGTGAATCTGAACAAGTTATTCTTGTGAAACAACTTTTATTTGTGACAGCAATGAGTCGCCCTGGGAGGCAATTGACCCAGAATCAGTGGAGTTAACGTAATCTTGATCAACATAATTAACATGACTGTTTTAAGAGAACGCAAAGTGGTGCTTGTCACCACCACTCTCCTGCCCCTATCCCAATTAGCTTGGGGTCAGCGCAACGTTTCTTCCATACTTCTCTGTTAGTCGTGAGCTTGTGGCTAAATAATAACAGCCGCACGGGTCGATCGATCAGGTTAAGTTACACTTGCCGCGGTTGGTCCGTGGATGGGTGACCATCTTTACATACCAAGACCACTCCATGCCTCGAAAAGCACGTTAAGCCGTTGGTCCTGGCTGTCATTCGTGGATTTTTGACAGTCCTGACGGCTCGTCAGAAGCCCGAAAGTCAGACAACCAGTCTTACCAAGGGGTTTCGTGTTACCCCGTTACTGGGTTGTGGAGTTCAGATAGGCAGTCGCTCCATGTAAAATACTGGTAATCAGCTGCATCCGGTAAGACAGGAAGCTGACCCCAACATAGTTGGGAAAAGGCTAGGTAGTAAAGTGGATTGCTTGTATAATGTAAAAACAATATGTTTGTCACTCAGATTAAACTGCCATCTTCTTGATTTCAAGCTATGCGCCATTTTTCTGAATCTATTACTTCGCTAATATATATATATCTATCTGTATACTATACTAATAATAAAGCTGAAGAGTTCGTTTGAACGCGCTTATCTCTGGAACTACCCGTCTGATTTGAAAAAATCGTTTTCTTTTGAGAAGCCTAATTCTTGAGAAGGCTGAGGCTATTTAATATGGCTCTAGGACTCTTAGGAGTCGAGCAAAAAGCAAAAAAGTTAGAAAGAGCGTTATGCGGAAATGTAGTGATAGCGCGGGCAGGCGATGCGATGCGACGCGGTGGGGGGGGGGGGGGGGACGCTGGTCAAGACATTCTCGCGGACGAGCTCGCGGGCTGAATCTAGTGCTTCCATAATCAGTGAACTTAGAAGTGCCTGTTCTTTGTAGCCGATGGTTTATCAAAAGCTTCTTACAGTTTGAGTAGACGACTCAGGTTGCAATGTTTGCTACTTTCAAAACAAAGGAATATCGCTCACCAATTAGATAAATTGATGAGTTGAAGGAGGAAATTGTGGTTCAGACCGACGGACAGACATTAAATCCAACATTAAGATGGTTGATTGATCGGCTCATACTTAGTTTAAACCAGAAAATGGACTTCAGGTGCTCGACCCTCTAAACGTATAGGTAACATCTTCAAAGATAATGCAATTGGTCAAACTATAGTAGTAACTTAAACAATTTGAACGACCACTTGTTAAGACTGTCGCAACTGAAGGCAATACGGCATTACTACATGTACTTGTGCTTTTAAACATTACACAGCCAGTTAGAATGTACGGAATACTTGAGTACTTGGGCTTGAGAGTTGTTGACAAAGAACTTTAATGTTAGTGTTGTCTTAAGTTAAACCTTAGTGGAAGATGAGGTGATATGGTGGATGAGGCCAACCCCAACCAATGTACAGCAGTGGGCTGGTAGAGACTGACCCTGAGGAATTGGAAGTGTAAGCATTTGCATAATCAGCCTATAACGTTCCCACTGCTGGGACACAGGCCTCCTCTCTGAGAGGGAGTGGGCCGTAATCCACCACGCGGGCCCAGTGCGGGTTGGTAGATGTCACATGTCTTCGAATTTTTGGTTCTAGGATATATTATATATTCCTGGTTTACTCGCGATGTTTTCCTTCACCGTTTCGAGAGCAGTAGTGATGAAATGAATTAAACAAAGTAGAGCGCCTGTCTGGGTTCGAACACTTCGAACCCACGACCGTAACCCGTAACCCGTTCGTAAGTCGGGCCCGCTAGCACTGTGCCACCACTGCTCAAGTCCCTCCGCTTTTTTAACCGACGAATAAAAACGAAGGAGGTTCTCAAGTTGACGCGTATATTTTTTTTTTAATGTATGACCACGCATAACTTTTTTCAGAATAGTCTGATTTTGATAATTAATTTTTTGTTGAAAAGGGTATAGATCCCCAAAGTTGGTTCCATATAAATTTGGAAAAAAGAATCCAACCCAAAGGGTGGGAAAATAGAGGTGATTTATTGTTCACTCACAGATTTGAGTGAATGCTGAGTTGTGCTCTACTCAGTGCCACATATGCCTTTTGCAAACCATTAGTAGATTATAGCCACAAAAAAATATAAAATAAAAACTTTTCAACAAAAAAATCAAACCGCCGAAAAAACTGAAAAGCAAAAAATAATAACCTTTTTTTTATTTAACCTTTATAGCTAAGTTCTTAAACTAATGTAAGTAATACCTAAATAATTTTGAGTTGAGGCCGTTTAAATTTAAGGCAATTTAGTAGCCGACTGAAAATTACTTAGGTATAATTACATTAGTTTAAGAACTAGTTATTAAGGTTAAATAAAAAAGGTTAATTATTTTTTGCTTTTCGGTTTTTTCGGCGGTTTAATTTTGGTTAAATACACTTTTAGAGCTGCATTATAAGTAATTAAAACGATTATTATTTACCACAGACATAAAATATATATTATCTAGGTACATTTGTAAAAGGGATGTCGCGGAATCGCGGACACTTCTTTAAAAAACATATTACAGAATTTAATTTGGTTCAGTTTTTAATAACGATGACTTAACTCAGGAATTAACAAGAATTTGCATAACGTGAGCGTATTACGTTAACCGTATTAAGGTTAAAAACATACTGTTACATAAAACATATCAAAACATGCCTTCTGGAAGTATCAGAGAAACTCAAAAATCATAAGGTCAGCTACTCGCAACCAAATAAAAAGAACTTTTAATTGAACCCACCTGAGTGCAACCGGCGAAAATACTTAAAAAAATCACGACACTTTGTTCAAAAACTCTCACTTTAGTTTATGGTAACTCATTCGATACAAACACAAAATTAAAAAAAAATAATCAAATATTTTTGAATAAAGAAACCACAATCGATTCACAGTCATCAATAAATAAAAATAAAGTTTTAAAAAACGAACTAAGCTGTACGTAGAGCCGCGCGCGGTTGGCGCCAAAACGCGGTGAAATGTCAGTTGCAGCGCGCGAAAGGTCGCCCGCAATATGGCGGGGAGCGAAATATTGTTCATGTAATTTGTTATACCGGAAAATATTATGAGACTACGTCGTGTTATGTGACGTAGCATAATTTATGTAATTTAAGAGACTGGTAGGTAAAATGATAATGATGTAACAACTTCTTCATAAGTACCTACATAAGCGTATTTCAATTGACTTGAACAAAATGAACTTTAACCTACCTTTGCTTGTGCTTAGGTACTTTTATACAGACATCGACGCGCTACCTGTTACCATGGATTCAGTACGTATGATTCTAAACGAGCCCCTGCGTTGTAATTTTTCGTCTATTAAAAAAAATGCTTTTCCATACATTTTGACCGCGTAGGTAGGTACGAAAGGTTAAGGTAGGTTTTCTATGAAACAGCTTTTGTTGTGATAACCGACTAATAATTTCTTCGCTAGGGGCCTAGAAGCATGTGCTGAATACATGGTTTCAGTTTGTGCATCAATGTACCTGCTACCCTATACGCCCGTAGAAACTAATCCTTCTTAGTAAGTTTGGGGGAAAAAAAACATTGGTACGAGTAATTACATTTAAACCCTGTAAGAAACGCATGTATTTAAAAGACTGATGAATATAAATGCTCTCATGGATGGAGAAGAAGAGGAAGACCAAAGAAAAGACGGATGATATGAAAGAGAAGTGAGTGAATGATACAATGACGGCTGACAGGGGAACAGAATGGAAGAGGTTGCAGACTGAATAGAAGAAAAAAAACTTGTTGCTTCTACCCCAAGTAATATGGGACATGAGCAGGGAGGTAAGTAAGGGTGGAGTTTCTTGTCCATTCTTCTCCATACAAAACCTTTTGAAAGGGGCCACTAGAATCAATTCTATTTTATTTTGTAAATTTTGACGTTCAAAAGTGCCTTTTATGTAGGTACCTATTTGAAACGATTTGACTTTAACTTTGATGAGGACGGCTTTTCTTAAACATTGCGCACTGCACTTCTCGATAACTCCACATCAGGAGCCCGATTCTTACGCATCTCGCGTTCGTTATTGACATTCGACTCGAACTTTCCCTCGACAAAATCAAGCCGAGCTATTCTCGCCATGTCGATTCGCGCATTTGTCGCAGGAAAGATACGCGACATGCCTTAGTTACGAGTTTATAAACATCTTACAAGACGCTGCGACTGTCACAACAAGGAAAAACACACGAAGAAAACTTCAGGCTTCCGCCAAACTTGTAAACTGTGGATAGTTGTTGCTTGTGTAGCGTCGATGAATGAGACACATGAGATACAGAGGCGGAAGGAGCCGGATTTAAAACCAGTGAAATGGACAAGGACAGCTTTACCAGGATTTACTTCTAGTGAGAATAGATGTTTTTGGATATCTCACCGTTTTATAAGCGACATACGGAGACGAGCGGCAGTCACTTCATGCGACACGAACGCGAGATGCCCGAGAATTGGGCTCCAGGTGACACTAGCTAAATATGTTCGAACATTACTCGCCATACTTACTGTCGAAGGTTGGTCACTGCACTGTGCCGCCTATTGTGCACAGGAAGAACATTTCGTAGATGTGACGCATTTAGAACTGGGGTTTTGGATGCAAACATCATTAACATGTGAAAAAAGTTTTGTTATTTTGTCTAAGCCAGCTTTTGTTCCATTTCAAAATCAAAAGTAATTTATTCAAACTTTTTTGAACGTCAAAATTACATTAGACAGTCTCCCTTCCTAGTGCTTTAGCTGGGAAGAATTGGTGCAACATACTCTGCAGCAGCACAGCTGTCTGTTCAGTTAGAAGAACTTGATTCAGCCTCTTTGGTGGGCAACCTTTTTTCTTAATAATGGTGGAAAAGTCAGATGCCAGTGTGAAACGAGGAGTTTCATAGCCAGCATTTGATAGATTCCCAAGTAAGTTAAATCCCTTCAATCGCCTTCAATCTCTTCAATTCTTGAGGAAGGTTAGGACCCAGAGGAGCCGAGCAAAAAGAAAAAAAGTCTGAAAGAACGGTAAGCGAAAACAAAGTAATAGCGCTTGCATTGCGACACAACGCGATGGGTCGGTTAACAAAAAAATAATGCGGACGAAGTCGCAAACAGAAGCTAGCGCAGGATATAAGTAGAATTAGGTTATATGTAAAAAGCTACACAGCTGAAGCAAGCCTCATGTTTTCAACACAAGACAGATTTGACAAAGAGTCTCCTCCTTAAAGTCACGATGTGGCAACATTGTATTAAAGACAAGGCAGGGATGTGCGCAATTAGATTTATTATCGAGTGTGAAGGGAAATGTGTGGCAATGTGTAGTGGATCCTTCGCAGTGATGATAGTATCGTTACCTGGTAGGTGCGTTGCGAATTCACCGGCGGGCAAAGATAATCCTCTGCCGGCAGTACCATATTGTTAACGAGGAACTTCGACTATTAAGAATTGCGACATTAATATAAAGGGTCCTATCACTTTGAAATATGTTTTTGAATAGGTACCTATATCTTGACTTTCCAGAGATTAGATGACAAATATTGGCGATGGAACCTGCATTCCAAATAACATAATGAAGGTCGTGAGAATCCGCTGGATGCGAGAAGGACAGGAGGAGAAGCCTATGTCTAGCAGTGGACTTCTTTCGGCTAAAATGATGATGGTGAAAAACTACCTCTTCAGTGAGCATTTTCATCCATACGAGTACTTTATATGCACATGTAGACTCTGAAATAAATCAAGGGCAGACGATATTTTGGAAAACCCACTCATTATTTTATAACAATAATCAAACCTTTAGACTACTACTATTCCTCACTTTAGCCGAAAAACGTCCACTAGGCATAGGCCTCCCCCAGCGTCACCACCAGTCCTATTTTGCTCGCATCCAGCGAATTCACGCGACCTTCAACATTATTCCAAACGCTGGTTCCATTGCCAATCTCTGAAAAGTCAAGCCAATATTCATACCCATATTTAAACCAGTATTTAAATATAAAACTAAGCCTTCGCACCATATGTCACGAGCACCAGCAGAGTGAAGCAGTCATTACTTATTACATAAACTTGCGACAAGGCCGCCTCAGATGCACGGACTGATAACAAGTTGCGCTAAACAACATTAATGCTACTTTTTGTGCGTTCCAGTAAATGGTCTGTGACCTACATGCTCTGACCATGTCAGGAGATACTTAGAGGACTAATTGTATAAATCTGGTTTAGTTTAATGTAATATTTATTTGGTTCTGTAAAGAAGTGATCATTTTTAGGTTCCGTAGCCAAATGGCTAAATACGGAACCCTTATGGATTCGTCATGTCTGTCTGTCTGTCCGTCCGTATGTCACAGCCACTTTTTTCCGAAACTATAAGAACTATACTATTGAAACTTGGTAAGTAGATGTATTCTGTGAACCGCATTAAGATTTTCACAGAAAAATAGAAAAAAAACAATCAATTTTGGGGGTTCCCCATACTTAGAACTGAAACTCAAAAATTGTTTTTCATCAAACCCAATCGTGTGGGGTATCTATGGATAGGTCTTCAAAAATGATATTTTTTCTAAACTGAATAGTTTCCGCGACAGATACTTCCAAATTGGTAAAATGTCGTCCCCCCCCCCCCCCCGTAACTTCTAAAATAAGAGAATGATAAAACTAAAAAAAATATATGATGTACATTACCTACCATGTAATCTTCCACCGAAAATTGGTTTGAACGAGATCTAGTAAGTAGTTTTTTTTTAATACGTCATAAATCGTAAATCGCAATTTACCTTTCATTCAATCAACTCAACGGAACCCTTCATGGGCGAGTCCGACTCGCACTTGGCCGCTTTTTTAGGTTCCTATAAGTTATTGCTCGTTGGTAGTGAATAGTCATCTTTTACTCCATCTTATTATTGGAATAAAAACGATTCATCAGGTTTTTTTTTTATTTTTTCTGCTTTTCAAATATCGTGTGCCTGTCTGTGCTGAATAAGCGTATAAATACAGCTCCAACGTCGTCATACGAGCGATTACAACTTTTCAACTATTATAACTCACTTTTCTCAAGTGAGTATCACAAACCTTGATTCCCTCCTGTGAGAAATATTTGAACAACCAGCAAACAGATTTGCAATAAGAATAATATCTCCAGCTGGCGCCGTAGCCTTTTAGACTGCATAAGAGTCATTTATAATGTAACCACATAACAACTAGCA
This sequence comes from Apamea epomidion, assembly GCA_947507525.1. NCBI lineage: Eukaryota > Metazoa > Arthropoda > Insecta > Lepidoptera > Noctuidae > Apamea > Apamea epomidion. The sequence goes on along the minus strand of OX382246.1, from coordinate 17,034,399 downwards.
CAAATAAATAATTGTCGTACACACAGATAATTTACAAAATACACAGTTTCTCACAAAATATGAGCATCGTCTCACGTTCCGCAGTAACCGAATATTAGACCGCATTGTAGATATGTATTTATAATGACGACCACAAACCGCCAATGAGACAATTATTGTATTGGAACGAAAATGGAAATTGTTACACGTTGGAATACGTGGTTTATGATATATCTTTAATGCATCTTGTTTCACAACTGTTAGTAGAGGTCCCAATATGTTACCTTGTAGAAGCTACCCTTATGAAAGAAGGATTTAATTAATATTTCATAACATTTGTAATGCTGTTTTATTTGTTTATGCCCGCGGCTTCACCCGCATGGAGGTTGGAAATTATCACACGGGAATGTACTACCAGGATAAAAAGTATCTTATACCCTAACCCACGTCAATGGTCTATCCGTGTTCATTTCTTTCAAATCCGTTCAGCTATACCTTCTATCTACCTTACCTTTTCACGCCTTAAGTGTAAAATAACTGTCTGTCTATCTGTAAATAAACAGACAAAATTATTTTACATTTAAATTATTAGTATCGAAAGATTTAGGTTCTGTAAAAAAAATCACAGTATCTTTATTGTTTTGAAAGATCGACTGATATTGTAACTACTCGATTAGAAATCTTAACAGAGTGTTGAAACGTCTAAATAATCTCGATTCATTCGTTCTAGTTTATTATAATGAAGTCAGAGCCAAAAACTAAATCAAGTTTTGTGAAGAAAACAAAACAAAAAACAGGTTGTACCCGCAGACTGACAGACTAGTCATTGACGTAGGACAGGACATAGTCCCATTACCTCACATAACCGTTTGCAGGGCAGGTCAACTTGACAGCTACTACTGGTTGTTTTGTGATTGTTGCAAATGATTTAAAATCGCTTGACGATTCATATGACATCTGACTATTTTTACACATTTTTGAACAATTTATTATTTATTACCCCAAGTATGAAAAAAACAAGCGGGCTAAGAAACTCCAATTCAATTTCAATGTTAATCTTCAATCTTGCTCTAATTTGTCTTGTAACTTTACGAAACATGGTAAAAACAGTATCACTATCAGTACTAACGGATGGTTCAAAACTAGAGATAAGCCGTCGGACAAATTAGACGCGGCGTAAACGGAAGGTCGGGCCGTCGGCGCGCCGGCAGCAGACCGGAACGGTTGCGACACGAGGAGCCGGTCCCGTGCGCCGGTGGATTAGGTGGATAATTGTGTTAACACTCTTCTTAACTAAAGCGAAGGTTCAAACTCAAACTAAGCATTTATTTCAATTAAACCATTTACAGGCAGTTTTGAATTGTCAACGAGTCGGTTGGTTGGCCAGAAAGTTGAAGAAAGAACGGCCAAGAAACTCCTAAAGTTCTTAATTCGAAGTGTCAGAGACGTTACTTCAAAATAATGATCAATCATTAAATCCATATACATCACTAGTTTCTGTCCGCGACATCGTCGGCGTGAAATTTCTTGTTTTAACATAAAATTATCCTATGACACTTGACAATACTGTAGCTTCCCTAAAAGAATTTTCGGAATCCGATCAGTACTTCCGAATATTACCCCCTACATACAAACTGCCATATCTTGTGACATACAATAAAATAGACTTGACAATTAGACGCAACAAGACGCAGAGTGGTTGTTTGCATCTGCGTCTTGTCGCTGCGGCTAGACGCAGTGCTGTGTGTTCCCTAACCTGTCGTTGCGTCTAGTCATCGCGTGCATCGCCATGTCTAAGGGTTAAATAAAATGATTCCAAAACATTGTTAATAATTTATTGAACTAGAGTAAAGTTGAATTATCGAGTGTATGTACAATTAAAACAAATTGCTATTTATATTGCGTAAATATAAGCTATTATCACTTAAATCTGACCGCTGTTTAACCGTAGAACGTGAATAATGAATGAAATAAATAATGACCTATATTACAAAAAATATGTAGTCTCGAACAAATCAAATCGTTATTTTTCTTAACTCCTAAAGGCCAAAAGTAGTAATTTGATGCATTATAATCGTGTTCCTACAACTAAAGGCAGGCATATTGGGATCGCCCGAAGTTGAGCAAGATTTAAGATAATATTTGAAAATACACGTAACATCACGCCTGTATTCCCCGATGGATTAGGCAGAGGTGATCGTAACCCTTCAGGGAATACATAGTACACCCACATTTTTAGGGGGCGAGCCTATTGTCATCAACCGGGCACAAGTCTATGCTCCAGGCTGCTACTGAGAAATTCCTAACGGAAAACCCAATATTACTTTACCCGACCTGGGAATCGAACCCAGGACCTCATGCTCAGCAGTAGTGCTTGCGACTAACGAGGCAGTATAGAGATATTCGAATATATAACCTGAAAACTTGATGAAATTCACCAACACACGTCTTCACTTGGAGTATAAAGTAAATCATAACAGCCCATCCCGGGTAACGCAGTTAAATGCTTGAAAGATGAAGTCTTGAAAGCATTAGGAAAAGAGTTCTATAGTTCCTAAATCTTCCACCATCATCATTCAGCCGAAAGACGTCCACTGCTAGACAGAGCCCTCCCCCAAGCATCGCCACTTCGACCGGTTCTATGCTTCTCGCATCCAGCTGATTCCTGCGGCCTTCACCAGGTCATCGGTCCATCTTGTGGGAGGCCATCATATGCTTCGTTTACCGGTACGCGGTCGCCATTCTAGAACCAAACTTTCTTCATACCGCCAGCTAACCAATTTTATGATTTAGGTATGTACAAAGATGAAAACATCATAAAAAATGACACAAGCTCTACGACAGAACACAGTCGTTACAAGTTTGCCATGCATTCACACATCACAGCAGCACAGACCAAGACTTGACAAAGATTTTGAAAAGAAGATGATTCAATACATCTATGAGGTGAAGAACCTAACTCCTAAATTATTTATATATCTAATATTGTAAAACAACGATTTCAAAGTAAACAGACAGAAAATAGAAGCAAGTCATGTTCGTTACTGTGCACAAACTGACGTGCATCCTTAAAATTATGAAAATTTTGCCGATATAAATATATTTTGTACCCTGGATAAAATATGTCAATCAGCTCAGTAATAACTTCAAACAAGTAATATTAGTCTTAGATCGAAATTACAAAACGTATACCTCAAGAATTGGGAAGTGTAGGTGAGTACATATATGTGTTGCGCCGACCCCAAGTAAATTAGGATAAGGGGAGGAGAATGATGAGATGGGTACATAAATACCCATTAAAATAATGAAGGTAACATATAAGTCAAAATAACGTACCTAACCATATTCAACAATTAAACAACAAATCGAAACAGCTTCAGTTCATAATGATGAACTAAACGAAATACGACGGAAAGCTGTCTCCTGTGTATCGTTCCTCAATATTACTATCCTTTGAATCTGACTCAAATACTTCAGCTCGCTCAGTACCATAATCGAGCGAATTCAAAAGTTCCATTTGCTTCCGAAACATTACTTCTTCAGCACTCAACTTGGCCGCAGTTTTCTTTTCTGTTTCATCTTTTTCTTTCTCATCAGCTCTTCCACTAACTTCACCTTTTAGTCTAGTTAAACCAATAACATCTATTTTGTCTATAACATCTATTTTATCTAAAGTTTTCGCTGTTATAACTTTAGCTGTTACAGGTGTAATAACTAGCGTAGAGTTATTTTCTTCTAAGCTGGTGAACCCTTTTTCAGTTTCTTTCCCGAAGTTTTCTTCTATCCATTTTAGTTTAGATCTCTTGTCACCGCTGTCATTGTCGAACGATTCATGGTTTTGATATCTTATTTTTGCTTTGGAGATCTGGGTTTGAACAGCCTGAGTTAGAAATTCTGTGCTCATAGTAGTAGGTATATCTGGTTCTATTGTGACTGTACTTTGTATAATAGTTTCTTCATCCATGTCTCCAGTGAACACTTCAATCTTTTTGCCACCACCTTCACGATAGTCTATTGGCTTATCTAAATTATTACTTTCTATAGTAAGTGTCTTTTCCAGATTAGGATCATCGCGACTATCTAATTTATCACTTGTTTCCATTTCTAAAGGCATTATAGTATTTCTAACAGTCGTAGTTTCAAATACACTTTCCGTGTCCAGCATTACGTTGTCCTCTGGTCCTCCAAGTTTACTAAAGAAAGCCAATTCAGTGATTTCATCCATATTGTCAGGTTCTGCTCTCCGATCGAATTGCAATTTATCTTCGAATTCATTCTCATCATCCGCGACTGTTACTACAAAATCTTTATTTTCCTTCAATTTACTTTCATTATCTTCTAGCTTAGTTTTGCTACTATCTTCGCTGGAAGACGTCTTGTCACTTTCAGAAGGACTATCGTCTTCACTTTTTGTATCTTCAGAAGTAGCAGTGCTAGAAATACTACGAGAAGTGGTGGTCGTGTCAGAATAAAGGGCCGGTGTGTATTCTAGTACTTTTTTCCTGATCGGTTTAATATCTGGTGCATTTTTGATAGCTTCTATTAGTAGATCTATACCATCGTTAACTGAAAAATAAAAGAAAATTCTTACTTTTTTTATAAAAAATGTAAGACATAAAAAACATTTAAGTGTGTTATAACGAATGATCGAGGTTAGTAGTGAGAAAAAAAAGTATCGTTATAATATTGTTATCTCAATATGGTGTGATATTCATATTTAACTTGAAATTAATTTCTCACCAAATTGCTGTTTTTGTAAAGCATATTACAACTTTTAAAATCAAAGATATTACCTGGTTCAGCGTCCAACGGATGATTCTGTTTTATTAAATACTCCATCAACAGCAGCAGATACTCTATGGCATCGTCATCTCTGCCGGTATCCCTCTTGGTCCTCACCTTCTCCCTCCCACTATAGCTCCCCGTTTGAGCCAGGTGCTTCAGCTTCCTGAGGTTGTGAATGATATTCCTTGAGATATTCTCTATTGTTACACTATTATTCAAATCCTTACTTTCACTCACCTTCGGTTTCTCATTAAACTTATACTCAAAATTATGTAATTGCTCATACATTTGTTTCATAAATGTATTTTGAACTAAATTGTATCTTAAAAGTAGATTTTTCAAGCTTCGAAAAGGATCATCTTTCAATAGATTTTTGTTCATGAAATGGTGTTTTGCCTTGTTGCTAAAGTGGTTTGTATCTTGTTTTGTAAGTATAGCAATTATTTGATTGAGCAGCGATGCGAACTTACTAACTGATTGTATGAAATCTTGTGTGCTACTCTTTATATATTCTATTTGAGTTAGCTGTGTCGCTGTCATTTTCACCTGACCATTTTGAGAATAAACACCTTTCAGAATGTTGTTCAATTTCTGTATATCATTTCGGAAATGTTCCTGTTTCAAGAAGTCACTATTAACATTTTCGGGTAATACCAGTAATTTCAATAAACCCTTGATAATTTTGACAGTTTTCAGAATTCTTGTAGTTTCTCTGTCTAAATCAGAAAGTTTCGAGTTCAAAAGAACTCTGTCTTTTCTATTTACTTTCACACATGGCCCGTAGTTTTCACATAAAGTCTTTATTAGTTGGTGTTTGCTCATTCTGTCGGGAATTCTCCTGCCTTTAAATATTTTGTTAAAAATCCTCTTCAAATATTTCAAAACCCCGGGTTTCCTTTTTCTCGGAGGGTAAGTGGTGCTATTTTTGTTGCGATTGATTAGTATCTTTGGTATATAACCATGCATATCACGATAGTTTTTATTTGGCATGGGAATATTAATACTATTGTTCATCTTACAGTTATCGAACCTACATTTCGAATGATGAAGTAGCTTCACCGTGTTTTTTTTTCGATAGTTGATTTTTCTTTCAAGTTTCTTCCCATGGCTCCTATTTGTATCATCAAGATGAATAGTTTTGTTTATATGTGGCATTAATTTCATGAGCCTTTTATCTTTAATCGGCTCGGAGGTAATTCTTTTCTCCTTTAAAATTTTAAGATTCATCCATTTTGAATATTTCAATCCATTTTCTTCGGGATTAATTTCTTTAGAGTAATTACTTTTAATTAATTCTTTGTTTTCAACGTGCCTTTTTTCTGTCGCTGTAATGGAACTGACCTGTGCTCCAAGAAGGTTAAAGATGGTTTCTGTTTTATTAAATTGTTTTGTTACTGTATCCTCGATTGATACATTCAGCTTAGTTCTAGGTTCTTCACTGCCGACAGTATATTTGTAATATTTATTGTCAGGAAGTGTGCTGTTTCCGATAAGAGCGTGTGAGAAGTTGCTACTATCGGGTACAATTGGGTTGCTGGTTGCTGGTATACTGGTCTCTGGTATGCTGGTCACTGATACGCTGGTCACTGGCATGCTGGTCACCGGTTTGCTGGTCACTGGTATAACGGTCAATGCCACTGTCGTATTTATCGACTCTGCAGAACTTCCTGAAAAATAGACAGCCTACATCAAACATATGTACAATAATAACAATGTACAATGCTATTATCAGGAAAGTGTATAAAATTTACATGGGTGGACAGATGCATGGCAAATAATAAAAGACGGCATGTTACTTGTTATCGCTAAGTCGTTTGATCATCTATCCTTATAAGATAAAAGTTTTAAGAAAGGCCTAAAGTACCTTACCGCTGTAAGAACCTACTTTACTTGTGAGTTTAACGTACCATGGGTGACACTGGCAAGTATTTCAATATTTCCAGGCATTGTGATCTCTCGTTTGTGCCTGATATATGTCTTTGCGGCAATTTTCTTTGTCGGCTTCCCTTTCGCCCTGTATATAGGCTTCTTCATGCGTACCGCCTTTTTCTTATAAGGTGGCTTCATATTAGGTTTTTTAATCTGTCTCTTATTCACGTTTTTCCGTTTGTTTTTCGATTGGCTGAGTTTTGCTTTGGCTTTCATATTTCTTACATTATTAGCATTTTGCTTGGCTATTTCAGACATGTTTTTGACACTAGCTGCGACTGTCTTTTTCAGGGTTTGCATAACTTTCTTCATCAATTTATGAGCCAACTCCATTTCCAAACTGACTCTATTAGATTTATTCATTTGAATTGGCTTACGTGTTGCAATGTCTTTTTTGATGACAATTTCTTTCGTTGAGTTCTTTTTTTTGGGCTCTACCTTTCTATATTTGATCGGAGTTTTCATCTTTCCAGGGCCTGGTTTCCCGCCCGGCTTGAGTGCTACTCTTTTCTGGACGATGCGCATCGGTGGTGGCGCCTTCTTCTTGCTTTCACGTTGTATTTCAGGTTTTGCTTTTTTATCAGCCTTTTTAGGGATTTTATATTTTTTAATGGAATTGGGTCGTGCCTCAGGCGCGGTGATAGACGAGGAATTGATTAATTTCTCTTGTTTTTTATCCATAAATGGTTTCCAGGATTCTGGGAGTTTTCCATTGTGTTTTCTTGATTTCTTTTTGTCTGAAAATGTTTTTGTTGTGTTATGTACGTGTTATTGATTGACACGACATATTAATTGTTATGTGAAATGTAATAAAGCGTCTAATTAACTACCTAGCTAATGGCAACATTTTAGTGCTTTTCTTGACCACTATGCGCTTTCATAATTTCTAACGTGACGATATTATCGTAGACGTCCACGTCCTCAGACTGTAAGGAAATATGTACAAGTTATAACGTTATATATCGTGGACGGAAATTTAAAAACGTCTTCATTTATTTCCATACATTTTATCCTGTGATATCGTGATGCCGTGACGTGGACGTGGACGTCCGCGATAATGTCGTGGGTCGGGGGGCTTTTGGACCGGGACCGCGGTGCTGGATTCCCCCTATAAATATAATAATTAATTGAGTGGTATACAAATGATAAAAGCGCACGTCACAAACTCGAGTTATTTAGATATAATTAAAAAGTCACATTATTAACAAAATACGTTTATATCACAATGGCATATGATACGGAGGAACGAGGAAAATTTCATGAGAAAAGTTTTCAGTCTGAATGTATATAGCTTTAAGAGTTGGAGAAGTCCAAAGAAGCGATGGATGGACTGGGTGAATGATGATTATGGTTAGAAAGGGGGTGAGTACCGAAATGACAACTAATAGAGAAGTATGGAAGAAAGAGACATGTTCCGCCGACCACGAATATATTGGGATAAGGGCAGGAGTATGATGATCGCACCAAAGGTGATCATCTTACCTTCAGGACAGAAGCTCAGGAGGTGGCAGTCCCAGCGCCCATTGGCGTCGCAGTCGCACACCGTACAGCCGGTGCACCAGTCCACTGGAAAACAATAATGTATGTCCAGCCACGAGCAGAAATTTCTCACAATAATAATACCATGTATATTATAGTTCTACTGCAGGAACAAGACCTCCTCTCATACTGATAAGACACGAGAGCTCGTAAAAATTGAGGCGGGGTTGGGTTTACGCTAACGATCTTTGTTTCAAGTTGTTGTGGGCGTATTTATTAGAACAACTAGCTTCTGCCCACGACTTCGTCCGCGTAAAGTTTCTTGTCCCCTGATCCACCCCGTCGTCGACTTTTTCCCTTTTGCTCGGCTCTTTAGGGCCGTAGCGTGATGTTACATAGCCTATAGCCTCCCTCAAGAATTGGGCTATCAAATGCAAAAATAATTTATCAAATCGTAGTGAATTTATCAATCGGAACTGGTAGTTCCGGAGATTACCCCCTACATACAAACAAACAAATTTTACCTCTTTATAATATTAGTATAGATAAACTGTTTTAGTTCCATAAACCGGTCGTATTTTCACTGAATCTAACCCGCGCCATTAGAAATGAAATTTTTAATACAGAATATATTTTGAAGTGTCGGAAAAATTCAAAAAAATCTAACACGTTTTAGTTTATTTTATTACAGTCCTTCACGCAGGTAATAACACTATCTATTCTTTTTCAGTTACAAAAAGAAATCTGGGAGTCACCAAGCAAGCTTGAATCTATCTACGCCCCGAGCTACGGCGTAGCAATGAGCTACGAACACGTAGCATTACGTCCAAGAAACAACTCCGTGCGATTGTGACCCATCCATGTACCTGGGACTGACTGTGTATTTTTACCTGGATATACAAAATAGTTAGAGAACACACCTGGGGGACAGTCATCACTGAAGCTCGACTCGTATGGCTTGCACTGTGTCTTCGTGTTTCTGTTGAAAACTGTAAGTAAATTAACAATTATGTATTACGAAACAGTCTTTGGATTATGGATATTGATATTAGAAATCCATGCAATGCATCGGTATACGTACTGTCTCTTGATGCATCACGGAAGAAGATGTCTGTGAACCCGGGACTGCGCTTGTCCCTGTTGGAGAAATTACAATAAATACTTTATGCTTATAATTATAATGCTCAGTTATCAGTTTATCTAGATAACTCATAGAATGTCCTTGTGAATAGATCAAAACATTGAATTTCCAAGTACCAGGATATGTGCATAATTAACAATAAGTTCGCCCCCTATATACAAAAAAATGGCGAAATCTAAGTTTGATACTAACAAAGTTATCGGTAATGTGCCTGAACTAAAGATAAATAAATAAAAGAATACTGCTACCCCATGGTCCCAGGTCGGATAAAGTGTTATGGGGTTTTGTCCATCGGACTTTCTCAGTAGCAGCCTAGAGCCTGGATTTCTGTCCGGTTGACGGCGATATACTCGCTCTCTATTACATGGGACTTAAACGTACCTGGCAAAATGTGAGTGAACTACAGGTCTCTGCCCAACCCTTCGGGGAACAAAGGCATGATGTTATGTTCTACCTTCAGGAAATAAAATCATCATCATCTGCCTAGCCTTTTCCCAACTATGCTGGGGTCGGCTTCCAGTCTAACCAGACACAGCTGCAGCAGATACCAGTACTGTACATGGAGCACTGCCCATCTGACTCCACAATCCAGGAAATTAAAGCATAATGCTATGTAAACACGAACCTCTTCCCAATCCCGTGGTAATGGAAGCTCTCCGTATTACATCGTCTGTTGTCCCTTTTCCAGCACACAGCTGTGTGATCTCCCTGGCAGAAGCAGAGGAAGCAGGCACCAGGTGTCAAGGAGTTCGCAGTCGCCTCCCTCTGAAAGAAGAAGCCGACATCGGGGCACGTGTCTATGTGCGTGACTCTGTACTCAGTGTCCTTGCTGTTCTTGGTCTTGTTCTCTGTGTTCTTGCCGTCGCGGGGAGGGGCATCTGTAACAGTTTTATCTGGTTTGGATTAATAGGCAATACATGGACTGGTTCTACCAGTTGGGCAGTTGTAAAGGCATTGATTTATTTTTTTGGTAAGAACGCGTTATGAATACATTAAGTACCCTTTTTCTGGGCAGTCGAGTAAAAATACGTTGCTTCTAAATGGAATCAGAATGTCTCGAATTAAAACTAGAGTTTATTAATATTTATTAGGACTAATCTCCAAACTTTTGAAGGTAGAAGGTTAGATTTTTCGGGTCTACGTTCCTTCTTAGTCAATAGCAAGCTAACTGCGTGATGCAGGCTTCCCTCAAGATTGTATTTATATTCTTAATTATATCTCTGTGGGTCTAATGGAGCGGCGGTGAAGGAAAACATCGGGAGGACACCGGCATGTCCTATAAAAAAATCAGATACATGTGACTTCTACCAACCCGCGTTGGGTCCACGTGGTGGATTATGGCCTTCTCCCTCTCACAGAGAGGAGCCATGTGTCGCAGCGGAACATGATAGGCTGATTATAATGATGATGATGGGCCTAGACCGAACACGCGGAGTAAATGTGTGGCGACATCTACATCGCCTCATGCGCACTACGTATCACACTGACGTCACGCAACATCCTGCATAGCGCAAGCAGTTTTTACCGTGCAAGTAGCAATTTCACCAAAATAAGACTAGTCCGGACACTATGATTTTCTCGATATTCCATTACGGCTCAGATTCGTGGACGATTCGGGCTATAGAACGGAAAAAAGATAGAAGCTTTTGGGATGTGATGTTGGCGAAACATGCTCCGCATACCTTGTACCGCCAAGAGAACGAACAAATATATTCTCGAACAACTACATATAAGAGATAGACTATTCACGATCTGTTACTAAAGGATTCTCAGTTACTTTGGACACATTGCCCGTTGGGAGTCAGATAATCTAGAAAATTGGTGATCATGGGCAAGGTAAATGGGAAAAAACCTCGCGGCCGGTCACCTAACCGCTGGTCGGACTAATTTACCGCCCTGAGAGCCCTGAGCCCTAAGAGAAGCCGAGAACTGAACGAAGTGGAAGAACATCGTGCATAAAACCACGAAGGCCCTTTAGGGACATGACCTTCAGTAATAAAGTACGCGGCCAAAAAGAGAGAAGTTGTATTTTCGATTCAAAAATCGTTCAAATTTCCGTGACGTTTGCGTCACGCGTTCGTGCCCTAGCAAGCACCGCTTTCAGCGAACTTCAGCAAGTAAATTTTATAAAGTAAATAGATGTTTGATTACTTTAAACTTTCACAGTGATTATTTTGAACATCTATGCAACAAGATTTATGCAAGATCAAAAAAACGTGGATGTCACGTGATCAACTTTGAACGTTAATATAGATGTCACGTGATCAACTTTGAACGTTAATATAGATGTCACGTGATCAACTTTGAACGTTAACATCTCGGACACGTGACGCTCTGCGGGGTTTGGGTTGGAAGTTATTCATGTTTTCTGTTTACATTGATTTCAGCGATCGATATCGATTTATATCGGTTTCATGAGTGGCCACCAGTTAAAAAAAAAACAAATTGCCGCGACAGTCGGTATGCCAGGCTCCATATAAAAAAACCTTCATTCTTCAATCCCCTTACGTTTTATTTTAAGTACATGACACATTGGTTAACATTTCAGGCTGTTGAATAATCAATACGATACAAAAATGTGCATAATTACTCAGTTTCTATTGTATCCGATCATGATGGGCCATAGGCACCAGTCCCACCGCCGGCGATTAATTAGAATTAATTAATTTTCATCATTCTTTAGACAAACTTGTGGCTAAGAAATAGCAACCGCACGGGTTGATCGATTAGGTTAAGCTACACTTGCCACGGTTGGTCCGTGGATGGGTAACCATCTTCACATACGAAGACCCTCCGTGCCTGGGAATGGTCCCGTCTGTCATTCGTGGATCTTTGACAGTCATTACGGGTCGTCAGAAGCCCGATAGTCTGACGACCGACTGGTTGTCATTACTGGGTTATGGAGATCAGTTAGGCAGTCGCTCTATGTAAAATACTGAAATACTGGTATTCAGCTGGATCCGGTAAGACTGGAAGCCGACCTTAACATATGACATAACATATGTGTTTCTACGACGTCTTACAACTGGATTCAAAATCAAAATATTTTATTTACATAATTATATTACATAACATTTACATAAACCTACATGGGCAGTTATGAAACGTCAGAAGCTAGGTGCACGGTTCCAAATGGTTGTTTCCTATGGAGAAGAGCCGGCCTTTTAAAAATAATTGGCTTTTACAATGTTTTCAAATTACAGTAGGTATGGGAGGACAGCGTAGGCCTGTCAAGAAGTACCAGGTACTTGATAAATTAAAAATGGTCTACAAAATGATGGCCATTAGTTATTGGGTAGCTACGGTAGTCCCATACGATTTTGACTTCTCCATCATCATTATAGCTGATAGAATTTCACTTCGCGCACAGATTTAGATTTAGATTTCTTGGGAATAGTTATTGACGAAAAATTAAACTAGAAAGAGCATGTAAAAATTGTTTGTATTTGTTTTTTTTTAAAAACGTTGCCCCACACTAGGAATTTCTCCTGTATCGTGGGTGCGTTTACAAACATTTAAACTCACATACACAAACAGCCAGACCCGGAACAACTACTTGTAGGTCATACAAATATTTGTTCCGTGCGGGAATCGAACCCGCGACACGCAGCGCAATCAATCGCTTAACCACTGCGCCAACCGTGCCGACGTGTTTGCACTCGACTCGACAAATTCGTGTTTGCTCTTCGTCAACTAAGACGAATAGCCAGTAAAAAGGGTAAGTAATATATGATATAATTACAAAATCTCTAATATTTACAAGATATAACAACTGAATCTATAATTTTATTTGATATAATGATCAGTTAGTATAATAAACGATTGCTATTATTTTAAAGTAACAAATTTTTATAAGCATAACATACATTGAATATAAAGTCGTTTGATATACCACTCAAAATACATAAAACCTATTTAGTCTAATGCAGCATGCAAGCATGCCGCGTGCAAGCAAGCATGCAGCAAGCATGCAACATGCAGCAGGCACGGTTTCTGTCACGGCTCCGGCGCTTCGGGACTCCGGCGGTCCCATGCAAACTTATCGTTGCAGATGTGTTTCACGTTCACCAAAAAAAACAAATGAGCAAATGAACACTCTAGGGGTAGGGCAGACGGTAGGGTAGACAAGAGGGGTGGAGTCGGTTTTGCAGCGATTCGTTTCTGTCACGCCGCTCCCGCAGCACGCTTGCCTCACACGTTTGCCTTCCCGCGTTAATGGTCACTGTTTTAACCAAACCTATCCTAAATGATTCACCAACATAGAGGGGACCTGGCACTCCGCTCCGCTCCCGCCTTAACCTTCTAACCTAATATCACCCATGCGAGTCCGATTGCTTTGAATCGGGGTGTTAACCATAAAAATGGTATCAATATTATATATTTTAAACGATTGGCCTAATGATTTTCGATTAAATAAACGTTATATCCAATAACATTATACGAAATAAGTTTTAGAGTATATAAATGTTATATCTTAAAAAAATGATATCAACAGTTGGTATAACTCACGTTTATTATATCTTGTGAACGTTATTGAAAATATACCAAATAACTTATATGATATGAGACGCATCCCAGTAAAGAAACAGCCCTCAAGGCTTGTCATGGCTATGTTGCAGCAGTGCTGCCTTACGGCCTCGTGATATTGGGAAATTCAGTAGATGTGAACAGAGCATTGCACAAAAAAAATGTGTCAAGGCTGTGTATGGGGCAGAATATTTGGAGCATTGTAAGCCATTATTTAAAGTACTAAAAATTCTTCCACTTCCTTGCCTATACATATTTGAAATTTTTATGTTTATAAAAAGGTACTCACACATGTTCCCATTGTATGAACACATTTCTAAAAGAGTAAAAAGCAGAAGCCCTAGCCAGAGACTACATTTGTATAGCAGGAATTCCAATTGCATGGCAATCGAAATCTTTAATCATTTACCTCCACGTATCAGAGTGTTGCCCACTAATAAACTCAGGAAGACAATATTTGCCTGGCTTTTAGACAACTGTTTCTATTCAGTTAATGAATTTTTTAACTATAAATTTTAACACCACATTTTTATCAATAATTTGAGTGTGTATACCTATGTCTTTGTGTGTACCTATTGACTTGTATTGTTTTTTTCTTACATATCTTTTTCATTTTTTTTTTATATAAAGTTTGACATTACATTTTATCAATACTTGGCCACTTTGACGTTGTACGTTAATTTTAATATTTCTACACCGGCACCGGTAGTGTATGTGAGTGAAACTGTTTAATATTAAGACCTTAATGTACCATATGCTCAGAAATATTTTTTTATTATTATTATTTTAGTTGTCTTTGACATATTTCGGGACCCTGGGGTCCCGGACCTTTGAAAGGCGTACTAGGACCGAAGCCAACTCGCAGAGGCCCTTCACACAATTTTAAATGATGAGGAGGCACCAACCGACGATTATCCCTGCATGCACCATGCAAATGGACCCAAGGGCAAGCCCTGGTTGGTGCAGAACAATTGCAGAACATGTAAACAAAATGTACTGGGCTATGGGGTTTTGGTGGCTATAGTGGATCGGTTACCTTGAACTATGGAAAGTCTGTCCCCTGCCTGACCAATGATAATATACCATTCACAGATGAAATGGCAGGGGGTGACTTGCACACTCAATAATGGGCCCCCGAAAACGGTTGCTAGCACACAGTGTCGTAGCAACAAGGGGGCAACATGTCCTGAGGTGCTTGTGAGAAGTGGAGAGGTATTCCACGGCTATCAGGACAATCCCGGAAGTACGGTCAAGATCTCTACCAGCATCTGACTGAAATACTTCCTTCCTCCGAGCACGTTTGCTCTTGCAAATGCCACTCAAGCCAGCCAATAAAGGCAATAATGAGATAAGAGCTCTGTTCCTCGTCAGTGTTCACTCCGGCCAATAAAGGCAAACTAGAGGTGAGGAACAAGACTTCTCCCGGGAGATAGGGTCCGTGGGGTCGCTACTGCCCAACAGCTTGCCACATGTTGCCCTGCGGGTTCCTGTATCTCAATTGGTTTAGCTCCTCACCCACAGACCTGATCCGGTAAAGTAAACTCTTCCGTCACAGACCTAGAGTTTAGAGCGCTCAAGCCCCACCACGACGTCAACGTAGAGACACGGCGGTAGGATTTTTATTATTATTAGCCGTCATGTTATTGATAATTATACATTTCAATGTTATTATAATACTCTTCTTCTTTAGATAAGCACATAATAATTAACCCCTTTATTTATAAACGGTGCTCAAAGTTAAGTAGTGACTAACGACTGCTTAACCATACGTTTTTGACATTTAAACGTCACCTAACTTGAATCATCGTTTTTAAGTAAACCACATAATGTCGGCTATTAACGCACCATGTCTAGATTTATTCTGTATTAAATTATTTACAGAACAAATCTAAACTTTTAATGATTCTAAAATATAATAATAAACTAATAATTATAATAATAAATAATAATAAACAAATCAAGTATCTTGACTTGGCTCGCGAGGTTGTCGACATGTGGGATGTGGACTCAGCGATCATTGGCCGATAGTCGTGACAGCCAATGGCTTAATAGCCAAGAGCCTCGACCAACACCTGAGGAGGCTCTCGTTGGGCAGCTGGATCAAGGGCTTGATTCAGAAAGCGGTACTTCTGGACACGGCTCGCATTGTCAAAAGGTTCCTCTCTCTGGAGCCCTGACCGCCGGGTAGCATGGACCCTGTTCCCGATACCGGTGGGCTACTATTTTTTATATTTTTTATACTTTTTATACTTTTTATATTCTAATATTTAAAAATATAATTGATATGTTTACTTTTAAATAAAGGAAATAATAAAGTGAAAGTAACTGAAACTTTCAGTAGCGCCATCAGGATGGAATTTGGTGTGGAAAAATGTGCGGTCATGCATGTAAAGCGAGGGGAGATTGTGGAATCCGTGGGAACCCAACTCTCGGACCCAATTTTCGCTACCTAACACTTCAACTCCTCCACTTGAATCAGGTCAAATTAAAGCCCATATTTGCTCAGATGAGGCACCCAACTGCAGCTGCCCATTTCTGTCCTTGGTCCCAGACATAAAATATTTAGGAGTCCACATCGACTACAAACTTAGCTGGCAACCCCATATCGAAGCCTTATGTACAAGGATCAGAAAATTTATTTATATATTTAAGGAACTTAGGCACTCTGCTGATCCCGACCTAGCTTTGATGGTTTACCAGAGTCTTTGCCAGTCCATTATTTTATATTGTATCCCGGTTTGGGGTGGAACCTACAAAACCTCGTAACTCAAAGTTGAAAGAGCTCAAAGGGCGATCTTGAAAGTCATGCACTTTAAGCGCAGGGACTTTTTAACCAATCAACTTTATTCAGAAGCCAAAGTATTGACTGTGAGACAGCTTTTTGTGCTCCGTGCTGTGCTGCGAAGACACTCTATGCTACATCTAGATCTTGCTAAACTAAAAAAACGAAAAGGCACTCCCGTGTGCGATTTAGTCCAATGCCGTTCCAAGTTTGCCAGCCGACAGTATGCGGCAACTAGCTCTCGACTGTACAATAGAATACATAAACTTATACCCATATACTCCCTAACTAAACACAAAGTCAAAATCAAACTTACAGATTGGTTGCAGAAGTTAACGTATGACGAAACTGAGAATCTTATTACAATTGTCTCATAGGGCTCGCTGACCTTGTGCATGTGGGCGGAGCTAAACGCTCTACCCCCGAATACGTAAAACGCACGCGGTGGCGCGCTGCACTAAAACGACGATCAAAGAATATGCGGAGACGCAGACATGCCGCACGCAGGTTGCCATTTTTGCCTACGATTCCAGAAGGGAATGGCGGAGGCAAGGCTGATATATTTTGTATAGATTGATACTTATGTTACGTATATTTTATGTTTTTACTGGACATTATTTATTAGAATTTTTTCATTTTTTTGATTTTGTTTAAAATCATACGTGAGAACGAACTTAGTTCCCGACGGGGGTAAAACTTTAAAAATGATATCGAGTATTTTCTTAGGAATGGAATAACATTTTATTTGCATAGACTGTAGGTCTTCTTAGGAGGACTTACATAAAAATGAGATTTTATAAAAATGAGAACCTGTTTCATCAATTTGAATTATTATAAATGAGTAATAAACCTACCTAACTAGCACTGTACCTAAATGGCATTTTTAGGATTCCGTAGCCAATCGGATGATGTTATAATCAACTTTCTTCCTGTCATTGTTATTTACATAGCAGGTAGTGGTATTCTAATTTGTGACCGGTAGGTGCCACAACTAAAATGTGCAAATTATAAATAACCGACTTCCATAAAAAAACTACAAAATGAAAAATAACTTTATTTCGGAAGTCTGTAGCAAAAAACGTAAATTCAAAACCAAAGACATCGACTTCCGAAATAAAGTAATTTTTCACTTTGAAGTGTTTTTTTTAAGTGTTTTTCATGTAAAAAGATTTTTTTTACTATTAATCGTACGTCAAAAGTAACAGTTGAACTACGAAAACTGTTACCACTGTTATAGTATAGTAAAGTAACAGTATCATGTCTCGTTAGTGACCTTGAAATAATCACCTACGGCTGCTCAGTAGATAAACCTTCCGCGTTCGTGCGTAACAGCCGCGCGCGAATACTCAGAGTATATCAGTCAGTGGCGTGTATTGCATAAAGGCATATAAGCAGTGCCTATATAAATCTCTCGATAAATCACCATAGGCCTGTTAGTTACATTTTAGTGTGTGTGCCCAACTATGAAACTCACTAAATTATCATACCTAACAAAAAACAAAATCTTCATACAAATACGCGCGGCAGTAGGCAGTCGCAAGACGGCCTACTCGGCTCCCGGACTATTCGATTTTTATTTTGACCTCACTATCGGCTTTATCACCCTCGAAAAGTATGAAAACGACACCCATGATGAAATATTTGAAATTTTTTGCAGCCGCCATTTTGAATTTTTATTTTGACCTCACTATCGGTTTTATCACCCTCGAAAAGTATGAAAACGACACCAATGATGAAATATTTGAAAAATTTTGCAGCCGCCATTTTGGATTTTTATTTTGACCTCACTATCGGCTTTATCACCCTCGAAAAGTATAAAAACGACACCCATGATGAAATATTTGAAATTTTTTGCAGCCGCAATTTTGGATTTTTAATTTGACCTCACTATCGGCTTTATCACCCTCGAAAAGTATGAAAACGATACCCATGATGAAATATTTGAAAACTTTTGCAGCCGCCATTTTGGATTTTTATTTTGACCTCACTATCGGCTTTATCACCCTCGAAAAGTATGAAAACGATACCCATGATGAAATATTTGAAAACTTTTGCAGCCGCCATTTTG
Organism: Apamea epomidion; assembly: GCA_947507525.1. Taxonomy (NCBI): domain Eukaryota; kingdom Metazoa; phylum Arthropoda; class Insecta; order Lepidoptera; family Noctuidae; genus Apamea; species Apamea epomidion. The sequence goes on along the minus strand of OX382246.1, from coordinate 17,015,709 downwards.
GATTTTATTTTGACCTCACTATCGGCTTTATCACCCTCGAAAAGTATGAAAACGACACCCATGATGAAATATTTGAAAAATTTTGCAGCCGCCATTTTGGATTTTTTTTTTGACCTCACTATCGGCTTTATCACCCTCGAAAAGTATGAAAACGACACCCATGATGAAAAACTTGAAAATTTTGAATTTTATTTTGATCAAATTCAATATTTTCTCATTTTAATATTAGTTAGATAAGCCTTACTACTTGTATACTATCGTAAGCGTCCTGACGCGCACAATAGAAATGGGCCATCTGCAGCGAGCTAGTCAATAAACGCACACTGATACAATTCGTTCGTAAATATTTGCACTAACACAGGCAAACGCGCGTAGTCGGTCGATAGCCGGAGCGGAGCAGCGAGCGACACAGCCCTCCCGTCTCAGTGCTAACGCACGACTGCCGCCCGCGCCCGCGCAGAGCACCTCTGAAGCTCAATCTCAAAGTGGGGAAATTTTCTTTGCAAATGTTGATTGATTTACATAAGCTGTTTCATTTCTATAGTACCTCTAACCATCAATTTTTCAGTGTAAAAATATTTGCAAACATCAAAGCCGTTTAGAAGTAATATGGAATATTATGAAAAAATAGCGTTTTGCTAAAAAATTTTTTAAGGGAAAAGTATTAGCCATACGAAAAACTCCTGTCTCAGAAATGTTGTACATGAACCTATACCAAAAATTTTTTTTTTTCAGATCTTCTAATCAAGCCGTTAATGAGAAATATTCTTCATAAAGTGACCGTGTTACGGTACTAAACGAGAGTAAGGCCCTTAAATGAACAAATGCTGTATTTAAATGAAGGCGCTGTTATTTTAATTTATTTTGTGTTACTATTAGTACCTGCACGATACTCAATACCAGTTGTATGTCATACCTGGAGGAACCTTGGCTCCTAAAACACGGGCTTTTGGCCTAGTTTAGGAGGCATCAGTTCGCCCTATAATGTGACTCTATTGTACAATATAATACGGGTTAAAGTATGAAATTGCCGTTTTATTGTAATAGGTACTTCGAATTGACATAGAACCTTCATGGTTTGAGATTTTTGAGTGAAACTATTTTCACATGGTACCTATGAAGTTCTTCTTTTAAAAAATGTGCAACATTCGATTATCGACTTTCAGTTGTTTTTTTTTTTATTCAGCTTAGACAAGAAAGATGGATACTTCGAAAATTCGAGTTATTTTTGAATACAAGTTCCGACGCGGAACTAACGCGGCAGAAACAGCTCGCAATATCAATGTTGCGTTTGGAGAGGGGACTGCTAATGAACGCACCGTGCGATTTTGGTTTAAACGCTTTGGTGATGGAAACTTTGATTTGAAGAACGAACCACGTGGAAGACCGCCCACACAGGTGAATAACAATGAATTGAAAGAGATGGTGGAAGCCGATCCGAGCCAAACTACCCAGGAATTAGCGGCATGGTTTGACGTTACCTTACCAACAATATTGACTCATTTGCGTCAAATCAATAAAATACAAAAATATGAGAAATGGATGCCTCATGATTTGACTGATCTGCAGAAAGAAACGCGTGTTGAAACTTGTGTTGCCTTGTTGAATCGATACGGAAATGAAGGAATATTGGATCGAATTGTGACATGTGATGAAAAGTGGATTCTTTACGATAACCGTAAGCGAAAAATGCAATGGCTGACCCCAGGTCAAACGCCGCAACAGTGTCCTAAAGCAAAGCTTACCAATAAAAAGGTAATGGTAACTGTTTGGTGGTCTCAGCATGGTGTTATTCACTATAGCTTTCTCCGATCTGGTCAAGCAATAACGGCAGATGTCTACTGTGCCGAACTCCGAACAATGATAGCAAAACTAGCAGTGAAACAGCCCCGACTCATGAATCGATCTTCACCATCATTGCTCCATGATAACGCGAGACCTCATACAGCACGAGAAACCGTTTTAACTCTACAGGAACTGCAATTAGAAACCATTCGTCACCCTCCGTATTCGCCAGACCTTGCTCCAACGGCCTACCATTTTGTTCGTGATTTGAACAATTTTCTACGTGATAAAAAGTTTTCTTCTCAGGAGGTAATACAAAATGCTTTCACACAGTTTGTCGAATCTAGATCACGAGAGTTCTATCGCAAAGGCATAAATGACCTTCCTATTAGATGGCAGCAATGTATAGATAATAATGGTAATTATTTTGATTAAATAAATATGTTAAATTTATAAAAAACGAATTTCAATTTTTCAGTACAAATCGGCAATTTCATACTTTAACCCCTAATATTATTAATCCTGTGTACTTATGTATGTTCTCAAAAGTGTACAAAATAAATAAATTATTATTATTATTCCACAAACCTTAGAGCCCTCTCCGCATCCGAAACCTATAAGTACTTGGGTATGTCGGAAGCGTTAGGCATCAATGTTACTGACATGAAGCAATCGTTGAAGGAGCGCTTCTTTGGCCATTGATTATCTGAAAGTAGTCTGAAAGTAGTGTTATCTTCCAGATATTTTATCAATCTACTGTTAATGATTTTTTCTAAAATTTTTGAGAGGCCTGTTAACACTGAAATGGGTCTGTAGTTATTCACACAGTTTTTGTCTCCAGACTTGAATTCAGGTGTGACTACAGCTTTTTTTAGCAATTTGGGGAATATTCCTTGAGATAAACATAGCTGAAAAATGTGGGTTAGTGGAGGGGCTAGTAGGTACCTAAATTTCTTAAGTATATTATTAGGTATGTCATCCTACCCAGTAGCACATGCTTCCTTTAACCCGTGTATTAATCTTACTACTTCGTTAACGTCGGTATCTAATAAAATAAAAGATTGTACAGGATGTCGTGTCGTGTCGTTGTCGTCGGGTTATGAGGGGAAAAATTGCTAGAATGTAAAGATTTTTCAGCGAAGGTTTTAACAACATTAGCAAAAAAATTGTTTGCTTTATTCACTGCTTCGAATGGGTTTATCTCTGTAGATAGTAAATTAAGCGGAGGTTCGGGATTTTTCGATCTAAATGTATTCGTTATAAAAAGTTAACTATTTTTTCCCACCTTCTGTAATTCATTTTTGTCATACTGATTTTTAAGTTTTTTCAATAGATTATTACAGAAGTTACGATACCTTTTATAGAAAGAATGTCGTTATCTGGTGCGCGTTTTAATTTTAGGTGACGTTTGTCTCTATGTCTAATACAACGTACGAGCCCGGGTGTGATCCAGGGCTTTATACAACTAAACTTTCGGGGCATTGTTTTAGTAAATGTGTTTTTCCTTATTGCATATTGTAGAGAGATTATGAAATACTTTAAAGAAATATTTGCATCGTTTGAATTATAAACAGGGTCAAAATTAATACCGGGTATGTTATATTCGAGGTTTGTCATATTCACTTTAGTGTAGCTACCTACGCATGAAGTTTATTCTAGGTGAACTTATTTGTAAAGTTAGTAAAACCGCTTGATGATCGGTAAGCGAAGAATTCGTAACCAATGTTTTGGATGGATTTTTCGATTTAATTAATGAAGCAATATTAATGTTAATATCACCCAAAAGTATTATGTTCTTAAAAGATAATAAGTTTTTTAAGTTTGTGCCAAATGATTCTAAAAATCTGTCCATATTTTGAGAAGAAGGCCTATAAATAGCCATCACTACTATATCGAGAATAATTTTAATTATTAAGCAATTGCTATCTTGGGATACCGGTTCTTCTTTAATTGTACTTAGATTATTTTTTATATAAACTACTAATCCATCGTTTTGGTTTATGTTTCTTTCAGTTTTGTATGATTAATAACCGTCCAGAGATGGTAAGTTGACTGTCTGTTTTGACAACCAACATTCTGTTAGGACAATTATGTCACAACATAAGTCAAGATTCTGTAATAACACTTCAAACCCGGTCATGTTTCGATTTATGCTGCGAATATTCGGTGTGAGCAGGGTTAATGTTTTGTCCCCAGTAGAGAGAAGATGTTTACAGTCCTCAACATTACAGATTATGGATTCAGATACAGAAAAACTATGCAGATCACAAATTACCTGATTTGTCATAATCGTTACAAACTAAATGGAAATACAAATAGAAGGTAAGCTACCTGTTAATGTGCTAACTAAATATAAAAAATCGGTGGCGCTCTTAGGCGCCTTCATAATCTATTGAGATAATATAGTTCATCTCTGCATATTTGCGCGCCGGGCAACTAACATCTCCGGTTGGATGGTCACATATCCTCTTGAAGCGTTTGCACGTCGCACATTGAGGCGGAGAACATTTGCTGCTGCATTCCTTGAAGGAGCGTCCAGACTCTTCACAGAGGTTGCAAATAGGACTAGTTTCTCGGCAAGACTTGGCAGCGTGTCCGAACTGCTGGCAATTGAAGCACCTGGTGACGATCGTGAAATCTCTCACCGGGCATGATGTCCAATTAATAAAAATTCGGCTTTGGTTTATTAGAATTTTACGTACGCTAGCGGGTAGTTCCAAAATGTAGTTACATGTAGGAAGGTCTTTCTTACCCGATTTATGGCTCAATTTGATGCTCTCAAGGAAGGACTCATGAGTTATATTTGGCAACTTGTTTGAGAGGTTTTGCTCATAAATACAGTCCAATACCTCCTTTTCGGTAAGGGCTACGGGGACACCAATGACAGCGACCCTCTGCCGGCGTTTCTTATGTTCTTCTAATGTAAGGCCCGATGATACTAATTCTTCCGATTTGTTCAGTTTGTCAATATCGCCTTTGTTTTCGGTGCTAATCAGAACGTCCCCATTTTTCACTTTTCTCAACCCACGGACATGAAGCTTAAGTTGTTCGGGGGAGATTAGCTTTTGGATAAGTGTCTTGGTGTCGTCGCTAGTTTGGGTCTTATCGCTGGGATAGATGGCGACTGATCTCGAGTTTGCCGGACGGACGAAGTTATCGGATCCTTTCTTCACCATGCTAGCATTAGAAGAATTTTCCGAGGGGCTCATCTTAGTTTGAACGACCTCTTTGAATTGCTGGAGAGAATCCACAACGTTCTGGTGAACCTGAAGGTGCTGGATTGTGGTATGGGCCAGAATCGTTTTCTGCTTCAGCGATTGGTATAAGACGGCCATCTCAGAGGTCCCACTTAAGACCTTCCTGCATAGAGTGGAGACCCGAAGTTTCTGTTCCGAGTTAATTTTTCCTTCACCGACAATACTGCAAACTTCGTTTAATATGGCATCAATAGAGCCTAACCACTTCTGGATCTCCGGCGTAATGATGACTTCACTCGGCAATTCATTCTCTGCGGGTGCTGGTGGATTTGGGTCGCTCATGGGTAACGGTTCGTTTAGCGTTGGTGGGGGACTTCACCGTAGTAATTGGCTACGGCCAAATGGGCTTAATCCTGGATTAGACATGCTACCAGAAACCCTTTATTTATTGTTTTTATAAAAATATTTAGATCATCTTGTACATGAAAAGTCGGTAAAAACATACAAGTCACACGCGACACACTTTACTTTTATACTGACGGCGCAATTAATTATAATTATTTATTTGTCGTAATTATTTATTTCATTATAATCAATACAAAACACACGTCCGCTTTGTTTCGCGTCACGTAAAGCCTGATTGAAGCCCAGCCCGTAAAAACTGATTCATTTAGATTTATTTATTTATTATTATTGATTAATATCTCCCTTACAACTATCATTACAAGTATATGTACCCAATGCGACAGTGCGGTCATTCATTAATTCACTTTTCAAACAAAAAAAAAATAAAATCAAAATCGGTTCATCCGTTCGGGAGCTACGATGCCACCGACGGACACACACACAAAGACACGTCAAGCTTATATAACCCCGTCGTTTTGCGTCGTGGTTAAAAAAATTCTAGATTCGTTAAACATTAGTTATGTTTAATGAATCTAGAATTTTTTATTTTAAGACCGTGGCGAAGTTGGTGTGTCGCTCTGATCATGTTTGGGGGGTTTCGCTCTGATCATCCAACATGGCCAGAGATCGTACAAAACAGGGAGATTTAGAAGGAAAAATAGTAAGCCTTTGCCCAGCAGTGGGATACAACGTAGGCTACTTAACAAAAATAAGATATGTTCATCACAGAACGACAAAATCAGAGACAGATAATCTAGGACCTCATGTCTTCCTAGTAATAAGCTGCTGCTATCCGGTTAGACTGGAAGCCCACCCCAATATAGTTGGGAAAAAGCAGGCAGATGATGATGATGGCTTTCGTGAACAAAACGGTAACATTGTCCTGATACTCAATGAAACCAATCACAGGCACTTTTGAACTGTCAAGGGTCAGTCACATACAACATAAAAATGATTTATTGACATAAACAATTCCCCAGCCGCGCGCCCGCAGCCCTCGTTGCCTAGTGTGGGGCAACGTTTTTAAAAAATAAATAAATAATAATAATTTGCCATTATATTATTATTATTATTTATTATTTTGCTATTTTCCTGGCCAGAGAATTCCACTAATTAAAACTGTGTTACAGGAGCCAGTGTCCTCCCGTAATTTTAAAAGACCCATTTTCGCTGTTTTATGACAGATAAAAAAAAAGAGTAAAGAGACTTTATATTTTAAAACAAAATGTATATAAAAAAATAAAATAAAACAAAAATAAAGTAAAAGTAAAAAAATTAAATAAGAATACAACATTAATCAACGGTTCTTCTTTTGCGCGAAAGTGTATTTGTGAGTGTATTTGAGTGTGTGTTGTGAGTGTGTGTGTTGTTTGTGTGTGTGTTGTGCGTGTGTTTGTGTGGGAGTGTGTTTGTGTGAAATATGTTTGCTGGAGCCGGAGGATGCAAAAAAAACCAATTTATTTTAGACTAATTTATTTAAAATAAAAGAAATTACAATTTAAAATTCTAAAATTACGTAGGTGACAATTGGTCGATGTATGTACCAACAATGCCCGAGGCGTGGAAAAAATTGAAGGCATTCGATGTCCGGTCCCACGGTTGCGAAAGTGCTGCGTAGGCAACTCGTGTAAGTAAAGCGCTGCGATGCGCAGTATCGGTGTCACGTAGGTCCACAGTCCGTGTTTTACACCGAATCGTAATATCAGCGATCCTTATGTTATACCGTTGCGTAACATCTCCCCCCGTAGAACAGCGACTATTTGTTAACTGTGGTTAAAAATGTTGCTGTAAGATGACTGGGGTCCATCTTGATCCCAGCTGGATGAATATTTCTTCTTGGTTCTGCTTCAGCATAGATGTCTTGATCTGCGTTCATTTCTATAGATATAGGGACGACCTTCTTGTCTTTATTTCCCATCCAATGCCGGTATGTTAGAGCAATGGCAAGTACACCTGCACTAAATAGTAATAGGTATACAGGTATGGTAGTATGGTAGAGGCTTCCATCTGATATCTCGTTGAGTCTTACTGGAGGCTGCACTGAAACTTTCTTGTAACTTTCGTGGAGATTCTCGAGGTTGATTGAATTAAGCTGTACCAATGATTCTTCAGTTTTTGATATAGTGTTCTGTTCCCATAGTGTTCGTATTCTAAGTACATGTCCTTTAATTCGGTTGTCGGTGTTAGCGATAGTAAATTCGGTGGTTCTTATCAGGCAATCCTGCGGTATTGTAGCCAAATAACTTCCTTGAAGTGTTCTGAATTGTTCCTGTCCACATGACGTCTGAACTTTTGCAGGTATGGGGAAGCTTAGTGTGTAATGTTTTTCGTCCAGTTGTTCCAGAGCTTGCTTGTGTAGAGTGACTGGCGTTAGTGTACAGGAGTTGAGATGCTGTTGAGTGATGAGCTGCTGCACGCAGTCCGGCTTGTCTATAACTTTGAAACCAACTTTCTCTTCGCAGAGGTACCATGAGTTAAGCTTCGGACATTCTGTCTCCATGTACATAGAATATGATTCATGAATTGCTATAAAAGGTGAGGTAGGGATAAGGGCCATATTATTTTTGTTAGGAATTATGGACAACTTGTATAGGATATAGGTTCTTGGTAAGGCAATCGGCACCTTTATAACTATAACTATTTTCTTATTTAGATAATATGATCCTAATTTTAAAATATTATAGTACTCTCGAAGATCGATGTCAATGATTTCGTCTTTTGAGTATAGTAACCCTAATCTGCTTATCATATTTCTAAGATTACCTAAACTAACCATAAAATGGGTAGTGCTGGAGGCACGCGTAAAAGCTACCATAAGTTCTATTTTATTTAACTCATCCGATAATGCCTCTATATTATCGTTTAAAATAAGTAAGTGCTGTGCTAGATGGGCATACGTTACTAGGTCTGCCTGCTTGTATGCGTCTTGATTTATGACTTGGTTAAGTTTTTTAGCAATAATGTTCTGGTTGTCTACTATATTTTTTAATACATTAGAATGCTCTAACATCCATTCTTTGGTCAAACTTATGTGACGGTTAAATTCCGTTTCTAGTTTATTGTCGTTACCTTCTAAGACTTGGATGGCGTTATTATATTTGACTGCATCTGTGTAGTCTAAATTTCCCGATATACTTTTTATAACTGATCCTAGTCCGTCAATGAGTCCTCTTTTAACACGACCAGGCTCAAAACTTTTTATTTGTATGGATATCTTTTCGAGTTTGTCCCCAAGGTAACCTATGTGGGGTTCAAAAAGTGACAGTGTTTTATTGTTAATTACGGGCCTAAATTCATTTAATTGCAGTTTAACTAAATCAACCTTTGACTGAATATCTTCTAAGTCAATGTGTAAGAGGAAGGAATGATAATGAGACACGATTTTTGTAGGTCGCAATTTGAAAGGGAGTAATCCGGGTCCGTCTTCTAGTGGTTCAAATAATATGTCCTCTGCTCGGACCAGGTGTAGCAATATCGTCAGTGGTATTCTGCAACAATTGTTTCGTGTTAGGTGTTCTTTTAAGACGTGATTTGGCAACGGGACCACGCTTCTTTTTTGTGTAAATATGAATGGGCAGGTCAGCTAACACTGCGCCATGCGTGTAGCGAGGTGCAAGTTTCTGTCTGTTAGCTAGTGGATTCTTAACAAATACCTGTTGGTCTGGTTCGTATTCCTTTTCAGGCTCCCTATCTTTGTTCCTATGTTCGATTAGTTCTGTGCGTTTATGCAGGGACGTTTCATTAATAGCCTCGTATACTTTAGACATCTTATCTCGGTGTTCTTGCACGTATTGTTGTAGCAAGTGCACGGATATATCTATATCTGAGGGATCGCGAGGGTCCGTATGACCGGTAACTACTTCAAGTGGTCTGCATTTTGTAAAACTGTGTATGCTACTGTTATATGCTAACAAAGCGTATGTCATAAGGTTGACAATCGCTTCATTATGGTGTTGTAGTTTTAGAATTCTCAAATGTTTTAGTAAAGTGGAGTGTAAACGTTCCACCATCCCATTATCATTGGGGGCATGAGCCAAGGTTTTATGATGTTGAATTTTATGGACACGCGTAAATTCGGTAAATAGCTGATTAGTGAATTCGGGTCCCTGGTCCGTGACTATTGATACTGGAACGCCGTGATGGGAGCAAAACTTTAAAAGGGCTTGTACTACACTAACTGCTGTGCCATCTCTGAGATGGTATGCCTGGGCGTATTTAGAGAAAGCATCAATGATGGTCAAGTACTTCTCGTTTTGGGCCGTAAACAAATCTAGGTGAACTACATCAAACGGTTTTGCTGGTGGTGGTACTATGCAGAATCTTAGTTTTACAGGATTTCGGTCATATTTGGCTTGCCCGCATATATTGCATTCATTTATGTACTTTGATATTTGATCTTTCATTTTTGGCCAATAGTACTTATGGGATAAGGCTAGGTAGCACTCATTTATACCGCGATGATTAGTTTTACCATCGTGGTATTTCTGAATGATCTCTTGCTGCTTGAGATATTCTTTTACGTTTTCTAATTCGGTTTTAGTTAAAACAAGATTCATAGCGGAGCTCTTGAACTTTTCCTGGATTATTGGAACTATTTTGTACATAGCTAATGGGGGATGTATTATAATGCCAGTTTTAACTTTCGGGTTTACGAATTCTTTAATTGCATTTATTACATCCTCCTCTAAATTTGATTCGGAGAGTTGGATGGAGGTACGGGTGTGAGTCTCAAATGGCTTAGAAACTGCTGGGCGTCTCTTTATATCACCTACCACTGTAAAACATATTTGTCTGTTAAATTTATTTAAGGGGTCATCTGAGATGGGTATTTCTAATATTGGATTTTCGGCACTAGTGTGAGCTGTGAGAGTGGATGAGCCCACTACGGATGGGGGCTTTTCGGATACGTTAACTATGATGGAGCTCGTTTCCTCGTTATTAATTTCGATTCGCGACAAAGCATCGGCATTTGTGTTGTTTTTGCCCTGCTTATAAACTACCGAATAGTTATATTCACTGAGCTTGAGTTTCCAGCGAGTTAGTCTCGAGCTAGGTTCTTTTATGTTCATGATCCATTGAAGCGGTTTATGATCTGTTATAATTTTGAACTTACGTCCGAATAGATATGGCCGAAAATACTTGGTTGCCCAAACAATAGCTAGAAGCTCCTTTTCTATCGTGCTATAATTGATCTCGCTTGTGTTTATTGTACGCGAAGCATAGGCGATTGGTTTGTCCAAACCTGTAGATCCCTGTGAGAGTATCGCTCCTATGGCTAAGTTTGATGCGTCTGTCGTGAGTAGAAAATCTCTATTAAAATCGGGATATTGTAAGATCGGATCGTTAGTAAGTAATGTTTTACATTTTTCGAAGCAATTTACATAGTTGGTATCATTGCAGGTTATTTTTGAGCCCTTCTTTAAACATTGGGTCATTGGTTTCGTGATTTTAGCGAAGTCGGGAATGAACTTCCTATAGTACCCTAGTAACCCTAAAAATCTTTTAATTTCCGTGGCTGTTTTATCGGGATTCGGTTTAATGCCATCTTTACTGATTATATGTCCGAGATATGCTGTTTCCAATTTTAAGAATTCCGACTTATCCATCTGTATTTTGAAATTAGAATCTCTGAGTCTTTTAAAGACTTTTTCCAAATTTATTATATGCTCCTGTAAACTAGTGCTAAATACGATGATGTCGTCTAAATATACTAGGCAAATAGAATTTTGGAGGTCCCTAAGCACATTGTCCATGACCCTTTGGAAGGTTGATGGTGAATTTTTAAGACCCATTGGCATGCGTAGGAACTCAAAATGGCCATGTTCTACGTTAAATGCAGTTTTTTGGATATCATTTGGGTTCATCTCGACCTGATAAAATCCACTGGCGAGGTCGAGAGTTGTGAAATATTGGCAATTGCCCAATTTATCCAACACATCAGTTATGTTCGGAATAGGGTACTTATCATCAATGGTTTTTTCGTTCAGTTTCCTAAAATCCACTACAATTCGCCATTTGACTTTACCGGATGCATCAGGTTTTTTTGGGACTACCCAAATGGGTGAGCTCCAGGCCGATTCTGAAGGTTGAATGATTCCCTGTTCTAACATTTTTGAAATTTGACTGCGTACTTCTTCGCGGTGTACAAATGGGTATCTATAAGTTTTAGTATAAACTGGTACCTCATCTGAAGTACGTATGCTGTGTTTTATTTTATTGGTAAAGGTAAGCGGTTCTCCCTCTATATAAAATATATCGGCATATTGCGAAACCAAAGACTTCAGATTAGCGCGCTCTTCTTCGTTTAGATGGTCAGTGCGTAACCGAGATAGTACTTCCTCTACTCGGGTTTTATGTGGTTGATGAGTACATTCTAAGTTATATGTTTCTGCTTTAATAGTTTGGTCCATGGAGAAAATTAAGTCATTATTAGTTGGATTGAAAATTTCTAGGTACCCGCGATTATTTTTGACACTCGTAATACATTCGTTTATGCAGCAATTTGAAATTATCTGATCAGGAATTAGAGCATCTCCATCTTGTATATTAACTGGGACCCTGACTAACTTTGAGGAATTTGCTGGTACAACATCTTCATATAAATTGCTATTGCGTGAATTGTACATAACTATTGGGTTAACTGCAACTTTTGTAATTAATTTATTATTTTTAAGATCAATATTTGACTCCCACTTATTCAACAAATCTAAACCGATAAGGCCGTCAAAGTATTCGTGAAACCTGTAAATGTAGAATGTTAAATCATTGTTGTCGTTTATCTCCTGAAAACAAGGTAAGTTAATGGAGTAATCATTACGGCTAGTTGCATGCACGTTCGTTACCTCAAAAGGGTCATAGTTCCATGGTAAATGTGGGTAAAACCTCTGGATAGCTTCAGGGCTAATAAACGATTGGTTGGCCCCCGTGTCGATTAATAATTTTAATGGTGGGTCTGAAATTACTATATATGGTAGGTAACGTTGGGTTTGTAGATTGACCTCTATTTTGATTCGTTTGTAGTCCGACTCTCCTGAAAATTTCCCTGGTTAGAAGACGCTGACTCGTCGGTAGATTTCCCCTCGGATGTCGCTTGACTTGCCTCTGGGGCAATTGCAATTGGGGGACCTAATTGCTGGTTCATATATGCATTCCAAGCGTCATAGTAAGAATAGTCGGGCTGTTCAAAGGAATTATACAAATAATTGTCGAAGTTATTATCACAATAAGGTTCAAACATATATGGATATTCAAAGCATTCGATGAAATTCATCTCTCTAGTCTTAAAATAATTGGAAGGTGGTGGGTTCCCCTGCCTAATCCAATCGTTACCCCGGAATGGCATTGGTCTCGGTACGAAATGAGATACACCGCTCATTGGTTTTGGTGTATCATTTGAGTTCGGCCCTTTAGATTGATTATTAGCAGATGAATTATTTTGTGGATTATGGTTAAAAGGACGTGCCCCGAATATCTGCTGCGTACGCGATGGACCTTGTTGCTGGACTTGCCGCGGTTGGTTAAAGCCTGGTCTCCACATTTGCGGTAGACGTTGCAGTGGATGTGGTATAGCTATATTTGGTCGATAAGGGCCAGGCATATTAAAATTAAACGGCCTCTGCATGGGCATGGGAATGTTAGGCATGACAGCCGGTGCCTGAGGCTGTGGCTTTTTAGCGGGTGTATGCTCGTTTCGCTGTTGTAAGTGGAGAGTGTTCATTTCCTCATGAACAAACTCAAGCGCTTTTTCAATCGTCTCCGGTCGCATGCACCTAATGCGTGACCCTAAGGGGTCACGAAGGCCCCGTAAGGATGATTGCAAAGTTAATTTTTGGTAAAGAGAACGTTTCGAATCGATTGTACTTTGAACGGTTTCATGTAGCGACACATAGGTCATAATAGTGGCAAATAGAGTTTGGCACTTTTCGTAAAATTCCTGTGGTGTGGAAGAGCCTTGAGTTAATAGAGCCAAGTCGTTATAAAGCGAGGTCTCATCGCGTTGGTCAGAGAAGTTGTTAACTAAAGAATTGCGTATGCCAATCCAAGTTTCTGGTACGCCGTGGGTGTTAATTAACCGAGCTGCGGGTCCAGTGAACTTGTTAAGAATCCCGTTCAAAAGAGTCAAGTTTATTAATTCGCGCCCTGGTTCAGCTGATACATAGGCCTGCACTAACTGGTCACACAGTTTGATGAATCTGGTGAGGACATTGGGGTTTCCGTCAAATTCGGGGACTACGCGTAAGGCCTTGTAAATTTCGTCTACCGCCGCCATTTCTATGGTTATATCTCTATTTTCTAACTGCCTAAATGAATCTAATAATGACGATCTGGACGATCTATCTAGCCTAGGGGTCCTTGATTGCCTGGGATGGAAAATCTTGGATTTTTATAATTAACACTTAAGGACAAGGATGAGCAACTCAAGAACTATTCTAAAGTACTCACATGAACATAATTGGTCCCTCTGCGGTATCGATGTCTGGATACACCTCCTGCCGACAGCTTCTGAAGATCCGGATACTCGTACGGTGCTTGATAGTCACCCGGGTGACTCGCGAGTCGCGATTTTAAGTTGATTCTATGAATTTACTCTCGCGAACCGGCCCGCGAGTATCCTACCGACTGCGCCAAATATGTTTGCTGGAGCCGGAGGATGCAAAAAAAACCAATTTATTTTAGACTAATTTATTTAAAATAAAAGAAATTACAATTTAAAATTCTAAAATTACGTAGGTTACAATTGGTCGATGTATGTACCAAGAATGCCCGAGGCGTGGAAAAAATTGAAGGCATTCGATGTCCGGTCCCACGGTTGCGAAAGTGCTGCGTAGGCAACTCGTGTAAGTATAGCGCTGCGATGCGCAGTATCGGTGTCACGTAGGTCCACAGTCCGTGTTTTACACCGAATCGTAATATCAGCGATCCTTATGTTATACCGTTGCGTAACATGTGTATGCGTGAGTTGTCTTGACTGCATTATTTGTTATGAAGAGGTACTAACTAACTAGGGCTGCTTCTGGCCATCACAAGCATCATGAAAACTACTTAAGCAACTCTGCATCGTCGACACTGGTAGGCCCCGAAGCGGCAGTGAGTATTGCCAATTCGAATCCCACCCATGTCAGCGCCACGAAGCTGCAGGTTGGAAACATAAACAACGGGGCAATGACACTCGAGCTCGGCATTTGTTTCATTTGTTTCATTTGTTTCATGTTGACAGTTCAACATTCATTGTGTTCTTTACGTTGCTGAGCAAACAAATTGTTCTAACGTGTGAAGTAATGGATTAGTGATTTGATTCAAAACGATTAGAATTTGTGTTACGCAATTAGGGTGCTGGTATTTATTACTATTTTATGTAATTTAAGTCACTACAGCTTATAGATTTTCTACCGCTTCGTAGTCAAGCGACTTCAGCCAGATGAAGATAACTTCCTTAAATTTATTGTTGCTTAATTTACGTATAGAATTAAGTCAGGAAGATGAAGCTAGTTCTACTACTACTCGTGGAGCAAGTATTGCATAGATGGGTTATCACCATCATCATACTTCTGCTGACCTTAAATAATCAGCCTAACATGTTCCCACGGCTGGGACACGAGATTCCTCTCTTCGAGAGGGAGTGGCCTGCAGTGTGATTCTGTAACCATCTCACCGTGAAAACTTAGGTGAAGTGAGCGTGGAGTGAGCTGTCATTCCAACTAATGCTAGGGATTGACACTATTGACAGCTCACTCTAAGCTCACTTCACCTAACTTTTCACGGTGAGGTTTTTACAGAATCGCTCGGCTGTATTCACTGTCTACCACGTGGGTCCAGTGCGGGTTGATAGATGTCACACGTTGTCTTAAAATTTTTGGTTATAGAACATGCCGGTTTCCTCAAGATGTTTTCTTTCACCGTTTTGAGAGCAGTGGTGATAAAATTATTTACACAAAGTAAAGCGCCTGCCTGGGTTCGAACCCTTGACCTACCACTCGTAAGTCGCGGCCGGCAGCCCTGGGCCGCCGCTGTTGTCCGTGACTGCTGTCAACTCTTGACAAGAAATGGTTCTAAATACCGACACAAGCAACATAAAGCTCCTTATGAGCTGAACTTAAAACCACACAAGTGTTATCAAACACGTTTGTAGGAGCGGATATGTTCACACTAATATTTATCTGACGGCTGAAAACACTTAGAATATTTAGGTGGTTTCACGTTTTTCAACATCAAGGATGAATTATTACAAAATTACCTGAAAACATTTGCAATGCGATGTAAGCAGAACTGTTTAAAAACACTGTGCAAGGAAAGCCATTTAGTCTAAATAACATAAACACCATTACCACTTTTAAAAAGGGGACCACAATTGGGTACTCAAAAAATTTCCACTTTTTAAATCCCAAAAAACGAGCCCGTGGATCCCGAAAAATTTTATGTCCAAAAAAAGCATCTGGAAAAATTGGTTCCCAAAAATGTAGCACATAACCAGGATTCTTTTTGTTTAATACGTAGCTGGTTCAAATGCTCACCACTGGCAGTCAGCAGGTGGAAGATGAGGAGGTGCAACAGAACGGCCAGCAGCATCGTCGCCGCCGCGAGCACGAATATGCGCAGGAGTCGATACCACGACAGCGTTCGTGCATGCACCGTGTTTGTAAACACTGGAGAGCATTTCACTTTTTTCATTCAGTGACGGATTGAGGGAAGCCGATATATTTTTTTAAGTATATTATTTAGGTATTTATAGAGCAGTGGTAACGGCCGCGATTTACGAGTTAGTTCGCAGGTTCGAACGCAGGCAGGCGCTTTACTTTGTGTAAATAATTTCATCACCACTGCTCTCAAAACGGTGAAGGAAAACATCGTGAGGTAACCGGCATGTTTTAAAACCAAAAAAATCGAAGACATTGTCACCGTAAAATATATATGTTTTGGTATCGTTCAAAATAATATAAAGTAAACTATTGCACCACACTTTAATAGACGTTCTTCGGTTTTCAATGTGATTCTGTTTCTCCCAAAAACAGTCGTTATCACTCTGTATTCGGTAAAAGTCAATTCGAAATTTACTCGAGTTCACTATTCGAAAGATCACTCATTAGTTTTTTATTAATTTTTCATCTCTAAATCACTCTTTGACACTGAACATAGTGATGTTTACGGAAACACGGAAAAATTTCGACAATAACAACAGTTGACAGACGCTTAATTTGATTTGACTTGCACAACTACCAGAAGGCCAATTCTCGTAATTTAAAACGTTCAAAATCTAGTTGCAGTACCATCTCGGCGACAAACAAATGTCAGAAACTTGTCAAAATGTAAGGAAAATTAGAGGTATTTTTGACAAATTGAAGATCAGACTCTGAACGTTCATAAAATTACGAGAATTGCCCCTCTGGTGTATATTAAGAAAAGTAAAAACAGCTCTAGATCTTGATTTAAAACTATTAAGAAACTAAAAATTGGCGTCAAATATTCGTAATGAACCCAAAAGAATTGCGGCATTGCTATATTGTATGGCAATGCTTAGCCTCTGGCCAAATTAAAAGCCAACCCTTGGGTCACGAGAAATATCAACCAGCCGTTAGGAGATTTCGTTGAACAAACCATGAGCACTCGTACCTCACGGCCCGAGGGTTTCAAGCAAAAAAAAAATTACCGATAAGGTAATTATACTTTGGCTGGTTAAAGTTTTCCGCTGCCACAGCAGCAGCACCAGCACAGCTCGCTGAGCCTTGAAGATAGGATGGTGCAAAAGTATCAACGCACGTTGTATCGCACACTAAACCTGCCATGGAAATAAAGACATGCCATCCGGTCTCTTGCCATCATCGCCTGCCAAGCCGTTGCTCGTGATCTAATCGGAACTTGCTTAATATTCGATCGTACTCATAATCATAATCATTGACGAGCAGCAGTGAAAGCTTATGAATATATCTCTCCGCCCCAAGTCCGTCCCCCAAGCGGAGAACAATAGGTGCAGTAAACAGCGGTAACGTTACGACACGGCCAGCAATCATTGTTGACGGCGATGCTGGGCTGGGCGTGCGCGATCCTAACCCTCGGCCTGTCCGGTAAGACATTCCCTTTGTATACGTCACTTGTGTGTTTACTTCGCTATGTCATACGTCACGTTGTTCTGTAGGTTAAGTCCAGTCTAGCTATGATCTCACACAAAGACGCACATCTGGGCGGGCCACTCCGCGTGGCAACACATTGCAAGAGTCCTCCTGCCAGCCTTCTATATTACTTTCGCTTTTTGAATCCATAATATCTTCTGCCCACGACTTCGTCCACGTGAAATTTCGGCCCCCGACTGACCACGTCGCATCCCATCGCCCGCGCGCGCTATTCGTTTTTGCTTAATGTTCTTTCTAACTTCTTTTCTTTTTGCTC
The DNA here is from genome assembly GCA_947507525.1 of Apamea epomidion. Classification (NCBI taxonomy): domain Eukaryota; kingdom Metazoa; phylum Arthropoda; class Insecta; order Lepidoptera; family Noctuidae; genus Apamea; species Apamea epomidion. Next base: position 16,997,941 of record OX382246.1, on the reverse strand, counting down.
GGCTTCTAGGGTCGTAGTGTTAACCTTTCTCGAGAATTAGGCTATCATATGCAAAAAGATTTTTTCAAATCGGACCGGTAGTGTCAGAGATACAAACTCACAAGAAAACTCTTCAGCTTTATTATCCTATTATATTATAAACGCGAAAGTTTATATGGATGGATGGATGTTTGTTACTCTTTCACGCAAAAACTACTGAACGGATTTAGATGCAATTTGACACACAGATGGTTTATAACTAGGATTAACATATAAAATACTTTTTATCCCAATATTCTTACGGGATCGAAACTTATGCGGGTGAAACCGCGGGGCGCAGCTAGTTATAAATAGATTTAATTTAGTCGGGCCGCGCCATTGCATTTTAATGTTTCGATGCGACGTAATGCGTCCCGATGCGGGTGTAATATGCGCTAACGCAGTCGGAGCAACTCGCAACTACCTGTTGATGACCGTTTTCATATAATTTCAAAAAACTGCGCTGACGCTGACGTTGCTGCAAATGTCTATCGTTAGTGGAAACCTTTTAAAAAGTTGACAGTTGCGTCAACAAATGTATAGGTTATACAGTGCTGTACTAGGATCTTTTGGCACGTGGACATAATTGGCGGCCATATTATTTTTTCCATACGAAACAATATTGCGCCATTGTTTACCAACAGTGCCGCCCTGGTAGCGTCATTCGAGCGCCACAAGATCTTTGTAGCATGTAGCAATGTTCTTTCTTATTGATGAATCAATGCAGCCTGAATTGTCTTTGTTTGTTTTGTACGAATGATATGGCTTTCATAACTGTGAATTTCACATAATCACTAACTATCACAATACAAAATATCCTTCTTTTTATTCCTTTTTGGCAATTGAGCCGATGGGGACTATTCTGCACAGTGTCATGTCGTAAGTATATAATTTGCTAGACCAAAATGACAGCTAATATATACTAAATAATGTCATCTTGACAAAAAAAAGGTCGATCGCAGCTATATTTATTTTATTATAAAACACCAGGTTTATGTGTTTATACTTAGTAACAGTGTAAAAACTATTCTTGTCTTCCTTCCTACGTGTTTATTATATTTACCATTTATGTGTAACCCACTCGAAAAGGGCCACTAACACGCACAGGGCCCGCGTGGTGGATTACAGCCCACTCCCTCTCATAGAGAGGAGGCCCGGTTCCCAGCAGTGGGAACATTATAGGTTGATTATGCTAATAAGTATATGTATTAACCAAAACATTGAACATGTATGAAGAGTGCTAAGTCAACACTCTTATCGCACAAAACAATGTTGATTTTTTTTCTTTTTGCACCGCCTCGATATTGAATAGTATCCGTGTACAGTCATGAGCACCAATATGTCAACACTTGGCAATTGCGATTTTTTCGTGAAATAACGAATGCAACGTTGAAATAAGAAAATTCGAAAATGCTATGTTCGTAACAACATAAAATTTCATTTAAAAATAAAGAAGTATATCGCTTTAGAATACAGCCGAGTGTATACATACTTTTGCTCGTGACTGTACGACCTAATGCTTCTTTCTTCATTTCGCTAGGTAATTTGCAAACACCTCACCGTTCAGCAGTGAAACTTTTCATAACTGGATTATTGTGTCATTGTTGATTGTATTGCCGGCAACTTGGCACTTTTTATCGTTGCCCTGCATGCGTAACTGCAACCACAATTTTTATCACAAATCAAGTAGGTAGGTAATCAAGTAGTACTTACATGATTTTAGAAAAACTTTATCACAACTAGAAAAACATTCCCAGGTGCGGCAAAGTGTTAAGTATTGGGTTTATAGTCTGGATTTCCTCAGTGGCAGCCCGGAGTGGGGGGCTCGTCCCCTATTGCATGGGGCTTAAACATAACTGGCCAAATATGGGTCTTCTGCCTAACCCTTCGGGGAAACAAGCCGTGATGTTATATATGTTGCACGCACAATGGTCCACCTGAAGGACTAAGTGCGGAAACCAAACCCGTAACATAGAACATATATATGTTTATCATTACTTTTTCTCTGTGCTTGCTGCCATGTTTAGCATAATCGCCCTATAATGTTCCCACCGCTGAGACTAGGGCATTCTCTCTAAGAGAAGGAGCGGGCCCAGTTACTTTAGTATACTCTTGTTGTCCGTATCCTAATTTATTAATATCATTGCCGCCAACAGTATCATTAACTTCAACCTCGTTCTCTTCTTCTCTCACTTCCAGCACAAATATCATGCAATTCAGAATTCTTCTACTCCCAAAATATCTTCCGAAGATCTGACGGATGTAACCTCTGCTTTGAGAAGGACTGCTTGACCCTCGACCAGGCAAGGTGTGACTACTATGCAGAAGCTGATTCTATACTCCCCAAGGATGAAAAGGATCCGGGCGGAATTGAGGACGCTGCCAAGAAGAAAGAAGTTGATGATTTGATATTCGACTTGGTGGGCAAAGGTAAGATATGGAAGTTTTATTTTTATGACTCAGGGCGGTATTATCAAAGAAAGTCCAGCACTGGTTCATCATCATCAGCTTACAGCAAGCCACTGCTGTACATAGGCGCTTCAATTGCATAGCATTCAACTCGATTCTCGGCAACTTTCATCCAGCTGCTACTAGCCACTGCGAAGATTGTCGCTCTACATAGCCTGAGGTCATCCTACCTTACGTTTGCCGCTTCCCAGCTTCCACTCAAGTAAACGTCTGCCCCAACTTCTGTCCAAGGTGAATAAGTTTTTTACCTACGCGTGAAATTGGACGCGCAAACTATAACCATAATATGTTTCGTAAGCTATCAAAACAAAAACCTACGCGGTCAAAATGTATGGAATAGCATTTTTCTTTTTTTATAACCGGCGAAAGCAGAATCATGCACTGAACGCATAGAGCAACACGGTGCGGGTCGATGTCCTGCCAGCCTGTATGATCTCTTCCAATGAAGTACTGTTTTGAGGTTGACCTGTTTTGCTTGAGCACAAAAAAAACTCTTAGCCGATAAATTCTTCGATAATTAAATCCTAATAACCATCATCACCAGCTCTTTTTTTAATCTTGGTTTAGTTCTAATACTGCTCTCAGAAATTGTATGTTATACATAATATAATGTTGCTTCATTGCTTACGCCCCCTTATTTATTTATTTGTATACTTCATTTGTGAAGATGTGTTGATGATATGGTTAGAAAGGGGTGACTGCCGAGATGACGACTAATAGAGAAGTATGGGAGAAAAATACATGTTGACCACGAATATATTGGGATAAGGGACAGGAGAATGATGAGTTGTGAAGATTTGTAATTGACACAGGACTTGGATATGTATGTTTTAAGCAACTGATTTTATTTATCTGTTAATTTCCCATGCAATTCATCATCTGCCTAGCCTTTTCCCAACTATGTTGGGGTCTGGTTGTCAGACTTTCGGGCTTCTAACTACCCGTAACGACTGTCAAAGATCCACGAATGACTGCCGGGACCAACGGCTTAAAGTGTTTTCCGAGGCATGGACGGGTCTCGGTATGTAAAGATGGTCACCCATCCACAAACCAACTGCGGCAAGCGTACCTTAACCTGATGGATCGACCGTGCAATTATAATTCTTAAATATTTTCAATAAGTAAAATCAAACATTGATATTATAACAAGAGCTCATTTAAACATTAATATTATACTACAATGTACTATACACAACAAGGCATACATAACAAGGGCTCCTATCATTAGCTCGAGTTTAGAGGGGCTTGTGGTTAAATAACAACAGATACACGGGTCAATCGAACGGGTCGATTGCAGAGTTATTTTCAAAACAAATAGCGTAGAGTCATCTCAACAACTCTCTCCCTTAAATTTGTAAATAGTAGTAAAGTTGTATGTATTTGTGTACCGAGTTTTAATCGTTTTTTTTATCATTGTCCCTCTCAACCTAAGCACCTGCCATTCTAATCTCTTCACCACCCTTGGTTGACTGCTAGAGAATGCCTAAGACATTAAGACCGCCTTTGTACCTTTTTGTGCGAAAAGTTTAAAAAAATATATAAATCAAAAGTTAAGCTACGCTTGCCGCGTAAAGCACGTTAAGCCATTGGTCCCGAATGTCATTCGTAGATCTGCGACTGTTGTTACGGGTAGCGTGAAGCTCAAAAGTCTGTCAACCAGTCTTACGAAGGCATATTGTGTTAACCAGTAACTGGCTGTGGAAGTTAGATAGGCAGTTGCTCCATGTAAAGTACTGCATCCGATTAGACTATGAGCCGCTCCCAACATAGTTGTGAACAGCTAGGCAGATGTTTGACTCATAGAGTTAGTAATGCTACTTTCATTTGTTTCTGTTACAGGGTTATCGAAAAACATGGAGTGCATACCTTACGTCTCCCGGTATACGAACTGCAATAAAGGTAAGCTTTTAAACTGTTTAGTATTTTTTAATGTTTCTTTAACAAGAAATCGCGAATCTTTTGTATTGCCATACTATCACAGATGACCTAAACGAATAGCAGAAGGAAAAAAACCTTCGTCAGAAATTACAGCGACCTGGTCCCAAAACATTAGTTTTACTTCTGCAAAACCTGTCAAAATAAGGTTTCGAAGTATAGAAAGATAAAAGAAAGAAAATACGTTTATTTGCGCTAAACACGACGCAGAGAAAGAACACAAACACAAAAAAAATAACAAGTTGGGGGAAAATATGCGTCACATCCGCGCAAAACGACCATCGCTCAGAAATCTATGAGAGACAGAGCCCAGTAGTAGAGCTAGATATAATTAATGTTCCTTGAGGTATTATATTACATCCTAGCATGTTTATGTTCAGTGCGCTATTTCCTGTGGATGTTATGTTTTACTTCGCCTAGCCACAATTTGTACACATTTTGTTTTTTTTCAACAAGCGTGGAGTACGCACGGATGTTTCCAGTGCAGGCTGAGAACACACATGTGCTGGTTTCACATACCACGCGATTGACAACAAGTTGTGGAATATGCATCAAAACATTGGTGACACAACAAGGATGTCAATACACAACTATTCTGTTGCGTTCATAATAATCAATACGTTTACAAATATTTGATTACTAGTTGTTCTCAAGCAGATGCATCACATTTGTAAAGTCTGACTAATTACATAACATAACATCACGTCCAGGTGGCCGGGATATCGACGCGCAACCTGTTACCATGGATTCAGTACATGATTCTGATCCCCTAATTTATTTTTTTAGATAACCGACGGAAAATTTCTCCTCTAGGGGGTCTGAAACCATGTGAACTCATGGTTACAGTTTGCGCATCGATGTTCCTGCTACCCTGTATAGAAAACCAATTACGTTTAAGTCCTATAGATGGGGCGAGCCTGTTGCAATCAACCGACACAAATCCAGACTGCGAGCTGCTGCTGAAAGATCCCTGATAGAAAAATCCAATAACACTTTGCCCGATCTGGAAATCGGACCCTGGATCTCATACTCAGCAGCTGCGCTCGTGACCACTAGATCAACGAGGCAGGCTGACTAATTAAACCATTTTAAAAACAATTCTATCAATTCAATGTTATGCAATCTGAAATGCCAATTTGTACTCTGTAACTGGTTCTTGTGTGCCTTCACAGACAACGTGTGCCTCGACTGCAAGACCTGTACCTGCAGCCCTGAAGGCAAGTGGAACTGTACCATCATGCAACCGTGCCACAGCCAGAATCCTCCTCTCCACGTTGATCACCGGGTCCTCGTTATGATCATGGAGGCTTTAACAGACAGTAAGTGTCATTATCATCATCATTTAGCTGAAACAAGTCTACTGCTGGAAATATGTCTCCCCAAGACGAAGTCACGACATAGATCGGTGCTGAGGGCCTAGCTAAAATGATATACCATCATATAGATCAGTGATAACGATGATAGAAGAGTCAAAACTGTACTGGATTGACATAAGCAACCGAAACGTTTATTAAATGTCAATCCTGTTGAAGTCGTTGTAGAAATACGATACGTATTGAAACCGACTGCCACTTATAAATAAATAAAATATCTTCATTTCAGACCTATAACAGTCCATACATTGTTAGTGGTTAGTAACAGATTGTGCTTATATGCTATCTTAGTGTTATTAGTATTACTTAATTCAATTTAATTTAACATAAACCTATACTTATTTTGACCCAGTGTCTTTGGATGGGGCAGTCCACTCTGCCAACAATCATTTTCAGGATGAAAAGCCCTCAAAGTATCTAGGCCCTCTGAGCTTCTCACATCCAGTAGATTCCCGCAACCTTCACCAGGGCTGGGGTCCACAGACTAAACACTATGACATCTCAATATGAAATCTCTACTGTTATTTTCGATATTCCGACATTCTGTATATCATCATATGCCTAGCTTTTTTCCAACTGTGTTAGCGTCGGCTTCCAGTCTAACGATGAAATATTTGAATTATATTCTTCTTTACCTATAATTACAGATACACATCTAAGGAAATCAAAGCGTTCAGTAACCGATAATCCTAAAGATGCTGGCAGTACTATAAGCTTAGAGCTGCTGTCTGAATGGTTATATGGAGTCAAACCCTTGAACATGAAGAAGATAAATCCAAAGGACATTACATCAACGACTCATTTCACCGTAAATGTGGACGACGATGAACCAGCTTCCAACATTGATACTACAGTAACTGGTAATGATCACATGGTTCTTTTAATAACTGTAATAAGCCTGTCGTTTCGCTATATCGTTAGTATAGTTGTCGTAGTTGGTTGCTCAGCTTCTTGGGTTCGAAGCCCGGGGCTGGCAAAGTGTTATGGAATTGTTCCATCAATTTTTCAGTTGCGGCCCGAATAATTGAAATACATAGTCTCGCCCCCTATTATATGCGATTAAATGATAAATGATTTATTTTCTGTAAGTACGTTTGTACAAACACGTTTACACGTCAATCACATTTTTTTTCAACTAGATGATGAGAGAGATGAGTTCGGCTTTTCCTATTGGACTACTCTGAGAAGAAAGATCAAACAAACTCAGAGATTACAGTCTCTTTTAAAATCCAGACATAATCTTGGTCAGATCATGTAAAGACTATGTAGATTGGTGTCTGAAATTGTCTTTTAAGGAAAGAACCACACAGATTGAGTGGATCTATCCAGACAGTGCACGCATTTCTAAAAAATCGTGCAGCTCAACTCAAAAACTGCGGAGCTCAACAATTCGACGAACAATACCAAAGAAAGGACATTTGGAAGGCCGCGTAAATTACTCAAACTGCCAGGTCTTGATTAAAACTAACTAAGAAGGAAAAAAGGAAAAATGAAATGACCCAGAGAGTGAGGACTCTCTGGGAATATTTTTGTGAATGTGAGGACATTCACAAAAATATTTGATTTAAACATAACTGGTGAAAACCCACATTTCACCAGTTATGATTAATTCGATGATTTGGTGTTGTGTGCTAAACACTTATTCGATGAAAATAGGAGTGATGTTATATAACAGTTCAATTAGTACTCTGGTACTGGTCTGGCTGGTGATTGGTATTGGTATTGGTGGTCTTTAAAATATGTGTAGGTCAACCTCTATTTAATCAAACTCATTTTTCAGTTCCAGCTATATTAGGACTTACAACCACCGAACATACAGAAACCACCACTAGTGAAGACACCGATTATGTAGCATTCGACGAAGTACTGCGCAACATTGCCGTGGACCCTACAACTTATAACCGAAACATGCCATTAGGCAATGAGCAATTGAACAATATAATTAATAACCAAACTTTCAGCGTTGATTACATGATTATGGATGAAGAAAATGCAACTAACGGTAGCTCTAACGATCACTTAGGGGACGTGATTAACTTCATGCTAGATTACGATGATGTCGTGACGGTAACTGAATCTACAGTCGCAGGCGCTACTGAAGTAATGATTGATCTGCTTGACACAGCTGGAAAACTTGCCAATGTGAATGTTAGTGAAGGTATGAATTCAAAGAATATTAATTCAATGTATTGGTAATCTGTCTGTCTTCTGACAGGTCTTAGGTAAATCAACTCTCATCATCTTTCTCTTATATCTCAATTGATTTGGGGTCGGCGTGACATGTCTTTTTCTTCCATAATTCTCTATCGTCGTCATATCGGTAGTCACCCTTTATCCATCGTTTCTTTAATTTTCCCCTACTCTAATAGCCATCCACATTCATACTCAAAACTTACGTAAATCAACTCTAACGTTTTGAATATGTATAGGTCTTAAATATAATCGTCTATACATATAAATAGTTCACTAACAGACAACGCACATGGTTAATCCCTATTAGAGAATCACCAAAAAGTAGTAAGACACAAAAAGAAAAGAGAAGCATGTGTTAAATTATAACTTAATTTTATGTTACAATGCCATACAACGTAGTAATGCCGCCAGTCTATTGGGTACATTACCAGTCGACAGTGATGCGGAGGAATTTTTCGAGGCCATATTTTAATTTGTTTTAGGTACCATAGAATACTATATTTTGATTTTATTAGTTAATTAGGTATAAGTTGTTATTTTTGTACATTTCATTTTAATTCTAAATATAGAGATAATTACTAAACTAGTAAAGACGTTAGCAAATTAATTAACGACACCATTGCATTAACTGTAGTTTAATCTAGGTATGTATTTTTCAGATTATACAAATTACAACAAAGATGAAGATCCTAGCATGTTCGAAAATTCAAACGACATAATACAATACAATGCTCTGCACATCATGAAAAGAGACGTTACAGGCCAGGAGCAAAACACAACGCCCAACGTGGTGCCAACTGTGACAATCATAGTTAACACTACGAATACTACCAGTACGAACCAAACTGAAGAACCTACAGATTTACAGGAAAATGTCCTCATACCTTTAAATAAAATCATTACTGACAAGGTAACAGAATTAGAAAGTTTGCAGAAAATCAAAACGGACCTGCTAAAATATGTCAAAAGTAATAGTCGTCCTGACGATATACCAACAGAAGATAATGCTACCAGTCATACATACTTTTCTATCTACAACGTTGCAATGGCGACTGGCTTAGATGTAGATCTCAGGAGAGCTAACCCAAGCAGGTATGAAAGATATATGTTAAAACTAAAAAGTGATATTTTCGAAGTCATTAGAGACATAACTGGAATTCAAAAATATAAAAACTCGGAGCTGCCTGAAGATTTAAAACGTCTCATGCATGCGATGAAGCGATATGTTTACAGAAATAAACTTATCGAAAAACCAAAAAGAAACAAGGTCAGAAGAGAACAATTTTACAGACGAGACATGGAGCAGCGGACTAGTCGATGTGATCGTCTGTCATACAAGGATTGTTTGGTTCAAGTCATCGAAGTAATTGACAAAGATATGCCAAAGTCTAACGCTTTATCCCGGTTATCGTCAGCCTCAAGAAATATAATGAAACATGTCATTAAATCTTACAACGTAGATCAGCTTATAATGCCAGGGTTAAGAGCACACGACCCATATTATAATTTAACAGTTTATTTAAATAGTATCGGTAGTAAGTGGCACGAAGTGACGGCTAATCTCATAAGCAGCACTCCTTTTGCAAGCCTTCACAGAATGAAGCTATTGCATTGTACTTTAACTTTGGATATAAGTAAACTTAAAGATGCTATCGGCCTAGTTGAGTTCGCTCACAGCAGAAGAATGGATTATACATTAGATAAAGTAAACGATGACACCTTAGATAGAATAGACGCTGGACTGACTGGGATTCATAACAAAATACTTATGTTAATCAAATACTACAAGCAAATACCAAGGCCAGCAGTAACTAAACCACCCCGAGCAGAGATAAAGAAAACTACGACCAGACCTCGACCATCTTCGGCCACAAAGGATCCAGCAGAGGTACGCAAAACGAAAAAACGCTCATTTATCAAACACATACGCAGCTTACTAAAGACTTCTAAGAAAGATATCACAGAACTTCTGCACAGAAAGGTACCAAAATCAGAAATAGTAAGACAACTTGCTAAAAAGAGGTTGGATGAAATATCAGAGAAAAGATACGGTGAATATGAGGAGACCATGACGAGATGGCAAAAGAACTTGGAACTTGAAGCTAGAATGAAAAGGTCCGTTTTAGATCAGTTCCAGGCTCGTATCAAGAATATAATACCGCGATATCTAAGACATAAGGTGAACCCGAGAATCAAAGAGAATCAGAAGAACGCTACAGCCAACGCAACACGTAAAGCTGAAGACAAGAAAAAGAAAAGGAAAGCTTCTAGGCGAGGTTAGATATTGTCATGTACGAAAGTTCTTTAAAATAAGTATAACAGCACAGCTGGTGCCATATCTAAGAGACCAGTTTATGCGCAACAATTCCAGTTTCAATTCCTGCACGAACAAATATTAGTATTGTCTACAAGTAGACACTTGTTTGCAACTAGTTTTCTAAGTACATTAAACCACTTTGAGACACAATTAGCGCCCAATGACTGTCGATTATAGTACCGAACTTTCATGACAATCGAAAAGCATCGAAAAAAAATTATTCTTTAAAAACCTATTTTATTCTCAGATCGTAAAGCCAGGTCAAGGAAACCAGCGACACCGAGGACCAGAAGAGTCACTACACACCCCACTGCACACACTACGACCACCAGGGCCTGGAAACCAACCACTTCAACAATATTATAACTACTAGAACACATTTATTCAAATTAGAAAGTAATCAACATCTCTTTGTGATTAAACTTTGCTAAAGTACAAATAATAAAGTACACATTTTAAAGAGTAACTTTTTTTTATTAGCCAAAGACTATAAGACTGTATATTATATGTGTGACTAAAATTCTGGTGAAGATTTCATACTGAGCTTAACTTTGTTAATTTTGTTACACATACATATTTCGTTCAAATTCAAATACTAATACTATTTATTTGCAAAAACGTGTGTAGATAATATACGTGATATGATGCGTATTACAGGTGTTACAAGGTATTATTTGGTTCAACGTGTTTGACCCTGGCTGGTGTACAAATTAGTTCAACATGTTTGACCATGGCTGGTGTACAAATTAGTTCAACATGTTTGACCATGGCTGGTGTACAAATTAGTTCAACATGTTTGACCATGGCTGGTGTACAAATTAGTTCAACATGTTTGACCATGGCTGGTGTACAAATTAGTTCAACATGTTTGACCATGGCTGGTGTACAAATTAGTTCAACATGTTTGACCATGGCTGGTGTACAAATTAGTTCAACATGTTTGACCATGGCTGGTGTACAAATTAGTTCAACATGTTTGACCATGGCTGGTGTACAAATTAGTTCAACATGTTTGACCATGGCTGGTGTACAAATTAGTTCAACATGTTTGACCATGGCTGGTGTACAAATTAGTTCAACATGTTTGACCATGGCTGGTGTACAAATTAGGTCGAAAGAATAAAATTTCAAAATAAAAATACAAAGAATAATAACATATACAAATCCACAATTACAACATTAATAATATTTTTTTTGTCATAGGTCAATAGTTATGCAATTCAAAATAAATAGAATAGACTCAGTCAGTATCTTCAGAGCGATTTATAATTTAAAAATGCATTAACAAAAATGATCAAAATAAAACACTGACAGAAAAAGCCTATTATAAAATAGGCTATATATATATATATATAATTTTTGTTTTCTTAAGCTGGTCTGTATTTAATTTCTTAGCACAGTTAGGAATAGGACAAATTATTGGCGCTCTGCATACAACGCTTTTATACAGTAGCGCTGTCTTAGCTGGCTGGACACGAATTTTACTATTGTCCCGGAGATTCCGTATCATAATGTCTGATATCTGAGGAAACAAATGGGGGTTATTTCTGACAAATAGGGCTATTTCCAAAATATAAAGTGAAGGAAGTATGAGTATTTTATGCTTTGTAAAAAAAAAGTGGCTTACATACAGCTCTCAGTACTTTGGATACCGCGCATGACACGTAGGCATCGCTTTTACATTATAAATGCCATATCTTTATTCGATGAGTTGCCCCAAAGATAACGCCATATCTGAGGACAGATTCAACAAGTCCATAATAAGCTGTGAGTAACACTTCAGTGTTAATGGATGGAGCAAGTTGGTACAAAGCATATGATTGACTACTGATTTTTTTACATAAATTGTCAATGTGTTCTTTCTAATTTAGTTTACTGTCTATAATTAAACCGATAAAACGTGCATTAGTTACTTAATTTATAGTGTAATTATCATGAATCCAATTTACATTTAATGGATTATGCAATCTTTGTCCAAAGTGCATTATATTTATTTTTTACTTTATTTTTTAATTATTATTTTCAAGCCAAGAAATTATAGATGGCAGTGAATTATTTATGTTAGATTTATAATTATTAAGGTCCTTACATTCAATTGAAACTGTACTATCATCAGCAAATAATGTCATAGGTTGAGTCGTTGCCTTTGGGAAGTCGTTGATATAAATATTAAACAACGGCGGCCCTAGCACACTGCCTTGAAGAACACCGTATGTGACATATTTCCTCTCGGAGCTGAACATTTCTTCTTTTTTTAATTTAGGGTTCACTCTAGTTATTATCGTTATCTGCTGTCGATTCGTTACATAGGATCGAATTAAATCCAAAACATTGCCATTTATGAATGACGCCTATGATGTCCAAGAATGACGACATACGACACCCTAAATGGATGATGTAAATATTTATTATGCTGCCCGTCAAGTCTTATGAATGTCCGTTAATTAAAGCAGTAGCTTTTCTTTGAACTTATTTCTAACTAACTTCTGTCCGCGACTTCGCCCGCGTGAAATTTCTTGCTCCCCCGACCCATTCCGTCGCATCGCATCTCCTGCCTGCGCTATTACTTCCGCTTAGCGTTCTTTCTGACTTGTTATTCAATTTGTTCGGTTCCTGCGTGTCCTAGCGATGATGATGATAAATATCCTATTATTTGGCCTAGAATTTTTCAAATCTGACTGGTAGTTCCAGAAATTAGCTCGTTCAAATAAAAAGTAAATAAACTCTTCAGCTGTACAATTAGTGTATAGGTGTTGCACAAGAAAATAAGACTGTCTGCGAATATAATTCTAGTAAAGATCCCTACTGGCTTCAAAAAAAGTATCAGATTTTGAGGTTATAATCGAACCCTAACAACGAATATTAGGTATAGTTTTTCATACCTCCGAGTGATTTTTAAGAAACTAAAAAACAATAATATAATACATTTAGTTATTTTTTGTACAGGCGCCAGCAGGTCAAGCTACCCGAAACTGTCAAATTTTCCCAATCAACCTTGAACCTTAATGCTTTAGCGATAAAGTTGAAAATCTATTAAAGAAATTTGACAGATTGTAGCAGCTTGATGTGCTGGCGTCTGTACCTACCTAGATAATTAGGTATCCATGCAGTTTTTTTCTAAAGCCTTAGTGTATGTAATTGCAACGTTTAAATGCATAGAATATAATTAACATAGGCAATAATGCATAGAATATAACGTGTACAATTCTTAGCATTGGTTTTGGAATGAGATAAAATGTTTGTGTGTAATAAACTAATAATGAAAAAAAATACTGTCTCCTTAGATGATAGTGGTGCTGTAGCGCGGTCGCTAGATGGCGTTAGTATGCATTGATAAATGGCTGGGCGCTTTTGAGTGAATGTTCTAGTGATTCAGATTCAAAAACATGCAACAATTAATTAAAAATTCGATCGATCGATTGCAATCGATTGGGCATCCCTAATCTTTTTCGATACGACTTAACGTTTGGCGAAGATGGCGGCGATTAATGTTATTAGTCGCGTAAAATACTTTAAAATTTTCATTTTGACATGCAGCTAGTCCGTGTTACAAAAGTATTTGCAACCAATATAATAAAATAGACAACTAATTATCGTATATGTCCATTATTTCTTGTGCACAGGGCGATTCCGGCCAACGTCCTTTCGCAAAGTATTAGTTTTACGTTATTACTAGTAATATGCGTTAAAAAATTCTGCACAATATAGTACATACCACACAGAATTCATTCCACTATGTAAACATAGGTGTTAACTTATAAGACTTGAGATCAATATGAACCCTGATGGGTTTAGCAATAGTAGAGATGGTAAAGGCAATAAATCCAACATTATTTAATAAAAAACATTTATTGAAAATTACAAAAGTATCTAAAAATGTATGTTCTACAATCCCATATTTTTTATGTTCAGCAGCTGTTTGATCAAGTGGTCTTGAGTGACCCAGTTCATGTGCTTTGTTTTCAATTTGGTTGGGTCCTCGAGCAGCACTGGAGCTTCCTTTTGGTACAGTGCCATCCGACGCATTGGTTTTTCAATAAGTTTATGTGTAGACGATCCTGGAAAATAAACATAAAAAATATTAGCACTTTACTTTTTTTTTATTTTTCCTATTCGTGCGCCTAATCATTATAGGAGAGTCCTATAACGAATAGATAGCGATATGAAATAAACTCTGTGCCCTGTAGTCTACGTTAATTCAAGATCAGTTCTGCATCCTAATTGCGTAACACACTTTCAATCACAATCCGAGGGTTTCGAAGGACTGGGCACGCCACAATTGCGGCGATAAGTCCTCTCTTTGAGGAGTGGCTAGAGAGGTGCCACGGCGCCGTCACCTTCCACCTGACGCAGGTCCTCACCGGACACGGTTGTTTCGGGAGGTTCCTGTTCAGGATAAAGCGGGAGGTAACGCCAGGGTGTCACCACTGTGTGGATCGCCTGGAGGACACGGTGGAGCATACGGTGGAGGTCTGCCCGGCTTGGGCGGAGCACCGCCGTGTCCTCGGGGCGGCGATCGGCGGCAACGATCTCTCGCGTCCGGCCCTGGTCCAGGCCATGGTACGGAGCGAGAGTGCTTGGCAGTCCGTCACCTCCTTCTGCTAAGCAGTAATGCTCGCGAAGGAGGAGGCGGAGCGCGTGAGGGGGAGGCCATCTCTGCGCCCTCACGCCCCTAGCCGCCGCAAGAGACGCCCTAGACTGGAGTCAACAGCCGACTCCCGGCCACCGAAAGCGCGGGCTTGAGGGCGGCGAGCAATGGGCAGCTCGCCGCCGGGTAAGGACCAGGCCCGGGTCGACGGCGCGTTGTATTCCACGCGCGCCTCAAAGAGATGTCAGCACGAACTGACGGGGTCTGCAAGGGCCGATGCCTGCCAGGGCTGCGGGTTGTTCGAAAGAGTTACCGTGGCCCCTGGCACAGGCAACTGAAGGAACACGGGTGGGTTTTAGTCAGTAAAAGTCTAACACGCCTTTCCGCTCAGCCCAGAGCGGAAGAGGTCATTTGATGATTTCCCACCCAAAAAAAAAACAAAGGGTTTCGAAGGACATTCCCAATCCATTGCTTCATAGGTTTAAAAAAATCATCTGTTGTCAGACGTTAGTATGGGCAGAATACCTAATTATGAAAATCCAAAAAGTATTAAAAAACAATTAGGCTTACCAACATATTTATCATTTTGTTTCTGCAATACAAAAATCCTGAATAATTCATTAGCAAGTTTATAATTGCCAGTATCCAAATAATATAGAATTCGTTGAGCTATATTATAAGTCATATCGTGCTTGAAATCAGTTTCACTATCCTCTTTCAGCTTTAGGAACATCACCATTCGATTTCTGATCAGCTGGTTCACGACCTGTATCCTCGTTATTTTTATTTCATCAGTTTCTTCACTAGGTTCACGGGCTCTCAGAGTACTCGTAGGTATACTCTTCAGTGTAGTTTTCAACATTTTGTCGCCTGAATTAATTTCAGGGACAAATAATGTTTTAGGGTTCGGTTTAACTTTTTCATTTACTTTTTCACTCAACTTTAGTCCTATCTCCATATTTCCGACAAATTCTTCCAGTTCAGAAAATTGTTCTGTAGGTAGTTTAGTTAGATTGTCGAAGGAGAGTTGTATTTCGTCTATTATGTTCATTTTGGCCAGAACATCTTGCTCTAGTGCTTTAAGCAATATGAGTTTTCCTGCAGCTGCAACATTCATTAGTAACGCTTGGTTCTTATACGTAGAACTACCATTTTCGATTTTTTCCATCATTTTCCTTATTGCGTTATATGATTTAGGAATTTTACTTTTTGACGATCTACGAGTCTTTGAATGCAATTTATAATTTAAGTTTTTAACTAAGCGCTCCCATACAACAGCGGATTTGGGCCTCTCTGTCATTATGTCGCCAGTATTTCTTCGTGACATGGCCACTTTCATTTCCCTTTTTAATCCTTGAAATACGTTTGCAATTTTTTTGACTGGGTCAATATTCTCTTCTTTTTTAACAATTTCAGTTCGGTCAGCTTTCATAAGGTTATAGATACAAGGTAACGCATCTGCCACTTTAATGTTGCCTTTAACGCTTACTCCTCTGGCACTCTGTATCTCTATAATATCTTCCATTATTGTTTTCAAATGCGCTTTAAGTTTCTCCTTTGTCGAATTAAGCTTATAAGAATCAACGCCTTTGATACTAGATGACATTTTGTTTCCTTCTATTTCTTTCGTAGTGGTTTCAACTATTTGTTTTTCTGCTTCATTTGGAGATACCCGAAAATTGGCCTTCTCAGGTTCTAGTAGTTTTATCAAATCACTAAACGACTTTAATTTGATAAATTCTGACAAATTGAGTAAAATATTCCCTTCGACATTTGCCATCGCCTCAACTTCGTGGTTTTTATTGTTCAGTAAGCAATCTGGGTTCCTATTGACATGAGTTAAGTAGTCCAGAATCATTTTATCTTTAGCTGACACAGTCATATTAGTGATATCAACATTATACATTTTCTTAAACTTTTTCTTTAGGTTATCATTACCTTTTAGGAAGTTTTGACTCTTGATTCCGTTTGCAATTTTTTTATTATTTCGTTTTGGCAAAATTAGCTTTGTTATTTTTTCTAAAAGACTTCCGAACATATTGAAAGAGTTTTTCTCGTCTTTGGTAAATTCAGCATAACTATCATGCTTTTTACTATTTGAAGGTGTGTGATTAAAAACTAATTTGGGCCCATGTTGCAATTCACTAAGATTTCCTTGTATATTTTCAAACTTTTTTATTAAATCTAGCACATTGTGAATTTTATCTATTGCTTTTATAGTAGCCTCTTTTTGGCTAATTTCCATCTCTAGTTTAGTCTTTTTTTGTTTAATATTCATATCTCCATTATGCTTTTGTAGTTTATCGATCTCATCCTTAGCATTCTTTCTACAAGGTAGTTTAGCTAGAGTTTTCTCATCGCTAGTACTATTAGCATTGTTTAGCAACTTCTCTGATTCAGTAATAGTCTCACAGATTGAAATATTTTTAGCATCTTTATTCTTATCTATTGCATTTGATAGCTGTTCCAAAGCATTTTTCAGGAACGTTTCTTGCCTCATATTTAGTGGCTCTTTAAAAAGTTCTAGTAAGTCAGCAATCTTTTCATGTTTTAATCCATCTGTTTCTGTTGAGGACCCAGCTGCATCTTTTTCCATGTCCCACAATTTATTTAAAAGGTTGCCAGCAATGAAGGCCATTGCAGTCAAAGTGTCATTTTCTGGAGTGAAAGTGATGTTTGACACTGGAGAAGCACTGGTATCTCCAATAGTCTCACTGCCTTGTTTCAATTCATTGACTACGAGGTTTGAAAGATCGTTATTCTTCGTATTTTGCGTGTAATTACCGAGCACTATTTTTAAATTTTCATGGCTTGAATCAAATTTGGTTTCTTGTTCTATTTTATTGTCAGTTATTTGTTTGTATGCCTTGGGTTGGTTGTATTCAATCTGAAGTGCATTGCTGGTAGTATCTGCGAAGCCCGATCGTCTCGAACCAGTGAGTGGCGGCCTTATATCGATTTTCTTAGCAACCAATGTCCCGGTTAGGTTAGAGTCCTTTAAAGTCTCTACAGGCAAAATTAAATTTAAATAACAATGTAAAACAAGTTAATAATTGATTTTTACAAAGTGGGCGTTAATGTGCGGAGTTTTTTTTTATTGGTCTGAATAGCATTTATTTTCTATAGAAAAAAACATATTTGTCAACATACCTTCGTTTATTTCATCAATGGCATCATAGCGTTTAACTGTATTATTGTGATTAGAATTTTGGCTCGTATTACTTAGCTTGACAACCGATCTTTTACTATGTTTATTATTTTTGCTACTAATAGATCTTCTCGGCCGTGATGATAAGGTTAAATTTGCCAGAAATTCATTCAGCTTCATATCCACAGGGAACGAAGCTGTAATAATTGGACAGAGATTAAAATGTGTTACTGTTTTGCAGTATACTGAATCACTTACCTCGATGACCGTGTCGTGGTTTGAAATAAAAATAAAACTATGTAATAGATTGTGCAATAGTGCTCTATTAAAAAAACGTGCGAATCAGTGCTCTTGTCGAGGAATTGCTACCAAATAACCTGGAAACAGATTTCAGAAGTTAACAATTTAGTCCGGATGGGTGTGCAAAAAAAAATGCATTTTAACACCGAAGATTAATAGTACATTACGATACGTGTGACTTAAGTAGTCAATTATTGCACGGCGCCGCGGCATAGCGAGGGTACTAAACACCGTATCATAATTATACTATTTTATAGCACGCGTGACTTAAACACGCACTTAAGTCACGCTTTTCTGTGTAAAAACGGACGACTTAAGTCACAGATAAGCGTGACATAAGTGTGGGCTTAGGTCACAGAATCCTATAAATTACATTTACATTGAAAATCCGCAGGGTAATTCCGTTACACCCATTAATACGGCAATCGATTGCAGTGCCTTTCATTTTAACAATTTAGTCACGTTAATTGCGTTACTTACGTTGTTGAGCAGACGAATTTTTCATATCTTTTAAACCTATGAAGCAATGGCTGTCAAAATGAAAGGCATTGCGATCGATTGCCATTTTATGTGTGGTACGAAATTACCCCGCAGAAAAGCATTGCAAATAGAACGAATAAAGTAAATGAAGCATGCATGTAAAGCGTGAAGAATACAAGAGTTTGTGTAAAGGAGCCAATAAACAAGCCGTACCTAATAATTCCTCATGCTCTGATCTCCCACGAGGAGCTGGCACGTACGGGCTCTGCGATACCTTGACGTGCTTCGTATTCATATCTATTGACAAAAATTAAGACTTTCAATTAAATCATAAATAAGAATTCACAGCTAGAAGGCGTCGCGGCCGACCCCATAGAAGATGGCGGGACGAACTGGACAAAACAAACAACGAGTGGTCTACTTTAACCCTGGATCGAAAGAGCTGGAAGTCATGGGGAGAGGCCTTTGCCCAGCAGAGGGATGATGGAGGCTAACAGTAACAGTAAAAGGACTCAATAGCATTGTAGTAAGAAAGAAATAATACAGAAAAAAACCGTCTGAATCTCTTTGATAAACTTTTATTGTCAGTTACTAGTTTAACTTAAGATCATGTTATGGCTTTCAGATCTTAAGGAGTCAAATTCGTTAGCCAAGGGTGACACACAGCTTACTGTCTTCCTCTGTACTTATATAAATGTATGTAGGGAATACATTAGCAAAGCAGCCACAGTACCACCTTGCCGAATGACTGATATTTTAGTAATTCCGATACGAGGGAAGAAGAAGGGACTGACTTCTTCTCTAAATTTGCGTAACGGACTTCTTTCGTGTCTAATCTTAAGCTGAGATTACCTTACAGCACATGAAATGGTTAAGCAGTATTCTTGTCATTGTCGAACAACTGTCAATCTACAAGTGCAGAATAGAGGCGGGAGATGTCTAAGCAAAAACGCATGCTATATAATGTTCACCTCGGTCCCCACTCACGGCCTCAGGTGGTACAACTTGCGAAGCGAGTCCTATTTGCCGCCCGTCGCATCGAAAGTCGCGTCGCGGTGACTCGTGGCAATCTCTAAGCCCTCGTACCCACGGGTGATTTATTATCGGTCACTGGATTTTCAACGCACTCCTTAACGCCTAGTGTAGTACGAAAATCCAATAGTGTTTTTTTTAACGCGCTGTGATGTGTGCTGTTGAATTTTCAATTTTGGTTCAATACCGAAAATTCAAAATCCAGTACAAGATAAAAAATCGTTGCGTTAAAAGCCGCCCGTGCTTACTTGGGGCTTACCACCAGCTCCTATAGCAGGGCAGAAGTTAAACTGCGCTGCTTTTTTGTTTTATGACTCATCATCATTTACCTTTTCCCAACTATGTTGGGGTCGGCTTCCAGTCTAACCCAATGCAGCTGAATACCAGTATTTTACATGGAGCGACTGCCTATCTGACCTCCACAACCCAGTTACTGCGTAATGCGATACCCCTTGGTAAGACTGGTTGTCAGATTTTTGACGACCCGTAACGACTGTCAAAGATCAACGAATGACAGCTGGGTCCAACGGCTTAACGAGCTTTCCGAGGCACGGAGGGGTCTTGGTATGTAAAGCTGGTCACCCATCCACGGACCCACCGCGGCAAGCGTTGCTTAACCTGATCGATCGACCCGTGCGGCCGGTATTACTTAGCCACAAGCCTATTCTATGACTAAGTACAAAAAACCAGTGCAGTTCAACTTGTGCCCTGCTATAAGAGCTGGTGGTAAGCCCCCTGTGATAAACCACTTCTTTCATTTGTTTTCTCCACAGTCACTATCGCAAGACACATGTCGCTTGGCCGTGTAGCGTGGCCACGGGGTTAAAGTTAACTCTAAAGTAACACTCACCCAATTCCAACATTTCAAGAGCATTGTCAAAGATATCATCACCCTCTCGGATATTGTTATACAGAGAATTCTCATTATCATCACCCAGACATTCTTTTACATCCTGGCACTCCCACTGCCCGTTACTGTCGCATTTGCACTGGCTACAGCCCGTACATATGTTTTCTAGAAAAATACAAGAAAATATTTGTCAAAAAAGTCGCATTTCGTGTCTGCTTGCCTTCTAGCTTAAAAGATACAGTTTTCACTATCATTTAGAAAGTTTATTCCGGAAGGTTTATAATATATTTTTTTTTTTTTAACATGGGCGATGGCTTCAGTAAATGGCACCTGTAACTGCAGTAGCGATCACAAAGTTTTTTAATATCTTTTCTTATCTAATTCGGAATCAAAAACCATTCCAATGTACTAAAAATTCACAAGATAGGTTAAAAATTATAAAAATAGGTTTTTTATTTCTTACCGTCATTGCAGTTAGTGTACGTCGAGATGAATGGCACACATTTCTTCTTAGTTTGTACATTACCAACGTAATTTACTGAAAATTCAATTTCATTGTATACTTAATTGAAATCTACCTTTAGACCTACAAGATATATTAACTTTTTCTTTCTGTCTTCCTTTAACTCTTGATTAAGTCCTGTATACTAGTAACAACCCCAGTAACAACAACGCTCCAACTTTTGTTTATGTTGTTATATTTTTCTACACTAGCTACTTTTTGTATATCTTTGGTATTGCTATCTACAGCATCCTGTATTGGTCCACTGTTGGAAATAGAACTCCTTATGACTGCCAAAATGAGCGTTTTTAAGCTTTTTATAGGCAACTACTATATCTACCTAGCTTTGCAGTCGAGTTCTTGATTCTGGCTTGTTTTTGAGCTAGAAGATTGTAGTAGGTACTACTACTAGTATACCAACTTAAGAGTTAGAACTACATATGTAGGAATCGAACCTACAGAACTTCTATCTATCCCTTCCCCGTTTCTATCACGATGAAAACGAATATTATCTCGAGTAATATAGCATATGTTCAGAAGATATGGATTCGTTTGTATTAAACACTATATCTTGAAGTGCTTTATAGATTGTAAAGTTTTATAATCTGTTCAGTACTTTGTGATTCTCAGCCATTATAATATGATGGTACTTACTAGTTTTCTTAGTAAATCGTCTCCATTCGAACACGATTTAATAAACCTATATGAGCATAACCTATCTCGTCTTATAATTTATAGATTTGTCCAAGCCCATAAGTGGCATTTTTTAGCAATTTCTGTGTATCAATGAATTATCTTAGAGGTAAAAAACAAAGAAATATAAATTGAATCAAACAAAAAAGGTGCTTTTGGTGCAGGTGCAAATAAAACATTATAGAATGTGCATCGTAAAAGATTGTTAAAAAGAGCTTGTGACTTTAAAATAGTTTAGTTTTAAATACTAATTGATAAAGGCTTGAATAATGTGCAGTTTGAAAACGATATTAAAATGTGCAAAAACAGATCAAAATTAAATTATTGAAATCCTAACACTTCTTATAAGATATTTAATAAAATCGTACACAAAGTTATAAAAATGAAAATGTACACTATCACTCAGCACACAACACAAATCACACAGACACTAAATATGTAATCTTCTGTTTCTTCTTGTTTTAACATTCGTTTAAAACGAGAAGTCTAAGAAGTCTGTTTTAGGTAATTCAATGTTTGAGACATCGAAAGACAAATCCATATTCTCTTTTTTCTGAAAAATTCTGAAAACATTCTGTGTTTCAGGTTCATTATATCAGAAGATTTCTTTAAATCTCTGCGTTGACCATATTCGACATTTTCATTCGAAAGTTTGTCACTTCATTGTTTTAGATTAAGTATTTATTTTTGGAGACCCACATTCATAACTTTAAATTATCATTCATTTCCCACGTTTGAACATTTCGACAGACGATGCGTTCATGTTCATTAATGTTTCTCTCTAATCGTTGTTCACGATAAAGTCCTCGTAATCTCCTTTCATCGACATCTTCTGTCCCAACAGATTCTCCTTCGGGATCCTCCTCATCATGGTTCTCAGCTTATTTCGTACTTTGTAGTGGATCTGCCGCCGGTGACCATCAGGATGGTTGCAGCACAATGTGTCGCCTCCTGCAAGCACCAATCTTTATTTCATTATTCGGAATTAAACAGACAAATCGCTATTTGTGAACATTTTGTAATGTCAGGAGAAAGGGGTAACATGAGAATCAATTCAGCGAAGTTGGCTTGCAAAAGGCGACGCTTAGACTTATCACATAAGAAGATGACCAATGGAATGTGCAGAAAAAAGTCCATCCAACCAGTCTTCCTCCATTTTCAAAGAGGTTCAATTCAAATCGATTGTTACATCAATACATTATTATATCGTTGAATATTTCATTGTCCTTCAAATTAATCTCAAATTATCAGCACCAGTAATCATAAATCACTTAACACGAGTCACTTATAACAAAACTCACAGAACAAAACAATCAAGATATACACTTAATCAAGTATACCACAATAATAACAAGAACCTAGAAACAGTAAGAACCAAATTCCCAATGAAGTGCCAATAATATCGATGAAGCATACCAGCTTCCAACATGTCATAGATGCCATTATCCATGGTCCTCCTCAAGCGATAGGACAGCTGTCTGAAGTAGGCAGGTCTGTCCTGTTCCATGAGCGACGTATATCTGTCTCTGACATGCTTGTCTGATCTGATGACTCGGAAGAAGTTGCAGAAAGAAACGTCTCTGTTGATGCATCCGACGGATTCGCCAGACACAGAACAGACACAGTAGTAGCAAGTGAACTCGTTGTTGTAGTCGAGGAGAGAGTCCACGTCAGTCCCGACGTCGACGTCGGTGTCGTTGGCAGTGGCACTGTTGGTGTAGTAGGAATGGCCGCGGAAGCACTTCGCTTTGGCGCTGTAGGGGATCTCGTCGTTGTGCCAAATGTAATCTGTGGTGAAGGTGTGTTTCGTTTTATTTTTGCTTGACGTCATGTAGCATGATTACATAGTTACATAATAATAACGATAAATGTCTAGACGATACATTTGCCCTTTTAATATGTTTTTAATGACCTTCTATTTATATGAAAATGAAAGTATAGTATTTTCATCTCACGAAGAGATGCGCGTATTACTTGTGATTACCTGGTTACCTAGAGTACAAACACGCTATGAATGTGTGTGGCGCAGGAACTATCGGTACCGTCCGAGGTAATGGCGAAGTCGGAAGTGTGTGCGTGTGCGTGTGTGCATGTGTGTGTTATATGCTGACGCTAGTCATTTTCACGCACACAATGCGTTACGTACACGTACGTTATGGTCCACATTTATTACAAGTACAGCGAGCGACGCTTTGTGAGATAAAAATACTTAGATGATTCATGAAACTATTTCTACAACGTTTCCTATTACATATATCCAAATTCTACCTACAACTACTTTCCAAGTATTTATTTAACAAATCTGCGAAAGATTTCACGGTACACTGTTTTAATTGACATAAATTCAATCAAAACTATACTTTTTATTGCCACCTGCACCGTCGCCACAAACCTCGCCGGATCCTATTGGCCAGATTACTGGTATGTTCGTAAGGAAGACCCAGGTTAATTTTTTCTGAAATATCTTTTAACACCATGCATTCATTGATATTTTTCGCGGGTCTATTGCTACAATACTCGTCTTTTCCTTCGGCTGAGCACACGCATATCCTGCAGTATTCATCCTCCGATGGCACCGTCATATGTTTTTTTCTAGTTGGTCCTTTTCTTAGGCGATATTCCTCGGAGTCGGACTCCTCATGGTCCACCAAATCGACGCGCTTCTGGGTGACCTTTATGATGGTGCGTCCAGGGACACATTTGTATCGAATGCCATCAATGTCTTCGGCCTTCGGTGACGGGTGGTTGAAAAAGAAGTCTAAAAGTTGCTAGTATGTTAGAATTGTATTTGTTATTATTAAAATCGTAGCTTTTTTTCCAAACTTTGATCAAATCCCTGGATTCCTATACAGGGTTGCAGGGACATCGACGCGCAACCATGGATCCAGTACATAATTCTGAACCCACCTGTGTTGAAAGTTATCATGGGTTTTGAAAAAAATAATTATTCCATGCATTTTAACGGCATCGGTATTGCAATTTTCTTTTTAGTGAAACAGCTGATTACATTTTTTTTTAAACCGACGAAAAAATTCTATGCCATCAGAATCATGTGCTGAATTAATGGTGTCAGTTTGCGCGTCGATGTCCCTGACACCCTGTAGTTTTTTTCATCTACGATCATTGATTACTTCAGTGTTGAATTCTTCCGCTGAACTTGACTCTTTCAGCATTTACTCAATTCAAATCTCGATGTATATTTAAACGCCTCATATATTCACATATACCTACATATTTTAGGACACTCTCAATTTTCACTTATTACAAAGTAAAAACAATTGTTATATTTTATAAGTTTCTGTTTCGGTAGACACAAAACTTTTTTTTTTTGTGAACCTGTCATGTCCCACTGCTGGGCAAAGGTCTCCCCCATAATTTTCCTTATATTGTGCTTTCTCCGGCCGATCGGTCAGGAACGAAACCAAATCGTCATGCCAGCGTTTCTTAGACCTGCTTCGGTGATGATTATTATAAAATTAGACATCGCGCTCCGCATTCTTTTAGATCCGCCGTCTTGGTTCGTGACCATCACAAATCTCCCTATGACGTCATCACCATCAGTCATCAAGCTACCTACTGCTAATCATCTAAGACATCTTAACCATATCATGCGATAATCACCATCACCAGTTTCGTCAAATTATTTAGTGGTATCACCACCTGTCTCTGTGTCTGTCTTCTTAAACTAGGGTAACTCACCAGCGACGACCACGTTGACCATCAGGGTCATAGCGATGAGCACAACTATCAGCTTAACTTCCATGGTGCACAAACTGAAGGTTCAACAATCAATGGGGTTTTATACGACGTTACACATCAATGGAGGCTTTGATTCTTTGTTTAGGAGCACAGAGACGGAATCAGTTGTCAATTTTGTAGATTCGACAAAGGATAACAAAAACCTGCATTCCCCGAAGAGGAAGGCGATTTCGGTTAGGAATAAAGATCTGATCGAAGGTGGCCTGAAAGCGATAAGGCCGCCCATTATGTGTTTTGTATTGTTGGTGTACATTAAAGTATATTTATATTATATTTCGCTAGTTATGTTAATTTGCCAGAGAAAAGATGTCAAGCTTATTGCCAGAAACCAGGTGCAAATGCAGATTGTAGACTTCTTAATGACCGAAAACTCATGAATTAAAAAG
The DNA here is from genome assembly GCA_947507525.1 of Apamea epomidion. Classification (NCBI taxonomy): domain Eukaryota; kingdom Metazoa; phylum Arthropoda; class Insecta; order Lepidoptera; family Noctuidae; genus Apamea; species Apamea epomidion. The sequence goes on along the minus strand of OX382246.1, from coordinate 16,971,898 downwards.
CATGAGCCAAGACCGAACCCTGAATCCCAATCTTAGCAGTGGTCCTTGTGACGACTAGGTATACCAACAAGGCACTAAAGGAAGAAAGTATGAACTTAAATAAAACTGTCTTGAAACAGCTTGCTCTTCAGGAAATACTTTTTATTTGGTAGAAATCACTGATTTCTATAAGAAGACTTCAAGTTTTTTGTTGACTTTGTAGCGGTATCTACAACGCCACATGCGAACAACGCGTCATACTGACGTCACGCAAATCCTGCATCTCGCAAGCAGAGTTTACCGCGCAATTAGCATAGATACAATTTCCCAACATCAATCGTTGGGCAATTGCCCGCCAGACACAACACCCGTCTGGTCGGAGGATCCTCCCTTTTCTATGGAGGATGAGTGAACTTTACACCCTGTTCCTCATACCTCTATAACTTTATTTAATTTTCCTTTTCTTTGGCGTAATAAGAAATAGGTATTCTTTCTACATACTATGATCATCATCATTTCAGCCGAAGGCCGTCCACTGGACATAGGCCTCCCCCAAACACCTCCACTTCGACTAGTGTTTCCGGCTTCCAGCAGGATTCCTGCAGTGTCTCAAGACTTAATATATTAGACAGAATTTAAATCAATTTTTCACATACAAATCCGTCTCTGTACGCATGAATGCCGTAAAAAACGACTCCGGTAACAAGCGGCCAGCACAATCAATCCTTATCAGACGCCTTACCACACCTGCATCGGTGACAAGGACTCATGTTCATCTGGCCGCCGCTGATAACCACCGTCTTTTAGCATTGCAGTGGGGCACAGGTTTGCAAACCTGTAGAAGGTTGGGGGTTCTTAACCTGGTGTGTGACGATGTGGTGTGTTTTTTATAGAGCAGCTGATCCATATGACCGTGATGGTGTTGCACTTTTATACGGAATGGTTGTATTTTTAATAATCGATGATAAAATGTCAAGTGCACCCTTGGTCTGGAATCCTGATGGCCTAGACAAAGGATGACATTCTATCAGTGATGACGATGATGGAAAAATCAAAAATATGCTTAGGCTATATGCTGCCGAATAGCTTATGTCAATCCAGTTTGAAACCGATGTATAAATTCAAAACGCTATGAGAGAACGAAAGCGACTGCCACATGTCTAGCATGCCACGATGCTCCTTCGCCGTGTATAATAATGATGTATATCTCCGTATAGTACCCGGACGTTAATATGACACATCGAGTATTAGAAAGAGACTGCCTAGCTTTTTCCCAACTGGGATCGGTTTCCAGTCTAACCGGATGCTACTGAATACCAGTATTTTACATGGAGCGACTGTCTGTCTGTCCTCCACACCCCATTTGTCCCAGACCGCACCTCAGGTACGAAAGACGATAACAACGATCTACAAAACTGCAACTTTTCGGTCCTCTCTAGCTCCCAGTCACCTGTTACACTTTGCAACTTTTCATACTTCTTCTGACCTGACAGACACAGACAGCTGTGTTACTGGCGAGTTTGCGGCGCCATTGCTTATTCCCAGCTGAAGCACTGGGAAGTGGTGAAGGGCGGGCGCGGTGCGGTTCAGAAATTACTGATTCTCAGTCTTGTCTGATAATTTATTTAAGGATCTGTTTTTGAGAATTCCTTTGGATGAACATAAACATTGATAAACATAGACTTAGCTTGAAAATATTGAATATACAACTTATTATTACACAACTTATTCTAGGTAGAAAACTCTTCACAATTTAATTCGGATCATAACTATATTATTGTCGCTTATTCCACTATATTTACAAGTTATCAGGTACACGAACCAGGAAAATACTAAAATCCTCAAGGCCACTCTTGAAGACATGCATTATTACATAAAAATATGGTTTATCTTCGTAACATACGTCTTCAGTAAATTCACATTTGACCAAGTACTTGAGCATTAATTACTTAATTGATAGAATCTCACTTAGCTAATTATATTATATTATTTGTCCTTTTGGTTTTGTATATATGTATTATATAGGATGGATTTTTTTTATAACAGACGAAAAATGCTTTGAAATTTTTCAGAAAGATGTACTGTATCCATGGTAACAGGTTGTGCGTCGATGTCTCTGCCACCCTGTATATAAGCACCTGACCTTCCGCCGACGAAAAAGCGACTAACTAAGTCGCTTTTACTAACATAAAAGCGACTCACTAAGTCGCTTTTATGTCGACCGTGGGACTTCCTACACGGGACCTACAATCTTTTGTACGTTTCTTGAGCGAGAAAATCAAATAACTTGGTCCCGAGTTTTACTTTTCTAGATTGATCATTATCTGCTTACTGCAGGCTACATAGGACTGAGCAAAATTAAAATACTATCATCCACACTCCTTACAAATATCATAAATGCCAGAGTAACCCTGTCTGTCTGTCTGTTACCTATTCACGCCTTAACTTAGGATTTTTATCCCGGTAGTACGTTCCGGTAAAAGCTAGCGTAAACATAAATGTACAACAGAAGACCAAAATTCATTGCGAAAGTGACTTCATGACTATTTGCGCAATGATTCAATAAAATACCCGCTACATTACTCAGTCGCAGCTGACACCAATCTTGAATTTCTTATCACTCATGTCGGTAACATTACCTATTTACACAGAGGCCCTGGGTCCGTGTTACGAAGTATTAATGCCTTCATGATTCTAGTGCGAAAAAGGATGGTGCTATCGATCATGTATAGCCCCGTTTCTCTCTTACACTCGAATCATGACGGCACTAAACCGTCATAATACGACACCAGTATCTGGCAAATACAGACGCCAGCACATCCAGCTACTACAATCTGTCAATTTTTTTTAATAGATTTTCAACTTTATCGCTTTATCGCTTTAACGTTCAAGGTTGATTGGAAAAATTTTACAGTTTCGAGTAGCTTGGTGTGCTGGCGTCTGTACAAAATTAAATGAGTGAGATGAGTAAAACAAGACAAGACAAAAAACAAAAAGCAGGGGCACTACCTAGCTATCCTCAAAGCGTTTCATCGTATTTTCAAACCCTCATAACTTCAGCCTGGATAATGCTAGAGTGCTCAAATTCTCAAGATAGATAGATAGTAAGCAGATTTATAAAACACACTTAGTTGGCCCCTGCTTTTAGTTTTTGGCTCATCTAGCTAGTGTAGACATACAATGTCCAAACCTTCTTACAGAAATAGATCATTTGTCATTTAATGTACAACACAAGACCAACATTCATGGCAAAAATGACTTCATGACTCGCAATGATTCAATTAAATACCCCGGATATCACCCCAAGTCTCTCCTATAATCTCTCTCCAATTATTTGGGCGATGATTTAACATAATATCCGCTAACACCCTCAGTCTCACCTAACACCTGTCTTTAAATTCCTATCTCTTATTTAGGTGAGATCACCTATTCACAATGTGAATTTATTCTAAGATTCGGAACCCATAAAGGATTCCTTTCATCATCAAAACAAGGCCAATTCACTATACTCCTTCAAATACGAGTCGAAAAACCAACAGCTATCGTTTCTCCTTTCTAAACCCTCTATCATGGACCATGCTGTCAGCATTTCGTCTGGAGAAAAGCTGTGGATGGATGCCAGGTCCCGGTAGAGGCAGGATAGCTTCAGCCAAGGCTTGTAGGGGCTCAGGCGTCTGTCGTGGGTGAGGGTCAGCCCCAACTCCTTATGGGCCACGAGGTACGTGAAGTACACGTCCTCCAAGTTCACCATGGGCACTCGTTCTGCTGTCTTGAAGATTTCTCCTAGGTAGTCTCCTGGAATCAGAGAATTGTAATTAATATTTGAGTTCAAAATAGCTGCAAACTAATAATCTCATTACGCATACGTTTTAATGACGGTTTAAATTCTGTGTATAATCACTTTTATTATCAAAGTTGATGTGAAAAGGATCTACGGCAAGACGAAAAACTAACTCCTCTGAGTTTGTTTCGGCCTTTCTTCGCAGACTAGTCAGATAGGAGTCGCCGACCTCGTCTAGTTTTTAAAATATGATTGACATGTAAAAGTGTTTGTGCAAACCTACTTACAGAAAATAAATTATTTATAATTTTGTCACAGCGCTATAAGGCTATGGTTGCACGTGCCCTAAATCGGAACTAACGCTACCATCTTGTTTTGTCGTGTCACAATTTCACAAATGATTATCAAAAACGCACATCAATGTCATTCACGTGCCAACATATGCTTGTAGCACTTTACCCACTTCTTTAAGACTTGCAGAACAAGGTAGTCTTACTTTGTTCTGCCTAAATCCTATCCTACTCCTACTATAATAATATTAGAAACGTGAAAGTTTGTATGGATGGATGGATGGATGGATGTTTATTACTCTTTCACGCAAAAACTACTGAACGGATGTGGATGAAATTTGGCACACACATGGTTTATAACCAGGATTAACATATAGGATACCCGTACTTTTTACGTTTTACGTACATCAATTGATATAATTTTTAGTTTTTAATATTTTGACATTTTCATAAGATTTTACGATTAGACAATTTAATATTTGACATTTTATTTTTAAATTATTCTGATATTTTTATTATTTTTTGACAATTTTTATTATTATTATTTTTTTAATGTGATGATGAATATTTTAATTTAATTAGTCACAATTTTATTTTGGGTTTTCATCTGTTTAGAATTTTAAATAGTTTTTGAGTAATTTAAATGCATGAGTTAAAACTATGGACTAGAGTTGTCTGAAATAAATAAATAATTATTTATTTTTATTATTATAACCAAATTCCTTATTACAAATCATGATACTATCTTTAGAACTACTGATTATAAACGACTTACCACTAATAAGGTACCCGGTACCGCTGAGATACTTGGAGACCAAGTCTTGTGAGAGCAGCCACCGCGGTATGAACCACTTCGTGTACTCATCTCTGTGTAGATGTGTGTCGTTCTTGCTGTACCCTGGAATTAAGTACAAGTCAAGTCAACATTATTTTCAGGCTAATGGGAGAAACACGAGGAGGATAGAACAGAAAACTATTGTTTCAGACAAAGTCAATAGGGTTAGTAACATCTTTACTTAGATACAATTAGAACTCAGCGTGGAGCTGCAACCGACTCCGCAACATCGGCGAATCCCACTGATGAAACATGGTGCACCGTTAATACGATGAGAGATGATTATCAGAACAACACATCACGACCTTGTTCCTCGAGGGGTTACGCAGAGGTGCAGCTAATTAGTCATCATCTGCCTTATCATATATCTAGCCTTTTCCCAGCTATGTTGGGATCGGCTTCTAGTCTAACCGGATGCAGCTGAATACCAGTACTTTACATGGAGCGACAGCCTAACCTAGTAACTGGTACACCCCTTGGTAAGACTGGTTGTAAGACTTTCGGGCTACACGAGCCCTAACGACTCTCAAAGATCTATAAATGAAAGCCGGGAACAACGGCTTATCGTACTTTCTTTCAGTTTTATCAGTATCGAAATAAAAATCCTTCACTTACCAAGTAATTGAGCATCTTCATTCTCCTTGAGAACGTTCCGCAGCGTCCAGGGGTTGACCAGCACGTCATCATCAGTTTTGAAGAGGAACTGTGCCTGTGGACACTGGCGCAGGCTGTACTTCATCATCAGCGCCGTCTTCAGGGTCAGATTCTGGTAGTGGTCGTGGAAGTCGAAGACTATCAGGTCGCTGTACTGCTTTGCTTCTATGTAGGTGTCTACCTGGAGTTAAATAGATATTCCATTAGTGTAAAAGTAATTTGGACTATAGTAGAGCCAGGAATTTGAGATCATTTTCAAGTTATGGAATAACAAACTGAATGTCATACTTTACAAAGTTCAAATTCCATTGCAACCAAAATGTTAGAAATGGTCACTCAAAAATCAACTTAGAATACATTTTACTAAAGTAGATAAATGATTAAGTAGCGATGGAATGTAAATTATCCGAGATATGACATTGAGTTTAAAAATGAATCATCGTAAATACATTCAACTTTAAACTGTCAATGTATTTTAAACAGTATTTTAAACTCTGTATGTTTTTGGCTAAATAAAGATTAATTATTATTAAAAAAGAAAATAGAGTTGTTTGTAGATAATAAGAACGACTAAATATCCAATTCAATTGTCAATTCAAATTTTTCACACAAAATGTATATTCAAAAAAATTTATCAAACGAATGCCTAAAAAATCATTACACACATTGGCAAGATGCCACGTTAATAAAGCTGGGCTGGACGTATGCCAAACTGTGTTTAAATATAACTTTTCGTTTGCGCACTTGGGAGCAGCAAACACTGCTACCATGCTTCGGGTACACATCTCGGTAACGAGCGTCCGGTGTTTGCACACAGGAGCTGATGAGCGTCCGGTGTCTGCACACAGGAGCTGGTGAGCATCCGGTGTCTGCACACAGGAGCTGATGAGCGTCCGGTGTCTGCACACAGGAGCTGATGAGCGTCCGGTGTCTTCACACAGGAGCTGATGAGCGTCCGGTGTCTGCACACAGGAGCTGATGAGCGTCCGGTGTCTGCACACAGGAGCTGATGAGCGTCCGGTGTCTGCACACAGGAGCTGATGAGCGTCTGGTGTCTGCACACAGGAGCTGATGAGCGTCTGGTGTCTGCACACATGAGCTGATGAGCGTCCGGTGTCTGCACACAGGAGCTGATGAGCGTCCGGTGTCTGCACACAGGAGCTGATAAGCGTCCGGTGTCTGCACACAGAAGCTGATGAGCGTCCGGTGTCTGCACACAGGAGCTGATGAGCGTCCGGTGTCTACACACAGGAGCTGATGAGCGGCCGGTGTCTGCACACCGGAGCTGATGGACGCGACGAAAGCTGCCAAGATCGTAGCCTAATTCTGGGCTGACTGTACAGACGCCAGCACATCAAGCTACCCGAAACTGTCAAATTTTCCCAATCAACCTTGAACCTAATGCTTTAGCGATAAAGTTGACAATCTATTAAAGAAATTTGACAGATTGTAGTAGCTTGATGTGTTGGCGTCTGTACAAAGATGGCCATCGAACCGCTACAACGAGGAAATCTTATATTCTTCTTATATTTCCCAATCACCCTTCTGCGTCTGACTGCGTCGAAAAGAATATCAGTTTCGACAATCCTCGATGTCAAGCAGATGACAGGATAGAGCGAGAGTCGAGAGACATGCGCTCCGAACGATGGAGTTCGATTCCCGGGCCGGGAAAAAGTGTTTGGAGTTTTCCATCTGGAATTTCTCAGTAGCAGCCCTGAGTCCGGATTTGTGCCAGTTGATGGCGATAGACTCGCCCCTATTACATGGGACTTAAACATAACGGGCGAAATGTGGGAGTACTATAGGTACACCCCTGCCTAACCCTTTGGGGAATTCAATCGTGATGATGTCATGGTAACTATGTTATTAAACGTGGCCTCACCAATTCCTCATCCACATTATCTCCATACAGCCCCAGCACGAAGTAGGTGGGCTGGTACTTCGCCCAGGTCTGACGCACCGCCTGCCGGTGCTCGAACCTGGGCGGCGCGCTGGACACCAGGATGATGACCGGCACCTCATCCAGGCTCCCACATGGTGCTGATGATGGCTCTATTAGCACCTGGCTGGAATTGAAAACATCATATTTTTCATGCGTATCTACGTATGTGGGATTATTTACCTCGAAGCATCCTAACGCTTGCATGGATCTGAACACAAGCAGTGCCATGGTTACACGCTAGGTTTTGTTTTTTATCAAAACGAAAAACTACTCGGAGAAATAAAAAACCCGACTGAAACTACTAAGTTCAAAACAAGTTCACTTTTCAAGCAATCTAATGCAGTCGTTGGCATCAAATTTAATGCAGTCGGTGGCATCCAATCTGAAATTGAATTGATATGTAAGTAGCAGTCGGGCCTTTTTTAATTTTTAGAAACAATTTATTAAGCGACTGCTGAGTTGGATAGAGTCCTGGGTTCCATTCTTAGGTCGGGAAAAGTGGTATTAGGTATCGCCAATTGAGAAAGTAACAGCCTAGAGTCAGTGCCAATAGGTACGCCTACAATTATACCAGACGAAACTGGAGAAATGCAAGTGTATTGTTCATCTCTATTTAACCCTTCTTGAAAACAAACGTGATGTTGGTATGCGGACATAACATATCAACTTTAGATAATGACAGTCTGACTTACATGTGTGTCAAGTAGTGATGCAGACTCCTGTTTCTCCTGAAGTGGTCCAGCAGCTGGTCTGGTGGGGGTGGGGGCAGCAGGGCCCTACTGGTCTCCGATGCGAACCACCAGACTGTGGGCCACAGCATCAACACCGCCAGTACCATGGGCAGCAACAACCATAGGCACTTTTGACGAGCTGGAATTTTTTTAAGGCAATTTCTGAGGAGTTTTTAAGGCGTGCTTTCATTGTCGTGGTGGTCACATAGTAACAGTGCATTTTTTTGGATGAAAGGTAACCTATTATGTCACTCTCCCGTCCATCTTTTTAATAACGTCGTCTGTTCGTTGCTCCGTTTGTGTGCAGGTGTAGCTCGACAAATGATCTTTTAATAACGTCGTCTGTTCGTTGCTCCGTTTGTGTGCAGGTGTAGCTCGACAAATGATCTTTTGGTTATAAGACTTGCCGCTATCCTCACAATTTTTACTTCGCCATTTTATGAGCTATGATGATGAATTAAGTTGCACAAAGTAAAGTGGTTGCCTGCGTGAGTTTCGTACGGCGGGGGGTAACAAGCGGACCATCTCTGCCGAGTCGTTTATTGCCATTCAAAACATTGTCCGACTGCGTCATCGGCCTAGTGGTCGCAAGTACTACTGCTGAGCATGAGGTCCTGGGTTCCATTATCAGGCCAAGCAAAGTGGTAATGGGTTTTTCCATCAGGAACTGCTCAGTAGCAGGCCAGAGTCTGGATTTGTGCCTGGTTGATGGAAATAAGCTCGCCTTCCTTTAAATAAACTTATCTGGCAAAATATGGATGTACTATAGATACGTCGGTATCAAAGGGTTCGGCAGAGGTGTCGACCTCTGCCGAACCCTTTGGGGATTACAGGGGTGAAGTTATGTTATATTATCTATCAAAACATCGTTGAACTATGTGCAAAAAGAAAGCTAGTACACACGGCGACACATCAAACATTTCCAGTTTTAGCTGACCTTGCATTGTATAGGTTTTTCGTACAATCAGAAGTCAGCTTATACTGGGTATATATAGCTTGATGTGTAGCTGTGCGTACAATTACGAGTGTGTCACAAAATTTGGTGGCTTCTCATAATAATAAACAAAGAGGTACCTATGTTGCATCACTTCGCAGTAACAGATATTAACAACAACGTTATTGTAGTAAGCAACAATTATGTCAGATAATGGCGTCATGATAGCAACGGTTATATAGTGTTACCATATTTTTTGCGTTCAAAAATTGTGTCCGTTTCAATGGCGCGGACATGACGTTTTTTTTAAAAAAAAACCATGGCAACTTTTTGTAAAAAAAAATAAAAATTGATTCCTAAAACCATAAGATAAGATTTCTTTATTTGTTTAAACATTGTATACATACAAAAGCATCCAAGATATTACGTCGTTTGAGTCCAGTCATGTTTAGCCGTAAGTATCGGCGTACAAATATTTCCATAACATTGAAAATAATTAATAACAAGACAAAAAAAAAACAAAAAAAAAATACCTAGATTAAGCATTTACACAATTTATAATTATGAAACTTTAGAAACCAAAGATTATTTTTATGTTATAATTTTAAAATTCCAAATAACTCAAAAACTATAATATCAAACAAATACGAGAATAATGTCAAAGTAACAAAATATAATATGTCAAAATAATAATAATAATAATATAATAATAATAAAGTTTTATTGACATAAATAAAGGTGTTACATTTTAATTTGAAGCCCTGACTCCTGTGCTAGGTGGTACCTGTGTTACAGGAGTCAGTGTCTTCACCAGTTTATGGACATTAACAATTTATGCTATAATATTAAAATAACGTAAAAATTAAATGAATTTAGTGCATGCATGCTCTATAGTGGTTTGTGTTCATGTATGTTTGTGTGTTTGCTGTGTTTTATGTGTAGGTGTGTGTGTGTGTGAGAGAGTTTGTGCTTGGTGGTAGGACTTTGGGTAATATTTGCGTTTGATTGACTATTTGATTATCACGATCATAGTTCTTTAAGTAAGTTTTCAGTCTGTGGGTAATCCAGTGTTTGAAGCCATGTGTTTAGTTTCATCTTAGTTTTATGTTTTGTTAGTGGGTTGATGTTTAGAATTTTGTTTACTTTATTATAGATATAAGTAGTTAGGTATAGGCGTTGTCGTCGAGCGGATGCGGTCGTACATTTGACTGCGCGATATACATTAGTGATGGTTCTCTTATGTTTGGTTGCGTGACTTACTGGTGTGAATTCTTGCTGTTTCATTACGAGATTGAGAAGGTATAGTTGCCTCACTGTAAGTAATTGACATCCTTCATACAAGGTTTTTGTAGGGAACCGGTACGGTTTGAAGGTCATTACTTTTAACAGTGATCTTTGGGCTCTCTCGAGGTGTATCATATAGGTTTTACAGGCACCTCCCCATGCCGTGATGCAGTAGCCTACGATTGACTGTGCTAATGCCAGATAAACCGCACGGAGAAGCTTAAAATCGGCCACTTGACGTAGTCTCTTAAACGCCCATATAAGCTTCCTAACACGGGAGGCAGTCTGTTCAATGTGGGGACGCCAGCTAAGTCCCTCATCCAGAATCACACCCAGGTACTGCATTGTCTTTTTTTGTGTAATTGGAAGACATGAGCATGGAAAACTGTCGTTGGGTTCATCACAGGAGTGGACTTTAAGGCTTATTATTGTAGGTTTAGTTTTGGCGAATGTAAATTGCAGAAATGAGGTTTTGGAAATGTTAAGGGTTAGTAAATTTACTTCTAGCCAGTGGATTATTTTACGTAAGCCTGTCTCTGCAGCTTGCCGTGCCGCATCCCAATTCTCTCCATGAAATACTAGCACGGTGTCGTCTGCATAGCTAAAAATTTTACCCTTAGTAAGAGACTGCTGGCACAGGTCATTCATATAGAGCAGGAAAAGACTCGGGGATAGGCAGCTACCCTGAGGCACACCATACTCAACACTAACTTCATTGCTAATGACCTCACCAATCTTTACTTTTTGTGTCCGGTCATTGACAAAGTCTGTAAAAATGCTTAGAGCCCTTCCCCGGATTCCAGCATGTTCTAACTTGGTCACAAGGGTGGGAATACAGACAGTGTCAAAAGCCTTGGCTAGGTCCAGGAAAACACCCAGACATTTTTGCTTTGTGTCCACTTTTCCAGTCACGTAATCAACGAGTTGATTAACTGCGTCTGTGGTGCTTTTCCCGGACCTAAAACCAAATTGTGTGTCCGATATTATATTGTGGTGCTCAGAAAATTAGAAGATTTATGTCAAATTTACAAGATTGATGTCAAACAAATACAAGAATAATGTCAAAGTTACAAAATATATATTAATATACTTATGTCAAAATTAAAAGATACGTAAAATTTACAAGATTGATGTCAGAATTATAAGATTAATGTAAAAATTACAAGATTTATATAAAAATTACAGGACTTATAAATTTTAGTGACAGAAAAATTATTAACAATCAAAATACTTTTTCGGCTAGAAATTCGGAGACACTATAGTAAGCTTTCTGCGAAAGAAAACTTTTTAATTGACGTTTGAATGCATTACCATTTAGCTCCTTCCAACGTTTAGGCAGTATGTTAAATATAGCAGGAGCCATGCAGACGATACTTTTGCTCATGAGTGCCGTTTTTGCTGGATAGACGCGAAGAATGGTCATATCCCGTCTGTTACGCGGTACAGCGTCCTGTAGACGTGGAAACAGTTTGGGGTTTGTTTTAACAAACATTGCGGTTTCGAGTATATACAAACTAGGAAGAGATAATATATTGTACCATAAATTTATCAAAGCTATGGTTAAAAAGTTATAAGGGTTTGAACGTGGCCGCGCCATTGAAACGCGGCGAACCGCGCGGCCACGGAGATCTTTAAAACTAAGCATTGCAGAGACCTAATTAGTTTAAGGTCTGATTTTTCCAACGCGGAGATATAATTTTGAATTTTTGACAGTTCTTCCATACAAAAACTGTCAGACGTCAATTTTGTTCCACGAATAAAAATTATCTGTCGATTGAAAAATCAGCTCTCAATGAAAGTATTTCTTCATGCTTTCCTTATAAGGGTTTCTTTAAGACCGTGATGCAAATCATTTGTATTTTTGGACTCCGTTCCCAAAGGGTGCCAATTAGATACGTGTTTTTTACGTGAGTTCAAACCATAAACCACAGGGCGCACGGAATAAAAGGAACGAATTCAAGCATCAATAACAATGAAAGTGGCCAGTGAGTACTTTAGTACATGGAACTTTAACATATCTGGCGCAGTGTGGGTGTACTATGTCATGTTATCTCTTACGCCATGTTCGTTTAGCAAATGAGACAAGTAAAAATACACTTTACAGAAGTTATTTAAATAGTATAGGCTAGTTGCATTCTTATTAGGTACTCCTAGGACAACCACATCAAAATCCATTGCGTTGTTTGGAAGGACAACGCGGTCACACAGCAGACACGAAAAGTGACTCTAATTTACATATATTGACATTAGCTTGTCTGTGCTCTCTCTCTACCCAACTTCTGGTGATATGGTGCGTGTTTAAAAAGTTTAATAATAAGATATTGTTCTCCTGTGTTGTTTGGGTTGAAATAAAACGTTTTACGACTATATCTCACGGTCTTATTTACCTACCTTCAATAGAAAAAAAAATACTTCGTCAAAGCGTCAAATTCGGCCGGCTCTTATCACCATCCCAGGAAATGGGATTATGGTTTCCAGTATCCACACAATCTTTTTCCTCTACTCCGTGTATTTTAGATTTACTTAAATAGACACTGACACAATACCATTTATATTTCATGTCAATTAATGCTAGAATACTAGATGCTCATTGTGCTGTGGCACAGCATACCTACCTACACTAATAATAAAGCTGAAGAGTCAATTTATTTGAACGCGCTAATCTCTGGAGCTACCAACCGGATCTGAAAAGTTCTTTTTGGACCTGATAGCCTAATTCTTGGGGAAGGATTAACATTACGCTAGGACCCTTAGCAGACGAGCAAAAAGAAAAAAGTCAGAAAGAACGTTGAGCGAAAACGAAGTAATAGCGCGGGCAGGCGATGCGATGCGACGCGGTGGAGCGGGGAAACACGAAATTTCACGCGGACGAAGTCGCGGGCATAAGCTAGTTTGAATAATTGCCTTTTCAGTCATGTACCCGACTGCGCGACAGCAAAGACAGGGTTATGTTTTCCATGTGTATGTGGGATTCTTTCTACTCTCGAAGCATCCTAACGGCTGGATGGATTTTAATACAGACTCAATACTCAAATCTTTACTGCATTCCATATGTGTTACATAGATGGTATTTACAAGGTAAAAGATAAATATGGCCCCTGTCGGGCACAGCAAAAATTAGGAGAGAGGATGACAGCTAATTGGCAATTCAAACAATTAAATATTATTAGATGTGCTTAATTGGGTGTATAATTAATTATGTACATATATATTTAGTTTTGTGTATAAAGGTATGGTATATTAGTTATTTTATGTATTGCGTAAGAATATGCAGGTAATTATTATGTAATTCTTAAAAGTGTTTTCATTATTATTAAATTATGTTATTATTTATGTACCTATTCATATTTTCATATCTATATTAGATTTTCTATATTCCATATTATATTATATTTATATTTCATAATGTTTGGTGTATACGAGATATATAGATAATTTTATTTTTCAATCGATTGAGGCACGGTAATGAGTTGTCGTTCGACTCGTCTAGGTCGCACGAAGGTTATAGGTTTATAAAATCAAAATAAATAATGTCATGAAAAAAAAACGGCCAAGTGCGAGTCGGACTCGCGCACCGAGGGTTGCGTACAAATTTGTATGTGTGTTTTTAAAATTTACGGTTTTCGAATTTTTTCCTTTAGTTGTGCTACATGACATTGCTTCTTGACAAATTTCATGATTTTAGGTCAACGGGAAGTACCCTATAGATTTTGATTCCCTTGCGAGTGTCAAAATATGCGGCATAAACGGAACAAACGCCCGTATCTTTTGATTGCGTTTACTTAGAACTTTGATTTTTTCACTGCTTCAAAGGATTGCCGCCCGGAGTACTTATTTGGTATAAATTTCAACTTGATAACTCCACGCGTTCGTGAGAAAAAGGGTCTTGACAGACGGACGGACAGACAGACGGACAACGAAGTGATCTTATAGGGGTTCCGATTTCCTTCTGAGGTACGGAACCCTAAAAAGTACCATTACCATGTGGGGCACCAAAATAAAGGGCGTGAGGAGACGATTCCGAATATATAACACACTAACTGCGCCCCGCGGTTTCACCCGCATAAGTCTATATAATACCCACTTAGTTATATTGATGATGTTTTAATATCTTCCTGTCACTGATATATACATAGCAACAACACAAAAGGTTGGTAAGTACAACTAAAAAGTGAAAAATAAAAACTTTTACACAAAAAAAAACACAACAAAGACAAAAATCGGAAATCGGTGTCAAAACGAAAATGCGGAATCAACGACACCGACTTCCGAAATTAACGTTATTTTTCACTTTGTACTGTTTTTTTTTTGGAAGTCGGTTGTTTTTTTGTAAAAGTATCGATAAAGATAGTAAAAACTAATAATTACTGCGATGCACGAAAGTCAAGTTGTGACTACGTAATTCAGTGGAGATTTTGAGAGCTTTAACTTTCAAACTCGAAGCATTTATTTCAATTAAACCATTTACAGACACTTTTGAATTGTCAAGGAGTCGGTCAGTGATATCCCTCCCCCCCCCCTCATCGTCGGCTGACTTGCGGCCGCGATGAGCGGGTTGGAGGTCAGAATTTTCATAATGTGGTTTCAAGAGTAGATAAGTGATATTATTAGGGACATACAAACAAAATTTTCTTCATCGTAGTTGCTTTTAATCATAAAAACTTGGTGTAAATTCGTATCACAGAAAATTAAAGTATTTACAATAATTAAACTACCTAACAAAAGCTAATCATTAGTCAGTCAGAGATATTCAAATGACATATTTACAATAATCATGTTTTAACAATAAAATTACCTTACATGTTCTTAAAATTTTGTATCTAAAACGCTTAAAAATGTAAATAGTAAAAAAAATCTGGGCTGACGATCCACGCCGCAGTGTACAGCGATTTGAAGTGGGCGCAATAACTTCCCAGTCGCCACCCGGTGGGAACTTTAATCACTACTAACTATCTTTACTCACACCAATATGGCTTCCGTCCACACTTGAATACACTTTCGGCTACTGTTTATTTAATTACTAAAATAAAAGATAATATAGAGAAAAAACAACTAGCTCAAGGTGTTTTCATTGATCTAAAAAAAGCATACGATACTGTTAGCCACTCTATCCTTCTGAAAAAACTAAAAATCATTGGAATTACTTCCACAGTCTACAAAATGTTTGAGTCTTACCTTACTAATTGGCAAAAGATCGTCAAACTTGATAAATTTACAAGTGCCCCGGCCAATATACGGTGCGGAGTGCCTCAGGGATCGGTCCTGGGTCCATTACTTTACCTCATATATATATTAACAACATTAATGCCGCTGGACTGACTGGACATGTGTCACTGTATGCAGACGAGACTTGTCTTTTTTATTTCGGCAATTCCATCACTGAAATTATCTCAGAAGCACAGGAAGATTTTAATGTGTTGGCACGGTTGGCGCAGTGGTTAAGCGATAGTTGTTCCGGGTCTGGCTGTTTGTGTATGTGAGTTTTAATGTTAGTAAACGCACCCACGATACAGGAGTAATTCCTAGTGCGAAGCAAAGTTTAAAAAAAAATGTTTTGAATATATGTCTTAGTCAAAACCTTCTGACTATGAATGTTAATAAAACTGCTTACATAATTTTCGCGGCAAGGTAAAAAAATACCATCATTTCCAAATCTTACAATAAATAACAAACCGTTACGAAAATTAAAGTATCTGGGCCTAATTGTAGACAGCAACTTGACATTCAGAGCGCATATTGACTACGTAAGATCTCGAATAATCCCACTAACCATAGCCATACGTAACATTGCATTATATTACAAGCTAAGACATACTATTAACAACACGCTAGTCAAGCCACATCTGGAATATCTGATCTAAGTATGGGGACGAGCTGCAAAAACTAATCAACAACACCTACAACGAACACAAAATAGAATCATCAAAGTCCTTTTCAATTACAACTACTATACTCCTACAGAATTGTACCTACAACAATTGTATACATACCACACATGCGTGACAATCCTTAAGACCAACATACACACAAATATTAGGGGTTAAAGTATGAAATTGCCGATTTGTACTGAAAAATTGAAAATAGTTTTTTTTTTTAATTTAAAATATTTATTTAATCAAAATAATTACCAATATTATCTATACATTGCAGCCATCTAATAGGAAGGTCATTTATGCCTTTGCGATAGAACTCTCGTGATCTAGATTAGACAAACTGTGTGAAAGCATTTTGTACTGCCTCCTGAGAAGAAAACTTTTTATCACGTAGAAAATTGTCCAAATCACGAAAAAAATGGTTGTTCGTTGGAGGTCTGGGGAATATATAATATGGAGGGTGAAGAATAGTTTCTAATTGCAGTTCCTGTAGAGTTAAAACAGTTTCTCGTGCTGTATGAGGTCTCGTGTTATCATGGAGCAATAATGGTGAAAATCGATTCATGAGTCGGGGCTGTTTCACTGCTAGTTTTGCTATCATTGTTCGGAGTTCGGCACAGTAGACATCTGCCGTTATTGCTTGACCAGATCGGAGAAAGCTATAGTGAATAACACCATGCTGAGACCACCAAACAGTTACCATTACCTTTTTATTGGTAAGCTTTGCTTTTCCATCACGAAAACGTTTAAACCAAAATCGCACGGTGCGTTCATTAGCAGTCCCCTCTCCAAACGCAACATTCATATTGCGAGCT
This sequence comes from Apamea epomidion, assembly GCA_947507525.1. Taxonomy (NCBI): domain Eukaryota; kingdom Metazoa; phylum Arthropoda; class Insecta; order Lepidoptera; family Noctuidae; genus Apamea; species Apamea epomidion. The sequence goes on along the minus strand of OX382246.1, from coordinate 16,954,780 downwards.
GTTTCTGCTGCGTTAGTTCCGCGTCGGAAGTCGTATTCATAATTAACTCGAATTTTCGAAGTATCCATCTTTCTTGTCTAAGCTGAATAAAAAAAACAACTGAAAGTCGATAATCGAATGTTGCACATTTTTTAAAAGAAGAACTTCATAGGTACTATGTGAAAAAAGTTTAACTCAAAAATATCAAACCATGAAGGTTCTGTGTTCATTCGAAGTACCTATTACAATGAAACGGAAATTTCATACTTTAACCCCTATTATTTCATTCACACAAAAGACTCATAGATATAATACCCGTTATCAAGACGACCTGGAAGTACCAAGAGTAAGAACCCTGCACGGCAGGAAAAGTATACAGTATGAGCGGGTTCGGCTGTATAATAAATTACATAAAAAAGTCAGAGGGTGGACAAGCATACCAACATTTAAAAATGCCTAAGGAATCATTTGTTAGACACATAAGATTAGTTCTCTTTTTTATTTTTTTATTAGACATAAGTTTAGCGTGAACTGCTTTGTATTTTAGTTATACCTAACAACATACTTGCTTTTTTTTGATACAATATAATAATATTATGGTGCTCAGTTTATTGGATGGCACGACGACGCATGTAACCTACAACATGTTGTTAATTTAGTTAAGTTTCTCTATAAATGAACTGTATGTTCTTCGAGAAAATAAATGTCTTTAAACCGAAATTGGAATCTAGCTCCTGCGGGTGGAATCCGCCCGAAAGTACCTACGTGCTTTTACTGGAAAACGTACAATTTATTTATTTATTTGGAAACTCAACAGCTTATAATTAACTTACATGAGTTATGAATGTTCGCCCCACTATCAATGAATAGCTCAATGCATTTGCGTCAAAGTTACAGCATCTTACAGTCTGCATACCCTGCTCAGTGATAGCGAGATGATGACAATTATCACTTAAGCCAATAATACATTGCATTGCGGCATTGATAAAGCTAGGTTAACTAGAAAGTAGCGAAAGAAAACAAAAGAAAAAACTTAAACAAGTATAGCTACCAATAACAGGTAAAATGCGATTGTTGACACAATATTACTCACATTAAATTAAAGTTAAAGGTATGTACAGTAAGGGTCAAAAGTGGAGTGACAGTGTCATGAAGCAATAGATTGACACTTCTGTTTAACTTACGACCTTCTAATGAGTAATTTCTATACTATAAACACACACTCTCACATTCGTTTGCAACTGATTGTAGTTCATAAATTCAACCATTAGGTTATATGGCATGATAGCCTAGCAGTTATCATACGTCGTCGGTAAGCACGTTCATGCGTAGCGAGCCGTGGGTTCGAATCTTACGCGCGGTGATATTTTTTTTAAATGTTTTTATAAAAGATAAAATAATAATAATAAATTTGAATAATCACGCTATTGAATATAGTTCTGTATCGCATGTTCGCCTTGTTCACATAATTCGTTAAACTTTATGATTATACCCACAGAAATCTAAATAAATTATAAGGTAGACAGATGCAGTTAACTTACGACTCATTCACCGCGACTAAATAAAACGTTATTTGTTTTTGGTTGGTTGTTATAGTAGAATAGTGACGTGTGTTTAATCTATTAACGGTGTTGTAGTTCATTTTGAAATGCAAAGAAATTTAAATATTGAGATGAAAGCAGATATTATCGCGCTGCGTAAAAGTGGACTTAATATTATATCACAGATATTTGATGAAACCGGACTGAGTGTGAGTATTATGATTTAATTATTTTATCGATTCTTTTTCTAATTAAAGTATAACTGCTGATCCTTTTAGTTATTTTTTAAACGTGTTTTGTTTATCATAATGCCTAAATAGAAGAAAAAAAAATTATGATGAATATAAAAATATAACATTAAGTATTATAATAATAATATAATATGTAACATTTCTATTTTCAAAATAATTTTGTTTTAAATTGGTATCTAATATTCGTATTTTGCTAGTAGCCTAACAGTACTCTTTTTTTATTTTAGAGAAATACCTGCTGTGAGTCGGAGGGTCAAAAGATGGCCCCAGCTAGTCAGTGAATAATGAAACAAGTGGTTTCATACCAACGAGATATTTTGCCGAATTATTCGACACATCTTTACGAACCGTTCGCCGTGCAAACAAAGACAAACGACAACCAGCTTTTTGAGCTGGTTTTCGTTTCACCCATATTTGATTGAAAAACATAAACAAGAACGTTTACATTTTGTGATACAGCGATGGGAAGCACAGACTGAGAGATCTGATGAGCAGTTGAATTTGCATTGCATGGAAATATGGGAACATTTAAGAGGAACAGATATATGCTTCAATATTGTTGGATTCATCCGCCAGCGTTTACTTGATAGCATTGATAATAATAGGGGCTATACAAATAAAGTATAAGGTTATAAATTACAAACTGATATTAGTAATATTAAAATAATATTGTGTCATATCCGTATTAAGGATTATTTTGACGTTTAGTTTCAATCTTTTATTCATAATGAAAATGAATACTTAAGCTATAACCGCAATAAGTCCTAATAAATACGATTTGTTAACTTTGACGTTTGAGATAGGCAACTAAAGTTAAAACGACCGCACTGGCAGTAAACAAAAAGTAGTACTACTGAGTAATTTAATTGTATTGTGACAAGGAGTTCAAACTTTTTTTATTTACGTGGGTAGATTTGCTAGTTGTGATTTCTTACAGTACCCACACACATTAGTAGTTAAAGCACAATATTATTATATTACTAAGATACAATATTTTAAGTCTAAGGGTCGTAGTTCACTGATTACCTGCTTTACTTCAATTAATTGTTCTTTATGAGAAAATAAACTGTTTTGACTAGAGGTTTCTTTTTTTCTTTTTTTTTTTAGTTTATAAAATTATAACGAATAAACATTTTGAAATGACTTATAAAACATTTTTATTTTAACCCCGTATTACAATAGCAATATAATAATGAAAATAAAATAATTATTACATTATGATTCTTGTTTATTAATCTATAAAAAACGAATTACAAAATAACCGATAAAGATTATTGATGGAAAAGAAAAACAAAAGTCCCAACTCGAGATTGGAACTGGAACTTAACCTATGCGTTCAATAATCCAATACGTAAGACTACCAGCTATCGGTACTTGACGTAATGAGTTCAATTTTAGCAATGGTATGAACCAACCAAAGTCATACGTAATTACGTAGCCTGTGTGCAAAAGCGACGGTATGTTTTTTTGTTTTGTTCGACGCCAGCCAGTGTGCGAATTATGAGGTGATACATCACTTTATGCACACAGACGTATGTAGGTACGGCCGTTACCGCGCGTTCACAGCAATACAGTCCTTAAGGTGATACTGCATTAATAATCACGACCGTACCCAAATATTAATTAACAACAGGAAAAACTAAATATTTTGCTTAACATTGTTTAACATCGTGAATATATTTCCACTCAGCAATTGGAACGTGCTTTGTTGAAATATATGAATATATATCTTTATTATTCATATGTTTTTTTTATTTCTATATATAAGATTGAGTTATGGCACAATTTGATTACTAAACAATATCTGCTTGACTTGTTTCCGGTATGATTGTTAGGATGAATGAAATATATCGACACTTTCAAAACTTTCAGAATAGAAGCAAGACAGTCGGGTCGGAACAGCATTTCTCCCGTATTTTGTACGGCAGCCAGGGATACTGAGTGATTTTTTGTGTCTGGTACGTGTTTTTGGGGTACAGAAATCTATACATGAAAGCAAATCACTGCTGTCCAAGCGACCTCGCAGGATATCAAAGAGAAAAAGTATACCCAACATCTTACGCCTATCCACAAGGGGAAGCATATCATAGTGTTTGCAGTCTCGGGCATAGGAATCATGACGTTTTCGGGATTTGTAGTGTAGGTTTAGATGTCCTTAGGCGTTGATCACTTACCATTTTGTAGGCTGTCGGTTCACAATGCAAAAACACAAAAAAAAAATGGAGCGGTATCTTAATAACTCTCCCGCAACTGGTGGACCATAGAACAACTTGTCACAACACATCACAAAAAACCAACTTTAAATTCAAAAAAACTCCTCACCAAAGTATTTGATGGTGACGAACACCTTCCGAATGATTATCTTGAGCATCAGCATGAGCATAATAGTTGGGTATAGCTAGCACATGAGTATGTAGTACACTAGGAGTATAGCGACTGGCGTGGCGCGGTATCTAATACACACTGGGGCGAGCCACTAAAATGCTGCAAAGGCTCAAAGGGACGAGTTAGAGATAACGCCGATAAGTTTTTATCTATTGATAGCAAATATTGGAGTTTTGAGTGTTATGAATACTCATCCGATGGAGTCATAGTACGGTGAATGGATTATCGTGTTATCGTGAGAAAAAAGAAATCCTACTAAAATAATCGCGTTTATATTTTTGGATGTTTGTTACTCAATCAAAAAACGCAAAAACGGCTAAACGGATTTAGATGGAGATAGTTTTTTTTGTTCGGCGATTAGGCCCACCAAAATTGTGGCGTCTACTAATGAAAAGCATGTTGATTTGTTTCTTATGATTTCTAGATTACAGTGGTAGTAATAATTATACTTCATCTAACGGGAAAACAGAGAAAAACGATCATAACCTAAAAATTACTAAAAAATATTTTGCTTAGTAAGTAGGTTGGCTTCATCGATATTATAATGTAGTAAAATAGTCACTGGTCAGTAATAAACAGTAGGAATATTTTATGATTTTTTATTTCATGAACCGTTCAATACACCCTATTGAACGGTTCATGAAATTAAAAATCACATATGTAACAAAGCATTTTTATTACTATATGTATATAAATTTCAACACAGACGAATTACAAGTACATTTAAAATAATGGTATTTCATCTAAATAAAGCGCAGGTCGACCTTGATACCGTGTCCAAGATAAAAATACTGAATACTGCACGCTAAACATTAGGTATTTTCGCCAAAATCTATATCTGACCACCGACTAGAAAACTTTAGGAAATAACGTATTAGAAATAACATTGTTATTCATCTACTTGGTGTGCCACCCATTGCAAAATAATGTTCTCTTCCGCAAAATCAACAGGCAAGTATGCGTTTGTTGTGCAGATCAACATGGAATGTAAATATTCCTGTATCCAAATCTCCATAATTAATAAACAGTTTCAATACCTTCTTGTCTCATCAATATGCACTTTCTCAAGCTGCATCTATAGGGTTTGACTAAAAGAAGCGAAAAATCTATGCGTACACAAGGAACCGCATATCTGCAGTAGTCTCGGACAATGTCTTTGCACATTGCGTTGAAATCTTACTGAACAATTAATCAACATCCTTCTGAAGTAAATACTATATATTTATATACCATCTTAAAAATGCCATATTCATTGAAATACCTTCAATTACACACAGGGAAACAGAAACATCAATTTCATGCAATTCAAAAGAAACGGGACAAATTAAATGAATGAAGTGTTGTTGTCACTTGACACTTGTCTTTCTGACAGTGTCAGATAGTGATGCGGCTGGATTTTATTTAACTTGTATCTCGAGTAAATAAAATAGCCTTTATTTTATCGTTTCCATTTTAACTCGAGGTGCCACTCGGTGTAGTCGCGATTAGAAAAATATCATCAACACTGCCACTGTATAGTTAATTATCATTCTTTATTCTATAATTAATTACGAAGGTCATTTATTCACAAAGACACAACAATTACAATTTACAAGCTAACACTAAAATAACAAAATGATCTAAAACTATTCACATACTAAAATATAGCGTCGAAAAATTCATCCGCATCGCTGTCGACTGGTAATGTACAGACGGCAGCACATCAAGCTACCCGAAACTGTCGAATGTTCCCAACCAAACTTGAACCTAATGCTTTAGAGATAAAGTTGAAAATCTATTAAAGTAATTTGACAGATTGTAGTAGCCTGGTGTGCTGGCGTCTGTACCCAAGAACTGACGGCATTGCCACGTTGTATGGCAATGCTTAGCCTCTGGCCGAGGGAAGAGCCAGCCCTTGGGTCATGGGAAGTGTCAACCAGTCGTTTTGAAATTTCCTTAAAAAGACCATGAGCACTCGGACCCCACGGCCCGAGGGTTTCAACCCTAAACGGCTCGAAAATATGATTACCAATAAGGTTATTATATTAACGCCGCTTAAGGTTTTCCGCAGCCGCAGCAGCAGCGCTAGCGCAGCACGCCGAGCCTGGAAGATAGGATGGCTCAAGAGTATCGACACAAGTTGCATTCCAGACTAAAGGCCTACCCACCTTCCGAAGGTAGGTAATAAACCAGGGAACAGATCGACAGAGTCACAAAGTTTTAATAAGACTAAAAATAGATATATATTCTTAGGTTAGTGCAGTCAGTTGATAACGTGTAATTTGTCAGTAAAATCGTCATCGTCTCGTCATTGATTATCAGATTGACAGTGGAATGTGAGAAGGAGAAGACGCTCTTTACAAATTCCTACAAGGCCGATCTTAGACGAATGTCACTGGCTTAAACTTCAACTCTTCCTCTTTAATGGTTGCTGTATTTTCGTTTTTGCTATGATTATTTTCTTTAAGTTCTTTGTGTGTACGTTTCAAACGTACGAAGCTGCTGGGAACTTAGTTTTTGAATTACATAATTGAGACAATCGAGGCCTAAACGTTAAAGACTGAGTAACATCACTAGAGTCAAACTGACAATCAACAAAAAACTACAATCCATTTCACATTGATTTTTAAACTACCAACGCGAGAGTAAGCAAACTAAAAAATGGGATTAAACGCATTAAACACAGGAGGACCTGCTGCAGCGTCAATGGTATTTTTTTTTTACTTAATGAAACCGATTTGATTACCATTTCGAACTGTAATTAGGCATATATTTTGTTTTTTTTTTTTTCTTAAAATCGTCGTAATCCTTAAAAACGCTTCAGTACTTGCATTTATGCCATTGACGACTATATCTGGAATTGAATCAATTGAGTAAATTACCAAAACATTTCTTTTTATTACGAGTTCGTGCTTCCGGGTAGACTTTATTAAAAAAACAACAATTTTAAATGATAAATCGTTTACGTTTTTTTAGTATAATACGATTAATAGACGTTACAATACAGTGGGCCCAAAAAAAATTATCTCCTTTGGCACAAAGATAGTTTATAACCAGGAGGCCAATTCTCGTAATTTAAAACGCTCAAAATCTAGTACCAGTCTCATCTCGGCGACAAACAAATGTCAAAAAGCTGTCAAAATGTAAGGAAATTAGAGGAATTTTAGACAGATTGAGACTGAGATCACAATACGAACGTTCTTAAAATTATGAGAATTGCCCCTCTGGATTAACACATATCGGTAAGCGCAGACGACGCCGCGGGAATAGGCTAGTATTCAATACTTTATATTTGCTTTGCCACCTATATGTAACCAGATGAAAGTAGGTAAACATCGCCATACATAACGCGATTAACGTCAGGTGCTGCATATGAAATGGTCCCAGCGATCGCTATCAAATAACTATAAAATACAAATGAAATGCAAACAATGTATAAGGACATGAAACAAGATGTACAAAAAATGATAGAATTCTCTGACTCTTGCGCTAGTTAGAACTGTGTTTCAAGAGCCAGTATCCGTCCGTAATAAAATTACATTTTGTTGTTTTATGACAACACAAAAACATATAAGAATACAAAATACACTTAATACTTTTAAAAAAATGAAAGTAACTACATATACAGGGCGTCCCACGGCTATGCCACATGGAGGGAAAGTACCTTGAATATTGTAGATGAAACATTTTACAAACTCAAACTGTAACTCAAACTATTTATTTCAAATAAACCAATTACAGGCACTTTTGAATTGTCAAGGTCGGTCAGTTAAAAAGATGAAGCTAGTTGCCCATTCCAAAGCGTAGTAGGTACCTATGGAGAAGAACGGGCAAGAAACGCCATGGACACTCTTTTAAATCATAATAATATTGTTACAAAGTATTGGTTACATCATTCATGTTCAAAATTATGCATGTGAGAACGATGCAGAACGTTAAAAGCGTCCGTAATGAAAAGATAAAAAAAAAACAATTCAAACAAACAGAATTAATATAAAAAAAAAACAAACAGTATTAATATAGTGACGGTAGGCATTACTGCCTAACATCATATGAGCTTAGTGCATTAAAAGGGACAAAAATGGTTAAATGGTGAGAAGTACTAAAATATCCGGTCTAGGACTTCCATCATCAAAAAGTGGTTATTTCCGTGCACAAATGCGAATGGGGTATTGTTGCATCCCATAATCAAAAAAAATAAAAGATGGTTCGACTTTTCACGTGACCGGGCTGGCCTATTTTTTTCCATCCAATCAGCATTGCCAATATGCAACGTTTCAATGCTGCCAGGCTTTTGGGCACTTTTCCTATTAACAGCAATGTGGACGAATTTTGTGACGCCCTATGGTTAATTTCCCCTCCTTTTTATATGCTTGTACATATTATTATTATTTTTAAACTGTTAGCTTTTTAAATTATTTTCCTAAGTGGTTTTTTTTTTGTTTTCGCTGGAGATAAGCCTTTCCAAACGCACGACATTAACTCGATCCTTAGCTACTCTCATTCAACTCACTCGAACGTAACTGACCGAGGTGGTTGAAAGCGCCATCTTACCGCTCATCTTTTGTTTTCGATGTTCCTTCATGTTATGAAAACACCCGCTTAGCCGAATTAATAACGTTTGGGAAGAACACACTAGATTTTGTAACACTACCTGTCATGTAACATGTGGCTGTTTCATAGCCTGCTCGCAATTGTATACTATTTTTTGTTAATCGTGCGTCAGACTCCTACCTACGCCTTTTCCTAACTATGTTGGGGTCGGCTTCCAGTCTAACCGGATGAAGCAGAACACCAGTATTATATTTTATCTGACTTTCAGACCCAGTAACTGGGTTTTGGAGGTCAGATAAGCCGTCGCTAACACGATACCCCTTGATAAGACTGGTAAAGGAACGTCAGTCACTCGGACACTTTCGGAATAGAACCTAAATCTAACCTAAACCTGCCTCGATTGGCCAAATCGATCTCTGGTAACAGAATATAAATAATGAAATATATTTTATTTGGGAGTAAAATAGGATCATTTAAAGCAGTAGTTCCCAATGTGGTCCAGGTGGACCCCCAGGGGTCCACGGGAGACTCGACGGGGTCTACGTTGGCGTGACAAAAAAATGGTAGTTCACAATTTCTAAGCGGAACACGAAAATTGATCTGCTTTCGATAGTGAAAAACTAAAATGTTGGCTTAACTTCACCTATTAATGTAGGCAGATAATATTTTAAGAAGTTCAGCGACTGTACTTGTAAAAACTTGCTTATTCCATATTCAGTACAAGTGTCGAGACTTGCAAAGCGCCGCCGTCCGCAACGCTTGTTCAGACGTGTAAAGGGACGAAATACGACTTGTGGTGTGTGCTTGCAATCTTTCATGAACTTGTTTGATTCTTCACCAATATAAATACGAATGCCAAGGATAAACGTTACTCATTTGTTTCCGGAATTTTGAAAAGAAAAGTAATGGAATCACTTGTTTGATGGCCAACTTTACTTTTTTGACATCCACTCACAGCACAGTCAATTAATTAATTAACCAATCAATTCTCACTTTTTTTTTTAATTCGTGATTGGAATTCAGCCGCAACGCAAATTTTCATAGTTAGATCTAATATTCTCATTTTGTCTCGAGTTTTGAGAATATGGTAGAAATGTAAACCGGAACCAGCTAAATTTTGAAAGTGAAAAAGACCTGTGCGAGGCCAAAAAGGCTTCTATGTCAGCATAATGCTGCGATATTTAAAAAATAAATACCGCAGCGCTGGTATTTTGATAGGGCCCGCTGTGATGCCAAGGAAATGATGAATGTTTAATAGGTAATATCGACTAATAGGCTAACAGAGTCGAAAGCTAGTGTAGAGAGCCATTTCTATCAAAGTCAAATCATTTATTTCAAATAGGCACATAAAAGGCTCTTTAAAACGTCAAAAATAAAATTAAAATAAAATTGATTCTAGTCGCCCCTTCCAAAAGGTAGTTATCGTATGGAGAAGAATGGGCAAGAAACTCCACCGTTACTCTTTTAAAATGTTTTACAATATTTTGCATACATTAATTATATAATTATATCTTCAGACTATCACATAACTTAAGAGCAGCAGTGCAGTGGTGACGCAGTGGTAACGGCCGAGATTTACGATTTGTAGGTAGTAGGTTCGAACCCAGGCCCAACAAGACGCTTTACTTAATGCAAATTGTTTCATCACCACTGCTCTCAAAACGGTGACGGAAAAACATCGTAAGGAAACCGGCATATATTAGAACCAAAAATTTGAAGACAAGTGTCTTCAATCAACCCGCACTGGGCTCGCGTGGTGGGTACGGCCCACTCCCTCCCACAGAGAGTGGGCCTGTGTCCCAGCAATGGGAACAGTATAGGCTGATTGTATAACTTAAACGAACGTCAGCTAAGGATAATAAGAGAAAAGAGATCGTATTACGTCGCTTGACGGGATATTGTTTCGAGTTTTTTTAACTGAACAGACAGCTGTACTGCTGGGGAGTTTGTTGCGCCACTTCTTCTTCCCAGCTAAAGCGAAGGAAGTGGTGAAGGGCGGGCGTTATGGGGGACTGTCTTATGTAATTTTGACGTTCGAAAAGTGCTGCTTCTCAGGCTAATTTGAATAAATGTCTTTTGATTTTGATTGAACTCTCTTTGGAAAGAGCCTCTTTTGTGTAAGTGGAGGAAAAAATTATAGAGCAGATTAATAGTAATATCTATGGAGCAGATGCAAATGTCACTGCTGACGTCAAGTTTAAATTTATATATTGTATTTATTTAATAATGCGTGATTTTCTTGTAGAGTTATTCTTGAATTAAAATTATATATTTTATCATATCACGGTATTGACAAAATAGGGTAGCTAGAGGAACTAAAACTTGTAATTAACAGGGTAAAACTATCCTACTAATATTATAAATGTGAAAGTTTGTATGGATGGGTGGATGTTTGTCACTCTTTTACGCAAAAACTACTGTACGGATTTGGATGAAATTTGGCACAGAGATAGTTTATAACCAGGATTAACACATAGGATAGGTTTTGATCTCCATATTCCCACGGGATCGAAACTTATGCTGGTGAAACCGCGGGGTGCAGCTAGTTTGTATATAAGTCTGTGCCATTCAATTATTTCAATCTACGCGTTTTAAATTGTGCTTTATTGCTTTTTTATGTGCTTTGTGTTTTGACTCCGCTCTTCACGTTTCGTAAAATAACAAGGTATATGCAATAGGAGTGCCGAAAATCGAGTTGAATGGCATCCAATAGGAGAGGCCTATGTGTGGACTGTAAGGTTGATCATGAAGAAATAGGAACAAGGGATTTATTTAAGACTAGCTGTACCCGGGGCTTCGTTCACGTCATGTCGCAAAACAGATTAGATTTCATGGGTTTTCTTTTTTTAAGTCTTCTACTAAAATAAAAGTAACCTAAGTTACTCCTTATAACATGAGCTATCTGCCGGTGCAACCGTTTAGATTAGCCGGAACAAACAGACATCCGCCTATTTTTATTTTTCTAAATTACCGATTATATGTATAATATGCATTTATAGTTTGACCAAAAACTATAGTAAAAAGCTGTTATTTTTATTACAAACAGACACATCAATTTTATTTATTTGTATGTATAGATGTATAGATTGGGTAGCAGTGTCCTCCTGACACTACTGCAGAAAGTAGCTAGCACCTACTTATAAAATAAAAATTACATCACCATAGTTTAACATGCAATGCAACATACAGAAGCCCCTAATATTATACATACACATATATATACTATACAATACATATTATTATATCATTATTGTACATATGTATAATTTAAAATATTTAAGTAAGTACATTTAGCAGATAAAACAATACATAAATTATAGATAAGCGAAATGTTAGTATCTTATTCGCAATCTCCTGACTTTGGTTATAATATGTGAACTAAAACTTTTTCCCACAAAATTAATTATCACCTAACACAGGGCTTCCTCTCTCCTACCCTTTTGCTGTGCCCTACAGGGTCCATAATGATCTAGTTACCACCTAAGTACACATTATGGTAAAGCAATAAAGATATTGAGTATACAGGGTAATTTTTCAAAGACCAGCCAAATTTAAGGATGTGGTACAGACCATCAAACTGAACACCTTTCTCCATGGGACAAATAGCGTAATCGCGAAAATTTTATCAACTGTCCCATAGAAAACTTCAATACCTACTCGACCTAAATGTATGGGACGGTTTAATTTTTATTCGCGATTACGATGTTGGTCCCATGGAGAAAGTTGTTCAGTTTGATGGTCTGTACCACATCCTTAAATTTGGCTGGTCTTTGAAAAATAACCATGTATATGTAGGTAGCCGGTTTAACAATTTACATAAAGGTTTTAAATAAGCAGACTTTGTTGCATTACATGTTACAACGTTACAAAAACTACACCGCACCCTGAGCAACGCGCAAGGCAACCAGCGCGTTGCACAGGGTGTAGGGTGCGGTGGAGGTACAGGCATCAGTGTGCATTTGAAATCAGACAACAACAGACGTCCAATCGAACCTTTTTTTTTTTTTAAATCTTTTATTTGTTTATAGAGGGTTTGATCAGCAATCGAACCTTGATGTTACTAGCGAGGTTGAGTTCTGCGAAAAGCAAATTGCATATAATTACTAAAACTATGATCATAATTATTTTAACAAAATGGCTCTCCTATATCAAGTCTTTTGGTAAGTGTTTATTGTTATCGCTTTATGTACCGTCCTTTCACAGTTATTTTTCCTCTGATTTTTCATCACTGTCAAAATCACAGTGATCTTTATTCTCATTATTATAAGGTTGCTATTTAGTAGGCTCCTGCTGACAGACGTGAAATAACGGTGAAAAGAATGTAGGTTTAACTAACTTTGTAATATTAATATTTTGTAACAATATTTTGATTTAAAAGAGTGTCCGTTGAGTCAATACTCAAACTCAAACCATTTATTACAATCAAACCATTATACGGGGGGCTACTAACTTCCATCTTTCTGACTGACCGACCCCTTGACAATTCAAAAGTGCCTGTAATTGGTTTATTTGAAATAATTGTATACACTTACACTGGTGAACTTCTTCAAAAAAGATTTTGCAGGTCGTCGCAGATGCGCGCTACTGCTGCCACCTCTGGTATTGTTTTTGGTCGTGATGTGGCCGACAATATGGTGGTCCTTGACAATAAGCGATGGGACCCAAGTGCCGCCAAGCATAGAACAGTCTCCGGAGTACGAGATGAACAGGAACCTTGAGCATTACTTGCAGAAAATGTAAGTGATGTCACTCTTAGGGCGGTGCTTGCCCAGTGACGATGTTTACTTTGTTTCTCAAAGTAAAATGTAAGTGATGTCACTCTTAGGGCAGTGCTTGCCCAGTGACGATGTTTACTTTGTTTCTCAAAGTAAAATGTAAGTGATGTCACTCTTAGGGCAGTGCTTGCAGTGACGATGTTTACTTTGTTTCTCAAAGTAGAATGCCTGCTTGGGTTCGCACTCACCTACAACTCGTAAGTCGGGGAGCCGTTACCCACCACAGACACTCTTGTAAGTCGGGGGGCCGTTACCCACCACAGACACTCTTGTAAGTCGGGGGGCCGTTACCCACCACAGACACTCTTGTAAGTCGGGGGGCCGCTACCCACCACAGACACTCTTGTAAGTCGGGGGGCCGTTACCCACCACAGACACTCTTGTAAGTCGGGGAGCCGTTACCCGCCACAGACACTCTTGTAAGTCGGGGGGCCGTTACCCACCACAGACACTCTTGTGACACCCTATACAACTCTTATTAGTTCTTGTAATTGGCACGATGTTAAATAAAGAGGTCTATCTATCTGTATTAAGGATCTGTTATCATCTGCTCCATTTCCAGCCAAGTGCTGATAGAACCACAAACGGTACTCTGTGGCAACCTGAAGGATGTGCTGGTGGTGGTCATGGTGGCCTCCACCTCATCCCGCACAGACCTCCGGGCGGCTGTGCGCGCGACCTGGGGGGTGCTGCAGCCCACGTACTTCGTCATGGGAATGAATGGAAATAGGACCAAACAGATGGTTAGTTAGTATTATGCAATATTTATTTATTATTCCCAACACAACTATCATTACAGGTTGCCCCAAATCGGTAGCGTGGTATTATCTAAACAATATTTATTCCATTAAGTACAGCTTATCACATGTAAGGTAATTTTTGTGAACTCGTTCAGAGTCCGGAGTTCCGGATCTGAAGGCTTAATTACGGAATAGTGCTTCCCAAAGGTGAAAATTCTATATAGCCACGAAATTTAGCTTTGCTTACCTTTTTACTTTGTGTAAATAATTTCATCATTGCTCTCAAAAACGATGAAGGAAAACATCGTTAGGACAGCGGAATGTACTAGAACCAAAAATTGTAATACATGTGACATATAAAAACCAGCGCTAGTTCCACGTGGTGGATTACAACCCACTCCCTCTCGAAGAGAGGAGGCCTGTGTCCCAGCAGTGGGGATAATATAGGCTGATTATACTATGCTCTTTCTTACGGTTTTGCAATTTGCAGACCTGTATCAGTTTGTATGGTAGTAAAAAAAGTTAGGTACTTGTGGCTAATTCCAGAAAGTATGCCCTTTGGCCCATGTTCTAGTACGAAACGCATACATACACAGACTCACGTCTTTCCCTGAGGGTTAGGCAACGCAGGGAAGAATAGAACAAACAATCAGGAAGAAGACTCACAACACGAACCTCTGTTTAGTTTTCATTGCATCGAACTCCTTTCCTACCAACATTATTTTATTATACTTGTAGGTGCACACACTAATATACTGTTATAATATACTTTGCATCTCTTTCTGACAATCAATTATGATCAATAAAAATCCCAGGTCCTCAACCGCTTAGAAGCCGTAACATTCGATGACTTATTAGTCTTCGACTTTCTCGACCACCGCCTCAACCAGACCCTGAAGACAGCGCTCATGCTGAAGTGGACCATGGAACAATGTCCCGAGGCGCAGTTCATGTTCAAGACTGAGGACGACGTGATGGTGAACCCCTGGACACTCGAAAAGGTGCTGAAGCAGTATGGCAATGCTCAACTTATTGGTGACTACTTTTCGGTCTTCCTTTTAGTTGAGCCCAAGACTGTAGTCGACTGGGCTAGTCGAGTATACTGACATCTATCCTGTTTACGGTTTCTTCAGTCAAAAAGTAGCATTATTGTTTATTACTAGTTGTTGCCCGCGACTTCGTCTGCGATTCAGGATGATAAATCCAAATCCGTTCAGCCGTTTTAGCGTGTAAGCGTAACAAAACAAACATACAAAAACTGAAAAGCAAAAAATAATAAACCTTTTTTATTTAACCTTAATAACTAAGTTCTTAAACTCATGTATACCTAAGTAATTTTGGGTCGAGAATTATCAAAATCGGACTACTCTGTAAAAAGTTATGCGTGGTCATACATTAAAAAAAATATATACAACATGTCCCGGTAACGCACACCACCAAACACCCCAATTAGAATATTATGTTATAGTCATAATACATACACTGTTTTTTTATTATTATGTATAAAACATTGTTTTTTTATTACATAAGTTATCCTGATTGTGGCAGAAAATTGTGGTCAATTTACAAAGCTGCGCATGCACACAGTCGCACACGTATAAGGGTCTAGCGCAGTAGGTATTTCATCCATTTTGGTTTGTTTTGACTGTACAGCGGACGTGTGACAGTAATTTACGTGGTTATAATTATTTATGGGATAAAAAATTACCTATATTAAAAATTACAGAAATCGATTCAGTAAAGGATTCTCAACAGACTACTTTCATAAAGTGCATTAATTCAGTTAGACATTGTATATATACGCGTGGACTTGAGAACCTCCTTCGTTTTTTTTCGTCGGTTAAAAATATCAAATTTTTTATATTTTTAACCGACGAAAAAAAACGAATAATATTAGAAAAACGTTTATAATATTAGAAGATTAGATAAGCCTGTGTGGTTCACCTAAAGGGCACAGGCCTCCCTTTCCTCTTTTCACTTCTTCTGGTCTACTGCGATTGTGGGCCAATTATTTAAAAAGGAGACCAGCTCATCCCGCCATCTTTTCCTAGGCCTGCCGCTCAGTCGTTTCCTGTTATTTAGAAAAAGCAGCATTCATCTCTCCTCTTATAGATCTACGTATTACGCACGTGCATGCGTAATACTACGTAGTAACTATTCAGTAATCTGTGTCAATACGCACTGGGGCTCTGTCTTGCATAGGGTCTTAGCATTATGCTGAGGGATGGCCGTTTTTTTTTTGACGAATATTTTACCCCAATTTGTTTTTTTTGTGTTAGTTTTCTTTCTCTGGGTCGTGTTTGCCGCAAATAAAAGATTTTTCTTTCTATTTCAGGGTACAGCCTCAATGACTCACATTCTCTGGGGAGTACGCACAAAGAGCAGTACATGCAGAAGTTACTTCGTGAAGACGGATCACTAAAGTACCTTAGCGGTGCCGGGTACCTCATTGAGAGTAAGACCGCTGACACGACATGCTGATATTGCATCACTGAGAGACATCATTATCATCATACTCTCCTTATCCCATGTTACTTGTGGTCGGCGCACATGTTTTTTTTCTTCCACTCTCCTCTGTCAGTTGCCACTCTATCATTCACTCTTTTTTAGGGTTCCGTAGTCAACAAGGAACCATTATAGTTTCCGCGGTTTAGCTCAAAAACTATTGGTACTAGAAAGTTGTAATTTGGCATGAGTATACACGTTAATGACGCCGAAAAAGTGGTAAAATAAATTTAAAAAAAATATATATTATTTAGGGTACCTCCCCTACATCTAAAGTGGGGATGATCTTTTTTTTTTTCTTCCTTCCCATAGTGTGGGATATCGTTGGATAGGTCTTTCAATATCAAATATTAGGGGCTTGGGAAGACCGTTTTTTGATTAAGTAAACCGTTCGTGACTTATCAAGCTTTAAAGTACCAATTTTCGTTAGAGTCAAGTGTCCCCCCCCCCCCTCTACCAACTAAACGGTTGTAGTTATAAATTCAAATGTCACGGCAGTAGTACCTATATAATAACGAAGTTTAAAGGAAAACTATCACATTTAAGTGGGCTTTACAAGTTTACGAGTAATAGTCGACCAATTGTATTAGACTCGAAAATTTCGAACAGCTCCATAGAAATGTCGATAGCTATAGCGCTAAGCGTCAGTTGTATCGCGCTATTGTTTCATTCCTAGAATTGTCGGACCAGGTGAGGATTTGTATAGGAAGTCAAATTAGTAAGTAGTCATGTTTGGCTTTTAGTTGGTGATTTAAGTTGCATGGTACGAAACTATCAGTCAGCGAATACAATCCGCACTTGGCTGTTATAAAAACTACGGAACCTTACACTGCACGTGGCCCGACACGCACTTGACCGGTTTTTATATATCATCCCTCACACAATCCATCCCTCTTTTCTTTGACTTTCTCTCCCTCTACATCTATCAATATTTATATTCATCACTCTTTTAGTTACATGCGTTTCATCCCTCCTAGTCACATGCGCATACCAAGACAAACTATTCCCTTTTCACTTATCTGTAATTGGCGTCACTTTTAAACGTCTTCTAGTTTACTAATTCCTTACTTTATCCAGTCTTGTTCTCCATTCTCATCTCCGCTACGTGCAATCTTTCACATAATCAGCAAAGATTTAAATCGTTACATTCACCCTACCGCGTCAAAAGATCTGTTTCTGTTTCCCGTTTCTGTTTCATTTTGACACCTCTGACACACACAATGACGCAATAACTTCACTTGATTGTAATGGAAACGCTATTAATAATATGTGAGCTCACTCATTTCAGTATGGACACTTTTTCGCGTGATTAAGTACGGTGAGGGCAAATCTAGCTATTTAAATCTTTGACTGATTATCAAAGATTTAAATAGCTAGATTTGCCCTCACCTAAAAGTATGTCATACATAATCCAAAAAAACACTCTTTTCAGCGGGCTACATCCCGATGATACTAAAGAAAGCTTACCAAGTGCCTATGATAAACCTAGAAAACGTGTACTTCACCTACCTCGTGGCCCACAAGGAGTTGGGGCTGACTCTCACCCACGACAGGCGACTGAGCCCCTACAAGCCCTGGTTTCAGTTGGGATGCGTCTACTGGAATCAAGCATCCATACACAGTCTAGGTCCCAACGAAATCCTCAATGCTTGGTATATTCTAAAAGATTTGATCATGGCCAACAAGAATGTAGGAGGTATTTGTAAGTCTTTTAACAAGTGGTTTTACGCGTTCAGTGATATGGTTTTGTATTAAGGATAGTAGTGGTACCACCTGCGTAGCTCACCAGCAACTCACCACCACTCGACACGCATCCGTACCGTGTCAAACATCAATCAATGTTATCGTAGGAGTCCTCTAAAGTCGCAGTTCACAAGTCCACAACCCGAAAATTTTGTCAGTTTAAATCAAACAGACGACCGCTATTCTTCCGACAGATGGTTGTTGTCGAGGGCCAGGCAAATTAGGTTATCGAAATGTGTCATTTTCGATACGATAGCCTATCGGATGGTGGTAAATAGCTATTCTGGTGGACAAATGGCCGGAACTGTCTACGATGTAATCAGTGATTGACCGCCTTCAGCTTCTGTGGCATGTTGCTTGCTGTCAGCATCTAGTCGGGCTTAGAAGGATCCGCTCTCTTCATGAAAAGCGAGTTTGAGAGGTATATGATTAGGATGTAGAATGATCATGTAGAATGCAGCAAGGTAAGACTTTACCTTGACATGGCTAGACTTCATGACATGAAATTGATATTTGCTAACCTATGTATGTCGTTGAACTGCCCCGTTGGTCTCGTGGTCGCAAGCGCGACTGCTGAGTGTGAGGTCCTTAGTTCTATTCCCGGGTCAAATTGATATTGGGTTTCTCCATTGGGAATTTCTTAGTCACAGTTTGGAAGTTGGCGGTGTGATGCCCCCGTGCCTCGGAGAGTATGTTAAGCCTTTGGCCCTGCGCCTGATCTCTCTGCGGTCGTGTCGGAGGCAACACAGGCCCGTAGATAAAGACCTTAACCTAAACATACATATTTTTAGGGTTCCGTACTCCGTACCAAAAACGGAACCCTTATAGGATCACTTCGTTTTCCGTCTGTCTGTCCGTCCGTCCGTCTATCAAGACCCTTTTTCTCAGGAACGCGTGGAGGTATCAAGTTGAAATTAATATCAAATACTCAGGTCTGTGGCCCCATGCAGCAGAAAAATCAAACTTGTAATTCAACGCGATCAAAAGATACGGCCTTTTATGCTCCATTTTTGCCGCATATTTTGACACTCGCAAGGGAATCAAAACCTATAGGGTACTTCCCGTTGACCTAGAATCATAAAATTCGGCATGAAGCAATGTCATGTAGCACAAGTAAAGGAAAAAATCCGAAAATCGTAAATTTGTAGTTGCATCACAAAAAAAATATTACTTTTGCGATTACAAACTTATTTGCTAGGTAAACTAACCGCGCCCTATGTTGATATATGGGGATAACAGTTTTCCAACGGCAAACTTAAGTTTGTGCGTTTTGGGCACTGATTTTTTGGGAAAATCTTCGAAACACGATTCGATGAACGAACTATTTACTTAACTAAAAGTTTGTACGGAACTCTCGGTACGCGAGTCCGATTCGCACTTGGCCAGTTTTTTATTCTTATATTAGTTTTTAGATGGGAATTTACTTAAGCCATTAATTTAATTTATAAATGCTTTACATACACTAATTGAATTAATTTTGTTGTTTCATTTCTTAGTGGACAATTTATTATTATAATCTTTTTTTATTTTTTTTATTTATTAACCATTAATAAATAAGGTTTGTTCATATTAAAATTTGAACATGTCTCCCCCGTAAGAATAAACATGAAAATATACACATCACAATACTAAACTTATCTACATATACAAATCATACTGTGGTTAAACTTAAGGTGATCTATTCTTAATATCTATACGTGTAAGCCTATAAAGCAATTTGACCTCCTCCGAAAGAGGACGACAAAATGCTATTACACCATCCAACATTAAAAGGGGATTCTAAGTTTTGAAGTACAAAATATCTAAATGCTTCGTTACGAACACATTCCATCAAAATGTGATATACGTCCTCTATAACATCACATTACGTACAATTCGAAGAGTTGACTTTTCCCCTCAGGAATCCAAATTTATTTAATGGAATGTGTCCTGAGCGAAGTCTAAAACTCGTCACAATGTCATACCTTCCCATGTTGCATTTTTCAAACCAAAGGACTCAAGGCAAAGCTGGTTGCAAAGTTCTGTACCAAATTCCCTTGGTAAGTGAACTTTCGTCAAAATATTGAGACCATAATTTGGTAGAATACTCTTTAACAGTACCGATTAAATTCGTGTAGTAAAGCAAGCAAATGAAATTAATACCATCAACCGCAGCTTCTCTGGCCAATTTATCCACAGTTTCACTACCAATTAGACCAATATGGGAAGGTATCCACTGCAATATTACTTTCTTATTTATAGTATTAAGTTCGGATAGGAATAGATATGTAATAAATAAATAAATAATAATAAAATAACTTTACTTCAGACCTTGATCCATATAATGTTAGTAATACACACTACTTATAAGCTATGTTAGTAACAAACGAAAAACAAGATTTAATTCATATATCTGCTGCACTCACCAGACGCACCGGGTATATGTACATGTACACGTACCCAATGCGCCATAATGGTGCAGCACGGCTTATCACTAATGACCTTCAGAATGTTACTGCCGGTCCCACGCACTCTGCGCATATAATAGGCCAAGGGAATACCCCTGATCATTTGAGTGCATCGCACCAAATGATGAAGTGCACTCTTAGCATCAATAAATATTACAAAATTAATATCTTTATTAATTGATTTAATGTATGACAGTAATTCTGCAATACTGATGAGCTCAGCGTGCATAATGGATATTTGAAGATTATTTACCTTAAGCTTTATGAACTCCTTTGTTTGTATATCTAGAAAAGCAGCGCCTATCCCTTGTTTGTCCTTGGAGGCATCTGAATATATTTTGTAGGAGCCTAAATATCTTTCGTGTAAGAACTTACTACAAATGAGCAACAAATTTTGCACTTTAAATTGACGTTTAGGTTTATCCACATTGTGAATTTCAAAACTTATATAACTACTTGTATCTAAATTATTAATCCAGGTATCTAAGGCAAACATCTCAAGTTGCTTGCTCGAGTGTACAGGCAGCGATTTTAAATGCATGTGAATCGTCACTAACAATGGTTTTTTCTAGCCTCTCCAATATAAATTTTGAATACGGTTTGTTAGATCTTCCAACAACAGGATTATAGGACTATTGCCGAGCGACTTTGTCTTAAGCCAGAATTTACCAGCAAGGAAGGCACGACGCACAAATAAAGGCTACAATAATAACTGTCTCCATGACATGGATAGGAGTACTTTTTATAAAACCTCCTATAATGCGCATGTACTGATTCTGGATTTTATCCAGCTTGGCACATTTACTCATGGCGCTAGTATCATAAAGAAAACTTGCGTAGTCTAATCTACTCCGAATTATAGAAACGTATAGCATTCTCAAATAATATGGATGCATACCCCAATTAGATCCCGTCAATACTTTAAATATACTTATAAATTTCATAGCTTTTTCTCTAATCTCATTAATATGTTTTGTACATCTTAATTTTCGAACAATCCACATGCCTAAATATTTAACACAATGTACATTTTCTAATGCTGTTTCATTTACCACTACAGTCACCCTTTCATTATAGTATTTTTTTTTAAATACACACCTTTTATTTGGAGAAATTGTTAAGCCCAGGTTCCGAAGAAATTCACGTAAGGTGTTAATAGATTTGACGGGGCCCGACAGGGCCGAAGCCTGCCGGGGTAGCGGGATCGTCCGAAAGGGTTACCGCTGCCCTGGTACATAAAGGGCTAAAGAAGGAACACGGGTGGGTTTTAGTCAGTAAGAGTCTGACACTCCCTTCTGCTCCACCCAGAGCGGAAGGAGTCATTTGATGATTTCCCACACAAAAAAAAAAAAAAAAAAAGGTGTTAATAGATTTTTGTAATATTCTAGTACCTTCATAGATAGATTGAGAAGTGAAATATAAAACAAATCTTCCACATATTGGGATAAAAAATATCCTTTTCAAGAGTTTTACATATATATATTGTTGCCACATTAAAGAGTAGTGGGGATAGTGGGTCGCCCTGGGCCAGACCTCTACAAGCAGTTCTAGTAACATAGCCGGTTTCAGTTTTAATTTCATGTTTTCCAATTTCGTCATATTTAAAAATTAATATAAATATACATATATTTGTTACAACAATATTCTATGTGTTTTGTTATGCCTTTAGAGCCCATAGAGGATAAGTTATTATAATGGAGTTATAAATTATAAATGTTATGTCTAGTCGCAAACTTTAGGTAAATATAGACGAATTACTTATTCCAAATAACATATTTTTTTAATGTATTTAAAATAAGGAAGTCTCCGTTTCTTGTCTCTAGGCACTACCTATTCCTATCACTGATAATAGTCCTAGGAGCTCGATAACCCTTTATCCATTTATTATAATATTATCTATTGTTGAACAAAGTTGAATCCAATCATTAAGCCTTGCTTTTCGTATTAACTTTTGTGCGATTGCAATTTTATTTTGTAGAATAGAAGTTTGCGGGATTTGGTTTTTTACGAAAATTGGATAAAACTAATCTCCGGATTGCCACTGATTTAGAAACTTCTCCATTCCAAATTGTTTTAAAGGAGAAAATTTTGAGGTTAGATTATGCAGTATTTTAGTAAGAGTTAAGTTAAGAGTTTCATTTAAAACTAACTACCTAACTAAAATTAAGCGCAATATCAGCTGTAGCCAAGGACAAATCAGGAGAAGATTCCTGCATGGTACCGTTTCAATGCGAGTTACACTGCCATTATTTATTACAACATAACTATTATCTACGAGTGAATCTACAATTTGAACACGTCTCAGGTCTGTTTTATTGGACCAATTCGTATGGTGAGCGTTAAAATCACCGATTATGATTGACTTCCTATTAAATGATGAAAATTAATTATTCCAATCCGTTTGATTAGTCCGAACAGAGGGTGGGCAGTATACAATTATAACATTTTCTAAAAGAGAATAATTAAAAATTTTAACATGAAGGACTTCGAATCCCGTATGCATCTGAAAGTTGAGGTTTTATAGATTTATGAGTAACAATAGCCACACCCCCATAAGAGTCGTCCCTGTCATGACGAAATATATTATAGTTACTTATTTCCTGTAGTCCCGTTGTCCCCGTAGGCCATGTCCCCGTAAGATAACTGTCGGGATCTAGCCACGTTTCCGAAATAGCAGCTATATGTATTTTATTTTGGTTATGTAATTGAGAAAAAGCTACTAGCTTAGGTTTAAGACTCCGGGCATTCCACTGTATTATATTCAATTTTACATTTTCAATGTTATTATCCATTAGAGAAATTAATAACCATTTGCAACAAGGTAGACTCCGATATTTTGTCAACCACCAATAGTATAAACCACTCGATACAAAGTTTAATGATATTTTTAATTTTAGTATACCATGAACAGTTTTTAAGGTAAATAACTTCTTTTATTCGCGATAGTAGTTCGTTGCATGTTGTGTTGTGTTCAGTGTTACATTTTGTTTGTTTGTTACCACTTTGTTCGTACACGATCTTTGTCGATTTGAGGTTCCTCTGCCAAACTTGACTGACATTCTAATAGAAACTCGGGTAGGTTTTGCTTTTTTTTCAAAGATTTCTTCTTGTTCAGTGGTGTCTTATTGCATAAGTTGGATGCTTCTTCGACGTGAACATCTGCTTCAACCGTAACAACTTCTGCAAATGTGGGGGTATTCTCAAGTGAAGAAACATACACAATTGGACTATTTACTTCCGTCTGCTTTGCTTGACCATTTCAAGAGAAGGTGGGACGTACGCAGTTAAGGTCCTCTTGTATGGACAATTGAATTCAGCCATGATTTCACGTATTCTACGTTCTTTTAAAAACAGAGGACACGTTTTAGATAGGGCCATATGGTTGCCTGAGCAGTTTATGCATTTAAAAATTGTAGTCTCACAGTTTGCTTGATTTCCGCCGCATTTAGGACATATAATTTTAATGGAAGGACAAGTCATAAGTCTATGACCCAGTTTCCAGCACCGTAAACACTGTGAAACCGGATATATACGTATATAAGGTTCGACCTTTATCCTCAAACCATCGGTATAGATGTATGGAGGCAAAGAATTTCCTTTAAAACATATTTTCTAGTCTCTAATACTTCACAAGAAGACCAGCCGCCTTTCTTGTTACGACGATCTAACCGCTTCACAGAGATAATCTCAATATTTTCTTGACAGAATGAACTGCTCAGTATCTCTTTTTCCTCCAGTTCCAACTCAACATCTTTTATAATGCCGTAAGAGTAACTTACTTCCATAGCTTTGCTAAATCTCCACCTCTTGGCGATAGTCTTCACATGAACATAGCTTATCCATATTCGATTCATGTTGAAATTGTATTCGAGCTCTAAATGGGCTCAGATATTTAACGTGAACTATATTATTAATTTTGTTTGCTTTTAACAATTTAGCCATTGCAAAAGATTTCAGAAGTTTATCGCTGCATGATATCGTAACTTCTAGTTTCTGTATTTCCTTCTCCGGACTATTCAGACGAGATTTTTTACCTTTTCCTTTATTATTTACTATCTTCCACTCTTCTATAAGACTTCTTATTTGGCCGGTAATCGGTAAATCTTCAGTTTCATTCATCTCAATCAACTTTTGGTTATCATGTTTGTCAATGGAGCAAACTCAATTAAACGATACTAAATTGGAGGAATTTAGTATCGTTTAATTGAGTTGCTCCATTGCAAGTAAACAACACCTGGCGCAAACGCCCCGCGCACCCGCGCTCGCACCTGCCGGTGGCCACCTGCGTAGCTTAGCGCGTAAACAACACGAATTCTCTGAATTGAAATAACAAGCAAATAATTTATTAAAAACACGTCTGATTCGCACGCTTGCCGATGCGAACCGCGTAGTGGACAATAGGAAGAAAAAATAAAGAAAATACGTTTATTTGCGGTAACCGTGGAGGATAACTGTCATGATGATGATGATGTGACGCATATACAACCAAGGTTGTATATACGTCAAATCCATACAAAACGGCCATCGCTCAGCATAATGCTGTGACGCGCTGGTTTTTAGCGATAACCCATCCATCACCTGCTTTCGAAAATTTCTCGAAACTAGATGGCGCTGGCATCTCTAATAAAATAGATAGGAACTTACCTATAATCTGATTTCTTAAAAAAATATAGGTAAAATGTACACAAGATGTGTACAGACGCCAGCAAGTCAAGCTCCCGAAACTGTCCCAATCAACCTTGAACCTAATGCTTTAGCGATAAAGTTGTAAATCTATTAAAGAAATTCGACAGATTGTAGTAGCTTGATGTGCTGGCGTCTGTACCTCATCACTCTCCTGCTCCTATCCCAAGTTATTCGTGGTCGGCGCAACATGTCTTTTTCTTCCATACTTCTCTATTAGTCGTCAGCTCGGCTGTCACTCCCATTCTAGCCATACCATCTTTCACACCATCTATCCATCGTTTTTTGATCTTCACCTACTAGGTACCTACTTGAAAACGTGATTTGGCGATACGTTTCCAATTCAGAGACATGCTGTGTGACAGAAAAAAAATGAGTAGGTACTGTAGATAATTCAGCCTGCATGGCGTTTCCATGTAACATCCACGAGTATGTTTGTGAGTTGATGTCATAATATACCATAATCTATATATACCAATAGATGGGAAAAGACTACGCAGGTGGTGATGATTATAAAGTGTCTCAGTTCTTAAAATGTAATGGAATATTTCGATAAGTGATCCAAATTGAATTCAATTG
The DNA here is from genome assembly GCA_947507525.1 of Apamea epomidion. NCBI lineage: Eukaryota > Metazoa > Arthropoda > Insecta > Lepidoptera > Noctuidae > Apamea > Apamea epomidion. Next base: position 16,928,619 of record OX382246.1, on the reverse strand, counting down.
ATTGTTAACGTATGGTCAATTCAGTTGACCCCAAGTCTCCAGTTTTGTAATGCTGCGACCATTCTATTTATTACAGTAGTCGACTATAATTCTGATAAAGCTTAATTGATGTCCATGGACAGAACAGCTCACTTCACCTAAGTTGTCACGGAGAGATTTTTACGGAATAGACCAATTACAGTTGTACGTACCCAATGCGACAGTGCCAGTGACATAAGATGCTTGTAGCAGTGTACCTAGCTTTACCTAAAAGGCCAAAATGCTCGCATTGGAATTGATAAGATAATTTTGGTAATGGTTTTCTGTTATCTACTTAAAATGTGTCTAATCGCTCATTAACATATTATAGCAAGCAATTGTCTACGCAGGGTCAAAGCAGGTCATCGTCGTTGTTCATAAGGAGCCTGCCAGCTGGCCTTATTAAGTATAGCAGGTGGTTCATGGGTCGTTAAGAATGATGGTTAAGAAATAGGTAGTGTGGAATTGATGGTAACGATCGTCTCGATGGGATTTTAAAAGGAGATAAGACGTACAGTATAGTGGGGTAAGTTCGGCGCTGAGATCATACCGTATGAATCAAATTCCTGGCTAATTTGGCAATATTTTTGGCAACATTGTGTTCTGTATTGACAATAAAATGGCTTCGTAGAGTCTTAACCCAGCCGAATTTACCCCAACCTACCTCCTTTATGTTTACAGCTGTATATGTCAGTCAGCTTTAGCCATTATTAGCCTCTATCGTTCATGTAATGCAGTAGCCTAAAAGCCTAAATAAAAGCCCCTTGGATTTAAAAAAAGACGAAATTTTCTGTTTTTCTTGAGGTACGTAGTGTGAGTTGTATAATTTGATATTTTGTTTATGGCATTAACTTAATACCCAAGAGACACAGTAGAAAGACAGACAGTCAGAGTCTCTTCGATCTTCATCAAATCTACTTAATCTAGTTAATTGAAAAGTATGGTCTGAGTAATTAGGTAAGTACCTATTTTAGAAAGATAATTTACAGTCCCTAAAAACCTTTCGAAGCTTTTCCGATCCGTTGGTTCCGGCATATTATTATATATCGCTCTTACTTTCTCAGACTCCACTTTCATTCCATCTTTGTTAAAAATAAGCCCCAAATAAGTTACTTCCTTAACACATATACGACATTTATCTTTGTTGAATTTTTAATTAATTTCTCGTGCCCTGTTTTACAACCCTTTCAAACGCAATTCTTGGTCATCTTTAGTCCTTCCCGAGCAAATTATATCCTCGAGAAAACGAATCTACCCCCTCTAGACCTTCAAGTAATTGCTTGATTTTCGCGTGAAACACTTCAGGTGCAGAATTAAGACCAAATGGCAATCGCAAATATTGATACCGCCCAAACGGTGTACTAAATGAACATAAATCTGCACTTACATTATCCAGTATTACTGACCAAAACCCTGAAAATGCGTCTCAAACAGAGAAATACTTAGCACCGTGAAACTTAGTAGCCAATTCATTTACTGTTGGCAATTGAAAATGTGCACGCTGTATTGCCTTTTTAAGCGGCCCTGGGGTCTAAACATATACGCAACTGCCCATTTTTCTTAGCAACAGTTACTAATGAATTCACACATGGAGTTGGATGACTAACTTTCCTAATAACACCTAACTCCATCATTCTATTTAGCTCATCTTGTAACTTATCGCGAACTCCTAATGGTACCTTACGATTTGCACAAATCACCGGCATCACAGTTTTGTGTACAACAATGTGATATTCACCTGGCAAACAGCCTAACCCATTAAACAAAGTTTTATATTAAACAAAGAGTTAGCGCGCCCCAGCGTTAACAATACGTAGATATAGTAGATATTCCGATATTCCCACGGGATCGAGACGTATGCGGGTAAAACCGCGGGGCATATCTAGTAAATAATAAATGTTTAACTTTTAGGACCTACATACAAATAGATAAGCCTACTACTTCTTTTCATACAAGGAAAACAATATATTGCATTAATTAAGAGTTGACACGCGTTGTTAGCTTGGAGTTATTATTCACTAGCACTTCCCCGCGACTACGTTCGCGTGAATTTCGTATTATCTCCTACAAATCCAGCTCCTCTTCCACCCCTATAAAATGAAAATGTATGATCAAAATCTTAATAAAATTATGATTTGGCGCATCGCCCGCCCGCGCTTTGATTTCGCTTACCGTCTTTTCTGACTTTTTTTCTTTTTGCTCGGCTCCTAAGGGCCGTAGCGTGATGTTAAATAGCCTACAACCTTCCTCAAGAATTGGGCTATAAAATGCAAAAAGATTTTTGAAATCCGATTGGTAACATCGGTCCTATTAGAAAGCGATCGCCACGTTCATATGTCACTTTTGTTCGGCCGTAGTTCCAGAACTACGGCCGAACGAAAAGAAGAAAGAAAGAGAAGAAGAGAGAAAGAAAACAGGAAAAGAGATTAGCGTGGTCAAACAAAACAACAAACTCTTCAGATTTATTATGTTACCCTTTACACTAACAAGTTGGTTTGTGGTTTTAAAGGAAAATATTGTTACACAAGGATAAAGATAATTTATTAATTATGTCCTGCACCCTAATTGCGCAACACACTATTAATCTAAATCTGAATCATTTTTAAGGATATTGCTAATCCATTGCTTCATAATGTTCGAAAAATTTGTCTGCTCAACAATGCAAATAACGCAATGAGTATTGTTGAACTGTCAAAATGAAAGCCATTGCTACTGTCAGTGTGTTACCCAATTACACCGGTGGTTTGCTATTTAAATATTATTAGGAGGCATGCAAGCCGATGGGACTGGTTAGAGATTACCGCCTATGGACATTAGCTGATCTATTCTGTTAAAATCTCACCGTGAAAACTTAGGTGAAGTGAGCTGACAATGTGTGGAATGACAGCTCACTTCACCTCAGTTTTCACGGTGACGTTTTTATAGAATATACCGGCTGCTGCTGCAATACTTCAAACATTAAATTTTAATACTAAAGGCAACGAAAATACGCTGAAATTCCAGAAATAAATTGAAGCCGAAATGCTTAATTTGCGCACTCTGTCGGTCGTAAAAGAAGATGGAAGGATTTTCCAGTTTTGGAAACATATTTGCATTTCCCTTTTTAATATTTTCTTTCGTTTGTTCTAATAATAATAACCGCACGGATCGGTCGAAGGTTAAGATTCGCTTGCCGCGATCGGTTCGTAGATGGGTGACCATACATTACATAATTATCTTGATTATTAATGGATTGCACAAATCACGAAAGCACGAAAAGCCGTTGGTACCAGTTGCCATTCGTAGATGTTTGAAAGTCGTTACCTACGGGTAGTTAGATTCCCAAAAGTCTGTCAACCAGTCTTACCAAGGGGTAACGTGTTATCCAGTAACTGGGTTGTTGAGGTCAGATAAGCTGTCGCTCCATGTAAAATACTGGTATTCAGTTGCATCCGGTTAGACTGGAAACCGACACCAACATAGTTGGGGAAAGGCTAGGTAGATGACGATCGTATAACATTAATTTGGTAGTGTAAAAATAAAACTGAAGCGAGCGGGATGCGAGACGACATCTTGTATTGTGGTGTTCAAACTGGCGCGAATAGTCGCATCCAGACTTCCTGCTTGTAATGTAGGGTATTATTTTATTGCTCTGAGCTTAGGTAACTACGTACTGTTTACGACCAGGGCATGGGTTAACACCAAAAACATTTATTTTCCGTAAAGTCTATTTACCGATACCACAATAAAGTTACTTGCCTACTTAATTACAAATTCTTTAGCTACCAATCAAGGAAAACCGTTGTTACAGGAAGCTAAAACAAAGGAAAACATAACAAATTAATTCATAATCTTTGGTTTTACAAACGAAAACAGTAGCGCCATCTATGTAATAAGTAATTAAACTACTTAAATCTAAACTTAAAAAAGTTCTTAATCAAAAAATTGTCTATTAGGTATTATTTCCCCCGCTATGTCAAATAATTATATTTTAGTATAAAACTACGAATTATTCTTCGTCCGACGGCTGTTTGACCCAGAATCCCCAAGGGGCGTATCCATCATGTTTCGTGGGGCCCCTGTACACCTTTATTTGTACACGGGCCGGGTCCTCTGTGAAACAAATAAAAAACAATAATTAAAAAAAAATCTGATTCGTGAAAAAAAAACACAGATTCCTGTAGTATTTCGATGCATGTAACGAAGTTTTTTTTTACACATCGGATTAGCATAGATGTCGAAGGAAAAGTTGGTGAGGGCTGATTTTTCCAACGCCAGATAATTTTATCCGAGGAATAATTTTGAATTTTTGACAGTTTTTCCATACAAAATCTGTCAGACGTCAATTTTATTCCACGAATAAAAGTTATCTGGCGATGGAAAAATCGGCATCTAGCAATCGGTAGAATTACCTCCTTGACGAATGTAGGTGACCTAATTGCGACCCCATATTCAAGGGTAGGCATTGTAGGTAATTAGGTACCTACAGTCAGCGTCAAAAATATCGGGACGGACACGACTGTTCAAAATGATCTAATAAACTTTAGATCAATTGGATAAAGTTCTTGTCAGAATGACAGTTGTTGTGTACTGTCTTCATTCTGAAACATTCCTTGTACCATTGAGCCAATATTTCATTTTCATAGTTGTTTAGATCATTTTGAACAGTCTGTTCGTCCCGATATTATTGACGCTGACTGTACCTACAGTCCTTTCACAGTTATTTTACTTCTGATTTGGCATCACTGTCCAAATCAGTGATCTTTATTCTATTTCTAATAAGGTTGCTGTTGGGTTGCTGCCACTGACAAATCTGTCAAAATCATTGTGATCTTTATTTGCATCACAATATTCACAATAAGGTTGCTGTTGGTAATGTCAGAGGCAAAATAATGTGATCTTGCGACAAAAGATCTTGGTGGTTTTGTTTGTTAGTTGTAATGCTTATGCATTATAAATGTTAGGCTGGGTTTCCACTAGAGCTGTGCGAGGAAGCGGAGCGGTGAGCGAATAGATAAAATTCTTCAAAATTTATTTCTCTAGTAGGACGTCAGCCTAAAGGTCTCTGCACACAGCGGGGGGGGGCGGGGCGGAGCGTGACGGGACGCGAGCGCGTTTTTGATTTATTTCATGCACCCATTTCCGTTTACGTTGTTTTTTCTTAGCTAGCGCAACTATGAGCAATAGCGTTTCCATGTCCGAATCGCTCAACATCTTTTTTGATGAAAGAAAGGCGCGGCGGGACGGGACGTGATCGCGCCCGCAGTGTGAACACTACCGCCGCGCCAGCGCCGCGTCGCCGTCCCGCCCCGCCCCGCCCCGCCTGCTGTGTGCAGAGACCTTAAAGGTTCATACAGCCCGCTGTGTGCACCCCAGGGTCAGATGGCATATTATCCCAAAGCTAGAACACAACCTCCTCTCTGTGTCGGGTAGTCCACCACGCGGGCCCAGTGAGCGCTGGTTTGTCTTCGAATTTTTGGTTCAAGGACATGTCGATTTCCTCACGATGTTTTCCTTCACCGTTTTGAGAGAAAAGCAGTGGTGATGAAATTATTTACACAAAGTTAAACGGCTAAAGGCCCTGTCTGGATTCGAACCTGCGACCACAACTCGTAAGTCGCAGCCGTTTCCACTGGGCCAACACTGCTCTAATGAAGGTAGGTAGGTATAAATTTAAATACAAAAGAAGCATATTTTTACGTCATAATTACCTTTCCTATTGTCGGCTCCGTCGTGACCATCTTCATCGTCATCGAACTCCTGAGGTCTTGCAGCCGCCAGCGCCAGCAGAGACAGCAGCAGTACCACGGTCCACACGTTTCTCTGTAAGTTTTAAATATCTATCTAAAATAATAATTTTAGCGAATGACAGAGCTGTCCTGGTAGCTTCTTACTGGTAGGACAAAGTTTTCCGTAGTAGTCAATCAACATGAAAAGAAGCTAAATTAATAAAACCTACAAATTGTAGATGAACAAGGAACATAATATATGTACCACATTATCAGTACACGGAAGACCTGCAGGTAAAGTACCAAAAGTACCTTCTTCATGATAGCAAATTTTACTCTGAAGAAATACTTAATCCTTTTTTTTCATTCTTATTTTGCAAGGTTTCGTTCATTTGCACCGTTGCACTAACTAGCAGCGCCATCTATGAGTATGAACCAGCAACCTAATAGCGACATCTACTGAGCTCTAATGGCGTTACAGAAAACTGTGCTGTGTAGCTTGCATTTCTTAATAAAAAAGGATAAAAAAACAAAATTTAAGTAAGCTAAAATATATTTTAAAACTACAAATTATAGAATACCTTAATTTAACACAAATTATTCATTAAATACCTGAGTTAAATACATAAATCAACAAATCAGAAACAAAATTAAAAAATCACATTATTCACATGCTAAGTAATTGTTCTTCAAGTTTTAACCAAATATTGCTATTAATTCAAAATATAGGGAATGCTGCTGTGTGTAAATTATATTTATGTTTATAGTAAATCTATCTGTTTTTCTTTCTGAGTCTAGAAATGCAAAATATGTTACAAAATATTTTATTTTTTTACAATATTCATTATTAAGTTGCAAATCCTTACAATGAATCATATTATTCAACATGAGTATGTACTTTAAAAATATATAAGATTGAAATAAATTCAACCTAATGGAATATTACACTAAAATATTATATTTTATGAATACAATAGAAAAACCCACAAATTTATAAGTCTATAGATGAACACAGTCATTAGTCTTATTTACTGCTAGCCGAAGTCCTGTCTGACTCATTTCCACTGTCAGTGGACACCAGGGGTCCAGGACTTGTCGTCTTTACTTCCTCCTCTTCATCTTCGCTCAATGACGAGCAATCAGATAGCTCCGCATCAATCCAAAGCTTGGCTCGCTTTGGTTTGGCTTTTTCATTGTCCGACTTCCGTTTCAAAGTGCTTGATGAGCCAGCAGCCTGCCAGCCAGCCTCTACAGCCGAGTTCACACGTTCAGGTAGGTCCTTACGCTCCTTCTCATAAGCAGGAGTCATGTTCACTTGGATCTTGGGTTCTGCTACAAGCCTCTCAAGTTTCTTCTGTTTTCTCTCCACTGCCTCTTTCTCCCTGTCTTCTTGCCCTTCCAACCACTTCCTAAGCCTTTTCTCTTCATTGATGTCACGTAATCGACGCCCAGAGAGGTCTCTGCATGCTTCACGGTTGGTCGTTTTCTCTATTTGCGCTCCAATAGCACGTAACATAGAACCGAATCCGCCTTTCCCTCCGACAAGTTTAGTGGCCAATCTAACGACATTGTTAGAAGCTGTGATGTCGTAACTATCAGACACGGGCCTCCCGTTGAGCGTAGCAAATAGGTCTTTTAGCGGAACACCATGTTTTTGTGAAATATCACGTTTTAAAGATGACACATCTGTGCAATCCAACTCCGTTATGTAGTTGTTTTCAAAGATTACTAAACAAGTCATTTTTAATTGTCAAGTGTAATGTTTTCAGGAACAAAAAGATTAAAAATTGCACTATTTTTAGAAGAAAAACACCACAAATGCAAATATTTATGTATGACTACGAATCACGACGACATCGACAACAATGTGACAGTGACAATATTTGAATGAATAGAATGGTACTATTATTTCGAACGAATGAGTAAGGTTTGCCCGTTTTCCGTTTGTTTGTGGTTTGCGCAATAAAGTAGATTCTTAGTCAAATTAACACGTAACACGTTTATTTTCTAAAAAAATAATCATGTACCGATTAATGAAAACGTGCAATAAAGATTACACTGCTATATAAAAACAACGAAATGATTATATGGATTTACTTACTTTAAAAGCCATTTTCGTCAGTAAGCAACGTTGTACTAATAGTTCCTCACAAAAGTTTAATCTAAACTAAGCATAATTATTGATATCAACATCTTAAATATACTACTAAAGTAAACTTTTTCTTTTCTATTAAATAATCCCGTCACTGATTTTCAATTTCACGCTCAAATGAATAAAGAAAGTGAAAGTAAATATAACAAAGCAGGCAATCTTATTATTAGGTATTTGGAGCATTTGACTTGGAAAGCTATGAATCATTTTAAGATAAATTATTATTGACTGATACAATTTTTTATAATACACATGCATAATTTGGTTTGTTGGGAACTCAAGCCGTAATAAAAGTCTGGTCCAGCAGGATCTTATTCTTGGAATTTATTATGCAGCATAGGATGGCATGTGAGATGGATAAAAACCGAGAATACAAAGAGGATCTCGTTGTTCGACCGGATCCACCTTAGGATCAGAGACAGAGTAAGTAAATTGATAAATAGCTCGGGAGTCTAGATTACCGGCAGAAAATAATAGTATACTCCTGTAGGTGTATACTCCTGGTTGTGAAGTTTGTTAGGAGATTCCTGTGGACGAAAACTGACCTTTAATTCAGCGTTATAATATATGTTTTTAATAATTTGTATAAAATAAAATATTTGTTTCGGATTGAGACTTTTTGAGAAATTTAGACCATAGATATCCGATTGAATGAAGGTTAAGTCGATAACTAAAATTGTAGATGGCGCTGATTACAACGTTGATTCGGTTGATTGCCGCCATTACGTATAGCTGTCAAATGTGTGTAAAATATCCAATAAAAATTGAGCTTTTTCAAATTAAACAGGAAGTTGTCTCCGTTTAACAGAAATTTAGTAGAATTGGAGGCATCTGATTTTGTTCGCTCCACTTATTATGGCTCAAAATATTAATCCACATTACGCGTCGTCGTCAAATCCAGCTAAACAAAATGAAGACACGATTAAACTAAAAGATAATCATGCTGTGAGCAAACGGTAAGTAAACCGACATTGTAATTGCTTTGTTAAATTTTGCACCTCCTATTTCATATTTTGTTCCGAGTGTATGCGGGTTATTTAGATGAATAAATACGTTTAAAACGCGTAGAGTTAGAAATCAAATCGCTATTACTCATTGGGAGGCCTAACGGTTTCGCTTAAGGCACGAAATTGACGTTGGGTTTGCAATATTGTCTGCTGTGGTCAGTGACGTGTATCTTCACTAAAAAGAACCTTTTGACTTCGTTTTGACCTCCAGATCATCCATATGCTTACAGAACATGACTTTTTCCCACCTTTGTCCATAGCATCTATGACGACACGCAAAACCGTTGAAAATCAAACTGGTTCACAACAAAAAGACAATGTTTGTGTTTCACATCTCTCTATCTTTATTAACAAGTAATTCATGTTTCTCTTTGTTGGCAGGCTGCAAAAAGAATTAATGGAGTTGATGCGTTGCGCTGACAAAGGCATATCTGCATTCCCTGAGAGTGAGAACCTCTTCAAATGGATTGGCACCATTAATGGCCCCCAGGAAACTGTGTATGCAGGCCATAAGTACAAACTGTCATTAGAGTTCCCAAACTCGTACCCATACGCCCCGCCTATGGTGAAGTTCATCACTCCGTGCTTTCACCCCAATGTAGATACCTGTGGTTTAATATGTTTAGATATTCTGAAGGATAAGTGGACGGCACTGTACGATGTTCGCACTGTGCTACTGTCCATCCAGAGCCTATTAGCCGAGCCAAACACGCACAGTCCTCTAAATCAACAAGCGTCGTACCTGTGGCCAAATCAACCGGCCTATAAGAAATATGTAGATGAATTTTACAGTAAGCACAGAGACTCATAGTGGACTTGTGTTGATTGTCATTAAAAGAAAACATATTTTTGATTTTGCGTTGTATTTTGTGTTGTGAATTGAATGTTTGAATGCATGATTGTAATGAGGTTTGTGCTGACGAGTTTTTCTTCTCTCATTAAAGTGGATTCTACTTTGTTCTAGCTTTTTATAATTCCATTTTTTGTCTTAACTCGGCTATGTGTAGATAGTAAATTTTAGATATATATTATGACTGTGATAGATTACCTGAGAGCATACTATCAAAATTTATATTGTAAACTCTCTAATTATATAGTTCTTAAGATACAATCTCCTGGTTCAACTTAATTTATCAAGTAAAATTTGCTTTTCTTACTTCTCAGTCTTGTTTTGTATAGAATCACTAAACTTACTCGTATTAAATACTATTTTTATTATTGTGAATGTTAGCCAGTTTGTTTCTGAAGGTGTGACTTGGTTCATTCCAGTGGGTTGAGCTCGTCAGCTCAATATCTCAACAACTGATGGAGTTATGTCTGTAAAATGAGATCACTGACAATTATAATTCTTTAGTGCAATTGAATATTGTGTTTACTTTCTTCCTTTAGCCTATACTATACAAGTTTTAATATTGGCTTGTGGCTACCAACAGCCGCACGGGTCGATCGATTAGGTTAAGCTACGCTTGCCGAGGCTGGTCCGTGGATGGGTTCCCATCTTTACATAATGACCCCTGCCTCGGAAAGCACGTTAAGCTGGCTGTCATTTTATAGATCTCTGACAGTCGTTACAGTTGACGTCAAAAGCCTGACAACCTGTCTTAACAAGGGGTATCGTAATACCCAGTAACTGGGCTGTGGTTAGAAAGGGAATGAGAACCAACATTACCGGAAGTTGACTTATTTATGTGTAGCAGTAATCTCTATGTTTAATATCTGTATAAAGTTTTTTAGTTAAATGTTATGTTGTTGCTTGTTGCGCGCTTTGGTGTGTACTGTAAGTGCAACAAGCAATTGATATATGTATAAATAAATAAATTACGACTAATGGAAGAAAGACATGGTGCGCCGACCCCGAATAAATAGGGATAAGGGCGGGAGAATTAGGACAAGTTTTAATAATGAAAAAGATAATTTTAATGTATCTCTCACTGGTTATCTTTATATAAATAAATATTTAACAGTACAATTGACTCAGTTATGCAAAGACAAATTTACTTAGTCCAAATGGAAGTTAGTAGCATAGTGGTTAGCGCCATATACGCTTGATCCTGGGTTTAACTCCCGGGTCAAAGGTCAATGAACTGATTGTGTGTAATCTCGCAAGCCTTTACTAGAGGGTGAGGGTGATACCCTTGTGACATGTGGTAGCACCTAAATATCAGTGAGTATTATAAAACAAAGTCCCACGCTGCGTGTGTCTGAACGCGATAAAGTCAAAAAGGTACCGAATGGATTTTCATACGATTTTCACCAGTGGACGGAGTGATTCATGAGGAAGGTAAAGTGGCTGAAATATGACGATGATTGGTGAAGATGTCTTAAAAAAATCATGCCGACTTCAGCTTTACTGGCCGCCGGCCGCGTAAACTTTAGATGACATTTGGCACACAGATAGTTTATAATCTGGACTAACACATAGGGTACTTAAAATCCCGGTAGTAGGGACGTTCCAGTTGGATATTTTCCGACATCCACGCGGGCAAAAGTCTGTTAACCTTTCGCGCCTAAACCACTGAACCGATGGTAATGAAATTTCACATAGGTATGTTGGGATATTGAGAACGGCAGGCTTCTTTTAATCCTGGATTTTGTAAGTATTCAAAAACGATGGAAATACGAAATACAGTTAAACTCAAACGAAGTCGCGGCCAACAGCTAGTGTTTTATAAAACTGCTGGGGTCAACTAAGTACCTACCTGCAAAGTAAATACTACTCATATTTGTATGCGGTTCAGTTCCAAGACACAAATCGTCATAACGGACTAACTGCGAGTAAGTAGGTCAGATGAATATGGGTTAGTATGCGAAGCGGTGCCCAAAGGAAGCCGCCCACACGTTTTATAACGCGCATCCTTGCTATATCTGGAACTGTCCGATGAATTGGCAAATGTGAGCTGGGATACACAGCAATGCATTAATCCAGCGGGCATTAATGCATTGCTGTGTGCTATTATTTTTATCATAAATTATGATTAATATTTATATTGTTTGCAATAGCCCACTATGTCGCAGGACACAGCTCTAGAGCATAAACATAGAAATAATACAGGAAGATTTTTTAGTCACCGTCCAAATTTTTTCTAGGCATTAGGTATCATTCACTAACTCCATTTTTGAAAAAAAATCGATACGTAAAATTTTCATATTAAATCATTTTCTCGAAAGAATTATCCGCTCTGCGTTGTCACAAGTTAAACGTACACACTCGCCGCGCAAACATTCAATGAAAAGGGCAGCGCACACCCCGCTTACCCCCGCCCCGCTCGACTGCGCGACACATCTATCGTTAGTCAAATAGTCAGCCCCGCGCTCCCTTTCGCGACGCAAGCGCTTCCTTCCGTGTTCCCGCGCATCCCGCCAGCGGCGCCCCACGCTATCGTGAATTTGTTTACAATGTATTCGTACCGCGAGTATTACGAAATGGTGCGATCTTACATACTTAGTGGTGAAAGCTTGAACGGTGCCCAGAGACTGTACGAAGAAGAAAGTATTCCTCGCCTTCGCAATCAAGGGATAATAAATTCTTCAGTACCTAATCGCCAAACGATTTTGGCCGCAAATCAGAGGCTAATAGACCATGGCAAATTTATAGCTCCTACACACGCTCAAGGACGTGGCAGGACGAGACTCGCAGTAGAGATCGAAGAAGATATCTTCGATTTCTTTGAACGGAGCCCTAGATCGAGTATGCGAGATGCAGCGCGGCGCTTCGCACCCCAGTCACCAGATATTACTCCATGTGCCTTTTTTTTGTGGGGCGAAATAAAACGACGAGTGTATGTGGAAGAAGCTCAAAGCTTAGACCAATTTATAAGAGCAAATTGTACGTGCAAGAAGTGAAGTGAAAAGTGACACTGTAGTGCTCAACAAAATTAAAAATAATGTGCAAAAACGTGCAAGACTCTGTTTAGAGAGAAACGGTATGCATTTTGAACATTTATTAAAGTACTGTTAATGTGATTGTTTTAAGATGATTTTGATTAAATTTTTAATTATTTGTACATAAATTGATTCAAATGTTTTAAAGACGCATAATAGCAAAACGTTTTGGCACGGTTTTAATAAGGTCTAAAGTTCTTATTTATCTAATTTATTTTTACTTTATTTGTAATTCATTATTTAAGGATTACATTCTAATCATAGTGAACATAGCACAAACCTTTTGCTTATTGACGGTCCTAAGCCCGTGAAAGTATGAAGGGAAAATTTGCAACTTTGTTTATTATTGTGTTATCATTATCAATGAATTGCGGCGGCGCGCGGGGCGGACCGGCCCGCGTAACTTCACCTAGCGCGTACGCACGGCGCGGCAGTGTCCAGAAACATTAACTTTTTATAGATACTTTGTGATGTGATATCTCAATATTTTTGTATTGAGTGATACTAAAAGAAAAAATAGATATTCAATGATTTTCGCCAAAGATTAATATTTCAAAATTTTGACGGTGACTAAAAAATCTTCCTGTATTTCTATGTTTATGCTCTAGAGCTGTGTCCTGCGACATAGTGGCATAAAAAAAGCATATAAAAAATAAATTTCTTTCTTATATCTAGGCACAATTACAATCGACACTGTTTTTCTGGAGACACGTTTCGTGGGACATTAATGTGTACAAGTGAATACATGGCCTAATTAAGGCAGAATTCATTAGAGTGGGGCTAATCACGTTACACCTATGATTTTCGTCAGACCCTCACAAAACACAAGCCTATTCCCAAAAAAATAACCTGTAGGTAGGTACTCTGACGAACGTACTGTTACTGTACGTTGAGCTCCTTGAGTTCTGAGTTGAGCTGCATGAACTGAAAAATGCGTGCACTGACTGGACAGGTCTACTCACTCTGTGTGGTTCTTTCCTCAAAAGACCATTTCGGACTTCACATGATCTGTCCAAGATTTTGTCTGGACTATAAAAGAGCCTGATATCTGAGTTTGTTTCGGCCTTTCTTCTCAGAGTAGTCAGACAGGAAACACCGAACTCATTTAGTTAGAAAACATAATTTAAATATAAATGGAATCGCCGACCTCATCTAGTTTATTTTAAAATATGATTGACGTGTAAAAGTGTCTGTATGTACAAAGTTACTTACAGAATAATTCATTTATCATAGAACATTACACACTCGCATTGTGGTCGACTAACCTGGAGGTATATAAGGGGTTCCTAGTTTGATGCCAAGAACCACCCGTACCTACTCGCAGACACTTGAACATAAAAAATTGGCTACTCTCCAGCATGTAACGACAATAGGCCATTGACTTCAACCGGGCATCGAACCCGCGCTCATGAGTAGATAGTACTGATAACCACTGAGACATTGGGTCATAGTAATCAAGGTATTTTTTTAGACTAATTGCCATGCACAAGGGCTCTGTCGCTTTCCCTAAATTCTCCCAGATTTCCAGCAGCCGATCAAACTAGACTGCGGTACGCGTCCAAAGGGGTCATTCCCGTAATTTTAAGAACGTTCACAGTCTAATCTCAGTTTCAATCTGTCAAAAAAAATTCTAGTTTCCCTACATTATTGACAAGTTTTTGTCATTGATTATCGCTGAGATGAGATTGCGATTAGATTTTGAACGTTTTTAATTACGAGAATTGGTCTTCTGGCCATCTCGCCTCTTCTTTCTGGGCCGGCCTCGGAGACGCCGTCCATCTTCAGGCACCAATTCCGTGGATACTCGGAAGTCGCATGAATAAAACAAAAACATGGTTTGAATAATTTGTTATATTATCACTTTGATGTCATTTATAAGTAAGCAATATTTACACAACGTCGTAAATAAACACATTAGGTACATACAAAAGTTTACATTTTAAGAAATTATATGGGTTTTTTCAAAAGCGATGGAGCTTAGCAGCTTTCATTTTGAAGAATTTTACAGCATATTTTTACTTCGCTTCACAATTTATAATTTCAATATGTATTTAATTTTTCACCATAATATTCATTAATTTAAACAATACTTACTAAATAAATTACTTACTCATAAATTAGAACAAGTTGATACGGTTTTACAAAAAAAAAAAAATTTTTTTCTTGACGATAAAACTAACTTTTGAAACAATAATAAATTAAAATTTGCATGTACTCTATAATGGAAACACTTTGCTCTTTACTTGGCAACATTGGCACACACACTCACTATCATGCAATAACAATTATACCTATAACGATATTGCCTGAGCAGAAAAAAAAAATATTAATAATATTTAACATTATTTTATTAATTAGTTTCCATAATGATTTTATTGTTTAATATATCCTATTAAAAGGATTTCAAATAGTAGCCCACGGATATCAGTAACAGGGTCCAAGCTACCGAGAGAGGCTCCAGAGAGGAGGATCGTCTAAAAAAAAGAATAAGTGACATTTTATGTGAGAAACTGAGAGAGTTATATCTATCTTCTCTATCATGTAACGAAATGTGCCTAAACGTGACGCATCTTTGAAATTTCACTCTCAATTCTCGTCCAATTATCGAATCGCCGCCGAAGACATTTCACATCAAAAATGCCGTTTCTGTATCAAGCCCTTGCCCCAACTGACTAACAAGAGCCTCATCAGGTGTTGACCAAAGCTCTTACAGGCTATAACGACTACACGCATAAATTAAGGAAAAAATAGTCTAAACTTTTTTATTTTTCTGCTCAAGGACAATCTACCACTCAGTCACACATTTAACTTGTAATTGCAATAAATACGCCTTACTGAATACTTACAAATCTTAGAATAAAGACATAGAGACTAGAATATGTGCATTAGTTTATACAACAAATATTTGCATGAGGAAGTAATCTCTTGGGCCCAGAAAATACTGTCATTTTGTTATGTTTTAAGGTGGCAAACTGGCTCCTTGGAAAATGCATAGCAGTAGCAACACCAGTCAGTCTGCCTAACCATTTCAAAACTATTTCGGGGTCGGCTTCCAGTCTAAACGGATGCAGCTGAATACCAAAATTTTACATGGAGCGACTGAGCATCTGACCTGCACAACCTAGTTACTGGGTAACACGACACCCCTTGGTAAGACTGGTTGTTGTCAGACTTTCGGTCTTCTGACGACCCGCAACGACTGTCAAAGATCCACGAATGACAGCCGGGACCAACAGCTTAACGTGCTTTCCGAGGCACGAAGTGGTTTCGATATGTAATGGATGGTCATCCATCCACGTACCGACTGGGACACAGGCGTTCTCTTTCTGTGAGAGGGAGTGGGCCATAATCCAACACGCAGGCCCAGTACGTGCTGGTACGCGGGTCCAGCCCTTCCCGCGGCTGTTATTACACCATGTTTTAATTTTAGGTAAGCTGCTACTTGTAAGAACAAAGGCCAACCTTTGTTTCTAGATTTCCGGACCCAAAAAGATTACTACACCAAATAGTTACCTGGCTAAATGCTTATCCTACATAATATGGTCGCTTACCGTATATACAGATAATTTACCTAATTAAGATATTAAATCAATGGGATTCATTCTCTTTTAACAATTTTAGGGAGATTATTGTATTTGTAGGAAATTGTTTTATGGGTATTTGAATTTAAAATTGGTACTGTATTATTGTGATGCACTGACCCAGTGTCTGAAAGCCTTTTCAATTAAATTAAATCTCATATCAAGTTATATGTCTGGTTGTCAGTATTTTGGTTATCCGATCGCAATAGCTAACATATTTGACAGCAAATTCACTGATCGGAGCGTAGATAGTAGCTCATTATGGCATAAATACCAGTCACGTGTAAACTGGTACTACCGAATGTAGTCCGGAAATATTGTCCAAAGAAATCGTACCACGCCAACGGTTTTATCTGGTCCCAGCAGTTTGGCTAACGGCTGGGGCCATACAAAACCGGCCATTTGCAACCGCGAAAAAGATAGAGAAAATATATTTCTGTCTCGTTTACTCTACTGAATCTAATAAGTGGGGTGTCCTTATTATTGTTGTTTAGTGATTTGTCTATTGCTATACTCTGTCTACAGATCAGAGACTTGACCAGGCTCTCCAAAACTGGGGGATTGGTCGGGCACGTTCTCAACAGATTATATTTACTTTCTAAACTTTAATTCTGACATAGGAAGCCCGGTGATATTCTTGTTACTTATTTATTCAATTTAATAGCAACAGAACTATGGTAGCAACGAAAATCAATAGGTAATTACATGCCGAAGATGCTTCACTGCGATACCCTTTCGTTTTTTTTTTTTGGGTGAGAAATCATCATATAACTTCTCCCGCTCTGGGTGAAGCGGGAGGGCGTGTCAGACTTTTACTGACTAAAACCCACCCGTGTTCTGTGTCCTCCGGGCGATCCACACAGTAGTGACACCCTGGCGTTTCCTCCCGCCTTATCCTGAACAAGAACCTCCCGAAACAACCGTGTCCGGTGAGGACCTGCGTCAGGCGGAAGGTGAGGGCGCCGTGGAGCCACTCCAGCCAATCCTCAAAGAGGGGACTTATCGCCGCAATTGTGGCGCACATGCTAGGTATCGAGGTAAGCCAAGCAGCCCGCGATTTATTGCTGTGTATCCTTCAGCATGTGCATGCGCGTTTATTAGCATGCATTTGTTTTACATGGAAGTGACAACGAAGTAGTCGGTTATACTGCAACCGCGAGGTATCGCAGTGATGCAACTTCGGTATGTAATAACCCTTACAGTAACGTTTACGCCATTGTTATGTGCTGTAGAAAATACATTATGTAAACGACCTCCTTCATGTCAATGAAGTTCCCATAAACTCCATTAAAAACTATTTCTAGAATCTGGAAATTTGAACTTCAAACTAACTTTCAAAGGTATCTGTGACATTAACGGACCAGCCGTCCGGCCACTCGACTACGAAAAATAAGGCAGTTTCTGCTTATGTTAGCTGAACTAACTCTTTATAATAATGAGTAGGATTACTAGAACTATGATGGTCACACCTAGTACCAGGATGCAGTGCATTTTTCTGTTCGATCGTTGATATCTTTCCGCTTTCTGGAGCTGCTTGTACCCTTCGTGGACCTGTACTTGTGTTTGTTCAATGTTGTAATCTATTCTATCTAGTACTGTACCTTGTTCATTCACCATGTGAGCTAAATCTTTGAATATATCGTTCATATCGACTATTGAACGAACTATTTTGTTCACTTCCTCTTCCCTTTCGGCTACATCTCTTGTGTTTTCTTCTTGTATCAACATTAGTTGTTTCTGACTTAAGGCTGGTCTTGTAAAATCATCATTTTCATCAAATTTCTGTGTTCCTGACGTACTTGGTAGGGAGAATAGTAAGTCTGTTTGGTTGCTAGACAAACCTGGTAGGAGTTCATTGTCATCTAGGCTTAGTTCTTCGAAGTTAGGCAGTTCAAAGTACGCATTGGATCGTTCTTCGCGGGATGTCAGAGATTTCAAGTAGTTGGATTGTGCGGTACGGAATGTGACGCTTAAGTCTTGGAGGATGGTGACTAAGGCGAGGACCACGTTTGACGCTAGTTTCTGTTCGGTCGGGTTACCTGGAAATTGATAAAGTTCAATTAGTTTTTAGGAGAATACATCGCTTTAGCGAAGTTGATAACGTTGAGATTTCCTAGCCTGCCATCTCGATCGGTTAGAAAATTCTAAAGAGTGATCCGGGTGGAGGATTTGTAGACAGACTAGCTGCGACCAGCAGTTTCACCCGCATAAGTTTTGATCCCGTGGGAATATCGGGAGAAAAAGTATCCTATGTGTTAATCCTGGTTATAAATATCTGTGTGCTAAATGTCATCCAAATCCGTTCAGTAGTTTTGGCGTGATAGAGTAACAAACATCCACCCATCCATACAAACTTTTCTGTTTATAATATTAGTAGGATACATACTACACGCTCACACACTACTATTTATTTCCATATACTGGAAAAAAAAGCAATGCACATTGAATTTTTTTCTTTTACATCATGTTCCAATTAAAGCGTCAACATTCAGCGGACCGCACTTAGTGAAATAATATCTAATAACAAAGACATCGTTGTCCCAGTTATCAAGTGATCCTAAAACATACTGATAAGCGATCCAACATGATATAGTGGCCCAATTCCTATGTGTTTGTTATCATGCTTAATTCTGGGGAGAGCAAGCATGGTTAAATGAAAATAAAATGTTAATGCAAAAAAAATAATTAATTGATTGCAAAGTGAAATGTATTGTCTTTTTCTATGGTATATACTTCTTCAATTGCTTGGGCCCAGTGAAAGTTATTTGGCCATGTTAATCGCAGCATCAGTGGCGTGTAGTGATCCTCAAAAGTGCATGAGTAATGGACACTTGGGACACCCCAACAAATGAAAGAAAAAAGAAAGAAGAATATTGAATTTTCAAAAAATCCTTCTTTTGGGCTCAAACTCAAAAGCATTTATTTCAATTAAACCATTTACAGGCACTTTTAAATTGTCAAAGAATCGGTCAGTCAGAAAGTTGAAGCTATTTGCCTATTCCAAAACGTAGATCTCTATGGAGAAGAACGGTCAATAAACTCCAAGGACACTATCACCTGAGTTATAAAAGGAACTCTTGTTATAAACTTACATGCACATAAACCTAGTGGTTTTGGCTGTGCGTTGTCAGTCAGTGAACGAATTTAGTATTCTATTAAGTAGATCATACCATGTCTTATCTGCGCTTTGATGGTCGTGAGATGCGAGTGCGCCTGCGTGAAGTATCGGCCGATCTCCGCAGTCAGCCGCTGTATGTGCTGCTGTTCGGACGTGTCGTCCAGCGACGGGCGCCGGATCTGCTTCTCGTGGCGAGATTGTAGCTCTGATAGTTTTGTTCTTAGCCTGTGAAGGAAAATTTGAGGTACAAATTAGCAAAGGAGAAAGAACTCGTCATGGACGCTTAAGCAAGGATATAACCTATAAAGCAAGGGTGAACAGTAGTGCTATTCTGTAAAAATCTCATCATGAAAACATAGGTGAGGTGAGTTTGAAGTGAGCTGTCATTTCCTAAATTCCCTATGATGGGTATAATGACAGTCTCTTTACCAACATTTTCACGGTCAGATTTTTACAGAATAGACCATCTTTTAGGTACCCAGCGGGCGAGCTCACGTTCGTTGTATCGTGGCTCTATGAAATAAAAACATGATATAAATACAATTGGTATTTATGACAAGAGGTATTTATGACAAGAGGCATTTGTAACATAACATAATATCACGCCTGTAATCCCCGAAATATTAGGCAGAGGTGTACCTACCTATAGTGTAGTGTACACCCACATTTCGCCAGTTATATTTTAAGTAAGTCCCATGTAATAGGGGGCGGGCCTATCGCCATCAACTGGCACACATCCAGACTCCGGGCTGCTACTGAGGAATTCCAGATGGAAACACCCAACAACACTTTACCCGACCTGGGAATCGAAACCAAGATCTCATGCTCAGCAGTAGCGCTGGCGACCACTTAAGACTTTTGTATGTTGGACAAATTTAGGCTAGATTCGGGTTTTCTGAAAAGTATATCACCCCGAATCGGTGAAGTGCGTGATCGCAGCTTAAAGTCTTCACTAACAACCTTGCATAAATAATTGATTGTTAGTTATTTGTTGAATAGTTGATTGATTTATGATTTACAATGTTGAGCGTCGTACTTTAGTACGACTCTCAACATTGTAAATCATACTATTCCACAAGACCGCAACCAACACCAAGGGCGCATGTATAATAGTGGCATCGTTACACAGAAAGCAGCGCGGCGCAGATAGTAGGACTATGAGGCTTCCACGAGTGGCGGCGACGAGAGCTAGCTCACGATCTAGCTTTTTTCAGGTGCAATATAAGCAATATATAGCCACAATATCGCCACGTTCACACGGTGTTAATAAGCAATATATTTGACTGTATAACTTCGGGATCACATGGCATTTTCCTACTGCATTTGTTTTTAAACGTGATTAACAGTGGGAAATTGATGTGTGATCAACTTTTACCTTTTTACCGTAAAATATCGTGTACGAGCACCTATAACACCTTTTGAACGGGCGCTACAAGTGCGACTTTCGCGTACATACACATGCAAAACCTTTTTAACGCGAAACAGTGTCATCGCTATCGCCTAGCGTCCTGTGTAGTGGAGGTTTTAGATATTAGCTATTTGCATCACGATATACTTGTCATATTGATTAACGATCGTAGATAATTATCTAACCTATTAACGTAAAACAATAGATTATTATCAACAGTATTGCTAAAGTAACGTTAAAGAATTAGATAAGAACTTAATGGTGAAATATTTACTTTTTATATAAGTTATTTTTTATTTTTATTTCATGTATGGTTGTATGCCCCAACATTGGGCAAAGATTTTGAGATAATGAGAAACAGGATAATGAATCGTGTGTGTGAAAATACCTCACCACACTTAGGTATTTCAGCAGGCAAGTAGCAATGCTGTTTTTTTTTCAGTTTAAAAGACGTATATTATAGCTGCCAATGAAAATACAGCACAACAGACACTTGGAAAATTCATGCCTCAATATGGAAAATTCTGGTGCATACTTAGGGAGGTATTGCAGGGGTCTACATGCAACAGTAACTACTCTCCATCAAACAGAATGTTGGTCTTTTTACTAACACTTTTAGTTAAAAATCTGTAGCAACTGATATTAATTAATACTTTCACTTATATACAAACCTAGTGATAACATAGTGTGCTTCCTCGAGCGCATCGGTCCAGGGCGGAGGCGCGTGAGAGTCATTCCTCATCTCCAATCCCGACTCCATATCATGGGAGTTACTCCGCATGAGGCGGACTCGCTCAGAATCATTGCGCTGGTGGATAAAGGAAAAGTTATATTTTAATAGCTGTTATCAAAACCATCAGATTATACATAAAAACACATACATCATACATGCTCACAAAATATGTAAGTACATTTAAATAGTCTTGTTTTTTATAAGTCAAATAAGTATTTTTTTATTTATAGCCTTTTTTCAGAGTGATGAGAGTTGTAATGAATATCATGTTTTGTCCAATATCAGTTCTGAGTTTCTGTGTGCCGTTTGGCAAAGGCCTCTTCCAACCCCTTCCAATTCACCATGAAGTAAGTATTTATAGCCTTATCAATAATACAGTGTTAAGTATCATGGACCATGTTTGTAATGATTGTAGAAACCAAACATAATATCTCAAAGTAATGTTTGCATTTGCAAATAAGCAAAGAAATGTATATGGCAAAATGCAAAATCATTTCTTTCTTTTTTTTTAAAAAACGTTGCCCCACACTAGGAATTTCTCCTGTATCGTGGGTGCGTTTACAAACATTTAAACTCACATACACAAACAGCCAGACCCGGAACAACTACTTGTAGGTCATAGAAATAATTGTTCCGTGCGGGAATCGAACCTGCGACACGCAGCGCAGCAGTCAATCGCTTAACCACTGCGCCAACCATGCCCCCTAACCGTGCCGTGCCGTAACCCCTATATTCATAAATGTTGCTTTAAGTTGTGATTAGCAACTGTTTAACCATACATTTTAGACATTTAAACATCACTTAACTTTAATCATTGTTTATAAATAAACCCCTTATGAAACAATTTCATATGTTCTATTAATGTAAGTGGCCTATAAATAAAGAGTTAATAGGCTTATAAATGATAAATGCTGTTTATTTCTGTAAGTAGGTTTATACAAGCACTTTGACATGTCAATAATATTTTAAAAACTATATGAGGTTTGGTAATTCCTATCAGACTACTCTGAGAAGAAAGGCCAAAACAAACTCACTCAAGAGGTCACAGTCTCTTTAAAAGTTCAGACATTATATTGGTCAGATCATATGAGGACCATGCATTTTTCAATAGGATATAATGCTCAGTTGAGAACATAACCAAGCACAAGCCTTTTTAGTAATCATACAACTTATAATATATTATAAATATTAAAGAATTCACTTCTTTCTCCTAGAAAGATCTGGTGTGAAAACAGTTAGTGGTAAAATAATATCATACATGTGTGTAACACCAAGGTTTACATGCTTTCATACCTGTCTAGTGTGTGAACGCTAAAAAATATAAAGCAATTCTTGGTTAAATTGTGTAGTTTAGTTTTAGACTGATCTGATTTATTGAAAATAAATGTATGTTCATAATTTTAAGTATCGTTATAAAGTTTAAAACATTCAGATTGTTTCATTTATAATGTTCTTTTTTGTTTTCTATTATAGAAGCCACTTGAACACCTTGGAAGGGCGAATTCATTTAGTTTTGGTTTTGTCAACATATTACAGACAAAGCTACGTAAAACGTTATTATTTAATAATGATTCTATAAACAGAAACCGCACGCTAATATTGCACGCTAATATTTCGACTTAATTAATTGCTAAACGCTCGTAATTGTATCATTTAAAATTCAAGTGAAATGGACAAAACATGATCAATAACAAGAAAGTACTTGCCTGGTCAGCGAATATGTGCCGGCTGTGTATAGCATTGTTGCGCATCAATACAAACACCTCAGTTAAACTCCGAGACACCATTTTCGCAGTCGAGTTTTATTGTTTTCCAATAAAAAAATCGGGAAAAGTGTTTATTTTCTCCGATTTCGTGACACGACGATAGATAGCGGATGAAATTTGTTGTGCCAATTTTGACTTTAATACTTGACAGTTGACACCACCGACTTGACACAGAGGGAGGAATAGCAGTCACTTTTTTCATTCATTCTTTTGTATCGGATACATTTTCCAGGATGGATACAATAAATATTTTAATTAATCATTGGAAAAATGTAATACTAAAATGTAGTACTATACCCATTTTATCGATCTGGTATTACAATTAACCTTTTCAAGAAAGACCCAAAAAACTTTATTGTAAGCTTCTGAACAAATCACGCAAATTCGTTCTAAAACCGCTTTCGGCTCTAATATTGAGTGCGAGTGTCAAAATCACAAAAACGAAAGAGGTTATGTTTACAGTTATAGTTTTCTTCGGAAAATATTAAAATACCCGGAAATTTTAAATACCTTGGCACGCTATATACTGCAGTAGTTTAACCAATGTAATATATAACTGCATAAGATAAAACTTTACAAATGAGTATGCCATCATTCGAACCGGGTCCGGAGCATTTCCAGCAGTTCCCGTCCAATAGGATTATTGTTATTCACCCTGGATCGCTCTACGTGCGAATAGGACGAGCTTCAGACCTCGTACCAGTGAAGCAACTCCACTGCATAGCAAGAAAGCGACGTCCCGGAGGTAAAATATACCGCGATTCTTTTATTCCACCGAGTGTGCCAAAAACTAAGGAATTGATTGAAGAATTGGAAGAATGTCGCCTGCAGATATCTCACACGTTACAGTCATGCGTGCAGTCAAACGGGGCACGGAGATACGCGACGCCACCGCAACAAATTGCAGCTTTCAATCGTCGCTCATTACCAGAAATCGAAAGTGATGGCGATCCGTGGCCCCAAGTACAATGTGACATCGTGATCGGTGACCTAGTACTCGATATAGACCCAGAACTACCATACAACATACACTTCCCATACCGCAGAGGTGATTTTAACATCCATACTGAAGTTGGTGGGTCTATTTCATCAGTTCTGAATGACATGTACACTATATGGAGTTCTATCATAGAGTATAAGCTGGGAATACCGTTAATAGAGCTGGTTAAATACCGGTGTGTGTTACTAATACCTGATCTGTACTCCAGAAGTCACTTGAAGTATTTAATGTCATTATTGTTGAAGGACTTGGGTTTCGGTCACTGTTTCTTTGTTCAGGAGAGTGTGGGAGCCACATTTGGAGCTGGTATTGGTTCAGCATGTGTAGTGGATATTGGTGACCAGAAAACTGCAATATCTTGTGTTGAAGATGGTATATCCCACAAAACTACAAGGTTACGAATGGATTACGGAGCAGGGGATGTATGCCAAGCTTTGTCTTGGATGTTCCACAAGAGTGCATTTCCTTACAAGAATTGGAATGAAAATATACCTAGGGATGTAATATTAATGAGGAATTTATATGAGAATTTCTGTCATGTAAACTTAGATGTCTGCGGTCCTCAAGAAAAGTCATTTCTTGTTGATCATCCTGGAGATGTCGTCAACAAATACACACTGCAAGTTGGTGATGAATGCATAATATCACCTTTATCTATGTTCTACACAGATTTACTCAAAATCACTGGTTCAAAATCCACCAAGATACAGAACAGACAACCAAGTGACCCTGAAGATCCTTTTGATGCCGAGTTTTTGAGGGAAACTGGTAGAAAACGTGAGACAGCAGATCCCACAACCAATGAGAGCCAGCAGTTTGAGGCAGCGAATGAAGCTCAGCCTGTAACAAATCCTGATGAAGACATTGTTGTTGATACATTAGAAGGTGGTCCTGGAGACGTTGTTGCGTTTGCACCTGGACAAGTCCTAGCCTTGGACGCTGCAATACTGCAAAGCATAGACCGCTGTCCAACTGAAGAGTTGAAACGAAAAATGTACAGCAACATTTTAATAGTTGGTGGAGGAGTCAAAGTCCATGGCTTAAACTTATGGTTGCAGAACCGTTTAGCTTTACAAATCCCTTATACTTATAAGACTGAGCAGCTGGAAATAGTTACGTCACCAAAAGACATTGATCCTGCCAGTACGGTGTGGAAGGGAGCTGCGGTGATGTCCTGTCTGGAGTCCGCTATAGAGTTATGGATTAACCAGAGTGAATGGAATAGATTTGGATTAAGGATACTGAGGGAACGCGCGCCTTTCATTTGGTGATTGTGATAAATAAGTTTATTGTATATTGAAGTTTTAATGAGTTTTCCCAGTGCTTTGTGAGGTTTCATACCCAAAGAAAAAATTGATAGCCAACATCAATGCAGTTGTCATCCATGTTATTTGAACTTGCTTACATCTTGTTGCATAGATGTTGGAAATAATCACTCTGAATATTTAAAATGATTAACTTTGAACGTTAACATCTCGATATTGTTTTCTGTTGACATTAATGTCAACTATGGATTTAGGAAGGTATCATCCGTGCCCGACATTTTGAAAAAAAAAAAAAAAATGGCTGACAGGTAGGTAAGCCACGGACCTTCAAAGTCCTTTTCACAGTGTGTATTTCTACACTGCCGCCATAACCACAAATAATAAAAATAAAATAACGTTATAAATTAAATTAAACGCCTTTTTTCGGCGTTTTTTGCCTTGTGGTACGAACGGAAATCTTCGTGTGCGAGTCGTACTCATATGTTATGTATAGTTTTTCAGACTTGTTAAAGAAAACACTTCAAATTAATGTGAAATTATTTATTAAAAATATGTTTTTTATGTAAAACTGTAAACATTAATTTGGCGAGTATTGATTGGGAACTACCTTCTAACAATTTTCATAAGAATTAAGTACATTGGGGCAATTACGATAATGGGTATATTCTGATTGATGGTAATTTCTACCAAATGCAGCTGCATTTTTATATTGACAACATTGATCAGAAGCCATTTTATCGTCCATCGTCCCTTTCGCTTTTGCTATAAATGTCACTGCGTTTCACGTTTGGTAGAAATTATCATCCAACGGAATATGACCCACTATCATAATTGCCCCAGTAAACTATACTTAATAAACTAAAATATTTTATTTTATTAAATATATAAGTCAGCTTTAAACATTCATAAGAAAAATTATTTTGTTCGTAAGAAAATACTGAAAAATATTGTAAAATACTTATTGCTATACAGTCTTTTGCATTTAAAAGAGCACCTACTGAGATATTAATTATTTTTCTAGTTTTTGAGCATTAGTAGGTATCTACTTGGCAGTTAGAGCTTGTCCAGAAAGGGCGAATTCGTCGCGAAACGTTTCGCGCGCTAGTGAGATACTAGGCACGAATACATCGCGTCCACAAGCATCGCGCGAATTCAAAATACGCGCGTAAATCGCGTGCGCAACGCTAGACCCTCGACTCGCGCGTGATTCGCGCGTATTGCGCGCGAGTCGAGATACTAGGGACCGTTGCGTCCAGTTAAACGCGCGAGCTCCGGCCGAGTGGTGGTGGAAAGGTGGAATTCGTCCCCAAATGCTCGCGCGTTGGTATGCTCTTTCTGGACGCAACGATCGCGCGTGATTCGCACGAGAGAATCGCGACGAATTCGCCCTTTCTGGACAAGCTTTTAAACATAGCAGCATCTTCTGCAATGCAAGATCACTGGAGATTCAACCCCGTAGTTTTTGGAAGCCGATCAGCGGGGAAATTGCGTAACACTATCAATCTGAATCATTTTGAAGGATATTGCTAGTGCTAATACATTGCTCCATATATTCGAAAAATGTGTCTGCTCAACAACGTAAATAATGCAATGAATGTTGTTGAACTGTCAAAATGAAACCCATTGCTACTGACAGTGTGTTACGCATTTACCTCGTAGGTGTAGCTACACCTGCAATGGTTGCGAGTAGCTGCTCGCAACCATTCGATAAGCTTCCGTGGCGAATCACAAATCCAAAACCCTAAAATGTTGTCAGTTTAAACCAGAGACGACCGCCATTCTCCCGACAGTTATTTGCTGTCGAGGGCAAGGCAAATCAGTACCTTACTGATGTGTCATGTGAAGTCATGTCCGACACGACAACCTGTCGAATGGTTGTAAGTAAGTCGTTTATTTTGCTGTAAATCACTGAGCTGACTGCTTTCTGGTCAACCGAACAAAAAGCAATAATCTATCGAATTACTGGGATGGATCGAATGATCGATTTTCCCACCCGTACGCAAAATACGCGCTTGGACGTGGAGTTCTGGTCACCAGCCAAACTTACTAATAAAAAATTATAGTCGTCCAGACCGAATTCCGGCAATGGCGACCAATCTCAGCGGAGACATCCTTCGGCGCGGGAGATATTATAGTGCACAAATGTGTACTCTATCAAATCTATGATCAGATATTTCATAAGGCTTTTTGAATACTGGGTTTAGTTTTGAGTGACTAATTTCCGAACATAAGAATTCGGCACAGGCTGGATATATATTTTGCCTCCCCGCTCTGCCGAATCCTGCCAACCCGAACGTGTAGCACAGTACGGCTAAGCTTACATTATTGACACTTAGCAACTTTTAAACCTAGTTCGACATTTAAGAAGAAAATAATAATATCATGCTTTAAAACAACAAAGATTATTCAATAGCGAGTACTGTGCAGTAACTATAATATAATAAACATAATTTGTCGCCACTTAAACCTAGGCTATCTACCATAAGAATATTTTTCAGGTCATGTTTTGTACATGGAGTAGTAAACAAATGGAGTGCTAATTTTGTGAGGTGGGCACGGTTACAAAAATGTTACATGTTACAGCAGCGAATGGTGCCGTACGTAACAACAATGTTACGTACAGCATCATTCACTATTACAGTGTTATTTTAAACTAGCACTTTGTCAGCGACTTCATCCGCCCTGTATTTCCTATCCTGTGGAAATTTCGAAAAATCCGGCCTTATGCAAAGGAACCTCCGTGTAAAATTTCTGCTGTTCCAAGGTTTAGGCTAGGTCGAAGGGTTTGGGCTACGCGTGGATGGGTCAGTTAGTGTTTCAGGACTTTGTGATGGTAGCTTATTTGATTTGCTCACCATTTGTCTACTATCACATAAAAATAATCTCGAAAATTACATTATAACACCATATCACCTAAAACCAGCAAGATCGTTAAAGCAATCAGTAAGTTATTCGTATTCAGCATAAGACATCTACAGGCTGATATGTAATATGGTAACATTAAAAATAATATCAAGGCGTTTTTCATATATCTCCCGCAAACTTAAACACTAACTAACGTCCGGCACCCTAACGCTAACGAACGTGACACTAAACCCACGTATACTGACCTTTGGATGGAAGAACCTGTAATATATCACCATTATAACTATACCCACCACATACGGAACTACAGTAAATGCTAGAACCGGGAAGAAATAAAGCGAACTTCTCATATCATCACTCACATACACATACCATATGGCGCCACAAGTAATATTTTGTATAAAACATATACTATAATATATAGCATATCTATACCTAGTTTTTCCTTCAACAGGAAGGATGTAAGTGAAGAGGTAAACGGCTCCAAGTGCGAAAGAGAAGGCGACATCAGCAACGCGGCTTTGAGAGCAGAACGGCGAACGGTCGAAGATTTGTAAGAGTGTGGCTGTTATTAGGACATGTATGAGGCAAGCTAGGACCGTCCAATGAGGGAAGAGGAATGCGATCACCGATATTGAGATTATGCGGCTCACTGGAAAGAGAAGAAATAAAAAGGTTACAATTTATTACACTTGGGTTTTTAAAAAACATATATAATTTACACCCGGACCGGTCTATTTAGTAAATAACCTAAGATAGTCTGCTCAGAACAAAATGAAGTGTTTATCAATACTAACTGAAATCCATTTTTAGCAGATATGAAAATTATAGTCTTACATTGCCCTGTACCTCAGAGAAACTGGATTTTATTCCACACATCACATACATGAAATCTTCTTTAACCAACTGATCAAGGCAAGCAGTGCCAAAGTTACTAATTAGACTAACTAGCTATTAAATCCACTGTGCTGTTTATTACCACGCCCTATGACCTCTCATGTCCAGAAGACCAATCCAAAAGGGTGAAGATACTCACGCGTAACAAGGAAATGCCAGATGATCTGCAGCGTAGTGCCCGGCCAGCTCATGTTTTCTTTGTCCTGTTGGTAGAACCGCACTGCTCGCTGGTACGCGGCCAGGCACCATCCCATGCCAATGATTGATGACGCTATCGACAGGAGCTGGTGGACTAGGGAAGAAAGAGACATATTCATTCATAACCAAAGCACATTATATACTCTGTTAAGCATGCCTACACTCTCACGCATCCTTATCTGTAGAACACACACACTCGCTCCGCCATACATTTTGCACACCATAACTACACATTCACTTACATTAACCTAAAACCTACCATGATGTGCCCAATTATTGAAAATAATACATAAACTTCTGCAACTAACTCTAAATAACGGTCGAATGCGGGATGTCAGGGCTTGGTAGACACATACATATTAACAAAAGCGACCTTACTATTATTTCCCAAAACATAAGAAGCATTTATCGTAATTTTGATGATTTTGTAACCAACTTGTCAACTTTTCCAGTAGCAGATATTAATATATCGACGGAATGTAGGGTAAGTGCTAACAAACCTATTCTGCAACTAAAAAAATATTAGCTCTACTGCACACGTGTAAACGGCAGCTAAACCAAAATAATACGGTAGTTGTGTAGGTATGTAAAACAATCCTTGAAACCAAAAGTTAAGGAAATAGAGTTATCACAAGCCTCCTGCCTTCAACTGGACATTCTTAATAACATTGTGTTATGTACTTACCGCCTCCTCAAACACAAACACAGATAGCTTCACCTTAGTACTTACCTAGATAAATTAAACTCTTACAAAAGCATTATCTTAGCGGGAGACCTAAATATAACTATTAAACCTAAAGAAATAGAATCGTCGCTAGAGCATAAAAATAGGAACTGTTATCTTAATGCGTTGTCATTGTATGGAATACTACCTGGACATACACTACCCACTAGAGAAAGAAACTGCCTAGATCATTTCATGTCAAAAATTAATAAAAAGAAGGTATCAGCATCAATTGCTGAACTTCATACCTCTATCACTGACCACTTTACAACATTTTTATGCCAGTCTAAATTAAAAAACACCCGCATTCCAAAAAGAACTGCTACTATTACCGACTTTGAAATGGCTCTGAAAGGCTTACAGAAAAAAAATCTAGCTGAACTATTATTTTGCAATGATCCAAATCTACTGACTAACCTTCTCTTAAATAAACTCACTAATACTATGGAGGGTAGGTAACTAATACTTTAAAAAGCAGCAGTACCACCCGCACCTTATCAAACTGTAAACAGATCATTAAACCGTGGTTTACTAATGGCATACTAACCTGTATAAGAAACCGTAATAATTTCCAAAAACGTTATAAATCTGATCCATACAATCTATTTAAATAAAAATGAATCACCCAATGTATGTACGCGCATAACTTCCGATCGACTGCACCAAATTGGATAATTATTTTTTTTTGTGTTATTTATTGTCAGGACCAATTTCGATTTAATTTTCTTCTATACAAACCTTTTGTATAGAATAAAATTAAATCGAAATCGGGATCAAAACGTATGCGGGTGAAACCGCGGGGCGCAGCTAGTGATATTATAAAGATAACCTGCAAAAGATACAGGAATTTCTGTAACTATTTGGTAAAAAAACTAAAACGTAAATATGAAAGGGAATTACTAGCCAAATCTGTTACAAATAATAAGCTATTCTGGAAAAACGTCACTTATTCCAGTAAATCATAACTCTTGAACTACTAAATATCAAGTCATCTCCTCTTGAATCAGTCAATTTTATTAACTATCATTTCGCCAACGTTGGTAAGCAATTGGCTCAGCGAATTCGGCCTAGTAATAATGACTCTATAAATCAACAACTAGGTACCACTACAATGCAATACTTTTGTCCTCCTCGATACTGAGCCCAATGAAGTTGATCGAATCTTGATCGAGTCAGTCTCGAGTCTTGATGGGCCTTAGATCTGTTGGTGCCCCCGGCTGGGTTAATGTATCGACAAAATTTCTAAAACACGCACGAAAAGAAGTCGTTCCAGTATTTTTCGCAGATATATAAATTCAAGGAAACATTAGGAAACAGATTGAAACATTTCAAACCATGGTTTTTCATCCTTACCAGTAAAATCCGGGTTAGATCTCAACAACAGACTGGTCTGCAGCACTTGCTGCGGCGCAGCCTCTAGGAAGCACTCGAAGATTCTCAGAAGAGCAGCGTCAGAGTCCTCCTTTAACATTAGCTTATAATACTTCCGCTGGGATGCCTGGTCGTGTTTGCGTTCCGCGCGACGGGACTTTATTGCGTAGCTGGTGAATTCACAAACTTATGATAGTTTTATTTGTTCACTGAATGAATGCATTGAATGGTCAGATTGCTAACTGAACAATTTGTTTGTTTCATGGCTTGTTTAGTACAGAGCACGAACACGCAGTCAATGTAACGTAAATTGTAACGATTTTTAATCGAAAATACAATATTCTATCCTATAGCATTTTGAATATCACTCGTAGTATGAATAAAGTTCTAAAACTAAATAAATACCACCTGCCATCTAATCTCTACACCATTTTTTTTTTGGGTGGGAAATCATCATATATGACTTCTCCCGCTCTGGGGGGAGTGGGAGGGCGTGTCAGACTTTTACTGACTAATACCCACCAGTGTTCCTTCAGTTGCCTATGCCAGGGGCCACGGTATCTCTTTCGAACAACCCGCGGCACTGGCAGATCTCTTCACCTTCTCTTGGTTGACTGGTACAGAATGCCTAAGGCATTAAGTCTGCCTTTGTCCAGACGCCAGCACATCAAGCTACTACAATCTGTCAAATTTCTTTAATAGATTTTCAACTTTATAGCTGAAGCATTAAGGTTCAAGGTTGATTGGAAAATATGACAGTTTCGGGTACCTTGACCTGCTGGCGTCTGTACCTTTTTGCGCGAAAAGTTTAAGAAAATAAATAAACACTATGTGCGAAATGACCATTTTCAATTCGATTATTCCGCGCGTTCTGTGCTAGGCCAAGACAAGACAAGACCTAGGTGGTACCTAAATGTAAATAAAGTACAGACGCCAGCACATCAAGCTACTACAATCTGTCTTTCTTTAATAGATTTTCAACTTTATCGTTAAAGCATTAAGTTCAAAGTTGATTGGGAAAATTTGACAGTTTCAGGTAGCTTGATGTGCTGGCGTCTTTACCATAGAATACTACCGTAATGAAACCAGCGGGTAATAGCGTAACATACTAAAAGTAGGAATAATAATAATAAATAATTTATTAACCAAATAGTGTTCTTACTTTTCCTTCTAACTAAAGTACAAATAAACTACTTTTATTGTTACAAGGGAAACATAATTTTATATTTTAACTAGTGGACTCCACACTAGGTCGAGCCTGTCTCGTGGTGTCCTTGAGTTTTTAACTCCTACTCAGTGGCGTGCATTGCATAAAGCCATATAAGCAGTGCCTACCTCGATAAATCACCATAAGCCTGTCAATTACATTTTAGTGTGCCCACAATTAAGAAACTCACTAAATTATCATACTTAACAAAAAACAAATCCTTCATACAAACACGCGCGGCAGTAGGCAGTCGCCAGACGGCCTACTCGGCTCCCGTAGTATTCGCAGTCGCACATTGTCATTGGTCTTTACTTGTTCAAGTTAATACGACGAAATTACATTCCTGCCTACCTATTCTGTAAACCAATGCACGCCACTGCTCCTACTCTTTAAGACTCTCACATAGAAAAAATGCTCTACAAATCAAACTTTCTCTAAAATTCAATGTAGTATATTTACTGCTGTGCTAGATATTCTACTTTACCACAGATTTTTTGCATTACTTCCCTTAACGGATAGATTAATAAAACTAAATCATAATTGTAGTATAATATCACTCAGACTAAGCACTCCATTTACAACTTGGTCTGTGTTTTTGCAAAATTAGTATACCAAGAGGGAAACTATGAATTTATAATTTTAATTAGGATAATAATAATTGGCTACTCAGTGTTTTTAGCAAATATCGTATGCAATGAACTAAACAATTCATTGATAACAAACATCACATTATTATTTAAATATTTAAAAAGTTGTCCTTACATAAGAGCATCAGCAAACCGAAGAATTGGTGCCATCTGTAATACCAGGATGAAGATACGGAGCCACTTGCGTTTTGTGAACTCATTTGATAATGAGTCCTGCTGCTTATCAAGAGAGTACCTGGAGTTGAGAAGTACTTATTAGTTCTAGGTTTTTTGTGATATTAAAAGTTGTACAAACTTAGTATTTATTATGAGTTAGTTAAAAGTTATGACTGTAGGAAACAACCAGACTACAAGATAACCAATCTTTAAGAATTTCAACCCTTAAAACAGATACCTGTGAGAAATAATTTAATATAAAGGGCTTGTAAAGCTCCGTGGTATACCTACCTAACTGCCATATTGTTTTTTTTTTTTCAAAATGGCGGCCACGCATGGAACCTATATAATCGATATCTGACATCAATGAAAACAGAAAACATAATAAGATCAAACCCTTTAATGTGTTATGTTTCCGAGACATTAACGTTCAAAGTTGATCATGTGACATCCATATTTTCTTAACTTTCTTACATCTTGTTGCATAGATGTTTGATTACTTAAAACTTACAGCATACTTTACAGGGTTTGGTCCAATTATATTATCCGTTTGCATTGATGTCGGCTATTGATTTAAATAGGTTTCTAGTGAGGCCGGCATTTTGTAAAAAAGCAAAATGGCGCGACAGTAGGTATGCCAGGCTCCATATAACATTCTTCAATCCCCTTTAATATTACTTAAGATGTTTTTTTTTATTGCTGAATGGGCCTGCTCTTGATGACGATCATGGCTGATGGAAAGTAATGGATGAGGTCTATGCTGGAACGAGTATACCCAGAAGATGCCTGTGAACTCTTGCTTTAAAGGCAGATGGGTTAAATGTGGAAGGGAACTCAAACACCGGAAGTGAGTTCCCTGGGTACAACTGGTTGGGATATCAATCAAGTGCAGATGGTACCCTGTAGTATGTCTGGTAGTAAAAGGGTAATGGTGGGAACAGGTTGTGGAACTCCTTGTCAATAAACTGGACTACTGAGAGTGTAAGCAAAGTACAGGTTTTTGACAAATTTAATTTTGAAAAACCAACTGTATTAATAATGATTTATACTGTTTTCTAAAATATTATGTTATGTACAAGATTGTTAGATCTACAGTACAGGTTCAGACTTTAGTTATTTAACCATGTTTAGGACTTGGGCCATAATAATGAACTCGGAATTCTATTTTTCTGTACTTAAAAATGATTGATAATCAACAAGCATAAACAATACTTTACCCTAACCACATTACTAATTGTACTGAGTTAATAATTTAATAATCCTCAAACGAAAGATATATTTAAAGAAAATTAACACAAAGGGATTTTATAAAGGAAAATGGGTACAATGAACCGTCTATTAATAGCCATAATACCAGACAATAATCACAAAATTTTTGCAAGTTTATCTATTGAGGAACTTCTAAGGAAGATTCAGGTCATAGATAGCAGAGCGTTGACTGTATTTATTAAATTCAAACTAGAGTAAACAAAGATACTCACATTCTTATGGAGACTGCTGTGTTCACAAAAGCAGGTACAAGTATGAACGCTAGCGTCCACCCGAACTCGGTCATCTTCAGGGCTATGGAATACCTCACAGCTATGTTGATATCCAGACCCAAGTCCACAAAATGACCAATAATAGCAATCATGTACATGAAAATATCTAAGTTCTTTATGGTTATTTTGTCAGGCATTCGATCTGTTTCGTCGTATGAACGCCCATTTTGGAGCAAATCACGGACTGATTTAGTCATTTTGGGAGTTTTCAAGGATTTTTTGGGTCATAAATCACCGAAACATAATGTAATGAAACAACGAGTGACAACAACAAACAACATACGCGCGTTTTTTTGACAGATGCTAACTATTTTTTTTTTCTTGTTCCCTTGTCATCGACACAAACGCAATGTGTCATACAGCCTATCACCACGTAGAGTTCATTAATAAACAATGGTTCGTAAATATTATGCTATTCGTAATTTTTCCTTGTTATCAACCTTTTATGCGGACAAGAGCACATAATAATTAAAACAAAAGTTACACGAGCAAAACGTGCTTTATTCCTTTGCGATAAGCATGTTCTGAATAAGTCATAAATCCTACTTTGGTGACTAACATTAATAGGTACTTATGATAATAATATTTTACAATAATATAAAAAGTGTAAGCACTATTCTATTACACGAAATTTATTTCTTATATAAAGTTCTAACAACGTCCTGCGATGATAGGTTTGCCGCAAAAAGAGTTAAATGTAATGGCTCTTCTAGCGCACTGATTGGCTGTTTCGTTCTGTAAATAAAAAAATAAAATTACAAAACCTTATTATAGCTATCAGTAGGAAAAGGAAGTTTATTTACATTCGAGTGGCTTGCTGACCAAATAAGTTGAAATATTGATGAAAAAACCAGACGAAAACTTACTTCTCCTGCAACAATCGTACTAGAGGGCTCCATTTCTCCGGGAACACAGTTTCGTTGCCTATCCATTTATCTTTGACAAGATCTGCAATAGAGGCATTGACGACGCGCAGATATCCGCACTTTTCAGTGTATGCGTCAAGCATTAGCTGCTCAAAGAACTTGGGAACGAAGTTATTGATGCAAACCTGCACATTGTATAGCGAGGTATTCATGTCTTGGGCATGCTGCCTTGTCTTTATTTCAACTATTGTTACTAAACTTTCTTGCATTGTTTCGTTGAAACTGTAGGGAAAATAAAATGAAATCTTATATTGGTCGCTGTCTAAATTGATGTGAAACTAGGACAGAAAATAATCAGATGACGCTAAAGTGCGTCCGGTAAGAAAAAAATACAAGGAAAAATAATCAAGTTAAAAGCTATTTATCCATAGATGTTTTTACGAAATGGCGGCCTAACAAAAACAGTTCCAGGTTATTCCCCAAAACACAAGTCTTAGTCTTGCCGTCTTTCCATTTCTTCTATAATAGCTATTAATTTTATTCTATTCAAACTCTCTTTTATCATTATACTTACAGAACTGCTTGGTGTAATAAGCAGTGTGCTGCAGCGACTTCATCAGGTAGTTCCTTATGACACTTGTTGACGGAATCAAAGTTCCTCACATCCTGGAAGTTCTTGATGACGCTGTGAAACTGCGAGCGGATCTGTTCCAGCTTCTCCATAGGGTCCATTAGGCAGTGCTCCACTATTTCTATCATCTGAAGACGTAGGGAGAAGTGTCAGGCAGGATATGAACGAGGATGAACGATTTATGATTATGCTGCAGGTCTTCAGAGACCCACGTTAATTACCACTATAATTCCATCACCCGAATGACCTTTGGTTCAAGAATCCTCACCGATTTGATTCTCAATTCGACAAAGCAATTTGGATTGCATAGGCTGGGTGGAGCGACGATCTTCGCAGGGTGGCTGGTAGCAGCTGGGTAAGAGTTGCCGAAAATCGAGCTGAATGGCGTGCAATCGGAAAGGCCTATGTTTGGACTGCTATAGGCTGATGATGAGGCCACCCTACGGTCTCTACGGTCTCGCAGTCGCAGATGATCATCGTACATAGCAGAATGCTATGTACGATCATCACGCGGTTCTGCTCTTCTGTCACCTAAAGTTCACCACACAAGGAAACCTAGAACCTGGTACCTTTTACTTCCTGCCTGGATCTTTAATTGAGACTTGTAAGACCTAAAACAAATACATACCTCTTCCATACTAATAATATAATTCGTGAAATCATGCAAATATTTCACTTTGTAGAACTTCAGAACAGCGCTCCTCAACTCCTTGGACATCTCATCGTTCATAATGAAGACGAGGTCTAGGAACGTGTCTATGGTTCGTAAGGACTTGCTCTTCAAACTGATGTAATTGGTGCGACCTTGGTTGAAGAGGTTTCTCGCCATGTTGTATGCTTCGGAAACCAGGTAGTATTTTTTGTCAATTTTTTTAAAGACATTGTTTGTGCACTGGGTGAAAAAATATTTCATAAGAATAGTAAGAATTGGGTCTAGTTTGAAGATGTTTATAGGTAGACTTATGTTGATAGGTAGACTTATGTTGATAGGTAGACTTATGCTGATAGGTAGACTTATGTTGATAGGTAGACTTATGTTGATAGGTAGACTTATGTTGATAGGTAGACTTATGTTGATAGGTAGACTTATGTTGATAGGTAGACTTATGTTGATAGGTAGACTTATGTTGATAGGTAGACTTATGTTGATAGGTAGACTTATGTTGATAGGTAGACTTATGTTGATAGGTAGACTTATGCAAGGTTCACGTCATCATCTGCCTAGCCTTTTCCTAACTATTTATGTTGGAGTCGACTTCTAACTTCTAAGTCTAACCGGATGCAGCTGAGTACCAGTATTTTACATGGAGCGACTGCCTATCTGACCGCAACCCAGTTACTGGGTAATACGAAATCCCTTGGTAAGACTGGTTGCCAGACTTTCGGGCTTCTGACGACCCGTAACGACTGTCAAAGATCTACGAATGACAACCGGGACCAACGGCTTAATGTTCTTTCCGAGGCACGGAGGGGTCTTGGTATGTAAGGATGATCACCCATCCACGGACCAACCCCGGCAAGCGTAGCTTAATTTGATCGATCGGCCCGTGCGGCTGTTATTACTTAGCCACAAGCCCCTCAAACCGCCACATAGCGTCCGCAATTTACCGGCAAATGACGTCACTGAAACGTTATTTAAGAAAGCAAGTTGATGTGTTTTCCTAGAGAGCGCTTTTTGACGTCGTACAGAGGCCAGCAGGTTAAGCTACCCGAAACTGTCAAATTTTCCCAATCTTCCTTGAACCTTAATGCTTTAGTGATAAAGTTGAAAATCTATTAAAGAAATTTTACAGATTGTAGTAGCTTGATGTTCTGGCGTCTGTACATTCGAACCCCGCTGCCATCATTTTCATGACAGCCGTCACTGCGGCTGTTATGTGGCGTCCTCAGCTCTTTTAGGAAACCGTAGATTAATTTTACCTAGCCTATCTTGACTGGATATGTTGATATGGTGTTTGGGGTATATCTTACCTCTTGGTGATGTAATAGAGCAATGAGGAAGATTATACACAATCTGAATGTAAAACTCATCACAAAAACTAGAAGAATAAAAACCCAGAGTGGTACAATATCTTCACTTCTGTTCAAATTAAGTTTTTATTTAATTATTTAGATTTAATTCAAGGGATTTATGTAAAAAACTTTTATATAATCAATTATTCTAAAAAGAAATTGGACTACACTTGACCTTTACCGGTAACTTAAAACAGGTGCAGATTATTCTTATAAAATTATCACAACAGAAAAAAAATATTATTTCCTAGCAGATAACAGTTAATTTCAGTTGTAACATTAAAATTAATTTGATTAGGTAAAGTTAAGTGTTTCTTGGTAGTTAATTTTTGTAGAATGCTTTCCGAGTTATCTTTGGAAAATTAATTTTTGATAAGTAAAAACAGATTTTATGTTTGTCATAGGGCCTGCATTCGGTCACAAATAATATTATTTTGCTCAAAACATAATATATGTATATAATAATAACATCAAGCTATCTGCCTTTTCTTATGTTGGGGCCGGCTTCCAGTCTAAGCGGATGCAGCTGAATACCAGTATTTTATATGGAGCGACTGCCTATCTGATCTCCACAACCCAGTTACTGGGTTTCAGACTTTTACCCTGACCTATAGTAAACAAGTACGCTGGACTTCATACTATCGATGACAAAACGAAGACATTTAATTTTCGCCATTTTGGCGCTGATAGCAACGTGAGCGTCCGTGGAACTAATATTTTAGATAAGTAGTGAGTTTTACAAATTGCGCCTACTCTCATGATAAAAATGTTCTAAATATCTCGTAGTAAACAATAAATACACAAACCTGTCTTAATCTACAATTTAGACCTAAATCATCAGAGACGTACCAAAACAACACAAAGGTCATTTGCAACAATGTGTCAATTTTAGTTTCTGAGACGCTCGAGCGTCTCAGGATCGGCACAAACAACAAAACAACTGTCATTTCGTATAGTAGGTATATTTAGTGTAGCGTACTTGTATGATAGAGGTCAGTGGGCTTTTAGGATTCCGACTATCCGTAACGACTGTCAAAGATTTACGTATGACAGCAAACACATCATTAGAATAATAAATAATGTTTGCTTTATTTAATAAAGAGATTGTCATATTTATGGAAGACATACGCAGAAAAAAGGTTTAAACTGTACAACAGCAAAAGTCCCATTAAAATCCGTCCAACAGTTTTTCATCTTAATCAACAAACAAACGA
This sequence comes from Apamea epomidion, assembly GCA_947507525.1. Taxonomy (NCBI): domain Eukaryota; kingdom Metazoa; phylum Arthropoda; class Insecta; order Lepidoptera; family Noctuidae; genus Apamea; species Apamea epomidion. The sequence goes on along the minus strand of OX382246.1, from coordinate 16,888,651 downwards.
CGACGACGGCACGGTTGGCGCAGTGGTTAAGCGATTGACTGCTGCGCTGCGTGTCGCGGGTTCGATTCCCGCACACGATACATGAGAAATTCTTAGAGCGGGGCACGTTTAAAAAAAAAAAACTATAAATGGTGTGGAATATAAAATTTATTTGTAATAAATTCGCTTAAATATAGCGACATCAAATTGTATATAACATAAAGAGTTTCAAACAAACATTTGATACAGAAGTTGCTTATCATAAAAACATTTCTTATTATATCTGCGGGGTAATTGCGTTACACACTATCAGTAGCAATGGCTTTCATTTTGACAGTTCAACAACATTCATTGCTGTATTTACGTTGTTGAGCAGACAAATTTCTCGAACATATGAAGCAATGGATTAGAAATATTCTTCAAAATGATTCATATTGAGATTGATAGAGTGTTACGCAATTAGGGTACAGAAACAACTTAAGATATCTTAAATGTGAACATATTAGGGATTATTTAGGATTTTTATCGACTAGTGTTTTTGAACAGGTTGATGGCGGACTGAACACAAATTCTTTCATCAATAAATAGTATAAAATAAAGTAGCTTTTAGTGTCTGTCTGTCTGTATGATCGTTTAGTTTTTCATAATGACACAATGGATTTGGATGCGGTTTTTACAATATTTTAGAGAATTTATTCAAGAAGGGAAGAGACCAGACGGAATGACCATAATGCCTTGGAAGTTAGGAAGACCATAAGTTTGGGATGCAACATGTGTCGACACCCTTGCGCCATCCCATCTTCCTAGCACGGTGGGCTGTGCTGGAGCGGCTGCTGCTGGTGCAGAATACCTCAGACGGCGAAAATATTCCAACCTGATTGGGAGTTATATGTTCGAGCCGTTTGAGGTTGAAACACTAGGGCCATGGGGTCTGAATGCCCACTTGGTTTTACGAGATATCGCCAAGCGGTTAGTCGACTCTTCACGTGACCAGAGGGCTGGCCTGTTTCTTCGCCAAAGAATTAACATCGCCATACAACGTGGCAATGCTGCCAGCCTTTTGGGCACTGTTCCTGTTGATAGCGATGCGGACGAATTTTTTGATGCGTTATGATTCTTTTGCTTATTTTTTCACATATGTATATAATTATTTAAAATTTTAGCTTATAGAAGGTTTGTGTGTATAATTCATTCATATTAATTTACATAATAATAAAGAAATGTTGAAGTTTTGCAAGTCGTAGAACCCTAATATAAATAACATCAATTTTGAATGAACACACTAAAAGAGCTAACCGGCGACGTCAACTCGTGCAATGACACTCGCTATACTCTATTCCTTTCATAATGATTGACATGACACATTAAAACAAACTTTTACAGCTGTATAGTCCTTTCAAAGATATTTTACCTATGATTTTGCATTACTGTCAAAGTCACAGTGCAAATTCTCGTTACGATAAGGTTGCTTTTGGGTTGCTGTCAGAGGTAAAATAACTGTGGAACTAACGCTGCCATCTTGCTTTTACAATACAATTTCTGTGATAATTTCACTGTTTCACAGAATGCTTACCAACAACGCCCCCTGTCAGTGTCATTCAGGCGCCAAAAGATACTTGTTGCACTTAGCAGACACCATCTTTTATACTGAATTACAGAGTATATTTAGATAATTTCTATGAATTAGATATGCATAAATAAAGTATTAAAATAGTACATTTGAGACAACAATTTACATAGAGGGTATATTAGAAAAGTTTCTATATAATCAAATAAACAAGCTACGGGTGAATATACACAACGCTTTTGAGCCGGGTCACATCTGGAACGAGAAACATGGAAAATTAAAATTGACACAATTGATGTTCAAACTCAAGTTATTTATTTCATAAGCAAACGTACATTTGTGTCAAAACATAAGGTAAAAGTTTATTAAATACAAAAAAAGGAAAAACCGGCTAAGTGCAAGTTGGACTCGCACACGAAGGGTTCCGCACAACAAGGCAAAACACGCAGAAAAAAACACGTTTCTTGTATGAAGACCCCTTAAATTTTTTACTTTATTTTATTTTTGTTAGAGCGGCAATAGAAATACACACTGAAAATTTCAACTGCCCGCTGACAGTCAGACGAACGGACGGACAGTGGAGACTTTGTAATAGGGTTCCGTTGACACTTCGTAATTTAATGTTAAATAAGTGAATTAAAAAAAAAAAACACTCGCGCGCCTCTCACTTTTTGGCGACGAAATGTGGGTATACTATTGTTAGGAATCAAAGTCTTTATATCAAAATCAACACTATAATTAGAGGTATGTTCTACCCATCAAAACACATGGAATACGTTCGGTACTCATAGAGAAGGGGGGCCTACTGCAGAGTCGCGGGCGCACACCGCGGCCAGCTTTGGGTGACGTCACGAGGCTGTCTGCTGGGACGAGCCCATGCTGCTAACACTATAGGTAGGCGTGACCGCGTGATGTTATGTTGTTTTGACAGCAGAATGGTGGTTGAATATTTAGAGAAGAACCATAGAAAATACTGGTGGGGAATACAAGCACAAGCATGAGGAACCTCCAAGCAAAGGTGGTCCATATTTTAATAATGTAGCATACCTCACAGCATTCCTCCTCAATCCTTGTGCAGGAACTTGTTGAATGCTCCGTAGGCGGTCTCCAGGTCGAACAGCAGCTGCCGCACTTGACCCTCGGACAGCTCGTCTGAAGCTGACATCTCTGAGAGCTTGTCTACCCATTCTTGTACCTGGAATGAATAACATTGAAACACAAATTAATAAGAGACCCAGACCATGTAGCAGTGGTCCACTTTAGCCCTGGATAGCTGGAAGTCATAGGGAGGCCTTTGCCCAGCAGTGGGATGATGCAGGCTAACAGTAACCGTGATGACAGGAACCGTGATCAAGATTGTGTAGCTGTGTTTTAGGATAACTAAAAAGTAGAACCTTCACAGCATATATTTATTTATATACAACTCCACGTAGAAGATATATGTGATCGCATGAGTAAATCCACTTACGCACTGTTCCAATTGTCGAAAAAAGTAAATATTGAAACATTACTGACAGCGTATCACGGTTTAGTAGGTATACATGATGATGGTAAGTAGGTTAAAAAAAATCCTTTTACACATTTGAAATAAATTATTTTCTAAAACATATTATTTTATTGAAGAGAATAAAAATACATAGACTGGATAAACTTCTTATACTCGATTAACTAACAAACTATTAAAATAAAAATATAATAACCATTTTTAAAATATGGCGTCAAAAAAGTACCCAAGAGACCGGCGGCATTGCCACGTTGTATTGCAATGCTTAGCCTCTGGTAAAGGTAAAAGCCAGCACTTGGTTCACGGGAAGAATCAACCAGCCGTTTGTTTTAAAACTAGATGGAATTGGTGACTGGTCGTCCAGATTATACTTAGTAAATATCTGACAAATTTTTCTATTCTGAGTTTTATTTTATTATGCTAGGACTTAGAACGTCAAGTAAAGCCACACGCCCTCTCGACATCAGACTTCACTTTTGAAGAATATTAACACCATACAAAAGAGTTTTTACCTTGATCTTGCCTTCAAAGTCTTCAGGCAGCATGATGAGGCGGTCCATAGTGTCACGCAGGTCTCGCAGCTCAGGTTGAATCATATCCATGGCGCGGAACTCGAGGCGCAGCTTGTCCATCAGTGTTATGAATAGCTGTGTGGGAAGGAAAATATCGGTTAAAAAAAAGATGTAGTGGCAAAAATTAAAAAAGTATGCTCAGATGGTTTGGTCATGTTGAGAAGATGAATGAAACGCGAGTAACAAAAGGTTTACAAGGCAGATGTGAGTGAAAACGCTTTGAGGGGTCGCCCTAGGACGTGGCCTTATTGGTTATTCTTCAAAAAGGTCAGGTTACTCGCAACCGGCGTGCTTGTATGACCAGGATATGACCAGGTACATACGTAAACGAAGGAAAAGGAGTATCTAAGGATCGTAGCAGGTGGTGTTCTGTAGTTTCAGCCTACCCTCATGGGAAGAAGGTGTGAATTTATTTATGTATGTATATAATTAATGTAAGAAAACTTACCGATACAATCTCAGCAATATATTTGTTGGTGTTGCCCTTGTCATCCTTGATCAGGTTCGGCTTGTTCTCTCTTATCCTCTCCAAAGCTGCAGGACAGTCCAGCTGGAAAAATGAAAATGTCATTAAGGTGTGAAAAGGTAACAGACAGACAGGGTTACTTTCAGATATTTTATCATATCATTGGACGGAGAAGGCACAGCACAAGGAGAGGTGGAAGAATATGAGGGAGGCCTTTGTCCAGCAAAGGGACAAAATAGACTAACGGAAAATAAAGTATGGATGGTCTATGGGATTCACAGATCTTACATTCTGAATCTGATTTCAACCAAATTTGAAGTAGTAAGCTGTATGCTATAGCTGCATGCCGGGGACACAACATAACATTAACAACTTATCTATCTGATGAGTGATGACTCACCATTCATTCTCCTGCCTTTATCCCAATATTTATTTAGGGTTGGCGCAGCAGTCTTTTTCTTTCAGATTTCTGTAGTCACTCCCTTTCTAGCCATATCATCTTTCATCATAATCATCATCTGGTGACTCATATACTATGATTGTATGTTTATTTATAATGCTTACATTTAAAAAAATACCTCATCAAGGCTCTTTAGAGGCATAAGGAACAGGGTGTAAAGTTTACTCATCCTCCATAGAAAAGGGAGGATCCTCCGACCAGACGGGTGTTGTGTCTGGCGGGCAATTGCCCCAAGACTGATGTCAGGAAGTTTGTATGTATGCTAATTGCGCGGTAAACTCTGCTTGCGAGATGCAGGATTTGTGTGACGTCTATAGGACGCGTTTTTCGCATGTGGCATCCGTTTAGATACTGCTACAGCTCCATTAAAACATTTTTATAGTGTGTGTGTGTGGATGTAAATTTATTTGTTCCCAATAATTTACATTCACAGAGATTGATAGCTATTTTCTGCCAGGACAATTCAACAGGGCCTTTATTTTATTAAGTTGTTAGATTATTAAGCAATCAATAGGTTTTGTATTATTTCTCAAATCAACTAATTCCTTAGCACGCTTCCTCTCCCCTACTTTGCTGTGTCCGACACGGTTGATAACGATCATGTCTTTCTAAACTTACCACGTAACTTCTCATTGTGGAGTGAAATTAATTGTTGAGTATAAGTATTTATAGAGTTGAATGGCGTGCAATAGGAGAGGCCTATGTCCAGCAGTGGACTGCTATAGGCTGATGATGATAATGAAGTATTTATTAACACATAACTTCTCAGCCAGGCCAGGCTGAATTAGCCACATAAGAGTACATGCACGTAACCCATAGCCTCCAAAAATCAGAAATGGTCACCTTAGCCTCATGGAATATAATCATATCATCTATACAAATAAATAAAATAAAGTGTCTGTTTGTAATGTCGAAATAACAGCTTTTTACTAAATGCATATGATTTGAGACTGAGTATTTAAGACCACAACTCACCCTATACTTAGCAACGAAAGCCTCAATATTAGGGAACTCATCGGCCTGGACTTGTTTGAATGCCACTTTGTACTGCACCAGCAGCCGGCTGCATGCTGCAGTATACTCTTGTGCACGCACACAGTCCCTCATGTACGCCTTCTCTAGATGCTGCAGAGTGCTGACCACAGCGTATAACTCTGCCATATTATCATGCCTGAATAAAGATAAAAGTTTGGATAAATATCTAGAATGTTTATGGTCCGGTGGTATGGTGGTGGTGGTGGAATGCCTCGGGAGAATTATATGACCAGCAGGACATCATCTGGCGGATATAGTGATCAAATCAGAAAATACTATGTTTATGAATCATAGTGACTAATGTTACTTGAGAAATTATCCTTAATATTTAGGATAGAGAAACATATCAAGGAAAGATAAAGAGGAGGATAAGGTATGCATTACTTACTTTTCACGTTCCCTAGCATTTCTGTAAAGCTTTACTTCCTCATATAATTCGGGCCTTGTGTCTGTAAATGAGTAATATCTTTAGGAAAACGAAAAGAAAGAGATCGATTGAAAAAATCAAAGGATTATCACCATTACCTTGCATTTTGAAACAAAAACTTTGAAGTGATTAATGTACTCAAATTCAGGTACTTATAAATCTGAGCAAAATAATGGGTTATTGTCGCTATATCCTAATTTAACAATAATCAAATTTAATAAAACAACAATACGATGACAAATACTCCACAATCTTATCAATTTTGACAGTTTTAACACCAATAAAACGAGTTGCCAGTATTCATACATTAATGTCCAAATTATGATGAACTTTTATTTTTGTTGTTTTAAAGGTTTAGTGACAGTAATGAAGCGATAAATAATTTAAAAGAAACGTGATTTTCGCTAAAATTATAACGGTGATCTTAAATAGTGAAGTCCAACAAGAGAAAATTAATCAACGGTCTTTTTAGAATCAAAAGAACTGCAGCTGTAATGAATCGCAAGGCTAATTTTCAAACAGTTATTAAAAAAAAGAATTAGTACACAGTCGTAGAACAGTCGCTACTACAAGAAAAAAAACGAAAGTAGTTCCAAAATTTCCATGTCTCTCACAAAAGGGACACTTTTCTTAAATTGGCAGCACCAACTATGAATGAACTAAATGACCGAATGGTTTGTTCGGATACACTTGCAAGAGTTGCAAACAGTGTACAATAAGCCGTTACTTGGTAGAAAAACTAGTTTTCGAAGCTTACTCATGCATAAAAAAAAAGCAACGACAAAATGACGTAATCCTCCAATATGGCGGATGACGCGCGCGCTCCCTGCCGCCCGCGCTCGTAGTTTCTTCACCAACTGCCACTCGTCTCGAATGATTTCACCTTGCGATGAATGAAAATTGTTGTAGACAGTCCGAGTGCGAATTATTCACATAATAAACTCATCACCGGACACAAAAGGTGTATTGTGATACAGTGCGTCTAAAGGTGGATTCGTGGTTGTGTTTTTACCAGTTCTCCCTTTTGTGAGACCGTTGTGTTTACGTGCTGAAAATCATCGAGTGCAAAATCTACAGGTCTCTGGAGTCGCCGGTGCAGTGTTTAATGGGATCTTGTTGATCAACAGGTATTTTTTATGCAGTTCTCATATAAAACTATTTTACCGTAATACCGTTTTTAGTAGCATACGAATTTACAAACATACGAAGGTACCAACGGCTTGATTTTGCGTTTCCTGTCGCTTTGTCGATGTTGCGAAGTTGTTAGGTTGTTTAGAGGGGAGTAAAAAAGGTGTTGAGTAACTTATTGTTGTTTTTGTAGTGTATAAGTAGTAAAAAAAAGTTTTTGTTCTTATTGGAATGCGTTCGCGGTGAGCGGGCGGGGTCCTGGGCGCGGTGCCGGCTGTCCCACTTTTGGCCAGTAGGCAGGTCGTGAGACGCAAACTGTTTACAACTTTGGCACGTTTCTACGTCGCTGCACTTTTATGGACAGTTAAATGTCGTCTTAAACTGTTATGAAATGTTTTGGGAGGCTACAAATATTTTAGAAGCACTTACTCACTCGTTAACTCCTTTAAAATACCATTAAATAGTTTGAGTCCCGCATAAATAAGGTGATTAAATAATGAAGCCAAGAATTTGAAATATTCAAAATTTCAATTTTGTATGTACTTACTATGTAAAATTTTTTTTTACTCACTAATCATCTAGGTACTTACTAGAATCTAATATTGTTCTAGCTAATTTTGTAATAAGTTCATTAGCAGAACATTTGCTAATTGGACTAATTACTAAGATACACCAACAATAATAAAGCAATAAATCATAGTCATGCATGAAAAAAAGTTTGATAAAAGTTTTAATTTCGATTCCGATAAGGTTTTAACATTAAATATGCCAGATATTGTAAATAATTGTCCAACAGTATTTAATATGGTACCAATAGTTTCAAAAGTGAAGGTACAATCAAGTAACCTTTCTGATTTTCAGTGTTTTTTTTTTTTTTCATTTCTCCTAAAACAATAATAATTAAACATTTATTTCAGACCAAAGAGAATTGATACTGTACAGTAGTGTTAGTATCCAAAAAATAATTTGAATGCTACGTTAAAGTCTGGAGTTCAACTTCACACTATCCACGAAATATGAAGTTCATACTCGTAGATGTATAAAGTGTGACCCAGTCACACAACATAGGACCATTCTAAAATGTTATCTATGCCCACTATGTGTGTAGATTCTTTACCTAAGCATTTATATTTCAGCAGCAGATATTTCAACCGTTATTACCCAATGCCTAATTATTGCCAATTTACCAAAATTAGAAGGAAATATAGTTTTCAATGCCAGTTGCAATCATAGTTATTTCTCAAATCCTTCCTTGTATTTGAGTATTATTATTATATATACTGTTTATTTGCACACTATGAGGATAGTAGCACTATTATTGGCTGTGTTAAAGTAATAACATTTTATTATTTATCATAAGTGCTTATCGAGAGGAAATTTGAGAAAAAAGCATGGTAGGTACATCAAAATTTACCTTTTCAGGGTTAAATTGTTGATTTCATGTATAATTTTATTACTGGACTGCCTTGTTGCTCTAGTGGTTGCAATCACTACTGCTCAGCATAGGTTTCTGGGTTCGATTCCCGGGTCAGGTAAAGTGTTATTGGGTCTGGAATTTCTCAGCTCTGAGCGTAGATTTGCGTCTGAATGATGTCAATGTGTCATGTCTGTATACCTTGAAGGGTTAAGCAGAGGTACACCCACATTTCACCAGTTATATTTAAGTCCCATGTAGCAGCACGCACAAATCCAGACTCAATGCTGCGACTGAAAAATTCCAGATGAAAAAACCCAATAACACTTTGGCCAACTTGGAAATCCAACCCAAGACTTTGTGCTCAGCAGTAGCACTTGCAACCACTAGACCAATGAGTGTTATTAATATTATTCCTTATTATTGCTTTTCAAATCGCTATCTCACTGAAAATATCAAACATACAAGTTTATTATTACATTGTATCAAGCTACAAATTACCTAAAAGAACTTACTTCTGTATCAGTTTAGATTAATGGCCATTATTAGTTACAAAGTAGGGAACTGTTCACAATGATGCTGTAATCAGTAATGCAGTATAATGTAGCCTTCATAGTGCTTATGTCACCATGCCATATAATACTTTTAACTGACATTGCTGGTAGGAGCTTGAATACTTTGTTATGCTTACTTTTGTGTTTTTTTAAACTTATTTTTTATTTAATAAGATAAGACCTAGTGCTGCTAGTCCAGATGCCTGAAGAAGAATTTTAAATTAATTAGTTTTAGCTTTCTTAAAAGGTTGTCTAAATACTAAACAAAGTTTTAAAACAAAATTATCGAGACAGTAACAAACTCCATTATTATTTCATAATTAGTCAGATATTTGGCTATTTTGCTTACTTAATAAAAACATATTTTTTCTGTGTTGTAGGTACTTGTACCATAGATTCTTGTAAGTACTCTTATCATCAAAAGCAACTTACAAAAAAACCTTATCAGCAAACTCCAGTCAATAACCTTACAGTAACAACCAGTGCCTATTAAAAAATATATTTAAAAAAACAATTTCATTCCAACCTCGACCTTTACGCGGTGACATCACCGTGATAAGCAGTGGCCCACAATAGACGCGGTTTCCTGATGACATCACGTCAACACTTTTTGTGATTGCCCAATATAAAATGCTCCATTTGTACCAAAATGCATGATGGCGGACGCGAATCACGTCTGCGTTTTTTTTTTGTGTTTTACGATTATTAATATCGCTTTTGTCTGGCGAAGTCGTATGTTTTTAGTGCTTTGCTTTCGCTAGTATACATTTTACGTCTCCAGTCTCCTAAAAACGATGTATTGTTCTTTTGGTCCTGCACCCTAATTGCGTAACACACAATCAATCAGAATCGGTTTCATTTTGACAGTTCAACAACATTAATTGCGTTATTTACGTGTTGAGCAGACTTTATGAAGGTAACCTTTTTCGAACTTATGAAGCAATGGATTAGCAATATCCTTCAAAATGATTCAGATTGAGATTGATTGTGTTTTTCGCAATTAGGGTGCTGGTCAATAAGCAACATCATTTCTGCATAGAACGGTACAAGTGCGAGTCGGACTCTCACACGAAAAGTACCGTACCACCCTACAATATTTAACACTAAACATAGAGCAAAAAACGCCGGAAAAAACACGTTTCTTTTATGGGGACCCCTTTAATTTTTTTAGTTTATTTTATTTTTATTATAAATTGTTAAGCGTTTAGAGTAGTACACACGACGCCACATCAAGCTATACAATTCCAGTTTTAGCTGACCTCGCATTGTCTATACTTTTCGTATTATGAGAAATCTGCTTATAAAGGAGATGTGTTGCTAGATATTATGTCGTCGTGCGTATACACTCGGAGAAAATTTCAAGTGTCTACCAAGAGGTAGACACTGGTTCACTGGTTTTGGTGTCCCGTCCCGTAAGAACGGGTCAAAATATACAGCCCTGTCATTAACGGACGGACAGCGGAACCTTAGGTGCCATCTCCACGGGCGAGAGAATCGTGGTAATAGGGTTCCGTTGGCACCATTTAGGTATGGAAGCCTAAAAATGATCTAAAAGTAAATTCATTTACAAATATCACTCACCGTACTACCATTCCACGCTAAATGATTGACATAGAAAATAGAAACCGGTTAATCGGCAAGCCGAGAGTTTCTCTGGGCATCAAGCTGGCTGGAAAATCTACAGATAAGGGACAATGTATAGAATAACATGTCATTTACATAAATAGAAATAATGTCATGATATCAACTCCTATTAGTCTATTACACATAGATTACGATTTGTGAGTAATGTTAAGCATGTAACATTTGACCTCCGCGGTCTTCCGAGTCTATTAGATCATTGGTTCCGGTGTAATCGCGTCATCTATGAGACCATGATTTAATTTAATAAAGTAGACATCTGTTGATTACTATAAAAAGTCGTTAACAACGTTCTGATACCCTGTGATGCCGTAATCGCCCAGATTGGATCTCGTCTGTAGCACACTGACTTATTCATTCAAAACGATAAAAAAAAAACTGCGTAGCGTTGCGTAAAAGTTTTCCAACTATGTTGGGGTCGGCGTCCAGTCTAACTGCCAATCGGATGCAGATGAATACCAGTATTTTACATGGAGCGACTGCCTCTCTGACTTCTACAACCCAGTCACTGGGTAACACGATTCCTCTTGATAAGACTGATGGTCAGAATTTTGGACTTTTGAAGTTCGGACTATCCGTAACACTCAAAGATCTACGAATGACAAAAAACTGCATAATACCTACCTTTTTTTCGCAAAAAGTAATGAAATTATTTAACTTCTAAATAGAAAATAATATCGCTAAACCTACTTTCGTTCAAGTCCTGTCAGAAATGACGAAGAAAGATGTTCAAGAGTAATCTAATTTCCATCTAATTTGCAGTCTGCATTAAATATAATTATTATTATGAGTCATCTCAATATCTTATCCGGATGCAAATATGTCTCATAATCCTAAGTATAAACTTACCTTGACCGTCCTCAAGACTCTTAGATACGACGTTGCAAGATCTTGAACTGCAATAAAGTTGGATTTATAATTGACTGCCTCGATTCTGCCTTTTTCTTTCTTTCTTTCCTCGTTGGTCTTGTGGTCGCAAGCGCTACAGCTGAGCATGAGGTCCTGGGTTCGATTCCCGGGTCGGGCAAAGTATTATTGGGTTTTTCCGCAGCCCGGAGTCTGAGTTCGTGCCCGGTTGATGGCTGAAGACTCGCCCCCGGTTGATGGCAGAAGACTCGCCCCCTATTACATTCGACTTAAATATAACTGACGAAATGTGGAAGTACATTAGATGCACAACTGCCTAATCCCTCTGGGAACACAGGTGTGATGTTATGTTGTTAAAATTCACCGCATGACAGACACCTCGTCATACCGAGCCTCATAAAAACCACTTGACTTGCAGGTTAAGCGAATGACGCAATCGTGTATTTACTAAGTTTCATTGAGATTGGGATAAAGTCTTTAGTACGAAAAACTGTTCCTAGGTAATTTACGTAATTGTCTAAATTACTGTGTACTGTGTAGGTCAGTTCAATGAGAATGACGGGCTGTAATTCGGCCACTAGTGTTTTTTACTGTGTCTGTATAATTGGCCAAAATGTCACGGTTGTAAATTCACAATGCCATGCCATGTTCCACGACCTGTGAAAAGTCTAGCCACACAACAGAAAAGTTCTTCGATGCTCAGATTTTTCCCAAAGGTCTTAACTTGTCCAATTATTCTAAGAGAATATTCGTGAATTAATGTCCTGTTGCAAAAATGAACCGTTGAAGAACGGAAATAATGCTGGCTGGATATAGCCAAGAAAGCACACCTGCATCATAATTGTGTAACACTTTCACAATCGGAAATGCTTCGAGTGTGTATTTCTGAGTATACGAGCTTTTGACCTAACGGTACTGCGAAACCGGTCTACTGAGATGTTGTATTATTGCTTACTTTGCCAATTCTGTACTCATGAAAGTTTCTGGGCAAAATTTTGTTCATAGTGAGAAAAATCTTGTGTTCAAAGGCTCATATCATTTCTGATTGAAGTTATTCTGGTTAAGATTGCAGGATCCATGCATATCACTAGCTCAATGACAAATGACGTAATTTTTTAACTGCACAATTCCCAATTTCCTATTTATCCTCCATTGTTTCGTAAGAATCCATCAGCGAATACCAGTAGCTTCTAAAACAAAACTTCCGTTACGGCCAGCGCTTTGAATACTATATTAATTAACAGGTTGTTTATACGGCGTCGCTTGTGCGTGCTTGCTGTTTATTTTGTTAATGGTGGCTAATGTGGTGTGCGTAGTAGGAAGAGACAGAAATAGGTGGGAATGGGAAGTGATAGCCTAGATGTCTTTGTATTCCAATCGGATGTGTAATCTGTCTTCGTGTTATCATTCATAAACTTTGCTTTAAGTTAAGAGACGATTAAACGTCAGAGATGTATGGTTAAAAAGTCGCTAATAGTTACTTAACTTTAAGCAACGTTTATAAATTAACCCCACAATGTTTCGCCCGCGACTGTGCTAAGTCCAGTCAGTCTTCAGTCTCCAGTTTTTGAATCTAATGTTCAAGATATTCCAACATAAAAGAATATGAAAACTGGAACCCAATAGCGTCGCATATTCGGGGCCTTTCGTAGTCAATCGCTTATTGTAATTTCTCTGTGAAATTCTTCTTCATGTCATCATTCTCTCTAAGGAACATGCTCGTTTAGTCAAACGTGAACCCTTGTTAAATCCCAGCTTATTCCCACTGAGACCACAAAGGTACTCAAAAACTGTGAACATATACTTCCTTACCATGGCGTTCCTTCGCAATGATTATGGCAAGTAGTACTCGTTTAAACATGCCATTTAGATGCGCCGGCGGTCCTCCGATGGACGCGAGTCCCGCTTGAGGCCGCCTTGGACCTTAAGTAGGCAATTACGGGAAGTTATCGGTGGCTGACTATGGGCTTTAGGTCCGGGTATGTGTGTTGAGATTTGATGTGTTAATAGACTATTAACTGCGGTTTATTGGTCGCCAAGTTTGGGTTAGGCGCTAATGATTGATCGACGATCAACGAGTTTAAGGCTCTCGATACTAACTAATTATCGTTAATCATAGTTTCCTTTCAATGATAGCTAGAAAAGGGCTACAAACATGGTTAAAGAAAGCAACTTATTGATAGAACGTATGTCTGTTTTTTCGTTGGTTTATCTGGTTGGTCTTCTTGGTGGTCACAAGCGCTACTGCTGAGCTTAAGGTCCTGGGTTCGATCTCCGGTCGGCGATTTGTGCTCGGTTGATAGCAATAGGCGCGCCCTCTATTACATGGGACTTACAGGCGAAATATGGGTGTACTATAGGTGCACCTCTGCCTAACCCTTCGGGGAATACGGGCGTGATGATATGTTATTTTCTTACCGTAGTAGAGACCTTATATTTTAAGAATATCTCATCATAAAGACATCATTTTTATAAACATAGTTTGTCTCTAGATCTTAAGTCTTGTTGTCATAACTTGGTCCACTAAACGCCCAGCAATGAACCCCTCATAAATCTCTATTCTCAATGAAGTCCTTGAACTAAAACCAAGCTACCAAACCAAGTCAATTAGCTCTAGTATTTCTTCGTGAATGCACAGCATTTTGTCCTCAAATAATTCACGTGATATCTAAAACATTGACATAATTAGTGGCTGCAGCAATTGCTCCAATTAACTATGTAGCTCATACTTATTTCTGTGCCGATAAAAATCTTAGCAATTACTGAATTATACTCTGGTATGATTGTGTTGATTACAGTGACGTCATTGGGTGCATAACTACAGTTATACGCTTAATTTTGAATGAGATTGTTGTTGAACAAACAAACAAATGTCTCCTGTAAGTATTTTATTTTGAAGTGTGACGTTTTTGGGCAGACTTTTTGTTATTTTGACGAAAATTCGAAATGTGCTGATCCTCAACCCTTTAAATACATAGGTCTTGATTTTGGGCATCCGTTTTGAGTCCGTCAGAATGTTACCACCTTGCTATGTGCTAAGTTTAGTGATTTTATCAAGACTATAATTTGTCCATAATCAAAGCCCATTTATCTTATTCCCTCTTTTCCTTTATCACACACAAGTCTTCCAAGTCGAAATATTTCTCTCCAACTTCCTTCTACCTTGCTTTCGCTTTTAAGTTAACCCACACTAACCGCAGAGATCTTTACAACGACAATCGCTAACCGCAGGCTCTTAACTGAGATCATTGTTCTAAACAATAGTCCTGTTACCAACGAAGCTGTAGTTCTACATCTTGGTAGTAAAGAAATATACAATTAAAAACTACATTTATCCTGAAAACAACTCGTATTTCAAAGATTTGAGCGAAAGAGTGAGAGGATTTGATTTTGAACTTGTCCTGTTTTTTTGATCTCAAAACAACACCTAAGTTTAGGTCGTGTTTAGCGCCAGCTGCCAAGAAAAGTGTCAGGCAAATGAACTCTCTAGAATCTGCGGAATCGGTCTTACTGAGACACTGCATGATTCGCTAGTCTCCTCGCGTTTACCAACGAGAATACACGTGTCTATTTTTACCTGGATAAACGCCAAGCACTTGGCGCTAAGCAATGTCATATCATTACAATGTAAAGCGACATTTCACGCCTTGGTTAATCTTTTCAATTCTGGTTCCCATAAGAACAGCCATCTAATGCTTCTTTTGTGGTGACATTACGGCCCTACTTAAGGTCTGTAACTGTATTTTATGACCTCAACGAGGACATATCGGAACAGGGTGCATGTTAAACCGCTTGACGTGAACGGAATTCATCAAGACGATATTGTCGGGTCAAATGTCCCCAAATTAGGTCATAAAAATTCTCTGAGGAGTTGGAAACACAATGTGCTCATTGTGCCCCAATAGACGTTATGTCTGGTTTTAGAAACGCACGTGATATCAAAACCGGTGTCGATACATTATCAGTTAATTTGTTTCTTGGCCTATTTCTTGGAAAGTAGGATTGTTATTGTTACAGAATAATCGTCACATTGGCCCGTTTGGCTCGATTTCAATTCACATTTCTCTAAGCGTATCGTCAAAGTATTTAGTAATCAGTCAAAAGGGAATTGTAAATATGCCAAAGAGCGATGTGGCGTATTGTCTAAAAGAGAACTTCGGTTTCTGAGATCGTCAGCACTCAAAAATAAAACGTATTTCTAAGAGGACGGAAAACGTTCAACTAAACAATCATACTTGAAAAATTGAGGCCTATTGTGACAGTTAAATGGTAAAAACAATATTTGTCAAGTCCATCCCGCACCCTAATTTCGTAACACACTATCAATCACAATTTGAATCATTTTGAAAGATATTGCTAATCCATTGTTTAATATGTTCGAAAAATTTGTCTGCTCAACAACGTAAGTTACGCAATGAATGTTGAACTGTCAAAATGAATGCCATTGCTATTGTTAGTGTGTTACGCAATTACCCCGCCGCCAGTCACAGAAGCTACAAATTTTTACTAATAATCTTCTCATATCTTCGCCGATGTGTGTGTTATCTCTCCCACACACAGACTCAAAGATATTTCATGCCGTGACTCATTTGACATTGTTTACAGTGTAGATATCATTATCGCCGCTAATTATGTTGGAGTTACTTTGTTTTTATAAATATTAACTCTTCATACACAAGAAACTTTAATTATATAACATTTTGATATCAAATGTTGGTGTAAACTGTTTTAATTCGATCTATTTTTGGGAGTAGACATTTTAAGATAATTCAAACTGGGTTTAGCTATAAAAATACACGTGCCGTTTTGTTATTCGGAATTATGATGCGTTATAGACTGAGATTTCGAGATCTGAATGCAAACTACGGTTGAAATTCAAACAAACAGAATTTATCAGCTTCGTTATAATGACAAGATCATCATATTTGAATGCTGAACACGTGCCTGCCAAAATAACGTTGAAATGTTTCTTGAGAGGTTGTCAGGTGTATCTTAAATGGACACTGGAGCCTGACCGTTAACAGCATCTTTATCAGCTTTTATTTTATCATTCTCAATATTATTATATTCCAAACTTCTCATTTATGAAGAGTATTTTTTATTCATTCAATGCGAGCTTCTCTTGACATGTCAAGGCTACTCAGAATAAACTTAACGCAGATAATATTTCTCCTTCCCACAAATAATTCAGAACGCGCAGACGATACCGTTACTTCGTCTGGTTCATACGAATATTTCGTAACAGTGATGTGTGCTTCGTGCTATATCAAATGGTTAATCTTATCGATGATAATAATCGTGTGTATGTAATACGACATTACTCGGCACTTCACATGCTCGTCTCTCCAGCTAACTAACTGTTGATGGAGGCTAGTACAAAAAAGAACCTGTTAAGTGGTTTAGTAGCTATTGAAATAGTGAATGAGGATGATGGCGTGTAGCATCCGGTTGTACATTAATGAAATTCTATTTCGATGGCGTGTTCTCTGAATATCTAGGGAGGTCAGTCTATGAGACCTAATAATTTTCCACAAATCATTATTTTATTAAGAGGAGCATTTTATAAGAATAGGGTTGTGGATGGATGAAAACAGAGGCAGGCCTAAGAAAAAGTTTAGAAAGGACTGTGTGAAATAGCCATGAAGGAAACATCGTGAGGAAACCGGCTTGCCCTAGAACCAAAAATTCGAAGACATGTGACATCTACTGACCCGCACTGGGCCCGCGTGGTGGTTTGTGGACTTGTGGTCCATTCCCTCTCACAGAGAGGAGGCCTGTATCCCAGCAGTGGGAACACTAAGGGCTAATTATGTGTGAAATATGGTATGGCCTATGGCAAGAAGAAAGCCAACACTGACGGAGACACAAAGAGTTTAGATTTAAACAAGTTAAGTTAGATGCAGTAGTATAATTAATTATACAGAAACAGGATAAGATACTCCATATTTCAAATACAGGAGACCAAAAAAGGATTTTTTTTTGTCCCTAAGTTGTTTTAACTATTGTCCAATAAATTGTTTCCAGCAGCATCCCCGATAACTAAAAATGAGTTTTTGCCTTGTATTACTTTCTAAGAGATACGACAAATTGTTTACTAGGTCACGATATCCATTATCTAGGTGGAACAGTATCACATTGCCCCATCAGCTGTGTGTTATCTCCGGCACAGTTTATCTCATCTATTTGCTTCCAGATAAGGTTACATGTGTACACAGATTGAGCTTAATTGATGCTGTAGATAACTTTTTTTGTTATTGTTTGTGTTGTAGGGATTGTGCTTTAACGTAAAATGGCGCTTGAGTTTTTTTTGTGGTCCAAAATGGAAAAATAAGGTTAGTTAGGAGGTTTTAAATATGTTTTTATTTTCCGCACTGTTAGTCACAAATTAGGCTGTCCATTGGCTATGACCATCGCGGATAGAACCTAGATGAGGCTGGCACAGGAGCGTGGGGATTGGCACAAGAACAGAGAGGCATGTGCTCAGCAGTGGGAGGACTCGGGCTGTGGATAATGATAATTGCCTACACACAAATACATGACATTCATTTGGCATACATTTCAGTCGCTCAAATAAATGATATAGTAGTAGTTGTGAAAATGTGTACTACATACTACAGTGATTATAAACAAACACAAATTCTGAAACGATTTGTTATGATAAACAACGCGAGACTGAAAATAGCGGATGTCAGGCGCCCGCTGCTTTCACAGTCACACATTCCGATACTGTCAATATTATTTTATTCTCGTTTTACATCGTTACTTATTCATGTCTGTAATATTTTATAGTTCCGCTGAACTGAATCTATACTAATATAATAAAACTGAAGTTTGTTTTTTGTTTGAACGCGCTAATCTCTGGAACTACCAGTCGGATTTGATAAATTCTATTTGCATTTGATAGCCCAGTTCTTGAGGAAGCTAAGGCGTGATTTAACATCACGCTATGACCCTTAGGATGCGAGCAAAAAGAAAAAAAATACTAAGCGAAAATGAAATAATACCGTAGGTGGGCGATGCGATGGGACGCGGTGGGCCTTGGACCAAAAAAAATCACGCGGACGAAGTCGCGAACAGAAGTTAGTAATAAAATAAAGTAATTGGAACTTCAGAACAGTTATGCTTTTTACGAGCACGTCGTTGTGTACCCCCGAATCCCTGACACAATCCTATTAATATCACCCCACATTCACAACTCGGCTGCTCCACCAGTGATTACACCATAACATGACGTCACTCTTGACTCATGGACAAGTGTAGGTTTTTAAGTGGCTCCGAATTAATTGTGTTCGCCGAATGCATTTGGAATCCGCCCAGAAATGTGAATCCTGTGACAGCGAAAACTGAAAAACAGTTATTAATGCAAGCAGCACAAACATAAAACTGTGGGAATAATAAATAAAGTCTCGTAAACCAGTTGAAGAGTATTTGCTTGACCCAAAATGGATGCTTCAGTTTTTGTGATGTTTGGAATTGCGAGACTGCGATCGCGCGCGGTCTTTTATTTAATCAAGCAACTAAGGGAACATTGTTGTGCCAACCTTCCTTATTTTATTTAGGGCTGTAATACAATTATATGTGAAAGATGTCGCTTGATTTGATGAACCAGTTATTGGTTAAAATGAAGACTCTTGTCGTTACTAACAATGAGGCAAAGGCCTCATAACTTTGCGTAGTAGACCCTCCCATATGGAAGTACCTATCACAGCTAAAATTAGCTTATGAATCTATGCATATACCCAGTTTAGCAATAAAAAATGCTACCATTAGTAAGCAAAATGATTCATTTTTATTAATATGAACTTAGCATAAGACGCTAAAACACTTTCATGCAGATGCAAAATGAACACAAATAATTCATGGCTGTTCTCACTGTACTACATTGAAACACGGGCAAAAAAGAATCGTGCACTTCCGCAGCAAAAAATCCATGAGCTATTGAGCTTCCACCAATTATATATAATGACTTCTTCAAAGCAAAACCCTTTATCGACTACCGTTAGTCTGTCAGCCCCGCCATGACGCCATAGTCTACAAATTAAGTCCCTCATAACAAATTCTCGATGCTCACCTATTAACTCGCCACATGGCTGTCATAACGGAGAGACGTTTCCTCCTTAGGCACTGTTAGTCCGTCGGATCCAGTTAATTGAATATAGTTAACCCTGCGAGTGCTGTTGTAAATGGAACTTGATTAACTGTCTACTGACGAGCTGAGGAAGGGTTGGGCTGTGTTTAGAGAGACTTTGCAAGTATAATGTGATCTTAGACAGGTTCAGTATTTATTAGATGGCTATATTTGGGAATGTGGCGTAATTGTGGGCTTCATTTAAACTTGCTTGCTTGTTTGGGTCGTGATGCAAGTTTCTGTGAAGATTTCTATCGTAATTTGCAAAGTTGGGACTCGTTATGCTGCAGAAAATTTTTCTAGGCTTCTGAATGAAAGTTGCTTCAGGAAGCATCCTGCTTCCCTGCAAAACTTTCCGCAGACAATGCATTGTGTGTACCCTTTCCATTATTATCGTACGTAACATTTTAATGGAGTTTTGAGTAAATATCTGCTTCGTTTATACGAATCATATCATGTAGACAGTTCCGTGGTTGATTTGTTTCAGCTGTCAGATTTGTTAACTTGGGCATCCCGAGCTGTCAGGGGAATTGAAACAAACTAAGGTGTTCCGTGCCCAAACTGTTACAATGAGACGAGTTATGTATGTAGTTAGTTCATCTACCTATACGTAGGGTTGACAGATACAGGAAATGTGGAGTCTGTTTTGAGGACTTAGAATTTCGCCTGTTTAGGTTCTTATGGTATCTCAATTTCCTATTAGGCACTTTCACTGTGTGAGTGACACTTACGTGAATATTATTTTATACGTTCTGGTTTGTGACATTATGCCGATGGCCTTGCCCTTGATGCCCTTATAATTTCGAATATTTTACCATCTTTAATCGCCATAATTCTTAGCGTTTTTGAAATTTCTCCGCCATCGACATAAATATTATCCTCAATCATCAATCCAAGTTAAACAAACGGATATAACCACTTCAACTC
This sequence comes from Apamea epomidion, assembly GCA_947507525.1. NCBI lineage: Eukaryota > Metazoa > Arthropoda > Insecta > Lepidoptera > Noctuidae > Apamea > Apamea epomidion. The sequence continues at coordinate 16,867,982 of OX382246.1, read as the reverse complement.
TGACCTTCACAGTACGCAAATGTAGTGCCTGATCATGACTGACATCCATCCGATCGTCAAAATCTCTCATCCCTAACAATTACTCGCCTACGCTTTCGGCTCGTTTAGCTGCGTGGGCGCCGGTCTAGCCCGGCTAGATTACAGTTTACGTTGCCAACTCATCGTTGTATAATCCATGGTACCGTTTCCATGGCAACGGTTGTTTATACGATCTGTGCAATTTTGTGGGGAATCTGTTTGGTTTTTCAATATTTGTGAAAACATTATTCATCCAAAAATTGGCAGAATTTGTACCGCATTGCAACGCGTGCAGCATTAGGGAATCATTGGCGAATTTACCGTTTCTGATAAATTAATGTATCACGATTTTATCAGATAATGTTATAATAACAACTAGAAATGCCGTCATTAATTAAAGAAACGGAAATACTAATGACTATTCGTGATTGAGCAGCACAAATACTTCGCAAGGGATCTCGATGCCCATCCACAAACCTACCGCGGAAAACGTAGCTTAACCTTCGAACACGTGGTGCTGATATTATTTAGCCACGAGCCCTATTTTTATATTAGCTAATGGTGGACAATAATTCTACGGTATATTTGCTTGGGTGTGGTACCCGTACAGGACCAATCAAACGTGGTCCTTGCTTGAGATTGACATTTTTGTGTTTAGTGGTCTTTATTATAACTTCAGTAAGACAAGATGTTGCCTATATTAAATCCAATGAAGCAGCTTTATAAACTTGTTTGCCATGTAACAAAATATAATCATTTTCTATATTTAAAACATTGCCACACTCGTCCAGCTCGAAGCCTTTGCTGACGTCATCATTCTATAGTGTATTAATGCTAAAAATAAGGTTGTCTGTATCTGCCATATCTAGTGTTTTGACAGGTTCCTTTGAAAATATTACTGCACAAATAATAAGTAAGGTCATCGACGCCGTAAAGTAATAAATGATCTTGACCCTGGATCACTTAAAACTTAAATGAACTAGAGGCGTACCATATACTCTAAATTGCAGGACTATGTTAGGCGAAAACTGAAACATGTGAAGTGTTATACAATCTCGTACCATGTGCGCACCACCTGTTTGGTAACAGTCACCTTGACCTACCCTGTACATCAGCTGTCCTACAAATGATTATGGTATAGCTCCCTGTTGTCTTCAACTTGAGAGAAAAGCTTCTGTAATCCGGTCCTTTGTTTCAAGAAAGTGGCAGTGTCGAGTGTTGTACATAGTACCGGTAACGACCTCACGTTTCGCAGCGGTTACCTCATCATGAGGTCACTGCAGCCTGCAACGGCCATCATTAGGTGCCAGTGCCACGTAATGCAGTTACAGACCTGGCTTATTAAGGATATTTGTCACGTTCTCCGTATTTCATAGCTGTATACTTATATCTTTGCTTTACGATGAGTTGTGTATACTTATATTATAAACAAGTAAAATTTGTGAGTTTATAATGTAGCGGTTGCGGTAATCTTCGGAACTGCTGACCTGATTCCGTAAATTATAACACTAATGGGAAGCTACAGTATTGCGAGTGTCATAGGTTATATTTAAGTGAAAACAAGAAATTTCACGCGGATAACGTCGCAGGCAGAAGCGAGTCTTCAGTATTAAATTCTTCATTGTGTAAGGGTGTTACTTTGAAAAGTAATGGTTTCGTTAACGACTTCATGTTTTGCTGTGGTTACCTCATGCAGTGAGGTCATTTCACAGTACTAGGTATAACGCAGTTTTTCAGTTATCATATTTGCTGTTGTAGTTTCTATTTTCCCTAACAACCTTTTGGCAAATCATTCCACTAGCTGGCATGCTAATAAATTATGTTTACAGTCTTCACTAATAAGTTATTTAAAATGCAAAGTCCACGTTCGTAAAAAGTTATTTACGACTACCAGGACTTCAAAGCATGTATGTAAGTGTAACATAATATGCGGCAAGTTTTACGATCTCCTAACAGTTTCTGTCTGGTCACGACCAAGACGTAGTGCACTTATTGCATGTCGATAAAAGTGCTCAGTGTCGCCTTGACATTGTTTAGCGTATAGTAAATTACTAAGCTGTCTGTTTGCTTGATAAAATATAAATGTTTGTTTAAATATTAACCTCTTAGGGCTCTTAGGCATATGCGGTCTATGCTTTAAATGTCTCTCGTGCTTAGCTTGTGGCTAGGATTCGTGTTAATTTTGCATACTCAATGTTCTTGCTTTGTTAAACGACTTTGATCTTCCGCAGTTCTAAGAACAACCAAATTTAGGACGAAATTGGTTTGTTGCTGCTCTAGAAACTGAGCCTTCTCAAGAATTATGATCGTAAAATCTCAGCTTTCTAGTTTGATGAGTCACAAACTATCTTATTCGATGGTAATGACCCATCAGCGTTATTAGAGGCATGTACTTCCTACGAACGCATGCTATATCGCCAAGTAAGGACCCTACCGGTTCTTGCCGGATGCGGGCGTGATATCGCCGCGCCAAGTTCGACGAACTGGCGATAGAAGTTAATTATATCATAATAATCTCGATGAGTTGGTTGTGATGAACAATTTTGCTCGATTTGTTCTGTCGTGGGAGAAATTCTGGCATTGGCACTGTACGTCGAACTGTCGCAATGTGGCTATAGCAGTCTTGGTCGTAGTAATCATTTAGTTCTTCTTTTATTTTTGCAATGATTTATGATCCTAATACTGTAGCCAAATACCTGAGCTTAAAAATTAGCACACGAATGCACACAAATTCCGGACCTGTAATTTTATCTGGTAAACTGATCTTGCGGAGTCGCATACCGAATAAAGATCCTTTTCAAAGTATAAGAACTGAAACGAACTATCTCCTAAATCTCATCAGCCACTTTAATTAAACAAAAAGTTAGTAACACTTATCAGATATCGATATTATCGGTAAAATAATCTATGGAATAAATCGTAAATCAATTTTTTCATCAGTTCTAGACTTTCTAATATCGGTAATTTAGCGTCCACGTTAAAAGCTGGCACCGTTAGAGATTGGCTTCGCCGATATAACTAGATAGCTACGAGTTAGGGAGCTTTTAGACTGGGCTTGTTATTCTTGGCGTTTTGTGGGCTTGTAATGGATGAAAAGAAAAATGTTTACATACTATTTGTTAATCTTACGGTGATAATTGTCACAACAGAAGGTTGCTTATTCTTCACATTTCCGACAAAACAGTTCTTGAGCGCTGTCTACTTTTGAGCTACGATTTTTCTTCTAATATTATTATCAGTGTTCAAATCCCCTTCTTAGCGTCACATCTACAATATGTAGGTGATCTAGCCTCATCAGTACAACGGACCCGATCTGCAGAACCGGTCCTGCACTTATCTACGGTCTTGTCACGTGGAATCTATCTGCAAATGATTACTTACGAAATTAATTATTTTTAATCATCGGTCTCATAATTTTGAAGTCTGCGTCGACGGTTTCTTATCTGGTTAAGATTTTCGCATTCTTAAGAACGATGAGGGAAAGTGTACTTCGTAACAAAGTTATTGACTTTGTTACGAAGTACACTTTCCCTCATCGTTGGCTCTAGTGACTCTAGAAACACTTTAAGTTGGATCCTTCTTCCTTTTCCAATGCGAAACGTGTAACATAAAACGACGCTTATCAGCGCTAGTCATACAATAGAATGCATTATGAATTTTCTCGTTAACGAGCACAACACAGGTCAATTACTCCGACAGATGATAAATTGCTTCCAATCAGTGATTGAAAGAATCATATTTCTGATCTACCATCATTATAATTGGATGACTCTTGACTTGGCACTTGATTGTCAGACCCTTGATTTATTTTAATGACCTTCTTTTACTTGAATCACAATTGATTCAAGTAAAAGAAGGTCATTAAAATCGATAAAGAAATTGCAAACACCGCAGAAAATTGTGATAAAATCAATATTTTATCACAATTTTCTGCGGTGTTTGCAATTTCTTTGCACGCAGAATTGCTATATTGCAAACCTTTTACAATAAAACTATCTGTTTATCTCTCAACATCAAAATCTTTGCCTTTCCGAACCATTGCCTGCAAACGCTCTTGGTACGTAACCATAAAAAACGAAACCGGTCTCAGCCCGTGCCCCGTATATTTAATGGCGTGATGTCACCGTTTTGGTCACAGTCCTATAACCCGACCGATTTTAAACATACTTTCGGTCTTAGTGTTTAAAATTACGTCACCAGACTGGACTGTTAATATCCACTGACGAAAATGGTCCTTTGGTCCGAGAAAGACCCATAAGAATATTATTGTCAAAATATCATTACTAATCATCAAGCCAATCGATTCGTTATCGATGTTTTTATTTTTCTAACAAAGCGTTACGCGATGCTTCTGCCCTTTATCTAGCTACTCGTATTATCTTTAAATTGGCTTGTATAGACTGACAACAAAGAAAAGATACCATATTCTTTAGGCGAAAGAACCATGCATGCAAGCATGAAACTCCTAAAGCCGCCAAACACGTTTTCAATTTGGTCGCATATTAACATTTTGAATGGCAACTTTTATAAGGAATTTCGCTTATTTTTTTGCGTGTGGACATGTTGACTGTATAATGTGGATGTGTGTCCATTTAAGGTGGTTTCATTTAACGTGGAAGATGTAAGTTGACGGCACTTTAATGAGTGGCAGGTTCTAGATGCATTCTAGTATGGCAGCTATGTGTTGGCATTTTATCGATAATCTGTAGGGTGGTGTTGAAGATTGTAGATTTTTAAGGGAAAACTTCTTCAGCCGCTTTTTGCGCTCTGTCCGTCAAACTCGGGTCGGTGACGCTGAATCGGGTATACTAGGCCCCAGTCGCAAGTTTTCGCTTTTATTGTGTGGTGATAAGAGCACACCCTCTCTGTTTGGTAGGAGGAATGAAATACATGTGTTTTCCAAAGTCGTGTTTGCTGTTCCGTCCTCTGTGGCACATTATTAAAGTTAAATTCGCAGTTCACTGAACTCTTTTTCGGCTAAAAATAAACTCCCCTTAGCCTATGTTTTTCGGGGTGGTAAACAGAAGTAGGTTTGGCGAGGTCGGCGGTTCCCTCGAGAGTCTAGTTACAGTGAATATGCTCTGGCTCTTTTTCAGCAGTCGAACAAATTTTATAGTGACGCTTCAGTCGTAATATTTTAAATATTATTGTTCTTTTTTGTTTAGCGAATATAAGACCGATCGTTTATCGAGGTGACTAATGAGCGTAGTACTTAAACGAAGCAAAAGGAATATGTGCGGATCGTAGCAGGTGGCATTCGGTAGCTTCTACCTCCCCCCATGGGGAGAAGGCGACAGTTTGAAGTATGTAAGACCTCACACCACTTGAAACATTTGGCTGTTTGTATATGTGAGGAAACTATGTATATTTGCGAACTTTTTATAATAGGAAAGAAAGAGCGGGAGAATGGTCTTCAACGGTCATCAAACGCTCATATGAGACAGTCGCTATTCACTCACGTTCATCCGGACAGTCATAATTAAATAAAATCACATTATATTAACGTAGTTCATATTCCACGCTGCGTGCCCAGATAAGACGTGTATATGAATTACCCATTGTTGTGGTGATATTGTGATAATCAATTTGAATATCTGTGCTTGTCACTGTGGCGAGAGCTTTGTGACTGTCATGGGCGGTATGTTTGTCAGCCATGATATAAAAAAAAGAAGTAACATACATCCATACATAAATATCGCCTATTGCCCATAAGATAGGCAGAAACTACAGATCGTCATCTGCTACGATTCTTACATACTCCTTTTGCTTCGTTTACGTTCGTACATCTGCACCCTAATTGCGTAACACACTTTCAATCAGAATAATTTGGAGGATATTGCTACTCCATTGCTTCATAGGTTTGAAAAATTCGTCTGGACAACAACGTAAATAAGGCAATGAACTTGCGTGAACTGTCAAAATGAAATCCATTGCGATCAATAGAATAGAATAGAATAGAAAACTTTTATTTCGGACAGGAGTCCATAGTAACAAAAAAAAAAGTCAACAATCAATCGGTCAATTGTCATTTTATGCGAGTTACGCAAATACCCCGCTTGTTATACACGCACGCCTTGGTTGGTTGTTGGTTAAAAGTAATAAAACTTTTTTAAACTAGCTTTTATTAAAATTCTGCTGTATGATTCGCTATCAAACCTGGATGTGTTCATAGAAAACAAGACAGTACCGCAACTGTTAAAAATGCACCCTGTTGACCTTTTACGGTTCAACTTAATAGGCCAAGTGAAAGTTATCCAAAATAAGCTTACAGGTCTTAACAGACTTACAACTTACCTAGTTAAACTAACTTGCATACTTGCGTGTCATTGCAAGCTACTGGTACTTGTAGTTCCCAACTTAAGGCTTCGTGTACATGACGCCGGAGTTGCATCGGGCGCTGGACAGCAAGTTTGTGTATACGAATGAATAATTATGGTGTATGCGCGAGAACCGCGTGGGCACCGCATTGATGCGATATTCATTCGTCTACACAAACTTGCGGTCCGGCGCCGGTGTGGCTCCGGCGTCATGACAGGAAGTCTTATGGTGCAGTTTCAAGTCTTAGCCAAAAACGCCTCGTTCACAAAACATTAATTACACGTAAAGCGGCTTCCTTTGACCAATCTACTTCTTGAATGAATCAACGAGATCACTCATGCCAGGGCATTACTACAGTCAATTGGGGACTACGTTGATTGATCTCACGAGTTTTCTAGCTCCATTGTTCTATCGTAGACCAGGCGACTAAGTAGCTATTGTATGTGCAGTTCTTGTTTGCCCATCATAATTCATAAGTCCTCTTTAACAAAAAGTGAATAAGAAAGACGTTATTCGACGATTTTTTAATTTTAGATATAACATATATCTCACATTGGTAAAATTAGCCCTAAGAGAGCTAGATTGTACTTTTATTTGACTGTTCTGTTTTTCATTGTCTGTTTATATATGTGTGTACAAAAATGCTAAATATTTTTTTTTTAAATGTGAATAAAGTATCACCAACTGTGACTCGAAAGAAAAATCATACGTGACTGTTATTATGATGAATGCATGTAACACAAAAAATAAAATTACGTTTAAAAATGCCAACGTCCAACATGTACCTATCGAAAGGACCAAACATTATGGAGTCCTTTGATACATGTTTGGAGTTCTTAATTGGAACACCTTTCTTAATATTGCATTCAAGTTTCGATGAATGCGTGGGACTTGATCGCAGCTCAATTTCAACTATTCCATTAAAGCCAGTCAAAACTAAGAATAATGAATAACACCAGCTTTTTGCTGCCATACCTCAATGGTAAGTAGTAATTAAACATTTAGCAATTGTTAAACTAAACGAGCCGGCCTTCGTGGTTACCGCACCGAAATAACAATACCAATATAATGAGTGACTACGACCGCAAACTTTAAATATAACGCGTGATGAAACACGTGGGTTATTAATAACATATTATAGTTAAATATATTTTAGAGTTATGGGCTGACCGTGAATATCGTTGTGTAAGTTAACGAGGAAACAAAATGCAGTGAAAATAAAACTGTGGGTCATCTGGTTAAGGCGGGTTTATCCGAATAGAAAAGGACAACTATAGTTAAAACGCTACAAATGAATGCTAGCAAAAATAAAGGTGTGGATCACCTAGCTAGGTGTTTATCCATATCAAAAAGGATACCTTTGGATAAAATAGCCTTTAAACCGCAAAAATCATGTAGGACCAATTCCTTAATTGTAATTTTGGTGTTGTCCATGGTCTTCGTTGATGCACATGGTTGTCCAAACGTATGTCTACTGCCGAACATGGGCCTCCTCCTTAAACAAAACAATGAATGGTCCTTGGTGATGCCAAAACAATGTCTGGCTGACGAATTCTTACATAATATTTTATCAATGCACAGGTTGATGAGGCTTGCCCAATAGAATTTGTGCTTGATGCAACTTCAGAGCAGTGGTGGCCCAGTGGTAACGGTAACACTTACATGTCATGGGTTCGAACCCAGGCAGGCGCTTTACTTCGTGTAATTTCATCACTACTACTCACAAAAGGAAGGTGAAGGAAAACATCATGAGGAAACCGGCATGTCCTAAAACCAAACATTCGATGACATGTGACATCTACCAACCCGCACTGGGTCCGCATGATAGATTACAGCCCACTCCCTCGAAGAGAGGAGGTCTGTGTCCCAGCAGTGGGAACATTATAGGCTGACTATGCAACTTCAGTAGGTACCTATCATTAAATGCATTCTCTGCTCCACTGACTTTGCGCAACCGTTAAAAATCATAACGACTTATAAAATATGAATATAGGAATTCAAATAAATAAAATATTTAACAACTTGGTATCGTGCAACACACATTGCGAAATATCCTCACGCCACGTCCTCACATCATAAGCATTGCGTCATTTCCTGTACACACGCGAATGTTGGCATTCTTGCATAGTAATCTTACGTGCAGTTGGCACTACGGAGGCAGATTAAGGATAAATTCTAAGTGTAATTTGGTGTTATGTCCGGCTGTCACGAAATATTGAGAAAAGTCTAACGTTATTAAACAAGGATAGTCATGGTACTTATCTATTACCTTACTTTAGGCTTACCAACTAAATATTTACATACACAGCGTTAACCTACAATTTAATTATAGATCTCGCATGTATCTAAATTATAGGAAAGTACGGCACTATTAATTTGTGTATTTGCAATGAATAGTGGTCTACACAAGTCAATAAACATTTTGACACTAACTTTAAAGTAGTCCAAAGGTTTATTTGACTTGACGGGGCCCGACAGGGCCGAAGCCTGCCGGGGTAGCGGGATCGTCCGAAAGGGTTACCGCTGCCCTGGTACATAAAGGGCTAAGGAAGGAACACGGGTGGGTTTTAGTCAGTAAGAGTCTGACACTCCCTTCTGCTCCACCCAGAGCGGGAGGGGTCATTTGATGATTTCCTAACCTGAAAAAAAAAAAAAAAAGGTTTATTTGACTACCTATTGAAACCTTTCTTCACCCTCACAATCACACTTCAAAAAAACGGTCCTTGGTTCCCATGGATCCCTAGTTGGTTCCCGTTGGTCTATGGTTACTAATGTTTTCTTCTCGTCTTTTTCTATCGCACCTATGATTTTTCCATCACTCCTGGACAGCAGATCGTTCTAGATTTTCACAGGAATTTATGTAGTCCATAGTAGTGTAAGGTGCTCGATAATAGCCATGTTTACTTAACAACTCAGTGACCCAGTAATATTGGGAGTGCCATTACGTATCTTATCGGTGACTTTCGTTTTAAAAGGGATTTAGTAGTGAAGAATTAAACGATAAAGTCTGATAAGTTACATCTATTCTTGTAATTTTTGAGATAGGGACAAGTTATTATGTAATCAACAGAATTTGAAAAGAAAGAGTCATAAATTGAAGTGAAACATAATACTATCGTACGTGCAAAAAGATCTAAAATCCTTATTTCGGACCAAATGGTCAGCCATATCGGCTAATCACCTGAACTGCACTCATATTCCTTATGTTTTATGTCTCAAGTTGAATGGTTATTTATGTGGTGGTCCTTAGAATTTTATCAGAAAACGTCCGCATGCATGTTAACCCTGACCCAAGCAAGACTTCGCATCTCCATATCTTAGATCCAGGTCATACCAATCCTAATTTTCTTCAATTTCATGCTGTGCTAGGCAGGCACAACTCAAATACCACGTCCATTCAATGTAAAGTGGCTTGTTGCCCTACAAACAAAACACCAGATGGCACGCATTCCACTGTAATAGCCGCAGGGCAGATATAAATACAGTGACCAGCAGGGAAATGACGTCAGTTGATTATGAAACTCTTTTATAAGCGTTTACGTACCGAAATACCAGGAGATCAGTTGCTAGGGAGGGCACGGGAGAAGGGATCGTGTTCTGTGGAATGTTTGGATCTACGGTTTCATAGATGATGCAAAAGTAGGACCTGACTTAGCCCGCTTAAGTCACGTCAAAACGGAGACAACGGACAGAGATAAGTATTCAATACTGATAAGCAGCAAAGGCTTGCTAAGGGCTGAGGCACTCACCGAAGTACCAGGAGACTAGGAGCGGTGTGGACTTGCCAGGGAGGGAACGTGCGTAAGGATCATGTTCTGTGGAATGGTTAGCTCTAATGCGAATCTACCTGACTTTTAGACCGCATGAGTCGGGAAAGACTTCGACAGATGTCGGGTCAGCGTCTTTGGCCTGCTAAGTGTTAAGGCACTCTTGTTTGGTCTATTCCAGCATGGTCTTCAGGCTTCTTGGGTGAGGCGATGTGATTTTTTATAGTGGTGAAAGAGACCCGAATTTATTGTATATACTCGTAATGTAGTTAATGTGGGCCTTGAAGTACTTCGAGCTGTTAAACAATACAGACTGCGTGGCTCTCGTCTGATATAATTGTACCACATAATAAACGTTTGTCTGCCCGTCCACTCGAGCTAAATCAATGAAAGCTGATGAATGAAAATACCGATAATTCATTCATGAAGACAACAATAACGCCACAACAGCTATAGTCTGTACACAGTTCATACAGTAAAACAAAAGTATGTTGGAATTCCGTGCATTATAAATACGTTGATCTAGTGGTCGCAAGTACTACCGCTGAGCATGAGGTCTTGGGTGAAGGACGGACGTTTTGGAGGACTGTCTTATGTAATTTTGTCGTTCGGAAAGTGCTGACTCTAAGCCTAATTTGAATAAATTACTTTTGATTTTGAAAGGTTATTGGGCTTTCCATCTGGAATTTCTCAGTAGGAGCTCGGAGTCTGGATGTGTGCCCGGTTGATGGCAATAAGCTCGCCCCCTATTCCATGGGACTTAAACATGTAGGTTTCACTCCTACCACATACCTAGTACAGAAATACGCCAAGTAGCGCTGCTCAGAAGTCAACTTTCTGTCATGGCTGAGAGATACGTCTATTAATTTTCTTCAGTAATTTGAATTAATATTATTATTGTTGTTTTGTGATCTCGTCCTATCTATTGTGTTTCTTCTGTCTTACTCCTTCTGTGTCTATATTCATATCGTGCTGTGTACCTACGGACATTATAATATATATTTTCATAACTTCTACATTGACTTTTGTTTCTTGTTCCCGTACATTTCCTACTTGAGTTAAAAACATAAAAAGCGAAATGTGGGTGTACTATAGGTACACCCCTGCCTAACCCTCCGGGGAATACAGACATGATGTTATGTTATAAATTACTTTGTCCCAAATCACGGTCTGCCAAGTCAGTGGCGCTACGTAAACGATTGTACTCCGACCTCCTATTCTTAGCTCACATACTAGGCCAATTATTTGGACACCCTTTCTCTAAGCATACAATTAGACAGCACGTCTGTCTGTACTGCAATCTGTGGTGTAACTTTCATGTTTTTTTTTTGCACCATTCGTTCCGCCGTTTATGAAGTATTGAAGTGATAGTTGTTATTGTAAAGAAACCGCAAAGAAATATGGCGTAATCGTTTGAAAATGTGTTTTTAAATATCTCAGTACGTGCACGCAGCTTGTAATGGTATTCTGTTATACAATAACTTTTGGTCCTTACGAACATTTTGGTCCTTCGATTATAGGTGCAGCTTGTTTGTTTTTCATTCATAAACCGCTATAACTAACTAGCTTCTGCCCGCGACTTCGTCCGCGTGAATCTTGTTCCCCCGTCCCTCTTCGTCGCATCGCATCGCCTGCCCGCGCTATTACTTCGTTTTCGCTTAGCGTTCATTCGGACTTTTCTTCTTGTTGCTCGGCTCCTCAGGGTCGTAGCGTGATGTAACTTGCAACAGCCTTTTAACCTTCGTCAAGAATTGGGCTGTCAAATTGGAAAATTATTTCCAGATAGTTCCAGAGATTAATAGTAATAATTTATTTTCAGAAAATTCAATTCCATTAAATACTTACCTACAATAAATTACATTAAATTGATATAAAAATGACACATAAACAATAAAATAATACTCAAACATTAAAAACAAATTAAATTAAAATACAGGATTAAAGAAGAATTACATTATATTTGAATTGAACACTATATTAGATTAGATTAGTGCCTTAAAACGGTTATATAACAAATAATGTTCGTACAGAACTAGAATTCATACAACTTTGGTCAGTAAATACCTACACCTACTATAAATATTTATATGTATCCAAGTGGTAAACCCAATCATAGAGAGGAAATGATATGATAATATAGACACAATCGCGTATAATTTGCGCTAAGAATGGCGATAATTATCGTCACCTGTCAGGCGTGAGCTGTCAATACATACAGTGCTTATGTATGTTATCCATAATGTTATGTTTATCTTAGCTTTTTTCAAGTTGTAAAAAGTATTAATTTATGTTGTTAGTAAATGGTGTTATGGTAGAGGGGCTAGTGGCTATATAATAACAGCTGCACGGATCGATCGAAGCTAAAGCTACGCTTGCAGCAGTTCGTGGATGAGTGACAATCCATTACACATCGATACTCCTACGTGCTTAGGTAAGCACGTTAAGCCTTTAGTGCCGGCAGTCATTCGAAGATCTTTGACAGTTGTTACGGGTAATCAGAAGCTCGAAAGTCTGGGCAACCAGTCTAAGGGGTGTCGTGTTACCCAGTGAGTCGGAGTTGCGGAGGTCAGATAGGTGAAGGTCCAAGTGAAATACTGGTATTCAGCTGCTTGTCTGTCTTTAAGATACAGCCAAGGATTATTATCGATGTGCGAAGATATCATTCAATGAAAGGGTCAAGCAAGGATTTAGCATCTCCACATGTTTCTCAAGTGATTTCAATATCATTGAAAGTTTCTATTTAAATAGCCTGCGCCGATTTAAAAGTTTATCAGTTGATCACCGCTTGAATTCGGTATTAGACCGTAAAGATCTCTGCTTAACCTGCGCTTCCTAATTACCGTTTCAATGAATGATTAACAGTACATGAATTTTAAAGATACCACCCATAGTTCTCTAGTTTCTGCCAGTACTTAGTCTTAGCAGTGACGTGATGGTTCAAATTGAAACTTCACTTAACCAAGTGGAAGACTGTCTTCTAAAATAGTAAACGGGCGCCGTGAGTATGGACTTGTCATTTCCTAGCGGCCACGGCCCCACGGGGAATTTTAATTTTTGAATCGTTAACTATGGACACGTGCGTCTTCTACATCGTTCTCACATGTATAATTTCTACATCATTTGTAACAATATTTTGATTTAAAATAGTGTCTGTAGAGTTTCTCGTCCGTTCTTCTCCATAGGTACCAATTAAGTTTTGCAATAAGCAAGCTACATCCTTCAGACTGACTCAACTAAGAAAATAACAAAAAAGTCTGTATGTTTTATATCTTTTCTGTAAATCTAAAGTGCCTGTAATATAATTATTTTACCTAATTGAAATTAATGCAATGAGTTTGAGATAGATGAGGAAAAAGACTGACGCAGTAGAACAAAGACTACATGTACTTAGATATACACTGCGCAGAATCTCTTTAAATAATAAATTGTGTTACCCACATACTATAAGATACTAGTCTGCATTCCAGTGCAGTGTAAAGATTTTGATCAAGTTTGTAATATTTCACCGACTACCCTACATCACCCTGTTTACAGTCCAACAATTTTAAAGTTCACAACCTCGCGTCACTGCTGAAAGGAAAACCGGTCAAGCGTGAGCTGAGCGTTAACGTTCACACTATGAACAAGCAATATATTCTTAGATTATTTACTATTCGTGTAGTAAATAGTTTATGGTAGTGAGGAAATTCTGAATACTTTGACACCTACGTCAGGATCTATTTTTCATTTGACTAATATTATGAATCATGCAGTCAGGTTTTTTTTAAAAGAAGAATGGATGAAAACACATTTATTTAGCACAGACTAAAAGACGCAATACATGCATCAGATAAAAACATAAAAAATGAAAAAATCCAATGTAAGAAATTAGCAGGAAAGTGGGCATTACGGCTGCGCCAAAAAGACCCAGTTCAGCAAAAATGTCAGACTACTAGGACACTGTCCTTTCAGTTTTCAACCAAGCATTGGTCTGTGTTCCATTATAATTTATCAAACTTCAGAACCTGATTTTAGAAGTGGGTTCACGTCTAAAGTGGATCCCGAACATGCAAATATTCGTTTGCCAGTCTGGTATTTAGTGGCAGTATTGTCACTTTTACTACTTGCCAAAGAAAACCAACAACTGACATTTTTTTAACCAACTTACTTTGTAACTAACGTAAACAATGTTCACGATTTCGTCGTTCAATTTGCTTGAAAATCTCTCAGCTGACGTAACAAAAAAGAAAAATGCGTATCGTTCCTGCTGTGCGCGTGAGTTTTGGCAACAATGTCGTTATTTCTACTTTGTTTGCGTGTTTAGATCACTGTTCACTGCCAGGCGAGCGACTGTCCAATAGATTCTTTGTCTACGCGAATTCGTGATTGTTTTGATTTCTTTTGCTTATTATTGTGGTGGGAATGTTGCGCGTCAGGGGCCTCAAGTCTGCTATTACGCTTAGTCGACACATACAATACGCGTTTTGGTGCGATAGACATATTATTCCTAAGCAAATATAAATTTAGAAACGATATAATTAAAATTCTAAAGGATCGGCAGTAGGCTCCATAGGTTTCACGCAATATACGTATCATTATTGATAGGCTAGGGAGCTGCATGATAAATCACGCATGATATATATACAGGCTGATTTTTTAAAGACCAGCCAAATTTAAGGATGTGGTACAGACCATCAAACTGAACAACTTTCTCCATGGAACCAACATCGTAATCGCGAATAAAAATTCAGCCGTCCCATACATTTAGGTCGAGTAGGTATTGAAGTTTTCTATGGGACAGTTGATAAAATTTTCGCGATTACGCTATTTTTCCCATGGAGAAAGTTGTTCAGTTAGATGGTCTGTACGACATCCTTAAATTTGGCTGGTCTTTAAAAAATCACCCTGTATATACAAGCTGTTGTTTTGCATCCTCGTCAAATTTCAGGAGGCTGTTATGAAATACATAAATAATCAGATAAAATTACGATCCCTGGTAAATAATGAATACATACTTGTTTTTTTAGTTATTTAAGTTTGACAGTATTTCAGAATACACCACTTTGAAAGACCAGAATCGCGTTATGGTATCGTGTAACCGACCGCGTTTTTATGTGTGTAAAAGGGCAGTTACAGTGCGGTCTCACACAGACCGCGTTTGAAAATGCGTGTCCCACACATGCCGATTTCCGAAAATTAGAAAAAAAAAGCTACTTATTTTATTATTGATTCGTGTCGAGAATCAGTAGCATAGTTACCTCCTTGAATTTGATGAGGATGCAAAACGACACCTTGTATATATTTATAAAATATTGTTTATATTTTTTCTTTTAACTTCTATTTCATTGAGTTAGCCCTGCTACAGTTAAAGTCTGCTAACAGCTTGTTTTTTTATTATATAATATAGTAATTTGTGGAAAATGTTGTGGGTAGTATATTTGTTAAGTTTAATTTTAAGACAACACTGTTTATACCTACTTAATATACTACAGTTTGTTTTCCCAAATGTAATAAATAAATAAATAAACAATAGTGTCAGAATGGTCTATCATGGATTTCATAATTGCTGATTTTGACAACTTTGGTATTCTACTAATATAATGGCGTCATTATGACTTTCCAGTGGTCAACCACTGACACTCCATTGAAAGAAATGGCATAGAATGGTAATCTCGTACACAATGACAAATGAATGACTGACTTAGGCGGTAATCGGCAAAAATTTTGACAGTTCCTTTGATCAGTGACCTACCATTAGAACGTCATTCTGCAGTCATTGCTTTAAATTCGTTACGACGAGTATCGTGTTTGTGGAAAATGACAGTGTATTCACTACGAGCAAATATTCTCGAGCTAGCCAACGCAGTGGATGCTAGAGAAAGAAGATGGGCGGAATGCAGAAGACGTCGTCGAGCTCGTCGCTTGACGAGAATGAACACGAATCCCTTTATTGATATTCCCGAGGCGGAATTTGTAAAAACGTTTCGCCTTGGAAAGGACTCAGTAAGCGGGTTAATTGAAGAACTCATTCTCCTTATGGCCACACCGCGTCGAAACAATAGCGTTCATTTTATATTGCATAGGTACCTAATTATACTGTATTTAGGCACTTACTGTGCGCCACTCTGCCGGCGTTTTATTGGGGCAGTCCACCGATACCGAATTTAAAATTTGGGCGCACGCCGTCCAATATCGTTTCGATAAACTTCGCCCTTCATAGGTGTGGCTGCAGTGGCCAAGCGCCAGGTCTTGGTGGTTTTCAAAATAATCAATTAGAGCCGAAATTTGCTCAATTAGCACCATTTTAGATACAAACAAAAATCTAATTGAAACACTCGAATGAAAATAAATACAAAACACCGGCCGCTAGAAATAAAAACAAATAAACGTCAGTAAGCAGTATTGTCACATTTGACTTTGACAGCTCAACAGATAAAATATTATTGAGTTGTGTAGTTTCACATTTATTCGCGTTACACTTATAGGAGTTGTTTCATTTTTGGCTAGCACTTGTACTCAATATATCAAAAACGGGGAAAAATACCCTGAATTTAGGAAAAATATTAATCTGTGAATTTCAGAATAACCCTTTGTGTACAAACAAATTAAAGTTTTTCAATTATTGCCATTTGTTATCGTTATCGCCAATATGGCGGCGTCCTGACAGCAAAAATGCGTTCTGAAACCAGAATGGCTCTGAATGAGTGTGAAACCGTAAATATAAAAACATTAAATATAATTATAAAAAGGTATCACTTATTATTAATTCATCTATTACACCTATTTCTAATGTGATATTAATGGACACATGTGAATAAAAATAAATATCAATATATGTAATATTATTCTAGTTCGATTAATCATCTAATTGGCCAGTGTACTTCCGAACGTTTTATTTTGACATGCACTGTCTGTCAATGTCTAACCCACTAGTAATATACGTCAATGTACTGACCCTGTGCAAATCAACCTTTTGTAGTCGGCCCGTAAGATATACCATATTATTACGTAGTAGAGCTTAACAATGAAGCGAAAACATAAAATATCCCGTTTTAGGTTATAATGACATTAACGTCATTGACTCAATATAACTCCATTTTACTCACAACAAATGTCAAACATTTTCAATTTTAATTTTGTACTAAATTAATACAAATTAATTGTATAAATCATTGCCTATTATATGTTTATAGATATATTTCACAGATTTTCTGAAATGTACACGTCTTAGCCAAAACTCCATACAAAAATGAAACGTCTCCTTTAATGGATTTTGGTATTTACGAACTTCTTATTACTTCAGATTGCATAAAACGCTAATAAATAATATGTAAAAATATATATTTAAATGAAATCTGGCATGAATAAATGTTCAAATTTAGTAGTAGTTTTTCGAAAATCATTTCTACTAACGGGTTTCATAAATAATGGCAATACGACAATGTCATTATAACACAATTCTATTACGAGACCATTGACCGACCAATGATCGACCATTAAGAATTTAGCAGATTACGAACTTTTAGCAAAATGACAATGGGGTCGTGTTGGAATGACGAATTTACAAAAATAGCAGAATTGGGGCCCTGATACACGAAAATACGTTTTGGCACTTTAACTTTTTGCATACAAGCACGTAGTCGAATTTTGGGCCGAGTTCATTAGATTGCCATCGAGACGCTAAGAAGAAAAACTAATGTTTTAACTCAATCGTCATCATCATTCTCCGGCCCTTACCCCAATTTTTCTTCTATACTTCCTTCTTTGCAAGTCGTCATCTCGGTAGTCACTCCCTTTCTAGCCATATCATCTTTCACAGTCCATCCATGGATTTTTTGGTCTTCCCCTACTCTTATATTCATACTATAAAACTTTTCTTACGACATTTTTCCTCATTCCTCCGAATGAGGAAAAATGTCGTAAGAAAAGTTTAAAACCTTCGTTTGTTGCGGAGGCAACAAACGAATGTTTTAACTCAATATAGTTGTTTAAAGCCTGCTCCACATTTAAAGGCATCATATCTAATCCGATTTCAATTGGCAACTGTGGCCTTTAAGCCGTCCATAGCCCATCCATACGGGCGCGACAATATAGTACTAAACTACCGCCACAAAGGACCAATTGGTACACAATACTGTGAGATGACTTCACATACATTCGTCACCGCCATCATGCAGCGAAGGTCGCAGCATTGTAATGGTAAATGTTACTGATAGCATTCATAGTAATAGAGCTTGCTTTGTGGTCCTTAGTCACACATAACCATAACACAACAAATAGGTAGGTAGGTTCAACATGTTAGGTCAGGCTTACCAACATTTTGAAGGATAGCAGGAAGGAAAGTGTGAAAGTGTTTGGTAAAACCAATTTACAGAATAAACATAATAATTATTATTTTGTCATTATCATTACCACATATTTAACTTTATAGACACCGAAGTAGATAAAAGAATGTGTTCTTTGAGCTGTTTCTTCTCTTCTGGTTACTGTTAGCCTGCATCATCCCACTGCTGGGCAAAGGTCTCTCCCCATGACTCCAGCTCTTTCGATCCAGGGCTAAAGTGGACCACTGGTAGTTTGTTTGGTCTAGCTCGTCCCGCCATCTTCTACGGGGTCTGCCGCGACGCCTTCTAGCGGTGTCAGGGCTCCACATGGTGGTTATTTTGGCCCACAGCTCATTGGGCATACGGGAGTTTCTTCTCTAACAAATAGTTTTTATAAAACTGTTGGAAAACATACATAACAATAGTTGACCATATATCGAATATTATATTGTATATCGGTCTGAGCGGGTTCTCAACTCCATGTCCAATATAAACCTTAATATATTGACTTTAGATTTAAACAAATCAAACTATAACTGTCATATTTATTTACGTTAGACACATAAAAGCCTCGACAAACGACTATGCATTTGCGATGGCCAGTTTACCGCATATGACAAAGCGAAGACTTATCTTATCAAATGCACAGATGCATTGAAGATTCAACTCCTATCAAGGAATTCCTGTACTAAGTACTGTAGATAGTATTCCAAGTATTTATGAAAGTGGAGAAAGGCTTGGTTGTCTTTATCGTTTGGATTTGTTGATAGCGTTTGATAGGCACGTACCCATTTAAAATTGCTTGATTTTATCTGTTATTAGTTTTTAATTGAGACCTGTATCTTTCCTTTGTTTTACTAGCCAATGAGGCCGAGGTGTCGTAGCATTTTCCCAATTTATTTGGGGTCGGCGAAATGTCTTTTTTTTTCATACTTCTTTATTCTATCGTCCTTAGCCTAATAGAGAAGCCTTTCTAACCATATCAGCATTCACACAGTCCATCCATCATTTCTTTGATCGTCCCCTACTCTTATAGCCACCGACATTCATACTCAAAACTTTCATCCTCTTATCCTTATCGAAATTTATAAGGGGTGGGCGCAGTATGTCTTTTTCTCCTATAAATATTAGCCATCATCTCAGTGTTCACTGGTTTCCTAGATATAGCATTCAAACTAGGTACTTAATATCACAAAATAAAATTAATAAACACCATAACTTGGTAACTTGTTATTTTTTTAATTTAGCACAATGATCACTAACTTGGATATTGCTTCTGCCATTGATTGACCTAATGGCTGTCTTCTCAATAATGCAATTCAATTTGCAACCCAGTATGAATAATGAATGATAATATATGTCTTGCGAATACTATACTGTAGTGAGGTTACCTCGAGAAGGGGCGATGCGTGGAATTGTGTTGTTGTAAAACGTGTTGCATTATTTAAATCTACATGTTAGTGATGGTGGACATCCATTACATATCGAGACCCCTCTGCCTCTGAAAGCACGTTAAGCCGTTGGTACCGACTGTCATTCGTAGATCTTTAACAGTCGTTACGGGTAGCCAAATACCCCAAAAGTTTGACAACCAGTCTTACCAAGAGATGGTGTGTTACCCGGTAACTGATTCTGGAGTCAGATAGGCAGTCGCTCCATGTAAAATACTGGTATTCAGCTGCATCCGGTAAGACTGGAAGTCGACGGATAGTTGGAAAAAGTCTAGGCAGATTGATATGTAAGTATTTAAGCGATGTAAGGACCACTGCTGTACTTGGTCCGTCTAATAACCAAATACGATTATTATTTACCGTCGTTCTTGTATCCAAATATTGCCATAATTATAGTCTTCATTTAATTTAATTTATTCATTAAATATTTATAGCCCAGTCAACATTCAATTGTCTGCATTGACATACTTAAATATTCTCATCGCTCGTTTTGCTCGTCGTCGTCGAGAATAACCTAGTTTCCCTTTACGACACTTAAAAGAAAAAGAAGTCTTGCCAGCCGTAGGATCTAGGTTCGTTTGTACTTACGTGAGAAAAGGAAGTTCCGCCAGCCTTAACATCTTGGTTCGTCTGACTCTAAGCAATCTTTCTCAGGCTTTAAATTCAGTCGATGGATGCTTGAACCCTCTAACCCTCAGCGTCTATCGTAGCGATGAGTCACAGCGTCCATACCGGACTGTTGACCCCAATTAGAGTCTGCGTGATCGCGCTAACGATATTATCTCCACTTGATTAATGTACCGATGTCAGAGACGTTTCAGTTTGTTTGTACTGAGATTTTGACGTTCTGAAGGGCGATAACTGATAGGGGTGGGAGATGTTTGAGCTAGGTGTTGAAAGCATCCTTTTAGAGGGGACGTAAATTGATAGCAAATAAGCGATGGTGATTGTTTTAGCTTGAGCAAGGTATGCAATCGAGACACGGTATGCAGGACGCTTTCTAGCAGACACAATTTTCACACACGAATAGCAGTAAACATGGATTTGGAAAGCGAATAGATTCAAGTCGAATGAAACAGTGAGACGGCAGAAATACCATGAGCCTTCTGGTAAAACGATCTGTTTACGATATATATCTTAACCAATATGTATTTTTTAGCTACCAACCAGAATTTACAACCGTACTGAAAACCAAAACATGTCTTTACAGCCAGTTCTATAAATTTACAGAAACAAACACACGTTGATATGACTCAAGTAAATTTTTTCTGTTTGTTGACCGTCTGTGTTTACGCCATAGTCAGACAGCCTGGTGAAATGTCCGAGAAAGCTGCACGTTTCGAACGTTGTTTAATATTATACTAGGAGTGAACATGTTGCGATGAAGATATGAAGTTTGAGTTGGGTGTAAGGGATAAGCTTAGCTAAACATGCGCTGGTGAAAGAATGACGTAAATAGAATTGAAACTATTATGATCACAAGATGTTAATGTCCTCTCGTATCGACCTGATGAGAATAATTAATTATCAATTTGAAAAAAAACCAAAGTAATGCATTTTTACCAGCGTTTACGTCCAGACACTTTGACTATCGCATACAATGGAGAAAGAGTAGACAATACAAATGTTGCAAAATTTCTAGGTATAATTATTGACAATCATCTGACATGGAAACCACAGGCCGAGGAGATCTGCAAGAAACTTAGCAAATCTGCCTACATTTTATATAATTTGACAAAAAAAGTTAGCACTGACACGATTATTATAGCTTATCATGGTCTCGTTGCTTCTGTTTTAAGATACGGAGTAGTTTTTTGGGGTAACTGCAGTGAGAGAGAACGGATTTTTAGAGCCCAAAAATATTGCATTAGATCAATGACTGGAATAAATTCAACAGACAGCTACATTGCTATGTTTAAATCCCTTAACTTACTAACCTTTCCATCGCTCTATATTTTGGAAATGGGACTGTTTGTGAAAAGTAATCAAAATTTATTTTGTTCAAATATTGATCACTCAACAAGGCCAACATTAATAAGATTTCAATATCAAAATCTTTTACATACAGGTAAATTTAAAACAGTACTGCTGAAAAAGAATATTATGCACATGGGACCGGTGACATACAATAAAATACCTGCTGATATAAAAAATTGCACACTACAAATATTTAAAAGGAAATTAAATAAATTGCTACTTGAAAAATGTTATTATACAATTGATACATTTTTGAATGACAAATCAATATGATTATTTATATACAATGATTTCCCTTGCGATTTTAATTTTCAAATTTCATGGTATTTTTGACTAATTATTAACTTATTATTGACATTGTATTATTGACTAATTATTAACTTATCATTGACATTGTTTACCACTGAATTAACTTACAAATTGAATGATTTATATTTTTATTGACTATTTTAATAATTTGATACTCGTTAAATATTCGATTTTTTAAGATTATTTCATAATTAATTGTACTAAAAAAAGTTTTTGCATGCCTCACGGTAGAATGTACTGGATCCTTCTCTTACTTAACACCATACTTTTTGTACCTACATTCATAGCAAATAAATTATTTCATTTCATTTCAATAGCTTAGTCGTAATAACCCTGGCTAAAAGGCTCCGGACATTTAATTTTTGATTTTGTAAATTTGGGGAGGCATATATCCAGTAGTGGACGTCTTTCGGCTAAAATGATGATGATGATGATTCTGTAAATAGGATATCGGAATCTTTTTCACGTCATATTTAAAACCATAAGCTAGATGAAGTCGACATTTCCTACCTTACTACCCCTGGGAAGTAATGGCGAAACTCTTTTGAAGTCCAGGCATTGAGAATCTAAAATATCCTGTAACAAAATGCAGGGTCCAGAGTGGTCTTTTGAGGAAAGTACCTGAAACAGCTTGAGTAAATCTGTACCTGGTAATTTGCAATCAATTCTCTACGAGTCTAGGTTCTCTAATTCAGTGACAGGCAACATTTTCACTGATTTGCCAACTTAGGTACTGCTAATCAGCTAATGTCGTTATCTCCTTTTTGCATGTAGACGTTATGGCGTGCAATTAACTGAAATCAAGAAAACTTGTTTATTGATTGAGACTGTTTGCCCACGCCCTCTACACTCCTTAAGTTCGTACCAACACCCCTTCCAGTGTTTACCCTTCATGAGTACAATTCCATGGGGACGTGTCTGGTGAAAATATTCCGAGAAAGCTGCACGTCTTAAGCGGAAACACGAGGAGTAAACATTGCCTCTGTTCCATATAGCTGTGCCGAGTAGATTGCGTATATGGTAGCAATGTTGAGTGCCCTATAAAGTTCTGTTTCGGAAATTTTCCGTTTCATATTTAGAGAAGAATTTTGTGGTTTATTTTAGACGTCGAAACAGTTTCTGCCATTCGTCTTTTTAGTCTCATATCCGTCTGCTTCACGATTTTACGGAAAATATAAGTTGTGAGTGAGGTTTTATCGGAATTATATAATTTACCACCGTCCACGGTCCGGGCGTCAAAGGAAAGGGTTCGATTTACAGGCGATAGATATACTCGCTCATAAATATAAATTATTTGACTCAGATATACTATACGCTGTGATTTGGTCCTTTGAGGCGAGGTCTACAAACTCTTACATTTGTTGCAACTATCCTGAATCTAATTCACTTAGCTTTAATACCCATAAGTGTCAACTATACGACAGATTCTCACTTTCTACGTGTGTCATAAGACGTCTAAATTATTCCACCAGGCGGATGGCGACGGTCGGCGTCCCGCGCATAAAGTCAAATGATTATGGAGGAAGATTCTCCCTCTTAAGCAAACGAGAAAGACGTCTAATGAAAAATAGTCTTATCCGTCTGAAACGAGTGATTTATGAATGTTATTCACCATTAGTCTCTTTTATTAAACCTATCACGATTAGATAAATTGCGTAGTCTGAGAACTGGATATTTTAACCCTGAAAGGAACATTGAGATTTGAGTCCAATCTAATGAGTTCTTTTATAAAGAGGTCGTAATGCTATCTGGTTACACTTGTTACTTTGTAAACGATAAATGATTTGCCTCATTATTTCCTAAAAGGAGGTCTTTCCACACGACTGCCGAAAAAAAATAGGTGTTATGGGGTTTACGTAAGTTTTTGTGTGGGAATTTATACAGTTGTATCCCACATTTGGCGGTATTTATTAGGTAGCACCTACTAGCAGGATTTTTGGCTTTCTACATAACACATAATTTTCCTACATCATTCTGATACAATCCGATTCTTTTATGGCAGATGTTTTCATTCAAAGTTTGAATGTTGAATATTTTTAATTGAATTGACTTAGCAAATAATTAACAAATCAAATATTGAACGGTTTCTCTCCCACCGTCGCGTGCGCATTAGTCATTTACAACCACGATCATCTAACTAATGACTTTATTGTCTTTGTTTCAGGTAAAGTGATGCTGTAGCTACTTTTAGACCGACTTGGTCATCTAGACCGGTAGCTAGGTAATATGGTGACACATACAAGAAGTAGCATAATCAGCCATAACGCTCCCACAGCTGGGACACAGGCGTCCTCTCTGTGAAAGAGAGTGGGCCTTAATATACCGCGCGGGCCATTGCGGGTTGGTAGATGTCACATGTCTTCGAATTTTAGGTCCTAGGACATGCCGGTTTCCTCACGAGGTTTTCCTTCACTGTTTCGTTTCATGCAAGATGTGATTGGAGTATGCATGAAATTGTGATAGGAAGATGTATGAGACTATTTATAAGACGTAAACTAGATAATTAATGTCCTCGTTACACAGTGGGTGCCTGAAAACAGGTATCGTCACCGAGGCAGGCCTAAGACACGCTGGCGTGACGATTTGGAGCCAGACCTTTGCCCAGCAGAGGGACAAATAGGTGAACATAAAAAAGAACTTGAATCCCTCAAAAACAGTTGTATATCGCTGTTTTTGAGGGTTTAAAGTCTTATTTTGAACTTGCAATCAACAAATTGAGTTCATACGCTCTGATGGCACGATCGCAAATTTTGCTTATACGTTTAGAAATATTACAAACGATTTTCCTTCTAAAAGCTTAAAATATGAAGAAATATCCAAAGTTCGCAGAATTTTAAAGCAACATAAGACTAGTTTTTTTTTTACGAGACCGCAGTGACTACATGATGGTCATCTAGTTGTGCAATTGTGGGCAGTGACGTAATATTTTAATTATTTTAATGGTGACTGACAAAATTAAAGGTAGTGTAAGGATTATGGTGAAATGTCGTGCCGGAGTACGACTCTTCATTAGTATGTTTCAGGAATTTTATTTTAATTAAACCTCTAGCACTGCCACATTAACCTACATCTGTGGTGGTTTGTTTTTAAAAACAAATTGTTTGCAAAGCTATGCTTTCGTTAAGAATGACATAACATTTCTGTACTGATGGACATACAAGAATTTGTAGAATTTATACATACATTATTTTAGAACTTTAACACCTCCGCCTCTTCAGCTCTGCCTACCCTTTCAGGGAATATAGGAGTGATGTTATGTATGTGTTATTATTCTGGGAGTAATTCTAAATCGTTATAGCATTTCTTTGATTTAATGAAGATAAGTCTGGAACTCTTATTTTTTTGGAGTTTCTGGAAGGATTTGGGGGAGGCCTTCGCCCAGCAGTGGGACAGTATAGGCAAAAAAAAATGTCTGGAACCTATGCTTTCTGTCACTACAGTTTAAACAGTAAGTAGTGTTAACAGACGCACGCAGTCGCAGTCTGTTTGAATTAGCTCAGATTCTATCGGAACTACATATGTCGAAGATGTTCACTCAAACGGAAATATTTTTGATTAAGTTTCCTAGTATACCTGAGTCTTAACTTGCTTTGATCCAGACGTCAGTGCTGTGATACACAGTTGTTTTAAGGTTCAAGATGAATTAAGTCCTTTGTCCTCGACATGCTGTCATTCTTCTTCAGGCTCTTTAAAACGTTACTTAAGTTGAAAATGGGAATATCCTGAAGTTATTTGATAAGGGCGAAGATATTCTTGCGGCGACCCCAAGCAATATGTTACTAGGTAAATGTCCTTCCAGCAATATTACTAATGAAATAACGGTATCAAATAATTGATCATTGCTGTACAAATAAAAGACAAAACATAAATCTCGATCAGAAACTGCCTATTAGATTACCATAAAAACGATTCAAATTACAATAATTTTACGACGTAATATTTATGACGTCATTTATAACTATAACAACGACATAAAGCTAGATGACGTAAAACCACCATAAACTGCGCTGGTCCCCTTTCCAATAGGAAATGCTCCCGCCATGGAAATTGCATGCGACGTACCCCGTTGCGGTGTATGTAATTTATACATGGTGTCACATACCTTGTCAGTGCCTTTAAATTTTAACCTTATGTGGTGGGAATTGAGTTCTATTTCCGTGTAAAAGATGTTGTGAATGCGTGACTCGTGGTGCGTTTTTATTGGGTCCCTTGAAGAGATACGTAGAAAGTTTCTTTTTGCTTCACCTCACCCTTATTATGTTTATTGTGGGTTGTACCGAACGACCAACTTTTTTTATAAACATACTACGACACTAATAGGTGAAAACAGACATGTTTTAATCGTTATATTTTGTCGTTTAGTTGAAGGTTCAAGTAAAGTGGTAATGTGACAAAAACATTAAACACGTGAAAATTCTCGTTAATGTAATCTTAACGAAGAACTTACTTGTTAAAAAATGTCACAAAAACAAATCTCTTGCAAACCATCAGGAATTTTAATTTCAACAAGACCAAACATCACGTGCCACAAATAAACAGTAAAAGAATTTGGTCCTAAGAGACTGATCAGTCGATCAGTCTCCTGACGAAGTTAGATCGATCGTGCGTAACGTCGCTCCATTAGATAAACAATCACGACTTTAACGTTAACGTAGTAGGGATGTCGACCCCGAATTACTGGGATTTGTGGCTAAATCTTGCACTCGTAAGCTCCTTAGATATACTCAAAACAGTTAAAAATCACAATCGTGCCAGCGTGCATAGTTTACGCCCGGGATGCAATTTCGTAAGCTCGCAGTTTCAATTACGACTTCTTCGCTCAAGATGATCTGTAACAGAGGTACCAAAGATCCAATCCCGTTTTTGACGCTCAAAGCTTAGTGTGCGACTGCGAGCAAACCCGTACACGACAACTGTATCAGTTTTATGCCGACATCGACGCGCATCGAATGAATAACATACACATAAATTTGAGTTAGCAAGCAGTAGTCGCATAGCATTAGTTTTGGGCTAACACCAAAAAACCAAAAGGACTCTTTCGCCGCGAATCTATCACTTATCACTTTTGGGTGTTTGTGCTTGAACTTTCAATACACAAGTTGAATTATGTCAGTGTATTATTTTAATATACTTCACCCGTACTCTTAGAAACCTCATAACAGGTGATCCTATTATGAGGTTTCTAAGAGTACACGTCAGAATAAAAAAACAATCTCTTTTAAACCACGTCCATCACACCCCTATATCAGACGGGGAGGGTTTGAGGAAGTCTGTCTTCACCCCTCAGAAGGGGAGGATTGCGCCTTTCATTTTTACCATAATAGTATGCGATGTCACGCTAAGTGACGCAGTTTTGAATTAGGCTATTTTGTCAGGAATTGCGTGTTTTGTCGTCTTTGGGGGAGACTGTTTATTTGTTTTTATGATATTATAGGGTTGATAAATGTAGGATATTTGAGATGAGAGGCACAAAAGACTGGCAAATAATGGTTAAAACCTCTGAAAAGGAAAGGAAGGTAGTACATAATTGTGTCGTGAAAGATACGTTGGTCTTTGACCGAATTTGGTAATGTCGTTTTCAATGGCACTTAAATATACAAATTGCAATTAAAAGTTCTTAACAAAGACTGCTGGACGAAAAGGAACATGATTTTTTTTGTGTCGTCAGATGCGTTGGTCTTCGTCCGAGTATGGCAATGAAACCTTCAATCGCACCTAGATATACAAACTGCAAATATAGTTTTCAAACAAAACCAGCGCTGGAAATTAAAAACCTCCAACAATACAATGGTCTCCGCAGCCTCCACGAGGCATAATGAGGCGTTACATCTCCGACACGTTATTCATTTACATGTCATCAGCATTCTGCCACGTTTGCGCTCGAGAGTGCTTTTCAAGCCACCACAAGCACGTCATTAAATTAAACCTACGTTTTATACTCTCGTCTGCGAATAGTGGAGTATCGTTAATCTATTTTATGCCTTACAAACAAGAAAATTCTGCAAAACCAATTCTGAAAATAAACAGTTTATTTGGACAAGCTGCCCAAAAACACCCAGATACAACCCATATTTTGCTCACAAAATATGTAACCGGTCCCGCGAGTAAGCTGAAATCGTCCTGTACCGTAATAAATTTACCAGGCCAACAGGAAATGTAAGAGGTAATTCTGCTCTTCAAGAAATTTAGGAGTCCGGTAATATGCGGAATGTCGCCTGAAATATGAGGACGGTGTGGGTGTAAATAACAGTCTTTTGATCTTGTTTCCATTCATATTTCTCAACTCTTTCAACTGCAAGCGTATAATTTTGAATGAACAAATTTTGAGTCATGAATAAGGGTATCGATCCCTTGTTTACCGAAGTTTTCAGAATATTGCAATCTGGAGATCTTGCCAACACACCATCAAGATTGTCATATCAGCTTATTGCGGTTCCCTGTTGCCTTATAAACGCCATATATTTTTAAAGTATGCCTGATTTTCAATTTATAACCGTCTACCAAATTATGTAGACCCTTACCATCGCCATCGCTCACTAGTGTTTACACTGCGCGTCCCTGTTTTTCTAAAATGGCGACCTTTGCCACCCCTTGTCCCGTGGCATGGAATTTTATTTGCTATTCCCTCGGTACTGTCGATACTCCACCCTCATATTTATTTAGTGACAGGCCGACATTAAGTGATAAATAAACAGTTTTAAATTGATGTGACCGATATTGAATTGTAATTTCCTTTTTCCCCGTTCTTGTTACATCCTACAAAAGACCAAGAGTTAAATGGACCTCGTTCACCGGGTCGGTCATCCCAATTACTACTTCATTTTGCTGCCAATTCAGTAGAGAACTCCTGATTGGATTTTTAATTGACTTGGCAACCATTGAAATACAATTATTCAGCCTTTATCTGAAACCGACTCTTACAAATGAACCGACAATGATATCCCAAAACATTTTGCCCCCAAATTAACGTCGAAACGAACCGTCAGAGTTACGTGAAAATCCGTTACGGTATCAGTTTCAATTAGCGTGTTCCAACGCCGGGATTTAATGACGTATCTACCCGGCCGCCCGGTCCGGAACGGCTCGTGACCCGGAGGCTGTCGACCGGACGTAACCCGTATCTCGCCGCCGAATCCCGGACGCACGTACGATCAATATTGCGTTCAATCTAGACAGGTGACGGCAAAGTTTGCATGCACTAAGGGTGTACGCTTGTGTTAATTTATATAAAAAACTGTTTCCGGGCGCGGTTGTGTCGGTGGCATGGTCCGTCTATTATTTGCTTTGTTAAAATCCCAGATTTACAGAATCGAGTGCTAAAGTTTTGTTCTAAGAAAATAATTTTGTATCGTTGTGACTCGCTGCTAAATTTCGTCGCGAGACGACTTTTATTTCGGGATCCGGGAGTTAAAATCTTGAAGTTCTTTGTAAATTATAACACAATTTTGGGAGACGTTAAATTTTGTTTGAAAGATTGTGCGTAGTACAGTGTTAGCGTCATCAATTTGCACGTGCAGTCCAGAAGTCGTGAAGCGAGCAAACAATACCGTCTTCAAATCTCTGACTGAATGTGACTTAGTGTACTTGACGAAAGTGACAGTGCGTTGAATACCGTCTGGCAAGTAAGTTGAATAGTATCCTTCTATTGAATGCCTTCTACCGAGGATAGGACGATCATTTCCATCGCGAACACTTTCTTTTGTCGGTGACAAAAGCAGTCGAGCTGTGCAAAAGTTTGAATGTGTCCAGGACTCCAGGAGATTGGAAAAGTTTACCGAGATTGTCGTAGGATGACTACCGTTTGTTATCTCATCCGTGTCTTGGACTTATCTTATTAAAATGCTAACACAATCATGACTTATAATATTAGTGAGAATTCTGTGCTGTACATTATGTTTAAAAGCCTTTCATTGGTCCCAAGTGTAGTAATACCTCCTTGAAGGTCTTGTGGCATACTGTGCACGTAAATTGTCAGCAATTACATGTATTTTGGGCGAAAGTTAATAAGTTTAAAAGCACAATAAATAAATTGATTGACTGTTCATTTATGTAAGTGTGTGGTTTGCGGAATGGTGGTAAAGTGATAGTCATTGCGTGATGGTGCGATATCACTTGTCCTTTAGCTTTTATTCATTTTTTATTTATTTAAAAGGGTGTCCGTGGAGTTTCGTGCCCGTTCTTCTCCATAGGAACCTACTACTTTGGAATGGCCTTCATCTTTCTGACTGACCGACCCCTTGACAATTTACAAGTGCCTATTTTCAATAAATGCTTAAAGTTTGAGTCTTTCGGAAGTGTATTGTGTAACGCAGTAAGTGGCTAATGTAAACTATCATAATTGTTTCGTACATCTCATCATCCACTTCTCAAAGTTTCAGACAAAAAGTTGTCATTTGGCAGAATATTTTACCGAAACATTAACTTTATTCACTACTTGCCGAAAGTTTTGTCTCCAAACTCAGCTTCTAAATTATAACCAGCCTACAGTGAAACTATATCATCATCATTCTCCTGCCTTTATTACAATTTATTTGGGCTGCGGATAGCATGTTCTCCATACATCTATCAATCGTATATATATCGTTTCTTTCTTACCGTAATACAGGTGTTACCACGTCCTGAACGACTATGCCCCATCTACTAGTGTTCGAAATGTTCGTTCATCTGCACCCTTGACGGTCTGAACAACGTCTCTGACAGTGTCCCACTATGACCCATACAGTATTAGAAACATAGATGTACCATCGAAACCAGAAGAAGGTGTTCTTATAATATAGAACATAAAATTTCACTAGCAGCATTCACCTACTTTCCTATCCATTCAAAACTCTTTGACTCTAAGTCAAAGACGCCTGAGTTATCACCTGTACGTAGTGTAATATGTAAAATGTGCTGGAGTACAACAGGTAGGTATATTATGATAAAGTGGCACTGAACCCGTGGAAATTGATTCACAAAGAGTTGGCGTGCTGCCAACGCCCCTACTATGGCGCTTTTTAAAACGAGTTGCATGAATTTTGTTGGTTATTGCTTTGTGCTTTTGCGTTTTTTGTGTTTTGAGCGGTTTTTTAGCGCTGTTGGTCGTGGAAATTATGTGGCTTTTAGAGTACCTTACACAAGTTAAAGTTTAATATTACCGTCATTGGTATTTTAACTATAACCAAGGAAGGTTGTACCTTATTTTTCCTTTTTTCATCTGGGTTTTTGTGTTTAGCATGTTATTTTTCTGGGATTTCATTCTGGGTATTTTTTCATTCCAAAATACTGTGTACTTTTGTCCTCTTATCTTCATCTATAAACCTGCTTTCCAACTTATAAAACTAGCAGAACAATATTCTGAAACAAAATCTTCCAACTAGGAGAATTTTTCCTAAAAAACAACCTCACTCTTAGAAACTGGGGCACCAGTAAGTAATCTAGTTATGTGAAAAGTTAATCCAGTTTATTGAACGCGGGCTTAAAGTGCGGGCATTTTAGAATGGGCTTAATTTACTGTTATTTGGAGAGTTCTGTTAATTGTTCTCGCTGCTATAGGATTTACAGTAATTAGTGCGAAATGGATTAAAAAAGGTTTTTAGGTGTGGTTCAAAAAAAGTAAATGGAATCGCAATCTGCCTGTACAGGTGCGAAATATGTGTGACCAGGACTGACCAGGTCAGACGGACCCTCGATTGAAGTCTGATCAAGTCTCTTATCCCTTTATTTTCTGTCAAGTCTAATGTTACCTGTTGTGTTGCGAAGTAGCAATGAAATAAGACTACGTTTTAAATGAATAATAGTTCCAAAAACCATGTGTTTTTCTTCCAGTTTTTTTGCTTATACATTTAGCAAACCTCAATGTTCTGTATCCTGTACTAGTAGAAAAATAGTGTCACAGGAGACAGGGCCTTTTCGTTAAAATGAGACAGCGTGTCGACTATGTATGTAAACCGATCTGAAATTAAAGATTTAGCTCTAAAAGCTTAGGGTGAACTCAAGAAATCCAGATAGTCTTCTTACCAATGATGCTATCCAAAAACTCATACATAAACGCGTTCTTCCCAGGGTAGGCAGAAACTAAAGAACGGTACCTGCTACGATCCTTACATACTCCTTTTGCCTCGTTTACGTTCATGTATCAGGTCATATACGCTGCCAAAAAATATTGACGAATTATGGCAGATCGGATCAGGGGTCGTTATATGCTACGATGAGTTGACTGATCTGACTGTTGTTTGTAGTTTACACATTCGTTGACCTACAGAGTAACATCACGCTCAGTTGACTTCAGTTACTGGGACGGGACACATAGCTTTTTTCCCCAACAGGTACGCACGGCTACACATCAAGCTATATATAACCAGTATAAGCTGACTTCTGATTGTACGAAAAACCTATACAATGCGAGGTCAGCTAAAACTGGAAATGCTTGATGTGTCGCCGTGTGTACAAGTGGATGAGTTTTTAATTATATAGGGAAAACCGTTACCCATAGCTGGTTCCTTCCTGTGATAAATAATAAACTCAGTATTAAATGGTAATTATGTGAGTTCATGTAGTAAGGCCCCAATTGACCGATATGTTGATTTCGCGATTTTTCATCGTTCACTGGGCAAGGCACTGGTATGTGGGTAGTTGGAAAATGTGCTTTTTTAGTATCTCTATCACCATGTTTGTGTGGTACCGTTTTTCGATGCCGTGTCAATATTTTTTTGGACCACAGATAAGAAATATTGTGACAACCGGGCCTTTATGGGACTGGACTACAGTTAGGTTCAGCTGGGTAATTGCGTAACACACTATCAGTAGCAATGGCTTTTGACAGTTCAACACCATTCATTGCGTTATTTACGTTGTTGAGTTTTCGAACATATAAAGCAATGGATTAGCAATATCCTTCAAATTATTCAGTCATTGTGGTGATAGTGTGGTGTGTTACGCAGTTAGGGTGCTGGTCTGGTTAAACCAATGCTTGTGTTACAGGGGACGCTCTAGGGTGAATATAGTAGTTTTTTTTTTGTTGTAAAAGTCCTCTATTGTAAAGAATACAATGAATCTGAAGTAATCTTACAGTTTGAATCGGTTATCGGATATGCTGTAGGTCTGAGCTACTCATCCGTGAAGGCATGGACATTGTGGAATAACTACGCAATAGTGAGTATCGTTTAAGGAAAGAACGCAGTACAGTTGTATTCAGAAGGACTGAAGGACCTACCTAATACTCAGAAATATAATATCATTAATAACTACGCCAGCGACTACGTCCGGGAATGGGCTTTAATTTACCGGAATGATAAGAACCGCGTTCTCTAGGTCCTTAAGTGCACTGGTCCGGAACTCCATGGAGTCGACTGCGATGCCAAGGAGTTTAGCAATGGAAGCCTAGCAAACACCGATTTTAATTGTGGTTCAATGTGCACTACAAAAATGTTAACTGTTTAAGATACTTTCTTTCTTAAAATAGGACAAGTATTTTCAATATTTATACTCAACCACCCAGTTTCAACACTTGTGTCAACATAACTAGTTTGTTTCTTTAAACATTCAGCACACGACTTGGAAATGTCCGCATGTTTTACTGTTTGATCGATTTGACATAGAGAACGCTTTTGTGCGTGGCTGCGTGACTGATGCTCATTTACTACTTAGGTACCAATGATTTGTTTGTGTGTGCGAATGGGTACGGGTGCTGCGATAACAGTGCATGTATTGCAAGTTAGTAGTAAACAAGTAACTAGTAGTTGATGATTCAAGGATATTATTAACACATAATATTATTATAATGACGAAGAGATTTTTAAAAGTAAAATAAAATCCGGCTCGAAGGATCAATTATTTTGTTATGGCGCTCGCGTATCTTATGAGTTATGATGAAATCAAGTCGACTGCAGCAAAAATGAGGATTGGATCTTTATTTAAAGTACTAGCATAAGATCGGTTCCCTTATCTATTCATTATCATTTTGTACTGGCTACCAAAATATTTTTAGAATTAGCAAAAAGAAAAGAAAAAAATTGCGGCCTAAAGTCCGCCACAAGCTCACGATTTTCCTTAACCAACGGCCAATAAAAAATGCTTACGCCATGCGACAGACACATCGATGAAAGTTAAAGCGTGTTTGACAGATGAACAATGCGCGAGCGACGTGGAAGGGACCCATTGTCGACCATTGTGTGGTAATGTGGGGAAACCTGGCGCTTGGGCACCAATCAACATGGATTATACTGCCATTGATGAACTACGTGAGTTTTCGTTGTTCATTTTGTTTGTTGATTTCGGTGGTTTTGATGGTTGGCTGTAAGTTAATGCAGAACATGCTTTCAGAAGTTGATTGTTATCATGCTTTTGATATTATCCTTTAGCTGACATACTTCGTAGTATTGAAAGGTTTACCAGTATGGTTTTTGTTGTGTCCCATTTAAAAAAAAGTCTTGGTCACAGTTGGTCCTGCCTTTATCTTATTAACAATATTGGCGTCGTGACCCTTCTTACCCCTGGGATTACTGTCACATCTGTTAATCTCTAAAAAATAACTCTGTAGAGATTGGTCAGTGGTGCATTCGAGTGAACAAAGAAGTCGTTTGTGTGTGCCCACCCTATCGTCTGGCTCTCTGTCTGATATCTGGCCACTAATCTTACATCTTTTTACTCCCCTTTTATTTTGGTAATTGTTTTGGTCTTAGGGTATGGCCATACCTGACCGAAAATACGTCGCGTTTTATAAGTCGCATGGTCAACCAACCGGTTTTAAACAATTCTGTAATATTTTGCATTATTTAAGCTACACATTACATTTACGAGATGCCTTCTTCTTCCAAACATCTCTAATAGCCGTCATAACAGTACTCACTCCTTTCTAGACATATCATCTTTCACATCATCATAATTTCAGCCGAAACACCGTGTGTTTTAAGTTCAATAGGACAACATGTCGCGTCAGTAAAAGCCATAATATTTAACACGTTCGACCACCGGTCCACGGATGTTCGCGGATCTCCAGTTATATGTGTGTCTATCCTTAAAACCGAAACCGGTTCAGTAAGTTTCGGGACAAGCTCGTATTTTACCCGCTGTCTGAGGCTCGCAACTTTGATTGCATGAGTATATTCTAAGGCCTTCTATATTTATGTGTTTAATTTGTAAATATATATTAGTATGTGATGTATAGGTACAATTTTATGGAGGCATGGCTAATTTTGTTTAGTCATGGGGTGTTTTATTTGTATTGCTGTAGTTATTTTCTGAGAGTTGTCGCAATTTGTATGAAAGATTAGTGTTTGAGACATTATTATGAGCCAATTGAAAGGGCGCTTCTGTGAAAGGAGCTTCTTCATGCTTTGGTTTTGTGTTCATTTTAAATTTACAAATAAGTGACAGTTACTGGTAGTCTTTGCATTGTTGCTGTTCTGTAGAGATTGAGTAATCTTGCTAAACAGTCCTTTTTTTGCAATGTAAAATATGCGTCTTGCTATGTAATGCAACAACATTTATAAATATTAGTGGAAGCACGATAAGATCCTTATATAAAAAAGAACCATCTAGGTATAAGATAATAGTCATTAATTAAAAAAAGTGCAGGACTAATGAGCAGACAGATATGTACAAATTCCGCCTCAACTCGCTTCGTATTAAAACATCTCAGATGTACAAGTACCCAAACACTTCTCGTATAATAGGCACTGGCACTTAATTTAATAACACTACAAGTCTACAACTCATAGTTTTTCTACCATACAACCCGTTCCTGCAACGTGATTGCTGTGCGAGCGGTCGTTGACCCCGTGATGTCACGCCTAACTGTGCAGGCCCTGGCGTGTACTTTGATAATAGCTAGTACATGATACCTAGTTCGTATGTGATTTGTTCATAGAATGGCGAAACTAAAAGGGTAATGATATGTTGTCTGACACCCATCCATAGTTCCATGTACGGGTACTTTGTCAGTGTAGGTGCCATATGTGAAATGGGACTCACTTTGAAGAATTAAATGGCTATCAGATTGTGAGGCGACAGTGGCGAGAGATATCTTATTCACGAATTTTGTTAAACCAAGAATACATGAGCGTTGTCTTGTCATCTGCAATTATATTTGTAACTAAATAAAATAGTTCTTATTGTTCTTAACCGAAGACAATTCAAGATACATCGTCATTTAGAACATATAGGTATTTTAGGGTGGGTATTTGATAAATAACCTAATAAACCTTCAGGTATCAAACATAATAAAAAAAGATCGTTTCATTTGTTTCAACAGTCACACAATACAGGTCTTTCATACAATAACCTGTTCCACGAGTCAAAATTTAATTTTCAGTTTCTTCTGTTCTCATTTTATCTTCGTTAGCACAGTTTCGCCAAATTCTATTTGTTTCGCGGGGATGAATAGAATTGGGTCGAGTTTTAGTTACCCTGCAGTCAATAGGGATTGTAGAGACCCAGGGACGATTCGTAGAGAGCACAGGAACTTAATTCTGGACCTTGACTTGCCTCGGTCATAGATTGGAGAGAATTGTGAAGGAGGACGCTGATGTCTATTTGACTGAGTAGAGCGACAATAGTCCAACGGATCTTGGCGATCAACACCTTACGGTCGCATTCTACTGATTCGCATGTCTTATTATAATAGACTAGTTTCTGCCCGCGACTTCTTCCGCGCGAAATTTCTTTTCTTAACATATAGTGAACGAATTTTCGGAATCGGATCAGTCGTTCCGAAAATTTTCTCCTAGGCCACAACTCAACATACAAACTCACTTTAACTTCTTTATAATATTAGTATAGAAAACAAACTCCAAGAGTATTGACATATTTTAGTTTCAAGCCGACGAACTAAAACTCCAAAGTCAAACCACAAGTAGCTCGGCTTACTCTATGACGACTTCCAGTCTACGTTTTTCCGTCCGTGAAAACTAGGTTAAAAGTGTAAAGCCATAAAACTTCCAATTTAAAACTAATCTACACGTAATACTCCATTAGTATTCCTCCATTATTATGCAGTGCTAGTAGAAAAAATCTCTCGTTTCGTGGAAGCACGTCCATTCTCATAACCATGCGAGCGCATTGTTTAAGCATTTAATCAGCGCACATTGTCATGCAAACGTGTGCGCGATCCTGCGCGATTGTGCGCTAATATTCTTTGTCAATTGCTGGCTGAGCGCGTCGTGTGAATATGGCTTTATTAAAAGCTTGGCGGTGTTGTTGGTAAACTTGTGGAAAAGTTAAAATAATATGCTTTATTATGCTTTGTAGCTGCTTCATTGTAAACGCGTAAATACTGCTTGTAAAGTTAATCACCGCTTCGTTGGCCTAGTAGTCGCAAGCGGTACTTGCTGAGCAAAGCGCTATTGGGTTTTGCCATATGGAACTTCTCAGTAACAGCCCGGAGCCTGGATTTTGTGTCCGGTTGATGGCAACAGGCTTGTCTCCATTTACATGGGTCTTAACAGAACGGGCGGAATGTACTATAGGGGTGTACTATAGATACACCTTAGCCTAACCCTTCCCTTTTTCTAAATAGACACCTTGGTTTCCGTAAAAGCCTCCTTCATCCCTTTGCATTTTTCCCTGTCTTTGGCAGTCTTCATCCGGTTTTTCTCAGCAACTTCAATAACGTCATATGTCCAAGGTTTTCTTGGTCTACCAATCAGTACAATTTCATCTAGCCCTACATCCACTTCGGATCATAAACTCCAATATAACAAGCCATCTAATTTATTTCTAGACATTTTACAACCAGCACATTTGTTTCCGGACCTAGTGTGCACCACATGTCTACAATTTGTCACCAGCAACATAGTCTAAACGATCTAAGAACTAATTCTGTGTAGTTTCTCACGCTCATAACAAAATCATCAGCATGTATTGTCCCGGGAACGGCAATGACATCATTATTTACATGCTGGTCGTTATTAGCAGGCTGTAGTCTGTTATCATTGTTAATCAAGGCACCTTGACCATATCTTGTCTTTCTGTGGTGTTTAATTGAACTGGTTCATATTGTTTCCCACATAACAGAGGTCGTTTCAAAAGGCTTATATTTTATCAAATGTTGGCACACTTTCAAAGTTACCTTACTGGCATTGGTGTACAAAGAACTTAGGACAATCACGTAACTTAAAAAACTTTATAATATGAATAAAACATTTTCAAACTGGTAATCGTTTGATGGCATTAGGCTCGATGTCTTAAACATGTGACTCAAACATAACGTGGCTATACATATATATCCCTGCCTACCCTTCCGGTGTTCGAGATATACAGGTGTGATATTGTGTTATGTAAGTCTATATAGATTAAACAAAAGGCACTAATGGGCGCTGCAAACCAAAATACTGCAAACCCTAATAATAGTTAAATAGGCAATCTGTATTCTGTGAGGTGTAGCATATATTATTAATATTATAATGAATGGCTACATAGAAGTGTCAACAGAAGCTGTGTTGACTGTAGACTCGTAATTAAAACCTCGTGGTTTCTCATTATGATTCTCTGAAGTGGTGTTGTTGTGCCAGACATTCTTGGTAATAAACTGTCTGGACTCCATTGCATAGAGAGATTTTATATATTGACAGACAACGCACACCATTAACCACTGGGTCTAGAAGTATAAAATGTTGCACTAAGGAAGGTCCCTAATCAGCCCCTAAAGGGATTAAATGGGGGATAAAAGTCAGTTTAAAAATTATGCTGATGGAAATGTCATCGGGCAGTCGGCTTATCGTTTAATAATACAGCAGGAACAAAAGGTCGTCCATCACCATTTTTATTTGTTTCATTTCTATACCCACCTGGGACCAAAACATTTGATAGGAATTTAGAATATCCCATCGCTTTTATTATACCGAATTTAATTTCGGAGTTTCGTTCGAGCGCCCTTTAAACAACATTGCAAACATATGCAACCGACTTTATTAATTTTTTCCAATCTCCCGGCAAAATAAACAAAACTGGGTCAGTTCGTGAAATCCTTCCAATATTCCTTTACTGTTGATATTCTATACCTATGAAGTAGAGGCGTGCCTCCAAATAGTGCTGAAGCGGGCTCCTGAGGGTAAACAGGCGATCCCAAACGTATATTTCACGATTGCGAGCCGCGCCCTCGCGGTTAGGTCATAACATAACCATGGTTGCTATCGAGGACAAATGGGTTATGTAACTGTAGTTGGTTTCGGTGTCGGTTTTCCCATCAAATTTTACAAAGAAAAGGATAACGGCTTTTTGGTGGGTTTACTAATGATAAGCTTATAATATATTGTCATAATTTACATTGGCATAACAACATTCAGCATAATATTATTGGGCATAAATATTTTGCCATAATTTTATAAAGCATAATGTTATAAATGCATAATTATATAAATACATAATGTTCTTTGGAATAAAACTAATAAACCATTATCACCTTATTGATTATTATTGCTCCAATGTAATGCGTAGGCGCTTTACACGGCGGTAGACTAATTATTTTATTATGTTCCATTTCTGAAGGTATCACAAACTATTTAGTGACGGTGTTTACTGTTTGCTGCTTACACCTTGTGCGTACAACTTGTTATTTATATAATTTAAAAAAACGGAAAATAAGGTTCATACGTTCCAAACCACAAGAGGTGTTAAAATGAATATAACGGTTTCATATACGAAAAAAATCGGGAATATAACAACAAGTATAATTGGGTGTGTGAATTACGTCGTAACGTGAATTACAAATGTAATGCTCGCGGAATGACAAAAATAAGTGACGAGCAAAATCACGAATTGATATTTAAACAGATACCAAATCACAACCATGAACCTAATGCTTCTCGAGAGCAGGTAAGTTTTTCATTTTTACTGTTTACGTTGATATAACTCATACAAAAACAAACATGTTCGCGGCTCATGGGTGGCCCAAGGGCCACCCTCGCCGCACCTTAACCTATTCCAATAGAGTAATTCCCAAATTATAAATAATAATAAATAATGTAAGTACAAACACCAATTTTTTATTTCTCAGACGCCATAGTCGGGTAAAAATATCATTGACCACAACTGTATTAAATTACCAAGTACCTAGAGATCAATTTAAAATTATTGGCTACATTCACCCAATTATGCCTTTTTATATTTATGGCTCATGATTATTAGACGAATAAATATTATGCCTTTAAAATTTATGCAGCTCCAACTTAAGCCAAAACATATTAGACTACATGATAGTTATGGTAACCTTTGCATTATGCCAAAGTATTATTATGCAACACTATTATTACGCTAATAAAAGTTATACGAAACTATATTATGCCTTAAAATTTTATGCCAACCGGGGTATTACCTATTTGGTGTTCGGTGTTTTGTTCTTCGGGATCCGGCTCGAAGAACCTTTTGCCTGTTGATGGAATTTTCGTTGTAGCTGAGGCAACGACGAGATTATATCGATGAATGGGCTCTTTGCCTTTCCTTGGAATCTTAGCTGCTTCGAGCATTCTTCTTCTTACCGTGGCGATGGCAATCTATGTGTATACAGTCCACCCAGAATTTGGCTACGGCTTGGCACCTTCAGAAGCGTCCAGCAACTCCTGTAGCATGTAGACAACAGGGCACGCCGGACACGATATTAACTGCCCCATTGTTTGTAGGACAGCACCACATTGTATTAGTGCTGATATTTGAGCATAGTCCTTTGAGACGCGTAGAGGAGAAGCGGTGAATGTAAATTGGAAACAACTCGAACGAAGGAAAAAGGGGTATTTAGAGAAGCTTAGTGGAATCTGTAAAATAATAACTATTATTTTATCCTAAAAGAAGGCACAAGAATCGCCAGAAATGGAAAAAAAAAGTTTAAAGATATAAATTGTGAATTATCTTGGGGTTTTTGCCACCCCTGTGTGTAGTGTTAATTAATATTCACATGTAGGTCGCTTATGTCATATTAAGTGAATTACTTGGGTGGCGTGGCCAAGGCCGGTCGCACAAACGCGACGCGCTCGCGATATTAAACTTATGCGTTAATTGTAA
Source organism: Apamea epomidion (assembly GCA_947507525.1). Classification (NCBI taxonomy): domain Eukaryota; kingdom Metazoa; phylum Arthropoda; class Insecta; order Lepidoptera; family Noctuidae; genus Apamea; species Apamea epomidion. Next base: position 16,826,864 of record OX382246.1, on the reverse strand, counting down.
TATAGTTTTATGACATACCTACATGTTTCGTACGTTGTGAGGTCTGTTATTTAGATCGAGATCATTTTTACGCGATATGCTAAGTAAGAAGATTAACCGCTAGATTTTGATAAACCGAGCATACATTCTCAAAAAGGGGTAAGGGGTGATGTTCTTAATTCGGTTTCGGTCTTTAGGATCAAAGTGAATGAGTTCATTTTTTTAAAATGATGCCTAAACTCTACATAGAAACAGTGCAAGGTGCCCCTAAATTTTTACCTTTTGCCGATTGGACTAGAATTTTGCGCGAAACTTTATAGGCAGCCAGTAGCAGTCAATATGCCCTAGGTTTCTTAGTACTACGTGTTAGCTTCGTTTATCACCTAATAATAATTTAAAAAAAAAGCAAAATAGCAATGAAAAAAAGCAATGTTTACAAGAAGCCTTTAAGCCCGGCGGCATAAATACCAAATTCAATAACCATATCGTACAAGCGCTTAAACTTTAACCCATCGGCTTGTAAACTTTAAATGTCACGTCTCTACTGACTTATAATTTCAATGAAAATTCAATTTACTTCCGTACACAGAGTTTTATTATCAAAACATGCTTACAAAAAGTCTTTATGTTGTTTACAACTGTTTAGAAGCAATTCCGATGCGGTGTAGGAATGTATGGGGGTATGTACTGTTGTGTATTTCAAGACAGGTCGACGGTTCCCGCGGTAGTCGTGAGTTTTAGTTGTGGTTATGGCTTCCTGATACTGATGTTGTTATATTGAACCTTATCCCCTTGATTCATAAACGTTGCTTAAAGTTCTGTAGTGATTAGCGACTGTTTAACCATACATTTTTGACGTTTAAACGTCACTTAACTTAATCATCGTTTATAAATAAACCCCTATATTGTTAGCAGTTCTATTGACAATACAAATAATTGGCTTCAAACAGGAAAATAGGCAGATTCACGCGCTAAATTGCTACTAATTGCACGAGGTAAATATTTTCACAAAAATAAAATTACTTAGGTAATCCATGTGAACGTTCAGTCGCATTTTATTTGAGACCTTATTAGATGGGGCTTACCTATATTACATAACTGGCTGGTGCGTGTACACAGGTGCACCTCTGCCTAACCCTTCGGGGAATACAGGCGTGATGTTATGTTTATGTTATTTTATTTGGAAGTGACCAGAAGGGCAATTCTCGTAATTTTCAGTACGTTCACGGTCTGATCTCAGTCTCAATCTGTCAATCTGTGTTTTCAATTCGTTTTCCGGACAATGTAAACGAATCAAAGTAAAGCACAAACAGTTAGTAAAGAACTCTGTTCAGAATAACAACACCATTTGCCAACATTCTGCGTTCCTCGATTCCGTGATCAATCTTCGCGTGCAGCCACAACGCCCACAACTCTTCAATTTCACAATAATGGTGTAAACTCCCAAGTTTTAGGGTGCCTCCACCGAAACGAACGAATAAAGTTTCGTTTTAAATTCCAACTTTGTTCCCGATGAGGGGAATCGATGGTTTGATGTGTTTTACGTCTTCCACGGAATTGTGAGTCGCGACTATGTTTGAATTTATTTTGTGGGATTCGTGTTAAAGAAGTTTATAAAAAAACTTTGAAATTCGTCAGAATTCGTTTTTGGCAATCTCGTTCTGGTGGAAGGAGCAACATACAAATAAAAACTACTTTACCAACTCTGCATCTTTCTGGCATATTGCCATGCTCGGCTTTACTTGAATTTACTGATTGTTACGGAAGTAGGGACCGCCTCTCATCTATTAAGCATTGATTGTCCTATTGTTGACCAATCGTCCACCCTCCTCCATTAGTGGCCTCTTTTCGCTTGTGATTACAGTTGCTTGAAAGCGTCAAGTTTGCCTCTAACTTTCTAGATGTGAAGTCGTCTCCCATCTTTGTTAGCATTATTCCGTCGCAATGTTAACTGACTGGGTTGCCCGTGACTTTGTCTGCGTATGTTTTTGTATTTCTGAAAAGTAGCCAGGTCCCAGGCTAGCTGTCAAATTTAATAACGATCGGTTCAGTGATTTAGGCGTGAAAATGTAACAGGCAGAACTACTTTCGCATTTATAATATTGAAAGCGAAGCTTGAATTGATTAGTGTCAGGGCACCCCATTCATTGTTCCTAATAATTCTTTTATTCTAGTTTTTGAAGATATAATTAGCATGACATGATTATTATTTTAAGAAGGTAAACAAACAGATCTATTTAGTCCTCTCCTCATATCTCAGTCCACACTCCCGTCTGTTTGCCGACAGGCGTCAGGCGTCTGTCAACATGTCTGCCTGCCCCACAGTGTTCGACGCGTGAATAATGTATTCGCGACCGTCTGTCTGTTGGTGTTCATCGATCCAGACCGAATGTGCAGACTAGAGGATTAGGAATGAGATATTTTTGGAACAGAAAGGATTTATGTAATTTGAACTTCGCATTAAGCAACATTGTTGTGTCAGGAATATGTTCGAATTTAGTGCCGTCTAGCCATTTCCGTATGTAAAGATCAAGAAGACAATTGAAGACCATTACTAAGTTATCTTTAGAAGTAACATAACATCACATGTCTGTATTCCCCGAAGTATTAGGCAGAGGTGTACCTATAGTACACCCACATTTTGTCAATTATGTTTAAGTCCCATGCAACAGGGACTGAGCCTATTGCTATCAACTGGGCACAAATCCACACTCCGGACTCCGAACTCTTTAGAGATCATATTTACTCTACATCTTTGCATACTTCAGGGAATTTACCAGATTAAAATATTTATAATACCTACTTCAAAGGGAATAGTCGGTTAAAAGCCATCTTAACATAAATTAAAATCGTAAGTAGGTATATTATACGGATTCAAATTCCAGTTTTCTTCCTCTTAAGCATTGGCCGGAACTGAGATATTAGCTCTTTCACTAGAAATAGAATTGAGATCGAACCTACGATATGCTAAAGCTAGACATGAAATGCGACTAATATTGAGTCCAACATGGACTGTCTGGCGCCGCCGTGTTTTTGTAGAAAGCCTTCGTATGTGGATGTTTTGAATAAGTTCACGAGTTTCTGAACCTAATTTATATACAGGGTTTTTTTTTTTTTTGATATCTCATAACTCTAGGGGTCATTGTACTCATCATTATGAACAACTTTTACTATGGGACCAAACCTGAAAGCGCGAAAAAAAAATCAGCTGTTCCCTACATTTATGTTCGTATAACTAACTCGTCAAAATGTAGGGAACACCAGATTTTTGTTTTGCGATAAAAAAAAAAACAGGTTGTATATCCGGCTCTAACGAATATGGAAAATAATATAGAAAATACATTTGATGGGTGTATCATAATTGTATTTTTTGTATAATACCGTGACGTCTGTGACGAACTTTATATAATATAATGTTTTAAGCATTGTTCTCATGTAAGTGACATTGTGTCTTTTTTGAGAATAAATATCTTTAAACCTAAATAGCTGGTTTATGTTCTAGTTTAAATTGATCGACTTTGGTATGTGACTTGAGTTATTATTATTAAGTCACATTTGCATTTGCTAGGTTATTAGCGTTATCTCAAGTTCCAAATGGAGCTATCTTGTCTTCTCGGGCTACTTTTGAAAAGCAACGTGGAATTAGAATGAATTGTGGTTCCGTGTGTGGTTATGCTACAAATAACATATGATTAAAAGCTCTACGATTCGAAACATTTGTCGTGCTCATAAATTTGCTAAAACCTAGATCAGCATGATTTGTTTGCTACCACATCTTCCTTCAGCATTCCACATGGTGACTCCTGAACAAACAGGTTCAAAGCAATCGTAAATCACAACGAGTCGTAACCGCGCGTAACCATCGGTTATAATTTACTGCTCGAATGATATACGGGCCGTAACTGGTAGGTATCTGGTGGAACCCAGCTGCAGTGTCGATGTGTTGTCGTGTATTTTTGGGTTTTACTACGAAGTTACGCATCTTGAAAATGTTGTAATGTTAGAGGACGATACAGAGACTCCAAAGGCTTTGAAAATAGTGTCGAAATTGCAGCTAAAGTAATTAGATCTAGCTGTGTTATAAACTCCATACAAAGAATTAATTAATGATTTGAGAGTTCCAACTGGCTTGATCGTGCCAGAATTACAATTGAAAAAAATAAAATAAAGCATAAACGTCAGTTAGAAGAAAGGAGCGGAATGGATGTGGCCCTGCAAGAAATGGCGAAAAAGGCACTATATGATAATGATGATGATACAGAATCCAAAATAAGTTTACTAGAAAATCTTTTTTTATTTAATTACGACGGATGCCACTTGATGCCATCGGTGGTGAACTTGAAATATTTCCAGACCTAAAATACCGCTTGTTTTATCTAATACCCACATTACTCAACGATAAATTTTATCATAGTTGAATCATACAATAAAATGTTGGTCCAATAATATTTTTGTGCTACTAAGTGACGAAGATGATAGCACAAGCGCACGTGTCGGATGATTCAATACGTTAGTTTTAATATAAACACATATTTGTAGCGTTTATAAATAATCAGATCGCTATGAAGGTACCGCTATGTATAGAACTTCATGGTAAACTATTTGTGTTCCTGACAGTGTTATGGTATAGGGTTTCCTTTGTGCCCTTAGCGTGATAGGTTCAAGTTCAATTTTGTAATCAAGTTATATAACTGTTGAGTCATACTTGAAAAAGTTTATTAAATAATCTAATCTAGGTGGCACACGAAACTGGATTCGGTTTATTCATTTGGGAGTAACGATGCCACGACGAGATAGTCAATCTGCAAACTTTTATAACCCCTCCCTTTTTGAATAGGAAAACTTAAGCTTTTCCAATATAACGTTTCGGTCTTCGTTGATAATTCCATCCATCCATCTTTAAACCACTAACCCTTTCTAGCTAACTCACAATCTAAGAATAGACACCGAAGGGCAGACTACAATAAATTGTATTAGTTCACAAACAAAGTGTTTAACATTCCAACCGTTAAGTTGCCAATCTCAATATAGTTGTAGACGCTTATAGGCGACGGGCTCAGTAAATTAACTAATAAAACAGCTAAGTGGATGACGCCATGCGGCCGTGCCGGCGCCTATCAGACCTACCCTGGGGCGCTGAGATTTTTACATGAATGGAGCGCTCCGATACATATTTGGTCCTTCGAATCTCATTCGTCGAATTTGTGAACTGCTCCGGGAGAAACAAATGCTGGACGACTATTGATCCTTTGTCGTGTTTCTGAATGAGATCCGCCGAATTCGCTAGCTGCTCGAGGGGAATCAAATGGTGTCTTTCGACGTACATAATGTCTATTGTTGGAACAGTAAATATATGTTTTAGGGTCGTTTATCATTAATATATCAGTATATCTATATCGTTTATCCTTAGCCATCATTCATCATCTTTCCTTTTCGCCGCTCGTCTACACTTATCACTTTCTCGTGTTGCTCCTTTCTCTGCGTTAAGATCGTAATCGCCTACGGTTGAAGCTGTAGTAAATAAAGCAGATAGGTTATGTTCCTATTTGTCTCAATCCTGTATTGGTTGAGTTTGCAGTTCCGTTGTTACACGACTGCCCAAAAAGGAGTCTAATATGACTTGTTTGTACTCGAGGTATTTTTCTGCCGTCATTGTCGCTATGCAAGCCAAGAGGGCTAGTCATCACAGGGTCAGCTTTGCGCTTTTACTCACTGGTAGCATACCAAACGTGGTGATCAATAATACTATGAGTTCGACGACTTTCTCCGTCCTTAGAAGTGGCCCATGCATGAGCCATGTTGAGCATTAGACGCCTGTAGCTCGTAAACCGTATGATCAATTGTCATGTTGCTACTCTTATACAAATATTTACCGAAATAAACTCCGAAATATGACATAATATTTACAACAAACTTGTGTACGAAATACCGTAGCTTGTCATAGCAAGTTACAATGAATATTCGCGCGTTTTACAAAGTAGGTCTACGCAGTTGTTCTTTAGGTCAACGCCCTCGGCGTCTGGTTTTGGTACTCAACTAAGTACATTTGTGTTACTACATGAGGAAGTTGTAACTTGTAATCTTGTAATACGTTATGGCTGTTCGTCTGTCGAGAGGAGAGTAGGTTTTGCTCTAAATAAAGATTAAAATTACATTGTCATTGTCCTAGTTTCGAGCACTTTTATTGATCATTATTTCCGCTAGGTTATAAAGGTACCAGTTTTTTAATACGTACCACCTATAGTCTATAGCATGGTTTATATTATGAATATTTAATTGATTTAAAATCCGATATGGGGACTGTTGATCGTTTTCAGCGATATGACCACCTATCGTTTCACTGTACCTACACTAGTAGTCGTTTCAATTATGATTTGAACTACTGCTTTATAAAGCATATTTGCATCGTATACATCATATTATTCAGAAATATCCATATCTTAATCCCTTTCGAACAAATTAAATTCCCATGTCCCCTTCGCTCATCCATTTCCCTCCTTAGTTCACCCAGCTTCCTAATATATTAACGACAACTTCATCTAACTACATTACCATGTCCTAATAGAGTTTCTCAAGCGCAGACTGCCAGTTACCCGCACTATTGTCACTTTAATTAGTTGAAGCGCCGTCTGGTCTAGTTAAATCTATCTAGGAAGGGTAAATGAGATCGCTGGTTAGTTTCAATGAGATCTAGATTGGAAGCTGTGGCTTTTATTGTTCATTAGAGGGCCTATTTAAGCCGTTTCCCTGTTGATTATTGGGGTTTGCTTTTGTTTAGTGTTAACTAGTAGTGCTCCTAGCTTTGTTTGTGTATTGTGGTTTTTGTTTTCTGGATTAGAATATTCACTTGTGTTACTTCAAGATAGAGTCTGCTTTAGTATCAATTATTATCTCGATATTTTCTCTGGTATGTCGTGATTGTTTCCGATCTTTCTTATTTTTGTGACCTATTACTAAGATCTCTTCGGACCAAGAATCCATTGCTCCAGCACAGCTTTCTCTAAAGATACAGAGCTGATTATTTTTCTCATCACTCTGTACAAGCGCGGTTTTTACTTCATCATTCTCTCCTTCTTCATCCGTAATAGTAGCATGGTGTTCACTGTTAAAAAGCTAGTTATCAATGAACAACTAACTGAACATAGTGGATTGCTAATAATTATTCCTACCATCAAACTCTTATGTCACAATACCTTCGGGGCTCCTGTATACCAATTGACCTTAGCACAGAATATATTATGCTATAAAGCGCCGCCTGACTCATACCATAGGGCCGGTTAAAGTTTCTATTGTGCTGAATTAGCATCGCAGCAGCCATGATGTCACGTCATTGTGGACGGTCAGGGGCTGCCATTGATTTATTTTAAGTGTTGAGCTTATAGTGTTAGGAGGAAGGTCAGTGGTAAAGGTGGCTTATGACTTCTGTAGGTATGTGTGTTTGGTGAAATTATTGTGAGGTTTATGTGTGACGATCGACCCGGTTAAGCCGCGGTAAGCGTAGCTTGGATCGATGACCATCTTTATATGTCAAAACCTCTCCATGCCTGGAAAAGCACGTTAAGCTGTTGGACCCGGCTTACATTCGTGAATCTTTTTCTGTCGTTATGGGTGGTTAGAAGCCCGAAAGCCTGAAAACCAGTCTTACCAAAGAGTATAGTATTACACAGTAACTGGGTTGTGGAGGTAGTCGCTCTTCCGCGGGTACATCCGGTTAGACAGGACGCCGATTCAACGTAGCTGGGAAAATGCTATGCAGATGATGATGTGTGACACTGCAGTGATCCTTTTTGTGCATGTATCTGAACATGGCGCCCACTCATTGATACAGGCAGAGGTAGCCACAAGGGTCAGACCAGGAATACAAATTTGGACATAGATACTTAATGCCAAATATGGATTCGGTCGTTTTCTTGCTTATCGTACATGGGCCATGTTAATGACTTATGCAAATTACACAATAAATAAACATAGCACTCTATTTACCCTTGCAAATTAATTATATTAGCAATTTAAACGGTTTTTCTTATCTACGAGGCCGTTTCTCCTTACGGAGTCATTGTAAATTCAAGCAGAATTTACACTAATTTGGAGCTGCGGGCTTTACCAAACAGTTTGGCAGAGGCCTAATGGGCAAAAGTTGACTCTGATAGGCTAGAGTTAATTGACATTAGGTATATCGTGTTTGTGTGTTCCCAATTATACTTGTTAATACCTTAGCGTGACAGTGTAGAACGTTTCAAAGACCCTTTACACCTGAGGCAGTTCTTAAACTATACTTACCATCATATCATTCTCCTGCGCTCATCCCAATTTACTTGGGATTTGCGCAACATGTCTTTTTCATCCATACTTCTCTAATAATCGGCATCTCGGTAGTCACCCCATTTTTAGCCGTATCATCTTTCAAACAGTCCATCCATCGTTGCTTTGGTCTTCCCCTACTCTTAAGCAATCCACATTCATACTCAAATACCAAAATTATACTTACAATTTTAGCGAAAAACATGGAATGCTGCGCTAACACTATTTTATTTTTTATGTTTGCCTACGCTGTTTTACTACTGAGCAAAAGCCTCCCCCAAATTTTTCCAATACAACAACACAACGATACCTGAGTAAAATTAAAATATCTCCATATCAAATAAAGAGTGAAGTAAAAGTAACGAGAAGCCCTAGAGCACAGTTGCCCGTTGTCGCTCAATTAGCAAGCGAACTGTACAGACTCTGTCAGTTTTGAACCTGGGGGCACGTGGAAACTTGCTTGGATAACAATTAGGAAGTTTATGTAGTTCTCGGCCAAGAATAGGCGTTTGTTTGAGGCCTTAAACCCCAAATAGTGGCAAAAAAAAAAACATTCTCCGTGCTTTCGTGTCGTTTTATGAATATAGACTATGTTTCACGACAGTTTATTGCAGGTAGCTAGCTGATAAGAAAGTTTGTGCTTAGCATTCGCCATAAAGTCAAACTCAGTCCCTTTTTCCTCAATCGATAATTTTTTTTTCACCCAAAGAAGCTGATTCATTTCGATACTAAAATAGAAATACTACGAAGTCTGCAGCGAAGTAGTGAATCAAATACCTCGTGAATACTAGTATGAAACATCGCTGTTTACTCAATAAATCGACACTGTCCAATAAACTTATCGATATCTAAACAACTCGAGAATACAAGGAGTATTATGTTCTTAGGACTTGAATACACTACCAAGCGAACCTAAGATGAACTGAATACAGGAATGCAACGAAAAATTCAACTATTACATTACAAATTACACATTACAAACTAGCTGTGCCCCGCGGTTTCACCCGCCTCGCACGGCTCCTAAGGGTCGTAGCGTAACAACCTATAAGTTAAAGGTTATTTAACATCACGCTACGACAAACTCTTCGTTCGGCTTTATTATATTAAGTTTAGAATACGTAACTGAACTGCAAACTTTTTCAGACACTGTTAAATTAAGAATAATAATTGTCGAAGTTAACCCGTACAATCCGATAAGCTTCTGGCTTTGATATTCCAGATATGACTTCCCGCAAAACCCGAAATAGTCCGTATGCTCCCAGCCTTACTGAGTCACGTTTGGCCGTCTGCCAGCGTATGCCATATTCCGACAAAACGTCTATGAAGCGTGTATCCGAAACATTAAACAAATTACAGGGTTCTGGCTGTTGAGACGCTAAAGTTCTGCGAATAAAGAGATTTAGACGTAACGCCAGTTTGAGCGTTTATGAACGGCACCATGGTTTGATGGCTGTAGATGTGGGACTTCTGTTATAAGTAAGTCGTAATGGGGAATAGAGGAAGCGGTAATATTGTATTGACGTACTAAATAGAGCGGGAGATATGGGTATTCCTCGAACTGGTCGCTTTGAAACGGAGCTGTTTTAAATGACTTGATCTCAATTTCGAGCCTGTGTAATATCAGTTTTTATTAGAAATCAAAGCCACAGTTCCTCGTTTGGGCAAAAACTAAATGGATCCTTGTTCTTTCTTCCGCCTTTTCCATGAGTAACGTGTGCATATATTTCCTGTTGCCAAACCTCGTCTACGGAGCGTGCGCGGGCGTCTAAATTCAATTGTAAGAATTAGGGGCGCCGACGCTCAGTTCAGCCAACAGGAGGCCCGGAAAACGCAATATTGTGAGCCACTGTTGTTTGGTTCCTATGGAAGTAGAGAGGAGATTGTGTTTTGTAATACTAGGTAAAAGATTTCTGTTTTACTGTTTCAATTTATAGAAGTTGTAGTTTGACACGAGTGCACGAATAAGAAGTGGGGAAGGTCGGACAGGGAAAACTGACTACAAGATTTTCACAAGTATTATTTCAATATTACCTCATTTCTATACATTACTTTGAAATTCAGCCCGAAAAGAAAAATGACACCGACATACATCATGTTTATTTTCATGTTTCGTGAATAATTTCGTAAGATGATATCATAGGACATCCATTATTCAAATTGATCGATTCGTCAATGTCATTCTACCTCAAATTTTTGGGTTCTGCTGTTTCAAAATTCGCGTTACTATCAACACAAAGAAGAAGGCCCGAAAATTGGACTGACGTCTTGGCTGGAGACTGACCAGAAATTCTGTCGCATTAGAATGAAGTACACCACTATAACTTGACAATAATTGTGTTCGTCGCGACAGCGTAGCAATAAAGGACGCAATCAAACGGCTCTGCAAGTAGATAATCGCCGTATAGACGGACCGGCTTTAATTGTATAATAACACGCTATAATCGTAACGAACACTGTATTGGAAGATGCGGTGGTTAAGGAAGGTTGTAGAAAAACGGTAAATGAATATTCAACTAGCTGACTTGAATTGTAGCGGGTTTTATAAGGCAACCAAATCAGTCTAGAATGCTCATTGTCTCCTGTTTTCTGCATCCAGCCTGTTGCAGTTGATAAAACTGTCGTTAATTGTAGACCTCTAAAGCTAGGGTTTCCATAGGAAAGCGGTTCCGGCATATTATAACGGTCGTCATGAAAATTTGTCATTTTCATCAGTATTTGTCCTCAAAAAAACGCTCCGTATTTGGACATCCGTTATTGTGTGACTGTTGTCATAAGTTAAAATGTCACTTTCATATAGTTCATTTATAATCTTCTCAATCGCAATCATTATTAGCCTGTTAACGTCGACAGCTTATCTTACTGCTTAGTCGATTCTTAGAAAATGATAATAAATTTCCGCCATTGGGAATTTGTAACTGTCAACGTAAACTGTAATGTAGACAATCCATCCATAGCTGTTTGTGTTACGATATGCCATCAAAAGATATGTAGTAACTAAGTAGTGGAAGGGATGATCGTAATTCATTTAAGTTAGGTTATCGCAGGGTAAGATAATTTGGTTATCGCTCGTGATTGACTCTATGCTCGATTAATGATAATAGTTTCATCTCCATTAGAGTTTAATCATCGGAGAATAGTGGGTCTTAGTAACTTTGGGACAGTCTGGCATCAGGAATAGAATCAACTGTTTAATGAATCAAATTCAAACTTGGGGACTTGTCTTAAGGCAACTGTGAAGTGTGTCTATACGATCTTGGTTAGATATTTGCCAGGTTATATAATTGAGGTAAATGTATCTATCCTGTACAATTCTAAACACCGCATAGTAAGTTCGTCAACAATGAGTTCCCACGCTGTGCACAGTCGATCCGTGCCATTGTATCGTATAGGCTGTCTTGTACAATCTAGTATGTAGCTCTATGTTATATCTGAGGTTGAGGATGATTCCAATTGTGTTAGTCATCGTATAGGTCTTTAGATAAGTACTGAAGTTGTACGGGAATGTCCCGTAAGAATGTTGTGAGGAACGATACAAAAAGAGATGGGCGAATCGTGAAAGAGAAATAGTCCGGCATTTTCGCAATGTAATTTTATCAACATCACCATCTGAAAATCTGGGATCGTCCGTACTATTACGTTCCTCTTCTTCTTCGTGTATAATATGGTACGACTGTTTTATTTCTTTATGTTCCTCTGCGATAGGTCTTCCGCCTAGAAATTACTAAAACAACTAACATCACAAACTACTCTCTAAAATCGATCTAAGAGACAATTTCGTAAGTCGTAGTGAAGTTATGGTACTTCGAATATCTTTACCAGTTCCTACGAGGTGGGGCGTTATATTCATAGCCTGGACCACTCGCCAGACACAGTTTAATGTATCGCTATTAACTGTTTGATCGGTTTTCTTCGTTCATGTGGCTATTACACTGTTTATTAGCTCAGTTCCTATATAAACTGCGTCGGGCAAGTTTAGGTGTTTTGGTTGTAAAGAGGAACTAATAAATTCCAGACATTGTAATGCATGAGAATGAAGTGATTGGCTTGGTGCATTATCATAGCATTTACGAGTGACGATAACTGGGCAGTCAGCCTGGCTGCTACCGTACTGACCGAATATTCGCTTCCTTCACTTTTAATAACCTACGACATAAGTAATGATTTTTTAATGTAAACACGGGTGCAATGGTACACTGACTCCCAGTCACAGGTATAAACTTAGTTTGGGAGCCTTGGGGGCTATGTTGAAGACACTACTTCTGTATGTTGTCAACTTTTTGCCAACACTAGAGGAGCATTAGTGCACCCTTGTCTGTCAACTCCGTTTTCTTTAACCCAATTACAGACTGGTTATACTTTTTACTATTGCTTAAAGTTTTCTCGAGGCTCGTACAGGCCTTCTAGAACAGAAGAATTACGTGTGTGACTAAGATGTGTGTAGATGTTTAAATGTTCGTTAGTTATGTTGTTGTTAATAAAGCGAATGATAGTTGTCATTGTGTGGGCATCTTCAGTGCCAATGAAGTGACCTCTCTGTTAATGGGTCACTGCATGAGTCACCATTCTTAAATTTGTTATTGCTTATATTTTTGAAAACAGTTTTATAGCTACTTCTTACTACTTCTAGTTTCTCTCAGTTCTTGACTTAGCGTCATCGATCTTGGACCAGCTTTAGTGTTTGTTATTATGAATTCTGTGTATTTATACCCTACAAAAATGTCTTAGTAACCGACTGATTGGCTTCCGACATTTCGTATTTCTTGCAACTGATAAGGAGCAATAAGGTTATTTATTTTCCTGGCGAAAGTAGGTACTCCCAATTGAATAATTTCTTTACCTCACCTCACTTTCAGGCAAACAAAACTATAAAACCCTATTACAGTAATAAAATATGTCCTCCATGAGACTAATAAAACCTTTTCTTCATTCCAGGGTCTGAAGGTCGCGCGGCACGATGCCGGAGGGAGTGGCCAAAGAGGGCAAGGAGGATGCCAAGGGCAAGGCCAAGGAGGCCTCCCCGCGGCGCCGCCCGGCTGGCAACATCGCCAGGGTCCGGGTGGAACTGCTGGATGGCTCCATCATGGAACTGGATGTCGATGTAAGTACGAGCTCCGAGTTCGAGCTAAGCTAACAACAGCACCCTAATTGCGTAGCACACTAACTACCACAATCTGAATCATTTTGAAGGATAATGCTAATCCATTCAAATCAAATCCATTTATTTGCCAGAATGTAGGTTTACAATGTATGATCTTAAAACTATAATGGCCCCTTTACATTCTACCATTACATATGGTGTGAAAATATTTAATTTTAACCTGCACAATGTTATTAATATAATTAGGTACATTCAAAAACGACGGCACGGTTAGCGCAGTGGTTAAGCGATTGACTGCTGCGCTGCGTGTCGCGGGTTCGATTCCCGCACGGAACAAATATTTGTATAACCTACAAGTAGTTGTTCCGGGTCTGGCTGTTTGTGTATGTGAGTTTAAATGTTTGTAAACGCACCCACGATACAGGAGAAATTCCTAGTGTGGGGCAAAGTTTAAAAAAAAAAAAAAAATAAGAATTGACAGCAACAACAAATAAGATCTCATGCTTAAGGATTTATAGGAACAAATTAATTAATTGATGTTCAAGTTATACCTACCTCTGTGAGTTCAAGAGATAAAGCACATTGCTTCATGTGTTCGAAAAATTTGTCTACTCAACAAGGTAAATAACGCAAATATTGTTGTAGCACTGTCATAATGAAAGTCATTCCTACTGATAGTGTGTGACGCAATTACCCCGCAGTTAATAAAAAATACTAAAAGGTTTTTATAATCATGTGTTCAGTTCATGGCTTGTGTTGCGTGTCCTTTATACTTACACCGTATATGGTTTCCTTAACTCGTCCTCGATTGGTGTGAGAAAGGACACATGGCTCTTGTGAATTCATTAGAAATATTGATCGGATTATGAAATAATGATGTAGTGGCTATTCCTATAATGTATCATTACAAAAACAACTTGTTTAAGTAGGTACTGTTCTGAAGTTCGTTCGACTTCCATCGTTCGATAGTAATAATCTTGTAGGGCCATTCGGACTAACCGGTCCTGGTGTCATTTTCGACACTGATGTGGTCGAAGTAGTTGGGCTCTTCAGAATGGAATTTTTTCAGGTACTGGAACCTCTGTGTAAACGCAGTGAATATCCTGGTAAATGGTTCACAGTCGAAAATTTCAATAGTTAAACTAGATGAGGTCGGTGTTTCCTATCAGACTACGTCAGTCTCTTTTAAAGTTTTACCATAATCTTGGTCGGGTCACAAGAGGACCATGTAGATTAGTGTCTGAAAAGGTTTTTGAGGAAAGGCCCATATACATTTGAGTGGATGGCCCAGTCAGTGCGCGCAGTTTTCAGATGTAGACCAAGATACTGGCAAATTTGTGTAAGCGCAGTGGAATATTATTTTTAACATCTCCATAATTTTCACCTTTCAGAGAAAGATCCGGGGACAGGAGCTGTTAGGCAAAGTGTGTGACAAGCTGAACCTGGTGGAGAAGGACTACTTCGGGCTGCTGTACGAGGACCGCGGCGACCCGCGCGTCTGGGTCGACCTCGAGAAGAGGCTCTCCAAGATGCTCAAACGTGAGTACCCATTTTATTAAAATTACTTTAACTGGGACGGATGCGCTAAGGTAGCCCGCAAAATTAAAAATTTCATCCTTTTTTGCAGATCAGTGAGTTATAAATTATTATTATTATTCTGTAAATACATATGTTTTACGGTCGCGAATCTTCTTTGGATCAACATACAACCAGACACTGATCTGCTAATTGCAAAAACCATAAGAATATTAGAATTTCACAGGCTACCCTAGCGCTTTCGCGTTAACCTTTATCATCAGGTCACTTAGGGCCGGTTCTTTCAAACGGTTGGTTAACGTAACATATTATGTACGTCAAATAATAATGATTACCTATTCGGTATTATTTGACGTACGTTTGTAATTGTAATTTGAAACAACACTTTTTTGGTTTGACGATAGTTAGTGCCATTTTTGACGTACTTAAACGCGTGCGTCAAGTGGACGTGAAACAACCTGCCCTTAATGGGTACAATTGTAAAAAAAACGAGTCCTTACTTAAAAACAACAATTTTGTTGTTGTAATTGCGAAAAACTTATAAAACCCCTTTGTATATTTGATTGCAGACGAGCCATGGTCACTGCGGTTCTCAGTAAAGTTCTACCCGCCGGAACCGGCGCAGCTGCAGGAGGAGCTCACGCGATACCAACTGGTGCTGGCTGTCAGGAAAGACCTGTTAGAAGGTAAGCAACACTTACCTAGCTGTAATCCTTTCCAGCCTATTCATGTATTTACAGTACATTCCTGGATATGGAACTCCATGAGAGAGGATGGAAGTGGAACAGCAAGGCCAGACCTTCGGCATCAGTTGTGGTGGTTTCTACTATCGTATTAAACGTCGTTTTGAGCTATTTCGTCTTCCAAGTTAGATAGTGATTCTTCTACCTGGTAACACGACGGCACGGTTGGCGCAGTGGTTAAGCGCTTGACTACTGCGCTGCGTTTCGCGGGTTCGATTCCCGCACGGAACAAATATTTGTATGACCTACAAGTAGTTGTTTAAATGTTTGTAAACCCACTCACGATACAGGAAAAAATCCTAGTGTGGGGCAACGTTTTTTTTTAAAAAAAAAAACGTCAAAAATCACCACTTCCATTTTGCATATTTTCTATTTTCCCAGGCCGCCTGCCCTGCTCCACGGTGACGCACGCGCTGCTGGCCAGCTACCTGCTGCAGTCGGAGCTGGGCGACTACGAGGCGACGGAGGCCGACGCGGGGCTGTGCAAGCAGCTCAAGCTGGTGCCCGCCGCCGCCGCCACCAAAGACCTCGAGGAGAAGGTGCTGGAGCTGCACAAGACGCACCGGTACGTACAGGAGCCCCGTGAAAGATTTACCATACTTAGGCGAAATTCACCGATTAAATTGGACGCGATCAGCACTGCTTAACTGAGTTCAACAACTCAGAACACCAGTGATGACACTAAGAGGTCTTGAAGGTGGTTTAGATGTGCTCATCGCATTCAATGTCACTGGTGAAATTCGCCCCTTCTCCCTTTAATCAATCCAAATGGGGTCTTTATAAGATCTTTGAAAGATCGAGATTTTAGCGATAAGACTGCCCATTGTGTCACCCTTTGTAAATTTTCTACATTTTTATCCGTAAGTTTTATGATGAACATAATAAAAAGTATTCTATTCTAATATTTCTAACAATTTCTCTCCCCCACAGAGGTCAAACCCCAGCAGAAGCCGAGCTGAATTACCTGGAAAACGCTAAGAAGCTGGCGATGTACGGCGTGGACTTACATCCGGCTAAGGACTCGGAGAATGTCGACATTACGCTCGGAGTGTGCTCGTCAGGCCTGCTCGTGCATCGAGAGAAGTAAGTGATATCAACTAATGTCTGTTCCTTAAGTATCTGCTGAATAAGTAAACAAACCTTGTTCAGAAGGACAATTGTCGTAATTTTAAGAACGTTCACAGTCTGATTTCAGTCTCAATCTGTCAAAAATACCTCTAATTTCCCTACATTGTGACAAGTTTTTGACATTTGTTTGTCGCCGAAACGAGGCTGCGACTAGATTTTGAACGTTTTAAATTACGAAAATTGGCCTTCAGGTTCAATTTTAACACAATCACTCACTAAAAGGAATGTTAGTAACACATTAATTTGTACTTAAGAATGGTCCAACTTTATGATTGCTAAGCTATTGATCGATGTTGGATGACTAACATCGCCCAATAGCTTTCGAACATTAAAATCCACCGTTACAATAAAATACAGCAGACATTAAAATCTGAAGGTTACAATTAAAAGTCGTCAACGTCATAATAGTAATTTTATCCCGTTCAAGAACGCAAAGATTTGAATCAGAATTCTGACGTAGCTTACAAATTTTTCTCATTCACCCATAGACTACGCATCAACCGCTTCGCCTGGCCAAAGATCCTGAAGATCAGCTACAAACGTCACAACTTCTACGTGAAGCTGCGGCCGGGTGAGTTCGAGCAGTTCGAGTCCACCGTCGGCTTCAAGCTGGCCAATCATCGCGCCGCCAAGAAGCTGTGGAAGACTTGCGTGGAGCATCACACGTTCTTCAGGTAAAATAATATACAAGATTTCTATAGTTTAAGCTTATATTACTAGCCTGTTATTGTCCCACTGTAGGGCAAAAGTCTTCCCATACAGAGAAGGCACGAGCATTGATCATCACGTTTGCTTACTTTGAACTAAATAAAAGGTGACTTAGACCGCATTCATAGAGTCGTATTTTCACAAAGGAATACATATCCTTCGACATAATATGGCCTTCAGACTTTATTTCATTGTTTTCCATGTTACCGGACATGTTGAGCGACGTCGCATGACTGCGCGCGACGTTTCCGCAGTCTGGAATCGCGGGATACGGTGTCTTCCTAGTAAATACAGAGTTATAATCTCAATTTTTGCTCTGTTGGTGTATTTTTTATTTTTTATTTAGGTTTTTTTTTTTTGAATTTCCGTATGGCGTTCCACTGTGAGGATAAATAATAATAATAATGTGCCCCCAGACTGATGTCCCCGGAGCCGGCCGCCAAGAGCACGCTGTTCCCGCGGCTGGGCTCGCGCTTCCGCTACAGCGGCCGCACGCACTACGAGTCGCGCGCCGCGCCGCCGCAGCGCCCGCCGCCGCACTTCGCGCGCACGCTGTCCAACAGGAAGCTGTCCTCGCGCAGCATGGACGGTGAGTCACGTCACTTTAAAGGGAACAAGAAACAAAACATCAATTATGCACTAAACGTGTCGCATCAAGAAAACAATTAAGTACACAAAAACAATAAAGAATAAGAGAGATTTAAGGAGAGCGAAAGAGAGAGAGAGAGCCTCCTTGAAATTTCACTCTCAATTCTCCAATTATCGGATCGCCGCCGAAGAACTTTCACTTCAACAGAACAAATTGGAGGAAAATATGAGTCTCATGCACGCAAAACGACCCGCAAACCTTTTAACCGTCTGAAATAGAATGCCAGCTGAGTCATTTCGTAACACACTTTCATTTTGACTGTTCTGCAACATTCATTCGTTATTAACGTTGTTAAGCAGACACATTTTTTTGACATATATGAAGCAACGGATTATCAATATTCTTCAAAATTATTCAGATTGTAATTAAAACTATGTTGCACAATTAGGGTGCAGTTTTAGACTAGGTCAAGACGTGTGTAAATCAAGCCTTGCTCGTTGCTCCTTTACGGAAAACTGAGCTATACATTGTGGAAACCATATTATTATTATAACGAACTTTTGGAGAAACCATTTCTGCGTGATTTACACAAACTGCGTGATCTGCAAAAGCGACCCCACTCTACACTATGAACTCGTCAATTACGTGTAGAAGCGACCGATACAAAATCATGATAATCTATTTGGCACATTATTCCTGACACCTACGCGAGCAGTCATGCTATATTCAATTAACTCATTTGTCATCACCTTTCATTCAGTTGCCAATATTATCATCATGCGGAATTCCCACGAAAATTACGTCACCAGACACATCATTCAAGTACTAAGAAAAATTAATTGTCTTGAATGTTCGCTAATGCTTATATTTGCAAGCCAACTGGACCACTTACTGATTGATAATAATTATATTTAGATGTTACTTCAGTAGCAAAAAGGATGAATCTGAAAATTTGTGTGTAATCGGTTGAAAAGTGAAATGATGCGTTTTATTTTGTAACAGACGCTAACGTCATCTTTTATGACTGTATAAGACATGCCTCATCAAACATTGTAGTCTCTACAAGAGGTATAAGATTGTACGAGGAACCACGTACGGTTGGAAACCTTGAAGTTATTTTTCTATAGCCTTTTTACTTCCTACTAATATTATAAACGTGAAAGTTTGTATGGATGTATAGATGGATGGATGTTTGTTACTCTTTCACGCAAAAACTACTGAACGGATTTGGCACACAGATGGTTTATAACCAGGATTAACATATAGGATACTTTTTATCCCGATATTCCCACGGGATCGAAACTTATGCGGGGCGCAGCTAGTACTATATAAGTTTTCTCAACTCACGGAAATATTTGTTTGGTACCGGTACAGTACCAATACCTACTGATTAGAAATACCAATAGTACAGGCACTACTCTGGTACCGGTATCACAACAAGGCCAATGGTACCGGTTCCCAAAAATACCGGTATTTCTAGCTCTGCTCTGGATACAGGCGTGATGTTATGTTTTGTTTAAAATGATTGAATGGCGATTTAAAGTCACAGGGAGTTCTTGGTCAATGTCATATTGACCAAGAATAACCAATCGATTCATTCATTGCTTGGAGACCAAAAATACTGAATTAACCTTGTATCAATATACAAGTATCATAAGCCCACAAAACATTTATACATGAAGGGCTAGTATCATTTAGTTAGATAAAGGTCAACAATCGCCATATTTACTAATCATATTCATCATCATAGAATCTAGGTCCAATAAACTTAAATGGCTCATTGTAAACAATTACAAGTCATGGCCGAAACAATAACACGAATACAGCGTCAATGTACTTTCGGAGAAATGGCCGCTTATGTCACTGACACACAAAATAGATAGGACAGAAGGTCGGCTTTATACAACGAGCTAACGCGCACACACACAGACACGCTTCACGTACAGCGAGTGCAAGCGCACTCGCGACCGGCATTTGTTTGAGATCGCCGTATATACGCGTCTATGTGTGCGTGCGTCAGTTTAAGCTCATCGTATGGAGTCCATCTTCTGTGTTATTCTGTGATATCACAATAAATTGAGGTAGTTGCCCAAACCAACATACAGACTCGACCTTGACTGCGACGGCAGATAGTTGAGTCATATTGTCACTATGCCAAACTGATGCAGTGGATGGTAGTATGGCAGAGGTGATAATTTGTGACTTAAGTTGGGAATATTTTTGCTGTGAAGTTTTTTGTAGAAAGATGTGTAAAGATCCTGGTGTTATCTTGGTCAGAAACTATAAATCTTTTTTGAATTTACTATGATGATGCAGATTGCAGAATGTTGATTGTCGACTGTTATTCGTGGGTCTTTGACAGTCGATACGGGTCGTCAGAAGCCCGAAAGTCTGACAACCAGTCTTACCAAGGTGTATCGTTTTACCCAATAGCTGGGTTATGGAGGTCAGATAGGCAGTCGCTCCATGTAAAATACAGGTATTCAGCTGCATCCGGTTAGACTGGAAGCAGACCCCAACATAGTTGAGAAAAGGCTAGGCAGATTGATAGATTGATCCAGATATTTGTTGCAGTTTTTGCTAACGTGAATATTTCGCGTTCGCAAAAAACGGTTCGAACTCTTGCGGAGTATTTAGTCATGAAGTTTATAACATAGCGAGGTCGCCAGTTGAGTTGTAGCTTTAAATTCTATTTTCGACAAACCAAATACTTTTTAATAGTCTTTTTTAATTATTACTGCTCTGCATTTTGATACTTAAGCTTTGTATTAAAACCAATCGGGCCTTTTACTAAACCGCTACAATAAACCCTGAAATTATTTCTGTTACGCACACCTGCCTTTTACGCATTAAACCTTTAGTATCCAATTTCATAATACTATAAAACAATATGAGCCATTCCTGCCAAACTTTGATTCATATATCATTCAAAGCTATTTTTATATCCGATTCAATCATAAAATAGGAATATAGTGAAACAGCTGCCAGTACCAGAAATCATATCAAATAGATCACTGTTATATTGCGAACGAATCTATTAATACACATACATAAATTAATACACTACCTCCCTATGGGGGTAGGCAGAAACTAGAAAACGCCACCTACTACGATCCTTACTCCTTTTGCTTTGTTTACGTTCATACACCAGAGGGGCAATTCTCGTAATTTTAAGAACGTTCACAGTCTGATCTCAGTCTCAATCTGTCAAAAATATCTCTAATTTCCCTATATTTTGACAATTTTTGACATTTGTTTGTCGCCGAGATGAGACTGCGACTAGATTTTGAACGTTTTAAATTACGAGAATGGGCCTTCTGGTCATACACGCAGGCCGGTTGCTAGTACTACGCATCTCCTGACCTTTCTAAAGAACATCACCAGTAAGGTCACTATATGTCCTATCTCTCTCCAATTCGGAATGTATTAATACATTTTGATGTAATAGATTTTTTTTATGTAACTAGATTTTTTTATAGAACGTTATTTTTGATTCTGACTATCAATCAACAGGCATTCTTTGCGTAATCTAAGAGATTTTGTGTATAAATCATTCGCCCGGTTTACATGTTTGATTTAGTGAGGAATAACTGATAAATTACTAGACCATCGCTCCATATAAAATACTGGTATTCAGCTGCATCCGGTTAGACTTGAAGCGGATCCCAAAGTAATTGGGAAAAAGGTAGACAGGTGATGACCTGATGAAATACTAGTAGAATTTTCACATAATTTACTAGTTAAATTCGCTTATTTCATTGCCGTATGGTTAAAAACGAGTCGATACTAACCTACTACTGTAGGGAAAAGGCCTCTTCTCATACGAAGAAGGCATGAGCATTGATCACCGCGCTTGCTCAAGGCGGATTGGCGGATGGGATGGGCTGATGATTAAATTAAGTTTTTTTTTTTAGGGCAGTGGCTTAGAGAGAGCTGTATAGGATTGAGCTCAGTTGCAAAGGATGGGTAAAGGATGTAGCTCATTCTGAGGAAATGCTTTTATCCATCATTGGATGCTGTAGGTGGATGCAGTAATTTATGCGTTTCTGCCTACTAAATTATAACAGTGAAGCATTTGTTTGTTAAAAAAATGCATTCTAGTCCATACTAATATTATAAATTCGAAAGTAACTGTTTGTCTGTATGTTAACTTTTCACGCCTAAACCACTGAACGGATTTCAATAAAAGACAAGGAGATAGATGGCATCCTGGGAAAGGCTATAAGGCCACTTTTTTCCTCAAAAATTAATGCTAAAGGGGGTGATATGGATATATGAGAGGCATACGGATAGGCCATGACCAGGGTTAAGACATAGGATAGTTTTTTATCCCGGTAGTACGTTCCCGTGAAAATCTTTACAAATTCCACGCAGGCAAAACCGCGATAAAAAGCTAGTAATAAATATGTTTAGTTCTTGTAGAATTTACGAGTTTTATATGCAAAACAAGGCTTTAAGTAATCATTATTGTTACTATGAAGAATTCATTTGTTTACTACATAGTTTCCAGAAACTTTTCACCGTATTCAACAACATACTATATTTCATAGTAACAGCCGTAGCGATATCTAAACTGTTTGGTTATGATCTATAATAGCTTGAGTGATGGCCGTTGGGCGCCCGCCAAAGATATCAGAGGCTAGAGAGCATGGAGAATTGGATATGGTAACATGTAGCCATCATCAGATTTTCTTACTGTAAAATTGTTTGAAATTGGGGTGTGTCAATTGGTAGTTTGGCATTTCGAGGATATAAAATTGTATTTATGTATGAGTAAACTAGTAGTTATAGGCAACTAGCTTCATCTTTCTGACTGAGCGACCCCTTGACAATTCAAAAGTGCCTGTAATTGGTTTATTTGAAATGACATACATATTGCATATACTTAGCGTAAATATTACTAGCATAGTAGAATGCTTCGTTATACAGTGATACTACAATTTGCCCAATATAATTTCTGAACTTGTTTTGATTTGTTTTGTAGCATGATAAAAATCTTCATTCTTCTTCTTTTTTAAATATTGGACAAAAGTCATTTTAAGTTTCAATTGGTCCTCTTAAGGGACTAACCACACTTATTCAGCTCTGTTCAGCATTTGTCCATAGAAAACAACGATTTTGTATGGAGATGCGCACGCGTCCGTTCAGCTTTACGGATGCGTACGCATCTCCATACATACAAAAGCTGAATAGGTGTGGTTAGTCCCTAAGTCAGCCGAGTAAGTATGTACGTATAATCCTAAGGCGAAATAAACGAAATAATTTCTTCTAAAAATCGCTCAGTTTCCTTCATGCCTCACTTCCACATAAAGGCACCCGAACCACTGCAAGTCAGTAGTACGAATCTATGAAGTAGTCGTTATTAATACACCGTGGCGGTCAGACGCGCCATCCATATAAACAAACGAATACAGTCGGTGGAACTCACACGATCTGCGGTAGCTCTCGACAAGTCAACCACTGGTACATTTGTGATAGCACTTGTATACGACCTTGGGAATATATTCGTGATAGCCCAGCCAGGAGGAAAGTAAGGAAGAAAGGAAATAGTTTATTTGCGCATAAAATATGGTGTTTGGTGACTGTTGGACCTGTGCCTCCGGCGGGTATAGTGAGTATCAGTGATATGTTCTGTGTGATAGTGTTATAATGATAAGATTTTGTGTGTTTAGGGGTAAACCCGGTCAGTGGGTCATCTTAGGGGCGGAGTTGTAAACCCCTTTAAAAAAACTTATGAATTTTTTCGTGGTTTTAAAGTGTGTGTAGTTCGTCATTCGTGTGCGTCATTCATTAACCGGTCGAAAGCCATAATTACAGAAACAAATAAAAAACCACTGTGTCTCGCGGTCGCGGATCCACGTTCGTCCGCGTAGATCCACGTTCGAAGGGTTATTAAAGGTAGGATTTTTGGCAAATGTTTTCGTTCTTCTGTTTATGGTTTCATAAATAGCAACGATTTATTAACTGCGAATTATTTAAAAATATTTTTTTATCCGGGCAATGTCAGTAAGCTCGTAATAATTTTTATTTTTGTTAAATGACCGTCTCTGATGCGTTAATTTAGATGCGAATACGCAACAAATACAAACCAGTTTAATTATAACCACGATTCCATAAATGTACCAGGACCCAATTATTTATAAAACTGCCAAATTCGCGAAAATACGCTCGTTAAATGAGAGAAAGAATTAAAAAACCTATATTAAGCAATGACAATGACCCAGTGTAAACAGACGAAGCATTTGTGTAAATAAACATTATTATCAACTATGCATGTTTATTACCGAGCTGGTAATGTTCGACTATTGAACTTATGTGAACACTAATAGGGTTGAAAATACCCTCCTACTATACTACCATTATCGAGTGCATATTAAGCTCCTATAAACAGAGCTTCAAATCCAGTCAATTAGCTAATCCGCAATGAATGCTCGGTATTCGAGATTGTTATTACCGCCCAAAGTGTTGCTGATCTCAGGTGTTTAGTGTAAACATACACGAATTATTACTGGCCTGAGTTACCACACACGCATTTTTCTTGCTTTAGAACGAAACTTTGACTAGTAGAAATACTCTTTAATAGTTATTTTGCTTTGTTCCTGCCATGGTCTCGTACCGTTAATGTCCCACTGCTGGGCAAAGGCCTCCCTACTCTTTTGTATTTATAAATAATTTAAATTATGACCAAAGGATCACCTGAATTTTTAAATCCTTATCCTACCTAGCCTTAAGCGAAAACAAAAGTCCTACAGAAGAAGAACACGATTTTGAACCTATTCATCATCAACATCATCATCAGCCTCTAGCAGTCCACTGCTGGACATAGGCCTCTCCTATTGCACGCCATTCAACTCGATTTTCGGAAACTCTCATCTAGCTGCTACCAGCAGAACTTATCAGTAAGATCACTTCTTTGCTAAAAGGATTGTATTCCGAATGAACGGCTCTTAAAATGATCCTTCTGCCTGCATATTTATTTATGGTCGGCATAGCATGTCTTCATCCCCATTCGTCATCCCAGTATTGGCGATAAGAACCGTTCAGTCGTCAATTTTCCACACAGTTATCATCTTTGCCGCTTTTATCCCAATTTTTGTTTGGCTTTGATTCAAGTTTGTAATCAAAGTTGTTTGGGGTCGGCAGCGCAGCATTACTTCTTCCATACATTTCTATTAGCCGTCATTTCGGAAGTCACCACTTTTCTATCTTCATAATTTTTCATACAATCTATTCATCGTTACTTTGATCCTCCCCATCCTGGCCATCCATCTATATACATAAAAGGATAAACTGAATGACTCACTGATTGACTGACATATCAACGCACAGCCGAAACTTCTGGGACTAGGAACGTAAACTTTTGCACACGGCTTCCTTTTATAATGTAGGGGAGTACTAAGAAGAGTTTTTGGAAATTCAACCTTGAAGGGGGTGAAAAGGGGTCGGCCAACGTAGGTGCGGGCTTGCGGGCGGCGAGCAATGGGCAGCTCGCCGCCTGGTAAGGACCAGGCCCGGGTCGACGGCGCGTTGTGTACCACGCGCGCCTCAAAGAGATGTCAGCACGAACTGACGGGGTCCGCTAGGGCCGATGCCGCCAGGGCCGCGGGTTGTTCGAAAGAGATACCGTGGCCCCTGGCATAGGCAACTGAAGGAACACGGGTGGGTTTTAGTCAGTAAAAGTCTGACACGCCCTTCCGCTCAGCCCAGAGCGGGAGAGGTCATTTGATGATTTCCCAACCAAAAAAAAGGGGGGGTGAAAAGGGGGGTTTTGTTTGTACGAAAAATCTTATTCCTTGAGTTAATAAACTTGAATCTTGGCACGAACACTTGAAGTTGGTCATTTCTGGTTTTTCTAAACTACCCCTTGGGGGGTGTCCAAATTTGCATGGAAGAATTTTAACGCGCAGTCCGATTAAATCGAAACTCAGTATTTATACCAAAAATAAAGAATTTTTCGATTTTCGATTCATTTTTCGAAAATCTAACCCTAACGGGTTGAAAAGTGGTACCTAGTTAATTTTCCGGGGGCGGACTTTACTGCTTGGCTTGATTAATTCGAAAAAGTAATTGTTTTAGGGCTTTTCAGAAATCGATTCCTACCGGGGTGGAAAAGGGTAGTTAAATTTAAGAGGTAGATTTTACTGCTTGCTTCCATTAACTCGAAAATAGGTATAAATAATCTTTAATTCATAAACATAGAAACGTACCAGACGCTTTTTTAAAAGTAAGCCCTGTCGTGGTGAAAAGGGAGGACAGTTTATTTGAAAAATCTTAGTTTAACTTAAAAATTGGCCTGAATACTTATAAAGATCGTAAACATTAATTTTCGAAAACTATCTTTCAAGGGGAGGTGGAAAAGGTGTTAAATTTTTTGAGGAAAGTACGTAATTCACGCGGACGAAGTCGCGGGCTAGTGATATATCATAAGAATGGACAGTTATATAGTTTTGATGCAACATCACTGACCTCATGAATGAATGACGAATCTCAAATAATAATAGGTCTTGTTATTAAGGCTCAATCATCAATTCTCAGATTGTCTCGCGATAGGTAACAACAGGAGTGATAACGTCATGTTCTGTATTTAGGCGCGAGTTTCAGCGCCTGGCTCAGTGCACAGATGTATATAGAACTACGTGATAATTACATGATCATATTTATTTGGCGCTCGCGGTTTTATTAACAACTCTTTTTGAAGTTCTGACTTGTGTATGTTTCGCGGTTTTTTTAGCCGGAGCTTGCTTTTGAGGTAATTTTGTATTTATTGGTTGTATTATCCTATCTGCTGGTTATGTTTGATGTTGTCTTGTCTTATATTTATGTATAAGTAAGGTCCAAATCTTTGACATCACAGTAAGGACCTACTCTTGAACATGAACAACGTTTATATTGGACCAACCCTGAAATAAAATAAAAAAACGGCTGTTTCATACAATTTGATAGTGTCAGTAGGTATGCAATTTTGTATGGAACAACGACAGACTTCAATATAAGTCTGTGGGAACAACTGTTTTCTTTCATATTTACTTATAATAATTATTTATTTATTTATTCAGACAAAAATCCTTTAGTTACAAAAATTATCTTACAAACTATGTTCATTTAAACGGATTACCGCATATTTCCATTTGGTTTTCGTCTGTCTATTGATAATGAGGTTCCATTTAAGTCGTTGCCAGCACATAAAAAGCCAATGAATGTGAATAGAATAAGTTCAATTTACATATAATAATATGCATACAATTGTGAGTCAGGGTTTTATTAGGCTGAGAAATAAACGAGAATATTTTAGCAACCATCGTAGATTCAATATAGCCGATTATTTATCGGAACATAACCATCAATCATTGTATTTCATTCAGCACGCCCGAAGTTATGATAAACATAGTGCGCTAAAGTATTGCATCCTGAGGAAATGCACTCGTAAATAATCAATAATAACTTGTTATATGTAAAATGATGCAAGTAGTCTGTTGTGGGAGGTAGGACCTGTTGCGTGTGTTAAATTAAACTAGACAAATAATATTTAAGATGTATTACGGTTAGTATTTTCTCCGAGTTGGCTTGTTTTATTCTCAACTGTTGCCCGCGACTTCGTCTGCGATTCAAGATGAAAAGTAACCTATGTCATGCCTCCAGCTCATGGTCTACCCATGTGCCAAATTTCATCAATATCTGTTCAGACGTTTTCGCGTGAAGGCGTAACAAACAGACATACAAAAAATCGTATCTTTTCTCTTTATAATATAAGTTTGGTTAAATATTATATCCAAACTTATATTATAAAGAGCAATACATTGCCATACACACAGTGAAGAATCAGAGAGAGACTTAATTTACCTTCAGAAAACTTAAATTTCTGACTAATAGCTTCTGGTGACAAGGTGACTTGGCTTCTGGTGACAAGCTTAAAAACTTGGGAAACTTTTACCAGTGTTCAGTTTTTATAAGTTTTATACGATTCTGTGACTGTTATTCAAAACTGTGCTGGTTATGATATCTAGATGGTGACTACTGTTGACTTGTGATAATGAAAAGATCTACAAAAAAATTTACATTTCGAACCCACAAAACTCGCTCTCACTTAATAATTTCATCACCATACTTACCTATACCCTTTCGCCTACAGCGCTGGCACAAGGCGACAAGGAAGAATCGATGCCCGCAGACGCGGCCAAGCGCCACACCATGCCGCCGCAACCAGCGCCACGACCCACCATCAAAGATAAGGTAATTATACCAACTTGCTATGAGGTTGGTGATAATTATCGATATAGTTCATAAGTTGTGTACAAGTGTAGCATGTTTGTGAGGGGTGGTGAGGTTGCCAACAGCCTGTTTTGATGATGCTCAAGTGGATAACGTTAAAACCTGAATCAGAGGAGACTTCAACAATAAATAAATCAACCCTGTTTCAAGTTTTATTTGGAAGCCAACTGATTCCAGAAGGCCAATTCCCGTAATTAAAAACGTTAAAAATCTAGTCGCAAGCTCATCTCAGCTACAATCAATGTTGAAAACTTGTCAAAAATGTAGGGAAATTAGAGGTATTTTTGACAGATTGAAATTGGGATCAGACTGTGAATGTTATTAAAATTACGAGAATTGCCCTGTGTTAAGCTACCGCATTAATTTTGGTCACTAAAAACGCGTTCCATGTTGATAAAATAATGTTTTAACAGTGTATTAAAAAAACCGAGTGTTTGGCAGCCCTGGAGATGTGTTCAGTCGGATGTTTAGTCTCCGAGCAGAATATTAACTAGTTCGGGTTTTATACGTTTTAAATTGAAGTTATTCCAGAAATTAGTTCCTCTATATTTTTAGCGATTCTCTTGAGAAAACTGAATGCATCTCGTCAGCTGCATTAACATTTGTTAATTAACAGTCCGTAAATGCTAATGCAGTTTAATCTATTAATAGTGTTAATACAATATTGTGATTAACAGTCCAATGGCATATACCTGACGATTATTGAATGCAGTACTATGTGTGTACAATGATGATCTCAGTACATCTCATTTTGAATATTCTGTTAGGGTTTTTGTTTAGACAAATGTATTAGAAAAAGGTTATCTTATACTGTGACTACCGTAGCATAAAATGCTACACTGATAGGCCAGAGGTCCGTGCAAAAAGACACACTAAAAAAAAGCACTGCTCAGCATGAAGTCCTGGCTTCGATTCCTGAGTCGGTCAAAGTGTTTTTGGGTTTTCCATCCATCCATTCCATTGGAATTCCTCAGAAGCAGTAGTCTGGATTTGTGCCCGTTTGATGGCTCACCGACTTAATCATAACTGGCAAAACGTACTATACACACGCACACACTATACGTACTATAGATACACCTCTGCCTAAACCTGCGGGAAATATAGAAGGTGATGTTATAAATAGAACTTAATGCGGCTGTCCCAATTTTTCTAGTAGAGTCTAGAACTGCAGTATGTTGTTTAGGGACAGAAGCTAGCAGAAACTACACTTTAAAGAGATGTTTAAGTTTGTATTACGATTATCATCACAGGTGACTACGAAGCTATTTTTAGAACGATTATCAGTGTATTAGTCACCATAACTAAGATGAGCCATTTGTTTACTTATAATCTCAGGCACTCCAACATATAGAACTAAATTGTGTAGTTTTTACACGTAGGTATGCGCTATCGGACATACACACTATGCATATAACATGTATTTAGTTTTAACACTATATTCTAGAGGGCATGGTGATATCATTCCATCATAGGGTGGAGCCAGACACAACGTGGCGTAATTTTTGTCGCAAAAAATGAGTCGGCGAACTTCTGGTTGATTCAATTAGCTTATTTCGTAAATACTCACTTGTAATTTCGGCAACTCATTTTAAGCGGCGTAGATTACGCCGGGTTAAGCCCCACCCATAGTCAATAATATCAGTTGTACCTACAATAACATTTATTTCACTTACAAACTTCAAATGGTATTGGTTTCATATTTAGATGTTTTGTTTTCATCTCTTTACTAATGTCATGTTTCATTGTAAGTAATGTTGCCAGATATTGCGTAAAGTTATATTTATTTGTTTTTTCTTTAGCCTTAAATAGGCTCAAAAGTTTGTAATTACGGTTTTACTGAAATGTAAAAGGTAGATATTTGAATTGATTTTATTAAGATCATCAAATCCAAAAATTGGTTACCACCAAAATTATTACAAACCCGGGCTTATTAAGTAATTTTGAATTACAATCTACGCGATTACGTATCCTGAAAAAGTTTCAAATAAAAGAATCCTTGAAACAAAACCATAGGGCATTATCTCGTACATATCTGGCAACATACTGGTGCACGTACTAACGGTGTGCGCACGCGGCCGGACAGCTGCGGCGGCGCTCGGGCGGCACGGCCAGCGCCTCGTCCGCCTCCTCGCTGGAGGGAGAGTACCTCGCCGACAAGCTCGACAAGGTGTGAAACACCGATACACTCACCCACTCACTCACCCTCACCCTGCTCCCTACACATACAGGGTGTAACAAGACCCAGAACATAGCCGTTATCGACGCATTCTGTATAGACGCCAGCACATCCAGCTACAACAATCTGTCAAATTTCTGTAATAGATTTTCAACTTTATTGTTAAAGCGTTAAGGTTCAAGGTTGCCTTGACCTGCTGGCGTCTGTACATCAAACTAAGTAACATTGAGCAAAAATTCTTGCTGAGAAAATACTTATTTTTAGTGTGAAAAATCGCTGTTTACGACAGCACGCAGTACATTGTGCTTATGAGTGCATGCAGAGTAGTACAGGAGTTATGGGGATATTAAAAAAATTAAGTTATAACATTTAAAACTTGTTTTCATTTTGAAAATAGTTAAAAAATTATCACAATGACGGGGAGTAGAAGTGGCTCTCGACTTCTTTAAGCGTCTTTTTACACTCGTTATGATTGTATACATACACACACCATCGTGCAACTGCGGGAGAGTGACAAACCCGACAAGGTCCCTTGTCCAAACACCACCATCCCGTTCTCCCACACCTCATCATCACCATTTTCCTGCTCGTATGCCAATTGTTTGGTTCAGACCAGCATGTCCTGTTCCCTACACTTGTACGATAGATTTTACGTGCGCTTTAGTAGCTTAAAAATTGAAGTCCCGTAAGCATTGTAGTATATGGTTAATTAGCAGTGGCAAAGAAAACTGGATTCCAGCAATTTAGCCAAGCCTTAAAACTTTTGGCGTTCGCCGCCGGTGGCCACAACCAGCTCGACAGAAAATCCAATGGTCGAAGGTGCCGCAACCGCAGACCTCTGTGGCAACGCCGCCCAATCGCAATGACAGACCGTAGTGACACGACTAGTTTCCATGTAACTCTAAGAAAACGGTGATAGGCGGCAATGTTGCCAACGCCATCTACGGAAGCGTTTTCATAGAGTAAATCTACGGTTTCTGAGAAGAACGGTGGCCGGCAGATAACGGCCGCAGCGACGGCTGTCATGAAAATGATGGCAGCGGGGTTTGTCTTTAGGGTGTCAAAAATTGCTCTCTAAGAAAATACACCAACTTACTTTCATAAATAACGTTTCACTTGTAAATTGGGGACACTATGTGGCGGCCACCGTAGTCTTAGGAAACCATGCTTTATATAGAAACCAGTTGTGTCTCTGAGATCTGTCATAGCTATGGGAATGAATGAGAACAGGTATCCAGTTGCTTAAATTGTTCCCAGATTATATCGAAAAACGAGGAACCCTCAAGTCGCCAACACGACAAGATAATACAAACGGTTTCTTTTAATCTGGAAACGAATCCCCATTTCCTGAAGAGGCATATATTCTGCTTTGTATGTTATGTTCTGTGTATGTGTTTAATTTACATCGTCGTGAAGTGCCAACAGTTTTATTAAATCTCGCTTAATATGTTAGCTCTTGGCTATTATTTGCGTCTTTGTAAAGCTTCAAGGGGCAAGCGCCAGGGTAGCCCGCGAAATACAAATTTTCTTACGTTTTTTGCAATTTCGAGGTCAGTGTCAGGTTGTTGTTGTTGTTGTTGGGTAAAATATGATTCGCGACTGTAACAAATATGACTTTACAGAATTATCATCATTGAAATCATCAGTATCCTCTAAGTTCATATAATCCTATTTGTTGATATTTCATGAAATAGTCATTCAATACGATTATATGAACTTACAGGGTTGTACTTACAGGATTTTAATGGTTATAATGCTGTAAATAAATACTTGATACGCTCGCGAATCATATTTTTTTCAACATAGAATCTGATACTGACCTGCAAACAGCAAAAAACGTAAGAAAATCTGAATTTCGCGGTCTACCTAGCGCACCCCCCTTAATTAGAATTCGGACAAAATGCTTTATTATTCCGAATCGTCCTTCGCTTCGAAACCTTATGAAGCTGGTGAAAACTATAAGATGTTTCATTAAAAAAGGTATTGGCTTTTTCATTTTACAGAAGATCTGTATTGAAGACGGTAACAGTAGAATTTAAAGTGCTCAATGAAATGATTTTGAATATTTTTTTACGCCGACTGAATAATCTTAACAAAATTGTTAGGAATTCGTTAAGGATTTTAGTTTCTTTTATAATTATTTAGTCAAATAACAAGCAGAAACCATCTCAAATTTTACAAATCTAACTTTCTCACATTTTTTTCTTTATCATTTCCTTTAATTCAAATCTTTTCATCAATCCAAACATCACACGATACTTATCAATACAACCATCGTGGTAGCTTATTCTTCAATGTTTTGTAAGTTTGTGTTCTTTACACTGTTTTTTTTTTAGTACTTTTTCTATATTGTAGTTCAGTTACTCATTCATTCTATATTTATTGCATACTGCTTCCTAACAGTACTGTTTAAGCTTACTATACTCTTAAGCTCTTTCCTTTCTATTGGCAGTCTATTAAAGTACAGTGTACAATAAAAAAAGAAAATATTTACTAGGTTTAAAACACTGTTGTTTTGTGTTTATAGAAGCCGCCTCCGGGTGCCGTGAAGGTGATGCCCACAGCTCCCCCCGACAAGAAGGATGAGAAGAAAGTCTTGGAGCAGAGGAAACCTGCTGAGAATGGTGAGTATTACTTATAAAACGGTAACTATTTAAATATAATCTAGTGTAAAAGGCACTAGAAATAAACAAGAAACCGTGGAGAAGAGCTGGAAATTAAAAATCAATATTTTATTTCACATAAACCAACATGTGCAGTTATGTAACGTCAGAAGCTTGGTGCACGGTTCCAAATGGTTGTTTCCAACTTATTGTACACCACAAGAATACAATAACAAAAAATTGATCGAACACCACTAAATATATAATGGGCGCATGAGTGGTTTTTCTTTTAAAATTAATTGGCGACTGCAATGTTTGCAAATGACAGTGTTTGTGACAGAAATTATTGTGCTGAAAGAAAGCCAAAGCATTGGAATCAGTATTCTCCTATGTTCTTATAACAGCATATCGCATCTGGTTTGCCTCGTGTGCAAGTGTTTTCTTACAATTTTGTTGGTAGCGGTTAACCACCGCGGCGATGCATATTCACTAACAGATATTTGTAAACATCATTTTTGAACAGTAAGTCTAGTCCAAAGAATGTTGTATACACTAGGTTTTCCGCTTAATTTTTCCCAGAAACATACTAATGGTAAACAATCTGTCCGACTAATATTAATCTGGCGAATTCTTAACAAACGTATATGTTTTTATTTTAGGTACAGACACGACTAGCGATCCGGGAATCACGAACAACGTCGAAACAACACCCAAGAAGTCCAAGGTGAGTCCGTTTTAATTATATACAATGCAATAATTATCTCAAATGTTCATACAAGCAAGAATGGTAGACTCAAAGCATTTTATAAGTTTTGTGACGTCAATAGTAGAACCTAGTGTATCATACAAATGTTCAATGTAAATATGAATGTTAGACAACGCAATAGACGTGCATGGTGCATAATGCAATATTTCCTATTTTATTCGCGGCTGTATAAGTCAAATTATACAAAGCACTGTTATACTTTTGTTAATTTTTATTTTTGTTTTATCCCTCCCTTTCCTTTAAGACCGGAGGATTCGGACTGTTCGGTGGTAGAAACAAGTCGCCGAAAGAAGAGAAATCTCCTAAAGAAAAGTCGCCAAAAGAGAAATCTCCCAAAACGAAAGATAAGAAAGTTAAGGATCCGAAGGTCAAGGTGGCCGCGCTTGAGACGTCGAATGATAGTTCTAACCTCGATAGTTCACTTGAAAAGAGTCCCGCGAAGGGTGAAGACAAGCCTTCGTTCACCAAACCGTACGAGTATACTGACACAGAGAGGAGTCCCACTCGCACCAAGCCCTTCATCCAAGGCGCCTTCAGTTACGAGAAGGAACCGCTTTCCGATGAGAGGCAGCGGGCGCTAGACGATAGTCAAAGTCCGACTACAAGGAAGGCAGGACTCGCGTTTAACTACGCTCCCGGAGAAGACAAGAAAGTCGCTGAAAGCGCTGAGAAGCGCAAAACACCTGAAGATCCCAGCAAGCTCAAGACACCAGGACTTGACTACGTGCAGTCGGCAGCTTTGAAAGAGCAGGCTAAGAACCTCATAGACCCGACTCTTGCTTTACTTGACTCTGAAAGGTCACAACACGAAGTACCCTCAGCAACCGTTGTGCCAGTACTCGCGCCTAAGCCAGACAATGAGATCCAAGTGGTCATCATCACTGGTCGCTACAACCCTAAGTCCAAGAAACTAGATGACGCAAATGGTACCATCCTCGTCACCAAGGGATCGTTGAACAAAGCCAATGGAAAGATCCAGACAGATAAGGAACTCATCAATACCAAGTCTGGACAAGTTAGCTACACAGATCCCGCGACAGGCAAGCAGGAGGTCAAGAATGGACATGTTGACAAGACGGGTCATATTCTATTCACATCTGGAGTTATTGATCCCAAGACTGGCAAGATTGACCCATCGTTGGCCCAACAGTACTGCTTCGTTGAAAGATCTCCGGACAAGCTTGGAGCCAAGCCTGGTCGTGAAGTCGATCTCGTCGTTATTACCGGAAAATATGACGGGAAGAATAAGAAGTTGGATGCTTCACATGGTCATGTAGACGTTTCTAGAGCAGTCGTCGGACCAGACGGCTATGTCGCCTCAAACTACGGCGTCATTGATCCAAGAACAGGCAAAATTGAATTCATTGACCCGAAAACAGGCAAAGAGGAACCCAAACAAGCTTACGTTGACCAGAAAACTGGAAATATTCTGGTCACCACAGCGGTCTTGGACCCCAAATCTGGAAAGGTCGACTCTTCACTTGGTCAGCAGTTCAGCATTGTAGAAAAGGACGCAACTAAAGCAAACCGTGAAGTCAGATTAGTAGTCGTTACAAGCAAATACGACTTGAAGACCAAGAAGTTGGACCCAACATTCGCTCACGTTGATTCCGTCAAGGGAGTCCTCAGCGGCACTGACGGCAAAATATACACAGAATACGGAATCATTGACCCGAGGACTGGAGAAATCCAAGTCACTGATTCTAAGACAGGCAAGCAAGAAGTCAAACAAGCGACAGTCGATCCCAAGACTGGAAACATTCTGTTACTCTCCGGAGTTATTGACCCAAGGACTGGACAGTTGGATACCTCGCTAGGACAACAATACAGCATTGTTGACAAACCTATCGATACCTTCGGAGCCACCACTGGCAAGGAGGTCCAAGTTGTCGCCATCACAGGCAAATATGACTCAAAGAGCAAGAAATTGGACAACCCTAACGGATTCATTGAAACATCACACGCTATCATCAGCGACAAGGACGGCAAAGTACATTCAAACTTCGGTGTACTAGACCCTAACAATGGAAAAGTCTACTTCACTGACCCCAAATCGGGCAAGCGTGATTCAAAACAAGCAGTCGTTGACGCTAAAACTGGAAGCTTCATTCTTACATCTGGAGTCATTGACCCTAAGACGGGCAAATCGGATTCGTCATTGGGTCAGCAGTTGACTGTTGTCGACAAAGACGCACCTAAGGGCATCCCTGAAAGATACGCCAACTTAGTGGTCGTTACATCTAAGTACGATCCTAAGACCAAGAAACTCGACATCACTAATGCGCATGTCGATAGCTTCCCCGGAAAATACGACAATGACGACAAAGTTCATACTGATTTCGGAATTGTCGATCCAGCAACTGGTGACATCATTGTCACTGACCCAATCACAGGCAAGCAGGAAATTAAGAAAGCTGCCATTGATCCGAAAACAGGCAATTTACTTCTCACTTCCGGTGTTGTTGATCCGAATACTGGCAAAGTTGATCCTACATTAGGACAGCAGATTACCGTCGTAGACAAGCCTAAGGATACCTTCCCGTCAATTGCAGGAAAGGAAGTCCAACTTGTAGTGATTACAAGCAAATATGACTCGAAATACAAGAAGCTAGATAGCCCGAACGGACATGTGGAAACTTCACGAGGCATCGTTGCCGCTGACGGCAAAGTCCACACCAACTTCGGCGTAATTGACCCCAAGACAGGCAAGATAGACCATGTTGACCCTAAGTCCGGCAAGCAAGAGTTCAAGCAAGCCGTCGCAGATCCTAAGACCGGACACTTGGTCATTTCTTCAGGAGTTGTAGACCCGAAGACTGGAAAGGTCGACTCTTCATTGGCGCAGCAATTCGCTATTGTTGACAAGGACAGAGTAGCACCCGAAAGATACGTCAACCTTGTCATTGTGACGTCTAAATACGACCTTAAGAACAAGAAATTGGACCTTACCAACGCTTACGTAGACAGCATCCCTGGCAAAGTGGGCGCTGATGACAAAGTACACACAGCATTCGGTGTCGTTGACCCCAATACCGGTGACATCATAGTAACCGACCCACATACCGGTAAACAAGAAGTTAAGAAAGCCTCAGTGGACCCGAAAACAGGAAACTTGCTGCTTACGTCATCAGTGGTCGATCCAGTATCAGGTCATGTTGATCCTACATTAGGACAACAGATCAGCATTGTTGAGAAACCTAAAGATCAATTCGCGAACGTTCCTGGTAAGGAAGTACAGTTGGTAGTAATTACTAGCAAGTATGATCCCAGAACTAAGAAACTTGACAATCCCAACGGCCATGTTGAGACTTCAATGGGTATCATCGCCCCAG
Source organism: Apamea epomidion (assembly GCA_947507525.1). NCBI lineage: Eukaryota > Metazoa > Arthropoda > Insecta > Lepidoptera > Noctuidae > Apamea > Apamea epomidion. The sequence goes on along the minus strand of OX382246.1, from coordinate 16,789,636 downwards.
ATGGAAGAGTACACACCAACTTCGGAATTATCGACACGAAATCTGGAAAGATTGATCAGGTCGATCCTAAGACCGGCAAACATGAGATTAAACAAGCCATCGCTGATCCGCAATCAGGTCATTTGTTACTGACTTCAGGTGTTGTCGATCCTAAAACAGGAAAGGTTGACTCTTCTCTCGCTCAGCAATTCGCTATCGTAGACAAAGATGCGCCTAAAGAAAGATACGTGAACTTAGTTATTGTGACGACTAAGTATGATCCTAAGAACAAGAAATTAGATCTTACGAACGCTCATGTTGACTCAGTGCCCGGCAAAGTTGGTGCTGATGGCAAAGTGCACACAGAATTCGGTGAAGTTGATCCTACAACCGGAGATATCGTCATCAAAGACCCAGTCACTGGAAGACGTGAGACCAAGGTTGCTACTGTTGATTCCAAGACTGGAAACCTCCTCCTTACATCAGGAGTCGTTGACCCCCAGACTGGACAGGTTGATCCTAACTTAGGCCAACAAATCAGCGTCGTTGATAGACCGAAGGACACATTCACACCAGTTCCTGGCAGGGAAGTTCAGCTGGTCATCATTACTTCCAAGTATGATCTTAAGAACAAGAAGCTTGACAACCCTAACGGCCATATTGAGACCTCAAGAGGTATTGTCGGGGCTGATGGCAGGGTTCACACCAACTACGGTATTATTGACCCTAAGACTGGAAAGATTGAGCATGTCGATCCCAAGACAGGCAAACATGAGACGAAGCAAGCGGTCGCTGACCCTGGCGTCGGCTTTAAGTCCGGTAACCTCATCCTAACCACTGGCGTCATAGACCCGAAGACAGGAAAACCAGACTCAACGCTCGCTCAACAATTCACGATTGTCGAGAAAGAGACGAAGCCTATTGAAAGAGAGATTCATCTCGTTATCATCACAACCAAATACGACCCGAGGACAAGGAGGATCGACCCCAGCCAAGGTCATGTGGACACCATCAGTGGTGTTCTCGGAGCTGATGGTAGAATCCGTACAGCCATTGGCATTGTCGACCCAGCTACTGGAGAAATCGTCGTCACAGACCCTAAGACCGGCAGGCAAGAAGTTAAGCGCGCTCAGGTACACCCTGAAACTGGACACATGATTATCACGAACAACGTTGTCGACCCCAGGACCGGCAGAGTCGATCCTACATTGGTACAACAGTATAGCATTGTCAACAAACCAGTCGTGCCTTTCGTGAAACCAACTTCCAAGGGCGAGATTCGTCTTGTCATCGTCACTAGCAAGTACGATCCCTACACTAAATCGGTTGACGCCGGCGCAGGCAACGTGGAAGCCGCTAAAGGCTACGTCAGCGCTGAAGATGGTAAGATTCACACGGACTTCGGCATCATCGATCCAAGATCTGGACAAATTCTGTACAAAGACCCGATAACTGGCAAACAAGAGCTAAAACAAGCCGAGATAGACCCTAAGACAGGAAACTTGATTATAACAACCGCCGTTATAGACCCCAAGACAGGAAGAGTAGAACCGTCGTACGCTCAGCAGTTGACTATTGTTGATAAGCAGAATGTGTTGTCTACTGTAGCGCCAGTGTCGCAGCGAGCTAGTGTGTCCCCTGCTAGGCAGGTACCCTCGCCTGTAAAGACCCCAACACCTTCACCGATTCCAACACCTCTACAATCACCCGTGCGTACCTCATCGCCTATCACAAGCTATGCTCAGAAATCATCTCCCCTCACACCGACCATGAAGTCACCTGTAAAACCTACTATGGCTCCTCCCGAACCTCCTAAGAGGAAGATCGTCAAAATCATGGTAATCTTCACCAAACTCGACCCTAAGTCGAAGAAGCCTGATCTGAACACCGCTGAAGTGGAACATCTTACTGGTATCCTCGATCCTAATGGTTTGATTGAGACTAAGTACGGAGTCATTGATTCCAATACTGGTAACATTGTTATTACGGATTCTGCAGGACAAAAACAAACTCGCGATGGTTACGTTCTGACTGAAACCGGTCAAATCTTCATTAACTCTGGCGCAATTGATCCGAAGACAGGCAAAATTGATCAGAACTTAGGCATGATTCTAAGCGTTGCCAAGCAAGAAGACCCAGTGGTTGAAATCACCACCATCACTGGTCCAATTGACCCTAAGACAGGTAAAGTTGATATCGAGAAGGGCACAGTCGAACACACTAAAGGCAAAGTTGACGCTGAAACTGGCCACATTTCTACTAAATACGGTGTTATCGATCCCTCAAATGGAGTTATATTCGTCACAGACACATCTGATACCAAACCAGTACATATCGATGAAAACAACGGCCTTATCACCATCAAGGGAGTTGTCGATCCTAAGACTGGCAAACCAGATCCCAATGTTGGACAGGTTATTGTTGTTGGTACGCATATCGACCCAGTAGTCGAAGTCACCACGTTTGTTGGTAAGTTGGACACCAAGAAAGGTCTTATTGAGCCCAAGCATTCTCTAGTAGAAAGCAGTACAGGTCAAATAAACCCTGATAACAACAAAATTGACACGAAATACGGACAGATCGATCTTGTCAAGGGAACTGTTACATACAATGATCCTAAGACCGGCAAGTTTGAGAGCAGGGAACTCAAAGTGGACCCCGTCACCGGTCAGTTCTTACTGAAGACAGGACAGTGCCACCCTAAATCCGGAAAGCCGGATAAGGATGTTGCTAGAATGATCTGCTTGAGGATTATCAAGAACAAGATTGATCCCGTTTCTGGCAAACAGATCGTATCCAACGACCCGAAGAACGTCAAAGTTGATCCTAAGACCAACCAGATTTGGATCGCTGGACCTAAAGACCCTCTATCTGGAGAGGTTATCTACACAGCTGGACAAGTCGACCCGACCACTGGTTACATCATTACGATATACGGTAGGTTGGACACTAAAACTGGCACAATCATCAGGACACACGACTTTGACAAGACACTCATCAAAGTCGACCCAGTCAACGGACAGATCTACACAGCAACCGGAGAAGTTGACGCAGACAACCATCCACTATACTCCGCTTCACAAGTCGATCCCAGTACTGGAGAGATCTACACCAAACTCGGAAAGATCGATCCTCAGACAGGCAGGCTTATCATCATCAAGATATTCATCATCACACAGAAAGACGACAAAGGAAGAGTTAAGGAAGTCGATCCTAAAGAATGCACCATCGATGAAACGACCGGCAGGATCATCACAACAAAGACAGTGTATCTATACCAGATCATCGATCCGATCACAGGAGAAACTATCGATGTGGACCCTGATGACCCGAGGTTGAAGGGCGCGCGAACAACTGTCACGCAAACCATGACGCTATCAGGCAAGATCGACCCAGTCACCGGCAGGATCAAGACTGAATACGGAGATATCGACCCAGATACCGGCGATATTGACCCCAGCACGGCAGTAAGAGACCCCGTAACTGGACAACTGATTCTACATTATTCACAAATCGATCCCTCCCACTTCGAAGACAAGAGCGGCAACTACACGATAGAGAAAGAAACTCAAGACCTACCCGCCAACATCGACATACAGACAGTGAACACACACAAGTTCTCAACTTTCGGCAAGGACGAGAGTCCGCTGAGAGGAGACGAGCCCAAGACGTTCACCGAGTACACGACGAGCGAACACATACGGCATCAAGGTTATGTGTCATCTACCACCCCCTCCTCCAAGATCCCGGTTTCACAGCGCTCTAAGAAGACGCCCACGCCCCCCGTGGTTGTGAAGACAACTACCAAACAGCTGCTGACGCGGAATGACGAGGGCGTCACACACAATGTGGAGCAAGAGGTTGAGAACCTCGGCACCGGGGAGGTGACGTTCTCCACACATACCAACAAGGTGCGTTTCATTCTCTTTCTCAATTTACAATAACCGGCACACAAGACGCCACCCTGATTTAATTTCATGTCGTTTTCATTTTTTTTTCTCTTTAATTTGTACAGCGTGTGGCCTTTTTTTTTTTTTACCACGGCTTATGTAGTTTCAATGTTAGATTTCTGTGTATATAGTAAATGCATGCTAGTTTAACCTTAATTAGGCGGAAAGCCTTGAGCCGATGGAGGGTCCTGGGAAGAGTCCGTACGTGACGGCGCGCGCTGTGACCACACGGACGGCCACCACGCACCACGACCTCGACACGAAGGCGAAGACTCAACAGATGGAAGAAAAGACAGTCGCACACACATTGACGTCATCAGCCACGAGACAGGAACAGCGGGTCTTGACCCAAGAAGTCAAAACCATGGTGACCACCGGCGATCAGGTACGATCATAACCTTATTCCTGGCATTTATCATTGTTTTAATCCATAGCATGTAAATGGAGTTTTTTTTGTTCATTATTAGTTGAATTTTGTTTCTTTAATTTTTTCTACTTAATTTTTCCATTACCTAGTTGTTTTTTTTCGCTTTACTATGGCAGCTTTTTTGACACGCGCAGAATACTGAACCAATTTTGAAAACGCTTGATTCGCGCGACGCTTTCACAGGGCTTAGCAGTGCTTGAGAAACTGAAAAAAAAAAAATTCTCATGCAAGCATGTAAGCATGATAAATGATCGCCGCTTGACACCAAGTAGGCGATTTACAAAGAATTTTTAACAGTAAAGATCTTGAGAACATGAACACGTTTATGTGAAAAAGCTGTCATCTTAATTTGATTGCATGTTGAACTTTGTTCTAATTACATATTTTTTTCTTTTCCCTCCATCCCATATCTACATCGAACGGACATGACCTGGTAATGCATCTAAACCAAACTAAACGGGCATGACATTACTAAACATACATTACGTGGTAACACCACCGATCTCTATAACAACAACAAACTTGGTAACATCTTCGCCAACATTTGGCAAACACCTGTGGTAACTTCACCAACATTTGGTACACTACAATGTAATAACCTCACCGGCAAACATTGGTCGAACGTTGGATGGTAATCAGCAGCTTGCTAGACGCGGCTCTGAATCGTCCATAAGCAGTGGGGATTCTGGGACTCCGATCGACTTTGAGGAGGGCGCTGGCGAAGGACACTATTACATCACGGTGAGTTTACAAGCGCTGTAAGCGATGTTATCGCTTTAATGTGAACGTTGTAGGACGCTGAAGCGCTGTATTATCATTTTGTTGAGGGATAGAAAGAAGATATAATGAGAGGCCTTTGTTCAGCTGTGCGTTGTGAGGATATTCAGCTATAATATGACAAATGAAATGACGACACGGTTGGGGCGCAGTGGCTGAGCGATCGACTGGTGCGCTGCGTGTCGCGGGTTCGAACCCCGCACGGAACAAATATTTGTATTGCCTACAGGTAGTTGTTCCGGGTCTGGCTGTTTTGTGTATGTGAGTTTAAATGTTTGTAAACGCACCCACGATACAGGAAGTAATTCCTAGTGTGGGGCAAAAAAATGTATTTCTTACTCAGTCTTATGTATATGTCTTTTTTGATCTCATAAATCAACTAACTTTGAAAGTTTTTGTCATAACTTAAAAAAAAAATTAGATCCAATGTTTTTTTTAAAACAGTGTTTTCAGTGGTGGGCACCAGTATGATGCACCAGAAACCTCTTCAATGAGTAAAAAATATTCAGCACAACACACTCTATCTATTGAAATATAACTAACAATTAATATGTATAATATTTATATACTTTTCAGGGTAGTGTAGACGGTAGTCGTATGTGTGTGTGGTTTTATAAAACTTTTAAACAAGTAAATATTTTTTATAGAAAATATTCACTTTAGATTTGCAGTTCCAATTTGTATATCTTTTTGAGTATTTGGAATGTTTGTTCCAAATGAAATAATATTGTTTGGCATGATCGTGTGAAGAGTTGCATTATAATATAGCATGTTGCATTGAAATACTGTTCTGTGATTGTCCACTGCATTTTAGATTATTGACTATTTTAATTTGTTTATTTTATTTACGAAATGAAGGTATAGTACTGGTTTTTCAAACACAAATTAATATTGCAATCCAAAAATAATTTATGATGTATAATATTATTTTTTTTACTTTCTTAACTCTGCCCAAATGAAGTCAAAACCTAAAAGGGAAAACTTCATGTTCACAAACTGATTTGCGTCTTCAAATAATCATAAAAGCCGGTTCTTTCATTCAGATATAATTTCAAAATACCTTCTTAAAATTCTCAACATCTATAGTATCGTTATCTGCAATGTCAGCCGCTCCATGTAAAATACTGGTAATCAGTTGCATTCGGTTAGACTGGAGGCTGATCCCTACATAGTTGGGAAAAGGCTAGGTAGATTGATTTTGACCCTTGTATAATACAACATCTATATATTTACACGTATTAATATATACTGGCTACTCAGCCATATTGATATACAACGGTTATCTAACATGTGTTATGGTACAGGAACCGGGTGCGTATAAGACGACGACCACCACGTCTGTGATCGGCAACGCGCCTTTCGGCAGCATGGTGCACGGAGCTACCACCAGGGTGAGTACCGCTGTTAACTTGAAGATCTTAGATGACGTTAGTTTGACGTTCTCTCAGATGCAGGCGTCAAATCCATCGTAACGAACGCCTAAAAACAACTTTCATTTATCACAACATTTTTTTTAACGTTTTGGCAAGATAGTACTTATAAAACGTCTCATGGTTTACCCACAAGCTCCGGAAACTTTTTATTTCTAGCCGGCCTTACCGGGCTTGTGAACTTCTTAAGAAAACTTAAGAAAAAAAAAAAAATATATATGTTTCTTAGATCGCGGACAAGTCAACAAACATTTGTCAGTAACGTTGAAGTTGACGCATTATTTTAACTCTTGATTTGGGAAAGAAAGAAAACGTACTTATTTATTTAGGACTTGCACAGACAACAGTTTCTAATATGCCATAATCTGTTACTTCCAGACGAGTACCGGCCCGATAGTGACTGAGCCGGTTGAGACGACAGAGACACAGGAGGAAACTGTATCAGCAGACGGCGAGGTGGTCTCCTCACAGACCATCAGCTCCAAGACGCGCACCGTTGAGACTATCACCGTACGTGCACCAACAACGCATCCATTATTCACAACTCTGTCATTCTGTATTTAGAACACACTTTAAAGCGACAGTGTCTGCATTAGATGCATTAAACTCATAATGTGTAAGAGAATTCGGCTATATTCGGCTAACAAAAACGCTAAAAAAATTAAAAATAAAAATAAAACATTTTTGGACCTGTTTTTTACGAGAAGGACATGTCATAGAGATTCGCATGTAAAAAGTTTAAACGACATAAAGCAAAGTCAAACAGCACTGCCTGTACTCTGTAGGTTGCTATGTACAGTCACGAACACCAATATTTCAACACTTGGCAACTTACAATTGTGATTTTTTCGTGAAATAACGAATGCAACGTTGAAATATGACACATTACATAAACGGTATGGGTTCGAAAATGTTATGTTCTTAACAACATACATTTTCATTAAAAAATAAAGGCGTAAATCGATTTTGAATAAAGCCGAGTGTATACATACTTTTGCTCGTGACTCGTGACGTACATTTTTAGTGCAGATAGTTGGTCTTGAAGTCTATTGAAATGAAGCATTTTTTTTTGTATTATTATGTTACGTAACTTGTTGCAGTATAAAACGGAGCGCAACGGCGTGATCGAGACGCGCGTGGAGCAGAAGATCACCATCCAGTCCGATGGAGATCCCATCGACCACGACCGCGCGCTCGCCGAGGCTATACAGGTAACGTATCAAAACAAATAATATAAACGAAAACGAAAACTATGTCTGTATAACGGCGTGTGACATTAAGGAGACTTAACAAGCAGACACCACTCTTGATTTAAGGGAATTGTAGAAAGAAAAATTCTAATAGTGCAACTAGCTGCCATGCTCCACTGAATCCTTCTGAACGCGTGTTATCGATCGACTGCAATAAAATTATACCTTATAGCAAGTTCAAGCACCTTCGATATTTGGCAAATCCTATTATTTAATTACATTCCCCGATGTACGACGAAAAAGCTTGTAGACAAATCTAATAACATTTTCTTTATGCGCGTGTATTATGTCAAATTCTATTGACCTTTATTAACAAAATCGTATTTCCATAATTTCCAGGAGGCCACAGCAATGAACCCAGACATGACAGTCGAGAAAATCGAGATACAGCAACAAAGCACGCAACCCTAAACTGTTACAGCAACACGTTGCAACGTCCACCAAGTTCGCGCCGTAACGTCACGGCCTGTATGTATATGTAGGTACATACCCTAGTTGTAAGCGATAACAATGCGAATATTAATCACTAAGTTATTTAAAAACAAACATTTATATTGATTAATTAATAAAATGTTAATTATATTTAATATTTGATGTTGTCACGTCGTGCACTTTACGATTTTGGGCGAGGGGAGGCTGTTTAGCATAGTTACAGTTTAATAGGCCATTGAGTCGGAAATATACATATAGTGTATAATTATATCGATAAAAATAAGTGTTGTATCGATATGTCGATATATTGATAGATTCCAGTGGCCTGAACATTATTGTAACTATAACTTCCGAACATATTATTAAATAACTCGTTTTCTAAAACGGTTCTCTACCGACTGGCCACCTTCGCCCCGAGAAAATGCAATTTTTATATTGTAAAATATTATCTTAAGTATTGCAGCATTTTTCTTTTTTTTTATAATTAAGCTTAGGCTAAGGCATCCATACAATCCGGACGGCATAGGGCTTCGTAGATATATAAATGTTGCCATAGTAAAAAAATATAAAAGTGTTTTTGTATTACTATATAAAAAAATCATTTTATGCCTTGTGTTTGACAAATCTGGCTGGATAATGTTTTTAAAATAAAATTTAACCCTTGCTCAAATCATGTACCTATTTAGCTTGGATATAGTTGGGTTAACAACTATCACTGCCATGTAAACAGCTGTGAAGAAATACCTCTATCGCGTAGATTTTCTAAATTAAAATCATGCATGTAGCCTAGTCTTAAAAAAATCACATCAAACTTTTTAAAATGAAAAATCCACTCTTAAAATAAAACAATCAATCTCTAAAATAAGAAAATCGACTTTTAAAATGTAGCTCGAAATTGCCTGTATCCAGCCAGGTTGAAACACGAGCTCATTTTCTATAACGGAATAGCTTTAAAATATTGTCACACGAGTTAGACCACCGTTTTTAGGTATAAAAAGATACAAATTATTAATTTTTTCTCCTCCCTTCTATTTAAAGTGTCGATATACAATGTAGTGCGGGACTAATCGGTTATCTATCGATAGATTTGTGATGCTTTGACGATGTATCGATAAAAAGAACTAGGGAATATAACTGTAGTATGCTCCCTAACTTGGTAAAATAAAAAAATCGCGGCTGATTGATTGTTAAAAGAATCACAAGTGTTATCGAGATCTACGAAATTATATGTTAAAAAGATATATTATTGACGTGTTGCTATGGACTATATTATATCTGCGCGTTCGCTTTATTACGTACAGAGCAGTTGGTAATAAGAAAAACTATAATTTATCTTACGAGTAGTGTTAATTTCTTGTTAAAATAAAATTTAAAGAAAGCTTATACGGCTTAAAACAATCGTCTATAATCCACAAAGTCGCTAGCTTCTTAAAAAAACGTTTTAATTATTAAACGTTACGTGATTTATAACGCATAACATGCTACTCAAAAATAGCGTGTTAAAATTGTTCTGCACGTAATAGCGCGAGCGCTATATTTCACCATTAGGTGCTACTACTTAGGATCTAGTGTTACGTACGTTTGTAATGTGCCCTACGGCGGGCGCTCCATTTTATATGTAATATTAGTTTGGCAGCTTTGGCTTGACGGACGGGGAACGACTGACATAACACATACACTAAACGTTCTTCCTTTTAAAAATCCTTAGGATATAGCCTTGTCGAATGTTGAAAAAAATCACTTATGTTAAAATAACTCGTTACAAAAAGTAGCAACATGTTATTTCTTGATATTATTTTCTGTGTTTGAAGATACGTGTTACTTTGTTGATGTGTCAGTCGATCCCCCGAGATTGTAAACTAAGCTTAGTCGGTCAATGTTAGAGGTTAGGGCCAGGCGAGCATTTGTTGCATTCGACAGTTCTCTGTAACGGCGGGACATTCCATAGTTCACAAACTTAATGTAGGAGTAAACGCTACATCATGACACTGAGTGTTTCTTTTATTATTATTTGTCTTAAGATTATTTCTATTCAGCGGTTCGGTTCGCTTTGCGAGTTAATGGAGAAATAGTCGAAACATTTTATGAATATATTGTATTAATTTCGATAAAAAAACCTGATAGGAGATATCGAACCTGTTTTCTTCTATATGTACAGTCTGTAGTTTTTTTTGTTAAATAGTTTGACAACCATCGCACAAAACTTAAGGTTGGAAGCTCGCAAAGTGAACACAACCGCAATAAATAAGTTGGAATGATACTGATATTGTACAATTTATTATTATAATATTAATATATTTCATACACGCTAGACGTAAACATTATTTTGTATTAGAGTTAAGTTTTAAACGCTGGTTTAAAATCAGATTTTATGTATCAGCGCGTAATGGGATGGTTTATTTAGTTGTTCCATTTAGCTATGACGTGTGAATACGTCATCCATGATGACTATAGGCGTCAGTGATGCTCACAAGCGTCATGATGGCAATAAATATTCGTGATCCAAGTAAATATACCAACTCATTACCTATTTTTTATCAATTTGACATTTTATTGTATTTTTTGTTCTTAGATATGCTGTCAAGTATCGATTAAATGAAATTATTACACAATTATTAGTAATCTTTGTCTATATCCTGTCTATGACATATTCACGTTGATATTTAAGGTGCGGATAGAGGAGGGAATGTCGTTAAAAATGTTTCAATGTATGCAAATATATCGATGTTTATACAAACTAAACATCGATGATAGTGTGGTAATTATCGACATTTGTTTCTCATTCTGTACGCGATATTCTGTCTTGTGTTAATCTACAACTCTGCTTATATCCGTTGTTATGAGATAGAGTTTTTTAGTCTAACTCATCTTTCTATACGCCACGTGTTGAGTTGAAAATGTATACCTAGACGTAACCGCTAATATATATCACAAAGTGAAAGCACTTGATTTTATATTTTATACCTTAAGGGCTGATTGTTCCATCGCCAGATAACTTTTATTCGAGGAATAAAATTGTCTTTTGACAGTTTTTGTAAGAAATAATTGTCAAAATTTCAAAATTATTCTTCGAATATAAGGTCACAAGCAATAGACTGACAGAGAGATTGACAACAAAGTAATATGAACGTCTACTTCATTTGGACCATGTGAACACGTTAACATCTACTGATGCACAATAAACAATATAGGTGTTACTATCGTAAATAATCAATAAAACATAATGGTGTTGCACTAGTAACAAATTTTTTCAACAGTTATTGTCTCGTCACAATGGATGCAAGCGGGGTGTTATTATATTTATTGTAGATGTTTATTTTTGTATCGAGTGGCCCTGCTCCGTAAGCGGTATCGAGGAGAGTTAGGTATTACAAATAAACAATGCTTTGTTTTAAATACGAGTTTTATTTTGTCTATGATTGTGATTCCTTCCTTACGATTATTTATATTTATCTCTTAGATTCTTAGCGTCTCGATTCGAGCAAGTCGCCGAAAAAGACAAAAATATTTGATTGATTAACAATAATAAACTTAACATCACGCCTCTTCCCTGAAGGACTAGGTAGGCATGTCCACACTTCGCTATTTATGTTGAAGTCCCATAATTATAATAGAGGGTGAATCTAGTAGGCATCCAGACTCTGGCTGTTACTGAGAAATTCCTGATGAAAAGACTTGTGCCTGCGAGCAACAAGCTAAAACGAACGCGCCAGAAAAATTAAATAAATCAGGGAATCATTTTTAGGGTTCCGTACCTAAAGGGTGCCAACGGGAACCTATTACTAAGGCTCCGCTCTACGTCTGCCAAAGGGCTGTATCTTTTGAACCGTGACAGGTAGATACTTGAAGTTTTCACAGAGTGTGTATTACTATGACCGCTAAAACAACAAATAATAAAGCTTTGAATAAAACGTGTTTTGAAAAAAGTATTTAAAAAAGAAATGGTAAGGAGCCCTCCGTGTAATAATGACCACTCTTAAACACTTCAGGATGTCTACTTCTACTGCTGACTGTACCGAATTTTGTATCAATGTTAACAAAAATATCCCCGAAATATAACAGGAAAAAACCTTAAAATCAACAATCAATATAGTCACCGTATTTCTCAAAAGTAATTAATTAAAGCTGTCCTTACCTTTTACTTCCTGAACTTATTCCGACAACATAAGGAAATTCCATTCAGATCAATTCCGTTTGTATAGGTATATATTATGTTGTTCTACATCTGTTATAGGAAAAAGCCAAAAATCCACTGAAAGAAAGAAAGAAAGAAAAAAGTTTATTTGGACACCGTTCGTGAAACAAAATGATGTTGCTTCAAAAGGGTGGCGTAGGCTCGGAGGCTATAGCTTTTAGGTCAAGAGGACCCGTGTTCGAACTGTTATGATTTTCTCAATTTTATATTATCTATTATTTATTTATATAAAGGTTTACGAACTTAAAACATACACAGCATTAACCCTCTACGAGGTCAAATTAAATTAACTAGCGAAACTTGACGTGATGGGTATGGATATCTAAACACGGTAACATTAAGATAAATAGATTTGATGTTGGTTTTTAAGGGATCAACGATCGCTGATATTACTTGAAGTATGAGTTGAGAAATTATATTTTATCGTGTTTACACGGATACTACGATACTAATCACTTCTGTGAAGTTTACACAAAAAAAAAATGATTTATAAATATATGTGACGGCCACAGGAACACGTTGGATGCAAGAAGCACAGAACTGGTCGACGTGGAGGTGCTTGGGGGAGGCCTATAATGTTTATGTCCAGCTGTGGACGTCTTTCGGCTGAAATGATGATGATGATGATGAGAAGAGGCTTTTGACCTGCAGTGGAAGAATTACTAGCTTAAATTATAGTCTTACCTATCACTACCCTAATCAAAGATCTGACGACATCACACGATTGCTCATTCATAGTACCTAAGGTGTTTACAACCTTTGCGTGACACTACAAATTAATTACATGAACCGGTTTCTCAAGTTCAATGCGAAGATAGATTTAATTATATCAAACTACTGTTAGCGTAAGATAGTTAATTACCATAGCTAAACAGGAGCTGTTTGTAATATGGACATTTATTTGCATATAGCCTCTATTCACGCGTTGCCCCAGGTATAGGCCTCTTTTCTGTTACGCCACTAAAAATGGTTATGTGCGTTCCGTATCTCTCACTGTTTCATTTATTTAGAATAGACTAGCTGCGCCCCGCGGTTTCACCCGCATAAGTTTCGATCCCTTGGGAATATCGGGATAAAAAGTATCCTATATGTTAATCCTGGTTATAAACCATCTGTCTGCCAAATATCATCCAAATCCGTGCAGTAGTTTTTGCGTGAAAGATTAACAAATATCCATCCATCCATACAAACTTTCACGTTTATAATATGTATTAGTAGGATATGCCAACAGCATATACATTTTACCTACACATTTATTAATTAAAAGGTATAAATTCTTATGTATATAACAATAACAGGTGTACACGACATTCACATAAAACAAAGCAATATCTTCGTAAAATAAATCAAATTAAAGTTAAAAACAAAATGCTTTGACTTAAGTCTAAAAAAACTGACTTATTATCATAATAATTATTAATACTAACTTCTGTCCGCGTGAAATTTATAACCCCCCCCCCCACCCCGTCGCATCGCATCGCCCGTCCGCGCTATTACTTTGTTTTCGCTTAGCGCTCTTTCTGACTTTTTATCTCAACTCAGATCGTTGTAAAAAAAAAACCGACTGGTAGTTCCAGAGATTGGCGCCTTAAAACAAACAAACAAACTCCTCAGCTTTATTATTAGTACAGATATCATCTCACCAAAATGGGCAGCTGATCTGCCATTCTTCACTCTCGGCCATCATACCGCTATCGCCTATGGCCTATGCCGCTTCGACCACCGGACGAGTACCTCTGTGGTAAGCTAGCGTGGACTTCACTGCATTATAAATGTCCTGGAAAAGTTTGTGGGTACCTATTTTGTGTTTGACGATTTATTGCCAAATAAATATTATTCTTTCTTTTCTAAAAGCTCTCTTTCTTTCGGTTAATTTGGAGTGGCTCTATTGCTTCACTGCGGCGCAAATGAATAAAGCTATAGTTATGTATTCCATGCTACTTCCTACTAATATTATTATAAACGAGAAAGTTTGTGAGGATGGATGATCATGGATGTTTGTTATTATTTCACGCAAAAACTACTGAACGGATTTGAATGAAATTTGGCACACAGATAGTTTATAACCAGGATTAACACATAGGATACTTTTTATCCCGACATTCCCACGGGATCAAAACTTATGCGAATGAAAGCGCGGGGCCCAGCTAGTGATTCCATAAACTTACGACCAAGGGTTGCGGTTATTCTTGCTATGGTGCCATACGTAGCTCTTGACCTTGTCCATGCAAATAGACTACCAGTTTTATTGACCTTCGTGTTCGACATTAGGTACCTAAGCTTAATTCATTTACTTATTATCACATCTATACCTAGAGGGTATCCTTGGTCTATTACTAGTTGTATTATAACGATTGTCTCTAGTTCCTTATCGCAAGGGCGAATGTCAAATTAGGTTTTGAGAATAAAACGACACTTTCAATGAAAAACAAATTCAATAGTGCAAATGGCCTGGAGTTATTTTTTTATTATTCATTGCATGGGGGTAGTTTTTGTTTACTATTCATAGCATGGGGGTAGTTTTTGTTTATTATTCATTCTAGACCTTTTTTTTTTTCTGGGTGGGAAATCATCAAATGACTCCTCCCGCTCTGGGCGGAGCAGAAGGGAGTGTCAGACTTTTACTGACTAAAACCCACCCGTGTTCCTTCAGTTGCCTGTGCCAGGGGCCACGGTATCTCTTTCGAACAACCCGCAGCCCCGGCGGCATCGGCCCTAGCGGACCCCGTCAGTTCGTTCTGACAGCTCTTTGAGGCGCGCGTGGAACACAACGCGCCGTCGACCCGGGCCTGGTCCTTACCGGGCGGCGAGCTGCCCATAGCTCGCCGCCCGCAAGCCCTTCATTCTAGCCCTCAAATCCCAATTATACAGGCTGTTATCACTTTCTAGTGCAAACTGGAACATTTAGTGTTATTCTGTAAAGTTCTTGGGAAATTTGAACATATACAGGGTTATTTTTTAAAGACCAGCCAAATTTTGGATGTGGTACAGACCATCAAACTGAACAACTTTCTCCATGGGACAAATAGCGTAATCGCGAAAATTTTATCAACTGTCCCATAGAAAACTTCAATACCTACTCGACCTAAATGTATGGGACGGCTGAATTTTTATTCGCGATTACGATGTTGGTCCCATGGAGAAAGTTGTTCAGTGTGATGGTCTGTACCACATCCTTAAATTTGGCTGGTTTTAAAAAATCAGCCTGTATATTCATGGATCTGTATGTTTAATTAGTTATGTGTTATTTATTACCTACATACAGGGTGGCAGGGACATGGAAAAACTGTAACTATGAATTCAACACGTTCTAGAATTATGAACCCGCCTAGAGTAGAAATTATTCGTCGGTTATAAGAAAAAAATCAAACGCTGTTTCATAGAAAAGTGCAATAACTACGCGGTTTAAGTTTATGGAACAGCAATTTATTTTTCATATAACCTACTTCAGAATCATTGAGGGGCCCGTGGCTAGATGATTACAGCCGCACAGGTCGATCGATCAGGCTAAGCAACGCTTGCCGCGGTTAGTCAGTGGATGGGTGACCATCTTTACACACCGAGACCCCTGCGTGCCTCGGAAAGCACGTTAAGCTGTTGGTCCCGGCTGTCATTTGGGGATCTTTGACAGTCGTTACGGGTTGTCAGGAGCCCGAAAGTCTGACAATCAGTCTTACCAAGGGGTATCGTATTACCCAGTTCCTGGGTTGTGCAGTCGCTCCATGTAAAATACTGATATTCAGCTGCATCCGGTTAGACTGCAAGCCAACCCAAACATAGTTGGGAAAAGATTAGGCAGATGATTTCTTCAGAATCATGTACTGAATCCATGGTAACAGGTTGCGCGTCAATGTCCCTGCCGCCCTGTATAGGCTTTACAAAGATATTCTACAGTGCCAAACCGTTTGCTTAAAATCTTGGAAGTAGGTATTACGTAGGTAGGCCTACCTACTTATTTAAAAGTAATTGTTTTTGCATATTAATGATAATTATAAACATTAAGATCAAGGTCTTCATTGGTAAATACTGCGCTTACGTTGTTAAAAATACCTTTTTATCGCGAGTGTTCAATTTTATCGTCAGAATACGTTGTCGGGAACAATAGGTAGTAATTCAACATAACATGCGCTAGATCATAATTACATTTGTAAATGAGAATGTGTATTTACACTGTAAATACACATTCTCATTTTAGCTACTAGAATTGTCGGAATGATAGGTGTAAGGAACGAATGCTCTCGACGGTCGGACAATTAATTACGTTTTTTTTCTTTTGTACCGCTTTCGTCGAAAGAATTCCGCTTTTTATACTCAAAGGGATTCAAAATCCCGCCTTACCCAAAAAAAAATCTGGCAACGCAGATTTACAGGTATGTTGTGTAACCTACCGCCCTACGACATATTTATTCTATGCAAGGATATTCCTTTGCCGCATCCCATCTTTCTGCGACAACAAGGTTCTGAAAACTTGATGAACCCCAGCCTTAAACATCGTTAAAACTGGTCCTCAGTTAAACAAATCAATGGTAAGATCTTAGCGGAAGGGCAGGCAGCCCGGCTGATTACGAGGCTTGTGCCGCCGCGGCTCAGCAGGTATGGCACAGTATCCAGATAGCTGGACTGTTATATTTTATAGGTACCTATAGGTAAGTAACGATAGCAGAAATTGTCTGTTGGCAAGAATGATTAGTTCCTTGGTCACAAACCCGTTGTTACAAGCTTTAGGGAGAAACTCACAGACATAACGAAACTAAGTACTGAGATAGGCTCATGATAGGTAGTAGGTATGGTTGACCTTTAGTATAGGTCACTCATAAATAAGGAAAAAAGTTATACAGTCATATTAAGATATAACAATAGTCATATTTATTTTTTGATAAGAATACTACATTACGATATGTGTGACTTAATTATTCCATTATTTTGTAGGTGGCGCTTAGCACTAATTACACGCAGTGCAGTAACATACATAATCAGCCTTAAACGTTCCCACTGCTGGGACACAGGCCTCCTCTCTGTGAGAGGGAGTGGGCCGTAATCCACCACGCGGGCCCAGTGCGGGTTGGTAGATGTCACATGCCTTCGAATTTTTTGGTTATAGGACATGCCGGTTTCTTCACGATGTTTTCCTTCACCGTTTTGAGAGCAGTGGTGATGAAATAATTTAGACAAAGTAAAGCACCTGTCTGGGTTCGAACCTACGACCTACAAGTCGTAAGTCGCGGCCGGTACCACTTGGCCACTGCTTTTGTGCAATAATGACTACTATTAATATAATGTACCATTAGCATTCATTTAAAAATAAATATTAATTGATTAATTATTTATTAATAAAACATTTAATTGACATTTACACTATACGAGTATGTATCGTATGGATTCAGACTTATTACAGAAAAAACTAATATATTTTGTACACCAATTTCATTGGTAGGACATAGAGCTCGACTAAAATGTATATGTCGCAGCCAACTGGCTTAGTTAACCGTCTAGCCTTTTAATTAAACGGCGGCCGTTCAACTAAAGCCTGAATAATATTCAATCAATTATTATAGTTTAGGTTGGAACTGTAACCAATCAAGTGCGAGCCGAATTGGTCGCAGTAACTAAGCCAGGGCACCCCGACCAAATCGGTTAGGTTAGAACTGTGATCAACCGCGTGCGAGCCGAGACAGCGAAGCGAGGCGAGCACTACTTCCAAAGGCCAGGCGGTTGACTAAGCGGCTAATTTAACCAGTTGGCTGCGACATATACATAAGACCTTTAATGTAATACCTGTGTTCATGAATAAAGATTGATTGATCGACTATTTAAGTCACACGTACCTATCGTATACCATTTTATAGCTAAAACCGCACCTAAGTCACAGTTTTCTGTGTAAGAATGAACTACTTTGGTCACAGAAAAGCCTGACTTATGTGAGGGTTTAGGTCACACAGTGCTACAAATGGTTTTCTCTCGTCTGTTTGTTACGTCGTACCAAGTACTAGTAAGTAGCTACTTTTGTTTGTACTCTATCACACTGACTCCAAGGCGGCACAATGTTCTGCAGAAATCCGCAAATACGTCAATACCCGACATCGACCATCACCGCAGGTCAAAACTGCTTCATATAATCACAGACCTCTTATAAAAAGATACATAATATAATCGTATAAAAAACGCGATATTTCCCCTTACACACGAGATATTAATAACTACATCGTCGGCGTGTTTCCGGTCAGTGTGTCGAGAACTGTTCATTAGGCCTGTTCTCTTAAAGTGACCTTATTTAATTGGAGCAGAAGATCGAAAGGTAAGGTTAGGTTAGGTAGGTCTATTTTGTATTGGATCTGTCCCCGTAAGACCTAGGCATAGAAGTGGACTATACTAAGGTAAGGTCAATGGGGTTGTTATACAATATTGTGATTTAAAATAGTATCCTTGGAGTCTCTTGCCCGTTCTTCTCCATAGGAACCTACTACACCTTGGAATGGACAACTAGCTTCATCTTTCTAACTGACCGCTTCCTTGACAATTCAAGAGCCTGTAATTGGTTTAGTTGAAATAGATGATTTTAATCAGAAACCAGAAGGCGAAATCCAGTAATTGAAAACGTTCAAAATCTGGTCAATCTCATCGTCTAGCAATCTCATCTCAGCGACAATCAATGTCAAAAAATGTAGGTATTTTTAATAGATTGGGAAACTTCTTAAAATTACGAAAATTGCCCTGTGCCTGTGGGGATGATTATGAAGTCCAACCCTGAAGTGAAGGGTTTATTATTCGTGTAGATAGATACCATTTATAACTAGGTAGTTCAGTATACTTAATTTCTGCCCGGTCTGTTGTGTAAAATCAACAACATTCTAAGTGTGTAAGTCAATAGGAACTCATTTGTAAAAGAAAATGATATAGTTTTAATCGGTAATTGCTTTCAAGACTAAGCACCTACATTGATAGGCATTCACATGAATAAAATTCAAGTTATCTACTAATGGAATTTTGTTGTTTTCTGTACCTCCTATGCGTACGGCATTTAATTCATAAAAATAGAGATAAGTAACAAAATAATTGAACCCGTTTTGTTTTCGCTTTCCACAGCAAGTACCTATTTACCTATTCTTTAATTTGCCTTTTAATTACTGACAGCTTCAATTTATGATCAAGTCCAATGTGATAAGGAATTAATGGTTTATACGGTAGTACGTATAAATGTTGGTTGTGTTTTGTTCTTTGTTAGTCGAACTGTTTGAAACAGGAAGTAACTGTGGAAAACTAGATTCTGAATAACTAAGTTAAATTCTTGCAGTTCAACGCTCAGAAATTTTCTGAAGTGAGGTAGGTCTTGAGGTAGGTCTATTCATGCACAGATCTAGGAAGAGAGGTCGTGTAAATGTCCATTTTCAAGAAATATAGGAGGATTTTAATATTCCTTTTTAAAATATTCCTATTTCCTAAAATGGTATATTTGCGATTTTTATTCAGACTCGATTGCAGGTAGTTAGCAGCCCAAATGTCTTACCAAGGGGTATCAGTAACTGGGTTGTGGTGGTCAGATAGGTAGTCGCTCTATGTAAAATACTGGTATTCAGCTGCACCCAGTTAGACTGGAAGCCGACCCCAACATAGTTGGGAAAAGGCTAGGCAGATGATGATGTTAGATTCGGTTACTGTAAGGGTGCTTCTAACGTTGGTTGACTCGCGGAGACGCTGTACGCTGCACGTAACTGGGCAAGAGTCGTTCGATACGTTGTTCCATTCTTTAACTTTCTTCTAAACAGACATGTTGAAAAATAAATTATGGCAATAACCATAGAATAATGACAAGCAATAAAACTGGCCTTCGTTTTGTGGCACTACGTGTACTCGTACATGCGCCAACTTGCTCCCACTACGCCAAAACCTTGCCAAGTTACGTGCGTACGGCGACTGTACTAGCGTCGCGTGCAGTGTCAATGTTCAGCGAACGCCTACACTAGCTCCGTAGGGTGCGTCATCCCGTTCAGTTCTTAATGATTTACTGCTCCTCAGGTTCCTATCAACATGTCGCGCCTGATCCTCTTCGTGACAGTAATATGGCTGTCCACGGCGTCTGCGCAGTTAGGCATCTTCAATTCGATCAAGGATCACGTCACCAAGGAGATCTCCGCCATCGCAGACCCCATCCAGAAGACCATCGTGTCGGTCGGGTTTAGTCAATGTAAGTCTTGTATTTATTTATTGAGGATCTCCAACAACACAAAACGGAACGTGTCCAGGTCATCTCGTCCACCATCTTTTTCTGGGCCGGCCTCGGCGGCGCCTTCCATCTTCAGGTACCCATTGTGTGGAGACTTATTATACTTACTTTATTTTTACCTAAAATAACTTTTGACGTTCAACAAGTCCAGCACCCTAATTGAGCGGACGGACCTCCGGCGCGATCTCATGGCGGAATGGAAGGCGCGACTATTGCAACCCAGCGCAGGGCACGCCACGATAGCGGCGGTAAGACCCCTCTTTGAGGAGTGGCTAGAGAGGCGTCACGGCGCTCTCACCTACCGCCTGACGCAGGTCCTCTCCGGACACGGATGTTTCGGGAGGTTCCTGCACATCATCAGGCGGGAGGAGACGCCCGGGTGTCACCACTGCGAGGATCGCCCAGAGGACACGGTGGAGCATACGGTGGAGGTCTGCCCCGCTTGGGCAGAGCACCGCCGTGTCCTCGTAGAGGCGATCGGCAGCGGCGGCGACGTCTCGCGTCCGGCCCTGGTTCAAGCCATGGTCCGGGGCGAGAGGGAGTGGGAGGCGGTCACCTCCTTCTGCGAAGCAGTCATGCTAGCGAAGGAGGTGGCGGGATGGGCGAGGGAGAGATCCTCACGCCTCAGCCGCCGAGGGAGACGCTCCGGGCGTCGGGAGCCGCGTGACGACTCCCGGCCACCGTAGGCGCGGGCCTGCGGGCGGAGAGCAATGGGTAGCTCTCCGTCCGATCAGGATCAGGCCCGTGCCGGACGGCGCGTATGTGTTCCACGTGCGCCTCAAAGAGATGTCAGCATAGTTGACGGGGCCCGACAGGGCTGAAGCCTGCCGGGGTAGCGGGATCGTCCGAAAGGGTTACCGCTGCCCTGGTACATAAAGGGCTAAGGAAGGAACACGGGTGGGTTTTAGTCAGTAAGAGTCTGACACTCCCTTCTGCTCCACCCAGAGCGGGAGGGGTCATTTGATGATTTCCCATCCACAAAAAAAAAAGCAGCCTAATTACGAAACACACAATCAATCTCAATCTGAATCATTTTGAAGGATATTGCTAATCCATTTCTTCATAAGTTCGAAAAAGGTTACCTTCATAAAGTCTGCTCAACACGTAAATAACGCAATGAATGTTGTTGAACTGTCAAAATGAAACCGATTCTGATTGATTGTGTGTTACGCAATTAGGGTGCTGATCATCGGCCTCATAAACCTCTTTAGATGGAAAAATATCCAATTTTATCGTATCTTGAATAGAAATTCACATATGTTTTTATTTATTACCTTTTCCCAGGTAGACACGTGAAGAGACTATTGGGAGTGGACTACGACTCTTACAATAACTCTGAACCCAATATGAATGACCTGAAACTCGACTTTCTTACCAGGTGAGTTGTCAGGGCAGTGTGCTGCGATGATTGAGTAATCTGGGAACTTAACCCAACATTTTGCATGTTTGTTACCTGAAACTTAGCTTGCGGGTGAGCGTATACTTAGTCTTTAATCTGTAGTTAATAAAAATCTTAAATTTATTCAGTGACATACAACGCACAGCCTGAACCGCTGGGTGTATGTAGTTTGCAGTAGAGTTATTTAAATAATGAAAGTGAGCACTAAGGAAGGATTTTTGAATATTCATCCCCCAAAGGGATTAAATGGGAGTTTAATAATGAAATAAGTCATGATAAATGAGATACTTTAGTTTTCAAAGGATGTATGTGGTGGGGTGTATTGAAATCGAGTTATTACGCTATACCTAGCTGGCTAGAAACGCAATAAGAAAAGGAGGACCTTCCGC
The DNA here is from genome assembly GCA_947507525.1 of Apamea epomidion. Taxonomy (NCBI): domain Eukaryota; kingdom Metazoa; phylum Arthropoda; class Insecta; order Lepidoptera; family Noctuidae; genus Apamea; species Apamea epomidion. The sequence goes on along the minus strand of OX382246.1, from coordinate 16,767,187 downwards.
TCTCTCAATAAAAGGTTTGAATAATGAACAGGCTCAATGTACATTTCGCAGATGGATTGTATAAATGTGATTTTTACAAAACAACTCCGTTATGTGTTTTGTAAAACAACTAGCGGGTTTGTAAAACAGCGGATTCTATAATCCATCTGCCACATACATACTCGTTTTATCTTCATCACTCAGAAGTGCATATGTCGCCATACAGAGACAACCTTGTGATTAAAATATTTGACAGGGGAAGATAAAAACTGTCTGGAAAATGGCCGTCATGGACGTTTCCCGAGGCTTTCATTATCATCAACAGAAGGCAATAGAAGCATCTTAGAGCTGTAGACGTTTTTTCTAAATACCTATGTATTGGTACGACGTACGATTAAAAAAAGAAAAAAAACGCGCGCGATAGCCATCAGGAACGTATATAATAGAAAGAGAAAGGTGAATTTAATACGCGTTTTTAGGGGGTCCGTAACCAAAGGGTAAAAACGGGACCCTATTACTAAGACTCCACTGTCCGTCTGTCTGTCATCAGTCTTTATCTCATGAACCGTGATAGCTAGACTGTTGAAATTTTCAAGATGATGTATTTCTGTTGCCGCTATAACAACAAATAAACAGAATAAAATAAATATTTAAGTGGGGCTCCCATACAACAAACGTGATTTTTTGTCGTTTTTTGCTCGATATTAATAACGGCAACAGGTAGACGCTTGAAATATTCACAGAATATTTAGTTGTATATTCACTTTAAAAATAAATAATTCAAATAAAATAAATAAGTATTTAAGGGGGCTCTCATACAGCAGACTTGATTTTTATAGATAATGGTACGGGACCCTTAGTGCGCGAGTCCGACTCGCACTTGACCGGTTTTTAATATATGAGAGCTTTTAAAAGATTAGATACCTACTTTAAAAGCTACCGTTTTTAAAAGCTCTCATAAAGTTGTCGCCATCTTGGTTTTTCATTTTGAGCTCACTATCGGCTTTAGCATCCTCAACAGCAATTAAAACGACACTCATGAAAAAAACTTGAAAATTTTGTCAACAGCCATTTTGGATTTTGCATCCTCGAATAGAATAGAATACTCTTTATTGTACACCATACAAATTACAGAACATAAATATATAAAATATTACAAAGGGTGACACAATGGGCGGTCTTATCGCTAAGAGCGATCTTTTAAAGACAACCTTTGGATGGGTCGAAAACCATGAAAACTATCTCTCTCTCCTCTGTCTGTCTATGTTGTGTGTGTAAAAAGAAAGTCGCACGGAGGAGGCATACCGCTTTTTCGTTACGTGACGATTCCTACCAGTTTATTCCTACCGTTTATTATGGGCATTGTATTAAAACAACACAAAGCTCTACCCTACAGCACTATATATACTAATAAAAGACGTAAAGATATAGTTTGTCCACAAAATTCTACAAAACATGCTTTTATAGCCAAATTTTACCTGTACCTCGGACCTCTCCTATATAATAGACTAAACGCGAAAGCAAACATTTATTCTCTGAACTATACAAATTGTAAGAGAATCCTCAGGGAGGCTCTCCAAAGGATGTCTTACGAAGAAACAGAGAATTTACTAACTGTGTTAAAGTAAATATAGGTACTTATACAAATATTTATCAAATTTAGAAACTAGGAGTTATGTAGCATACTTCCTTCCTATTATAAAATATTCTCATCGTTTCCCAGAAATGTGAACGTCTCATACAAGCTGACGGCGGCCGCGGCGCTGATCCCCAAGTCGGGCTGGTTCAACCCTCAGAGGCCCCTCAAGATCTACCTCCACGGCTTCACCGATAACCCTTCCAAGGGGAGCTTCACGAGCCTTAGTACTGCTTTCCTGAATCAAGGTAAATGATGAATAGAATTAATTGTACCATCTAATTGTTATTTTAGCAAGCAAGAGAAAGCAGCAGCCGTGTCTGTGTCCTAAATGAAAACGACTTTCGCGCGAATACGCGATCATTTACATGAATTATGCCGAACAAAAGTGATTTGTTTGATCGTGAGAACGTCATATTCATTTAAACGAGCGCTGCGATCGCATATTCGCGCGATCGTTCTCGTTTATGACACGTTCTAAGCGTAACTTCATAATAAATGTCTTAGTTCAAGCAATCATATTTCTGCCGCGTAACAAGCATTTCTATCCAAGTTTACACGTTGTATGCGTCCTGGCATTTTTTTTAACGTCAACAATTACAAGAAAATAGAATTGATTTAAGTTGCCCCTTCAAAATTGGCAAAAGTCTCCATTGTTACTCTTTTAAAATTTTAGGCGACTTCAACATCGTGGCTCTGGACGCGAGCTCTCTGATCAGCTGGATGTACCTCCGCTCCACCACCATGGTCCGGTTCATCGGCGAGGAGTTGGGGAAGATGATGGCTGCTCTGGTTTCTGGTGAATTTTGTCTTTTATCTTATACAAACGGAGAACAAAGCATGAGCCTTATAATAAGGGTTGTCAGAATAAAGCTATATTGGTAAGCGCAGCGCACGCGTACCGCGAGGGCTGGTTCGATGTGGCGCGGGAAAAGAGTTCCTGGAAGTTTGGGGAAGGCCTTTGCCCAGCAGCGGGACAGTACAGACTAAGAAAAAAAAACCTTTCTCGAAAATTCGACTATCAAATGCAAAAAGAGTTTTTAGAATTCGACTGGTAGTTCTGTAGCGGTATCTACAACGCCAGATGCGAACAAGGCGTCATACTGACATCACGCAAACCCTGCATCTCGCAAGCAGCAGAAGCAATTAGCGTACATTCAAAACTTCCCAACATCAGTCGCTGGGCAATTGCCCGACAGATACAACACCCGTCAGGTCGGAGGATCCTCCCTTTTCTATAGAGGACGAGTGGACTGTACACCCTGTTCCTCATACCTCTAAAGTTTCAAAGATTTCAAGCGCGTTTAAACAAACAAACGCTTCAGCTTTATTATTAGTGTATAACATTAGCTGACAATTTTTCTTTCGGACATTACACATCCTCACTTCCTTATGATTCTTTACAGCTGGCCTCGACCCATCCAACATCCACCTAATAGGCCACAGCCTCGGCAGCCACATGTCAGGCTTCGCGGGCAAGACCTTCATGAGGCTGACTAGCCAGCGAGTTGGCAGAATCTCCGGCCTGGACCCCGCGGGGCCCTGCTTCTCTGACGTCAACGTCACCTTCCGGCTGAACATCAATGATGCGGACTTCGTTGACGTTATACATACTGACGCTGGAGTCTATGGAATTAATGAACAGATAGGTAAGTTGGACGATGAAGGTCGACGCCAGTTCTATTTCGTGTGGATATTGTGGTAACCATATTGGTATTTATAAAACTCACTTATGATACAAGACATGATACGTAAATAATGGGCAACATTACAATATCATGACCACATCTTTAAATGTGTAGAGGTAGGTAATGATGTAGGGGTTGGCTTACTATTACCACTTCTTTCTATTTAAAACCTTTGTTGCAACTAGACATAAGTCATGACTATGGAATAATAGGTATGTCATCACCGACCGGCGATCTGAGGTTGAGGAGCCGTGGTGGCCCAGGGGTAACGGCCGCGAGTTACGAGTAGCCAAGCGCTTTACTTTGTGTAAATTAGTACATTATTCATAACCACAGCTCCAAAACGGTGAAGGGAAACATCGTGAGGAAATTGATATGTTCCTAGAACCTAAAATTCGAAGGATGTGACATCTACCAACCCGCACTGGGCCTTCGTAGTGGATTACGGTCCACTCCCTCTCACCGAAAGGAGGCCTGTTTCCCAGCAGTAGGAACATTATAGGCTGATTATGCATCACCGACTACTTTTGACAAATAGACGTTCCCTTCCTCATCGTCATCAATTTTCTGCCATTTTCCCATTTTCCATGGGTCGGCTTAACGAGTTTTTTTCCTTCCATTCTCCCCTGAACGCCGGTATTCCATCCATCCATCTTTTCTTTGGTCATCCTGTCCCTCTCCATCCATTAACTTCAGACGTCCCTCTGCTTAACCAGCAAAATTCCATCTTCAGGTCACGCAGACTTCTGGCCGAACACCGGCTCCAACCAGCCTAGCTGCCTACCCACCTTACTGCTAGCGTCGTGCAGTCACAGCAGAGCGTGGGAGTATTTCAGCGAGTCGGTGAGCAACCCACGCGCCTTCACCGCCGTCAACTGTCAGGACTGGCAGGGGTTCAGGACTGGAAACTGTAATTTTAATGATTTGAGGTAAGAATAAACGGGACGAGGTCATTGTGATAGTTTCTGGGATATGCTTCAGGATTTATGCTGTGAGATTTTTTATGTATGTCTGGCAATTGGCTCATTACTTCTTTGTATGAGAAGACGACTTAGCCCCTGCAGTGAGGCAATGATAGGCTGCATTGTTAAGTAGTAGCAGTATTATTATTAGTCTGGCAGTTGACTGCTATGTTACTAATAGTGGGAGAGGTCTGTGGTCCATATATAAGGCGAGCTTTTGAATTGACTGCATCAACTCTCGACTTAACCTAGGATTCTGTGGTCTGAATTAAAGGTGTTATTAAAACATTTATGTTCCTGTCCGCAGCCTGATGGGGTATGCGACGCAGCCCGGTAAGAGAGGCTCCTACTACCTGCAGACAGCCGGCGAGGCGCCGTTCGGCCTGGGCATGAGCGGCGTGCAGTACGTCAACAACGAGGGAATCGTTCGGAACATAGGAAACACGTTCGGCTAACTAAGCTGATAGATCCATACGTCAAAGGGCCTACCGGGTTTTTATCCTGGAGAGCCATTATAAGAGCCAGGATAAGAGAGCCATTTACAATAGATAATTCATTTTATTGTGCTTAAGGGACCGACGGAGTGGCGGCGAAGTGACTAATTCTAACAACTGAAAGTCAATTTTATTTACTATAGATACTGCCGATCGATTCTGTAAAAATCTCACCATGAAAAGTTAGGTGAAGTGACAGCTCACTGCAAGCTCACTTCACCTAAGTTTTCACGGTGATATGGTTACAGAATCGCACTGCTGATGATTAGGAGAAGTGAGTTTAAAGTGAACTGTCATTTCCCTTGGTGGTAGGGATGGACACTATTGACAACTCACCTAAGATTTCACTGTGTGGCACCCTAATTGGCTAACACACTATCAATCTGAATCTAAATCATTTTGAAGGATATTGCTAATCCATTGCTTCATACGTTCGAAAACTGTGACTGCTGAACAGCGTAAATAACGCAATGAAATTTGTTGAACTGTCAAAATGAAACCTATTGCTACTGATAGTGTGTTATACAACTACCCCACTGCTGCTCTTCGCTGCTGCTCCACCGGTCTGCGCTGACCGAGGCTTGAGAGGTACAGACGCCAACACATCAAGCTACCCGAAACTGTCAAATTTTCCCAATCAACCTTGAACCTAACCTAACCTAATGCTTTACCGATAAAGTTGAAAGTCTATTAAAGAAAGACAGATTGTAGTAGCTTGGTGTGCTGGCGTCTGTACAATACTACTGGAATATTTACCAACATGGTCTGTTATGCTACCTCTGAATATAGTTAGTTAAAATTATTCTGCATATCATACAAACTCAGTTCTATTTTTTTATTTATCTAGTAAAGTACCTTTCAGCACACAGAAAACAAGCCCTTATCATGCCGACTCTGCCGTCAAATTTAGGATTTGTTAGGTATAGTTACTTTGTACATACCAACTGCTAACATTAATTTGATTTGACAGTAGATTGACTGGAACTCGATCTAATAGGGCGTTGGAACAATCGCCAGATAATTTTATAGGAGGAATAATTTTGAATTTTTGACAGTTCTTCCATACAAAAGCTGTCAGACGTCTATTTTATTTCAGGAATAAAAATTATCAGTCGATTGAAAAATCAGGGCTCAGTCAAACATGATCATCATCATTTCAGCCGACACAGGCCTCCCCCAAGCACCCCCACGTAGACCGGTTCTATGCTTCTCACATCCAACAGGTTCCTGCAGCCTTCACAAGGTCGTCGGTCCACCTTGTGGGAGGCCTTCCAACACTATGACTTCCGGTACGCGGTCGCCACTCCAGAAGCTTTCGGCCCCATCGGCCATCTGTTCTGCGAGCAATGTGCCCCGCCACTGCCACTTAAGTTTGGCAATTCTTTGGGCTATGTCGGTTACCTTGGTTCTCCTGCGGATCTGTTCATTTCTGATTCGATAACGCAGGGCAACTCCATGCATAGCCCTCTCCATTGTAATAAGTCAATAATTCTATGTATATCAGCTGACAGGAAGACTGCTGATGTGCAACATTTTGCAAAATAATGCCAATTATCCTGAGGGACCGATCTCAATTACCCCTAAAGCTTGGGTTTCATAGGAAAGCGGTTCCGTCATAATGAAACGTCCGTCATGAAAATCTGTATTTTTTACCAGATAGACATTAAGGTATCAAAAACGCGGGTTGTTCGAAAGAGATACCGTGGCCCCTGGCACAGACAATTCAAGGAATACGGGTGGGTTTTAGTCAGTAAAAGTCTGACACGCCCTTCCGCTCAGCCCAGAGCGGGAGAGGTCATTTGATGATTTCCCACCCAAAAACAAAAAAAAGGTATCAAAAACGCTTTGTGATTTGACAGCCGTTATTGTGTGACTGTTCATTGCTTTCTCAGGAAACCAAAGCAGTGTTACAAGATGCGTTGCGACGACGTGCGGCCACGCAATGCACATGCAACGGACAAGGCTACCAGAGACGAAGCGGGGAGGGATGATGCCGTGGACGCTGTGTTGGGTGAATCAAACACCACTGCGCTGCGCTGCCAAGCCGCTCCGTCGTCGCACCGCATCATCCACGAAATAGCAATTTTTTATTTATTTATTTAAATATGTGGCATCATCCCAGCTTAATACCTAGTAATATTTAGCTCGTAAGTACAGATGTTGTTATAAAAGATTTAAAAATTAAATTTTATTAGGTAATTTTATTAAATTTAATTTTATTAGGGATTTTCTAATAATATAAAAATTGAAAATTCCATATTTATGCGGAGATTTTCAAACCAATGCGGTCTGCGGGTGTCCGCATGAAACTTCAATATTAAGACTCACTCTACATTTACGATACGACAACGACATCATTGATTATGATGTTATACGCAAACAGACTAATTATAACAAATAAAAATAAAAATAAAAGAATTCATAAACTTTTATTTAGTAACATGTTACACTAATTGTAAGATATAAAGGAGCGGCGCCTCCTGGCACAGGCATCTATATGCTTAAAAGGAGACGCCTCCAACTTTATAATGTACAACGTGTAATAATTAAATAAAACATTTTTGATTTTGATTTGATTTGATTTTGATACGCTAAGTTATGATGGCTCATAGGAGCCCGCGCCCATGAATTCCTTAGTCCTTGGGTATAAAATATACCTACGTAAAATCTTGTTTGCGATGTGTCTGATCGATCAGTATGTCAGACGGTACCGGTACCCAGCAGGTTCTTTTATAAGTCTCAGCACCAGTTTATCAGCTCAAAAATAAAAAATGATGCCTTTCGGCTGAAATGATGATGATGAGAACTCGAAGGGAGACTCAGTCAGTTTATCATAAGTAGGTATACTCGTAATATGCTTACCGATTCATTTTAAAAAGCAGCTCTCGGCAATCGCTAATAAGTGTTTACCTATCAATCAAACTACCGTAAAAAAAATCAAGGTCCATTTAAATAAACATTTAAAACAAGTGGTACTCCATATCATAATAGGTACTTACTGGAATTTAAGAACAATCGGCAAAACATTTACACTTGTTCGCAAAATACCCATGATAACTAACACTGTGATAAGTAACACTGTGATATAACTAACACTGTGATAACTAACACTGTGATATAACTAACACTGTGATAAGTAACACTGTGATATAACTAACACTGTGATAACTAACACTGTGATATAACTAACACTGTGATAACTAACACTGTGATATAACTAACACTGTGATAACTAACACTGTGATATAACTAACACTGTGATAACTAACACTGTGATATAACTAACACTGTGATAACTAACACTGTGATAAGTAACACTGTGATATAACCTGCTGAACACACAAACGAAGAATTCATTAAGATCATTAAAAACGGGTTTTCTGTAGTTTATTATTATTATACCTACATTCTACTTCGGTACACTCTCCCCGACTTTTCCCAACTACGTCGTGAGCTTTCAGTCTAACCGGATGCAGCTGAATACCAGTATTTTACATGAAGCGACTACCTATCAGATCACAGATAGCCAGTCGCTTCATGTAAAATACTCTGACCTGGAGGTCAGAGTATTTTATTCAGCAACCCAGTTACTGGGTAACACGATACCCCTTGACACAGTATATTTATCTCACGAAGCGACGCGCGCTTTACTTGTGATAACCAAGTGTGGAAACACGCTGTAAATGTTTGCGTGAAGACAAGTAGCCGGGGTTGCTCAGTCCAGCATCTTCAATTCACTCACCAATTAGATCGTCAAGGAGACCGTCGTTAGGGCTACTACTTTTTATATAGAAATGTTAGTGTGGGTCAGAATGACGGGTGTATTGTTGCAGAAATAAATATGTTATACTAGCTGACCCGACTGACGTTGTCCTGTCTTAATTATGAATATTCAATTCGAACTGGAATAAATAATAAAAAAAATAATTATTTCAACAGCAGTGTTTATTGTAAAGCTTTTTGATACACAACATTTTTAGTTTTGTTTTCTGGCGCGTAAATAAATAATGCCGATGGTTTTCCGACATGGGAACAGGCGACATACAATTGGCCTGTGAAAAACATGGATTTTCAAGATTGATGCCCCAAACACTTAACGACTGCCCTTTTTTTTTTTTTTTTTTTCTGGGTGGGAAATCATCAAATGACTCCTCCCGCTCTGGGCGGAGCAGAAGGGAGTGTCAGACTTTTACTGACTAAAACCCACCCGTGTTCCTTCAGTTGCCTGTGCCAGGGGCCACGGTATCTCTTTCGAACAACCCGCAGCCCCGGCGGCATCGGCCCTAGCGGACCCCGTCAGTTCGTGCGGCGTGTCCGGGCGGCGAGCTGCCCATAGCTCGCCGCCCGCAAGCCCGCGCCTACGGTGGCCGGGAGTCGGCTGTTGACTCCCGTCCAGGGCGTCTCCTGCGGCGGCTAGGAGCGCGAGGGTGCAGCGATTGCCTCTCCCTCGCACGCTCCGCCTCCTCCTTCGCGAGCATAACTGTTTCGCAGAAGGAGGTGACGGCCTCCCATTCACTCTCGCTCCGGACCATGGCCTGTATGAGGGCCGGACGCGAGAGGTCGCCGCCGCCGATCGCCGCCAAGAGGACACGGCGGGGTCCCGCCCAAGCCGGGCAGACCTCCACCGTATGCTCCACCGTGTCCTCCGGGCGATCCCCACAGTGGTGACACCCTGGCGTTTCCTCCCGCTTTATCCTGAACAGGAACCTCCCGAAACAACCGTGTCCGGTGAGGACCTGCGTCAGGCGGAAGGTGAGGGCGCCGTGGCGCCTCTCTAGCCACTCCTCAAAGAGGGGACTTATCGCCGCAATTGTGGCGTGCCCAGCGCTGGGTTGCGACAATCGCACTCTCCATGCCGCTATGAGATCCCGCCGGAGCTCTGTCCGCTGTGCCGTGATTTCTCGCGGCAGCGGAGCAACGCCCCGGCGTTTTGCCTCCTCTCGCCACTCCCATATGTGGGCGAGGACTTTGGCCTCCAGATCCCATGGCGGCAATCCGGCAAGGAGGCTCGCCGCCTCAGCGGAGACCGTGCGGTATCCTCGAATGAGCCGGACCGCCATGACCCTTTGGGACGCGATCAACCGGCGGGCTGGTCGCCGCCTCAAAGATCGCGCCCATTAACGACTGCCCTTGCGATTTATTTATTCAAACTCAAACTCAAACTCAAAATATTTATTTCAAATAAACCAATTACAGGCACTTTTGAATTGTCAAGGTCGGTCAGTCAAAAAGATGAAGCTAGTTGCCCATTCCAAAGCGTAGTAGGTACCTATGGAGAAGAACGGGCAAGAAACGCCATGGACACTCTTTTAAATCATAATAATATTGTTACAAAGTATTGGTTACATCATTCATGTTCAAAATTATGCATGTGAGAACGATGCAGAACGTTAAAAGCGTCCGTAATGAAAAGATAAAAAAAAACAATTCAAATATTAAATTAAATTACAATAAGCCATGGCAGCAAAGAGTTGACCAGTCCCTACTGACGGCGCCAGTTCACGAACATGACGCATAGATTAGCACCATTCAGCTCAACCATTTTGAAGGGAGCTAAATGATCCAACACATGTGCCACCATCAGCGAGACATTAGAGTGAGCATGACATACTCTCATCCGCCAAGGCACATTCAAGTCAATGAAAGACGTACCCAGTAAATGGTAGCTTTATAGTATGTAACATGGTACTCACATACGTTCTATGCAATTATACTCAACTTTGTCCTCGAGATTAGCATAGAGATTACATGTAGTAGACATACGGTGTCGCCATCTGCAGTGTTTGAGAGTTTTTTTTATTTTTTATTCTATTCCCGCCTTCGTCTGACAGCTCCCAGCGAACTTCATTACACATTCAGTGCTTCGCCATTAAGCACAATTTCCGTTAAATTTATAATTTTGTTTTGTGCATCGGTTCGTTCTGACCATGGGTAAACGTTCTCAACCAGTGGAAGAGAATTATGAAGCTATTGCCAATAAATTCAGAAAGTTAGAGCGTAAATTAATGCGTGCACGACACAGAGATCGACATAATATATCAGCAGGGAGGCGGTTATCATCCTCATCATCGTCGGACTCATCGTCGAGTTCTTCGTCAAGTTCTACATCATCGCGCTCACGTTCAAGATCGCCAAGGCGTGACACGGCGGCGCCGCCGCAGACAGAGCGTCTATGCATTGAAGGTAAAAATTTTCAGCTACCCACATGTTCAAAAATGTAATATTGCAGTGAACTTGAATGGTTATCGCTTTATTGTCACTGACGTACATTATTCTCACGTTTTTTGACTAGTGCTGCGGGCAATCTATGGGATTGTCACTTCGCTAAAACGTGATTATTGAACATGACTAGTGCAATGCGGGCATTTTTTGGGAATGTCACTTTGCGATTATGATATAGCATTACGTTCATTACCAAACTAGTTGTGTTTACAGGATTTAAGTAGATACCTTAAATAGTAAAGTAACAGTCCCACAGACTGCTCGCAGTAGCGAGCAGTCTGTGGGACTGTTACTTTACTATAAACACAACTAGTTTGGTAATGAACGTAATGCGGGCATTTTTAGGGAATGTCACTTTACTTGAGTTGTATTAACGACTTATATTGTTTAATGCAGTCCTCCTATTAGACTAGGTAGGGTAATGCGGTCAGCTTATGGGGCTGTCACTTTACCTAAATAAATATATCTAAAATGGATTACTTAATGTCTATTTCAGACATGCCTACAACGGCAGGCGCCGACGTCAATCCGCAACCGTCGACAAGTACCGCTGAGCCTCAGCCGTCAACCAGTGCCGCAGTGCCACTGCCGGTGCCAACGCCACCGCTGCATTCAGAAGCGTCACCTGCAGCATCGGAACTGGATGTTGAACTGCTGGAAATATTAGGGGAGGACCCTTCTCGGACCAAGATGTACGGTATGAATATACAATCTGATCTTGCGATACGTCTGCAGCACATAGCTACTACAGGCTTATCTAAGGAAGAGCGCTCGGAACTGTTGCAAAGATATTTGCCTCCAGCAAATTGCACTTCAATTGATGCCCCCGTTCTCAATCCTGAGGGCAAGGCTGCCATCTCAGAGACTGTCTACAAAAGAGACAAAGGCATCGAACTCAAACAAAGACAAACTTCCTCCGCAACATCAGGCTTAGCTGAAGCACTCACCTTACTCATTTCATCAGAAATTTAAACTGGCGTGGTCCTCCCCTGAGCCACAGGCCGAAGGGGAACCAGAGGACGAAGGAGCCTGCATACAAGAGTCATCAAGACAACTCTTCGAAACAATCGTCGCGTCAAGATCGGATTCGCAGCCACCGCCGATAGACCCGGTAAAATACGCCGGTAGGCTATCTTATTTTCGCGACCAACGGTCACTTTTGACGGGTGATAAATACATCCTACATACATCATGGATTGATGGTTATCAAATTCCATTTTCAAGGTCTGTGAAACAGACCATTATGCCTACAAAAAGACGCTACTCCATCTACGAGAAAGGTCAATTTGAAAGATCAATTGATGATCTGCGCAGGGCTTACATTCTGCGATGGCTCCTATACTAAATAGGAGCCATCGCAGAATGTAAGCCCTGCGCTGATCAATTCTTGTCCCCTATATTTTTAGTTCCAAAATCGAACGGCAAATCAAGATGTATATTAAATCTAAAGGCACTAAATAAGTTTATTGATACATCACATTTTAAACTTGAAGATCGACGTACGGCCATTAAGCTTATTTCTAAGGATTACTTTATGAGTACAATTGATCTAAAAGACGCATATTTTTTAATACGAATCCATACTGATTTTAAAAAGTACCTTCGCTTTCAGTTTGAAAATAGGCTGTATGAATTTAATGTCTTACCCTTTGGATTGAATACTGCCCCCTTCGTTTTCACGAAAATCATGAAACCAGTGATCGGTCTACTTAGATCTTGCGGATATTTATCGACAATTTATTTAGATGATACTTTAATTATTTCAAACTCTTTCGAATCATGCCTGAAAAACATATCGGACACTACTAAACTTTTGATGGCCCTAGGGTTCATAATAAACACTGAAAAAAGCATTCTTATCCCTTATACTACTTGTAAATTCTTAGGGTTCATTATAGACTCAAAACGCTTACAGATTTCCCTACCTATAGAAAAACGGGAAAGGATAAAAATTGAAATTAATAAATTTCTCTGTATAAATCGTTGTAAAGTCAGAGAATCCGCCCGTTTAGTGGGTTTGCTCACCTCTGCTTGCCCAGCCGTTGAATACGGCTGGCTTTACACTAAGGAACTGGAGCGCTGTAAATTTCTGAACATAAAGGACGATGTCAACTATGACAAATTTATGAATATTCCGCAGTCTATCATACCTGACCTCAAATGGCGGGCTCAGGCTATAAAAAGTCCCTTTAATAAAATAAAAACAAATAACTATAGTTTAGATATTTAAAGTGATGCCTCAACTACGGGGTGGGGAGCAGCGTGTGGGGATGAACGTGCAAGCGGGATATGGACCTACAGTGAAAAGTCGAGACATATAAATTATTTAGAAATTTTACCTGCCTTTCTAGGACTTAAGACCTTTGCCAAGTCGTATCACGACTGCCAAATACTATTAAGGATTGATAATACCACCGCAATCTCATACATTAACCGTATTGGAGGTGTTCAGTTTCCTCACCTCACGAATATTACTAGAGAATTGTGGCAGTGGTGTGAGGAACGTAATTTAGTAGTATTCGCGTCATTTATTAGTTCGACAGATAATCATATCGCAGATGCAGAATCGCGACGTGTCCACCCAGATATAGAGTGGGAGTTGTCACATACCGCTTTTCAAAAGATCGTACGAAATTATGGTGTTCCAGAAATAGACTTATTTGCTAGTAGAGTTAATAAAAAATGCTCAAAATACGCGTGCTGGCATAGAGACCCTGATGCGTATGTTATAGACGCATTCACAATCTCTTGGTCTGATATTTATTTTTACAGTTTCCCTCCAATAGCTATCATACTAAAGGCATTAAGAAAAATTGTTAACGATAAGGCTAGAGGTATTATGATAGTGCCGATGTGGCCCACACAGCCGTGGTACCCGTTATTTAACGTCTATTTATAACCGAACCTTTGATATTTCAATCAACTAAAAACTTAATTATATCTCATTCTAGCCATCGGGAGGTGCATCAGAAAATTACCCCTGATTGCCGGAATATTATCAGGACGTCCCTTCTAAAAAGATATGCCACCAGATTCTATACCTCTTATGATAGCCTCACTGTCAGAGAACTCACTGAAACAATATGATTCATGTCTCAAAAAATGGTTCAATTTCTGTAAAATAAACAAGGTTGATTTATATGTAGCCTCAGTTCCAATTGTCATAATTTTTTTAAAATTGTATAATTCAGGTGCTCAATATGGAACATTAAATAGTTGTAGATCAGCTCTCGCTCTGATTCTTGGTCAAGAATTAGGTAAGGACGACTGTATTAAACGCTTGTTTAAAGGAATTTTCAGATTACGTCCTCCGCTACCTAAGTACAGCATTACTTGGGACACATCCATTGTCCTTAACTTTTTGGCTAATTGGTACCCAAATGAGGCACTTAACTTAGAGAAAATATCTAAGAAATTAATAACTTTACTTGCTCTGGCAACTGCACATAGAGTGCAGACATTTTCTAAAATTAACATAAAAAATATAGAAGTAATGAATAACGAAATTCGAATTAAAATTCCAAATTTAATAAAAACGTCCCGTCTTGAATCATCACAACCAATATTAATACTGCCTTTTTTCCGGGAACGGCCAGAAATATGCCCTGCCCTTGCATTGCAATCTTATATTTCAATAACAAAATCTAAGGAAAAATGATGATCTCTTTTTAAGTTTAAAGAAACCCCATAATTCTGTCACTCAGCAGACATTGAGCAGATGGATTAAATCTACGTTAGGTAGTAGTGGAATTGATGTGTCCATATTTACTGCACATAGCACGAGACACGCGTCCACTTCTAAGGCACACCAACTCGGATTAAGCTTGGACGTAATCCGAAAAACAGCAGGCTGGAGCGATAATTCCAAAACTTTTATAATAAGATTATACCTGATGTAAGTAACGATTCTTTTGCTAAAAGCATTTTGTTAAATACCGATTGATTTAACATTAATAACGATGAGCAGAAAATTACTAAATTTATATTTTTTGTATTTAAAGGAAATAAAAATGATCCTCGGTTTTTTCAAAACTGTGTTTAATTATTGTTGACATTTTCATAATGAACTCTCAACATCTACATGTAATCTCTATGCTAATCTCGAGGACAAAGTTGAGTATAATTAATGATTAAACGAACTTACCTTAAGTGAAGTTCGATCATAATTATACGAAGACTTTGTCCGAAGAGATTAGCATCCCACCCTCCCGTCTCCCCAGTGTATTCAAATATCAACATGCTCTCGTTAGAGAGCAGTATATTCCTTGCTCTGAAGTAAATGAAGTTCGCTGGGGGCTGTCAGACGAAGGCGGGAATAGAAAAAAAAAAAAAAACTCTCAAACAGTGCAGATGGCGACACCGTATGTCTACTACATGTAATCTCTATGCTAATCTCTTCGGACAAAGTCTTCGTATAATTATGATCGAACTTCACTTAAGGTAAGTTTGTTTAATCATTAATTATATAATATATTGATATTGCAAATGCAAGCCGCACTGGAAATTGTAACCGTTTAAAGTCGAATGGCATGTCGTTCGGAATCATAGGAATACGTGGAATCAAAACGTCTTCGCCTTTGTACTTCACTTTCAAAATTGTGACTTCGATGACGTTGTTCATTAATTTCTTCACCGCAAGCCGGGTGCCATTACAAAGACGTGTCTGGTTTATGTCCCGCAACATTATGATTACCGATCCGAGTTTTAATTGCAGATTATGAGGTGGTAATCCGGGCAATTCCATCGATTCCGTTCAACTTCATTTCGCGCTTCGCGCTGTTCGTCAGTTTGACTTGCTCTTATATATCTTTGACTTGCAGCATTCCGAGTTCTGTGACCTGAGTTTCTAACACACACTTCTAAAAGAACTCACTGAACAAAATAATTCCGTAAATAACTGCCCGTCCCGTTCCGTCTTCTTTTTTCCGATTGAATCGTCTGTGTAGTATGTACTAAGAATAAATAAATAATTTTATCTATATATTCCGACCGATGCAGCTGTTAAACGATATTTTGCGATATTTGCATAGAGGAAAAATTTTAATAGGATATTTGCAGCACACGATCCGTCAATCGCGCAAACTGTCATACGACTGACAGTTATGTCAAACGCGCTAAGGTTACATCAGAAAAATTTGTATACTAAAGTAGTTAAGTTTTCTTAAATTTTCTAATTTTCAGCGCAACTTTTTTTTCCCCCGTAAGAACCTTCTACAAAGTATTAGAAAACTTGTAAAAAAAAGATGGACGAAATCGGTAAAGTCGTTCTCAAGTTATGGCGTGACCAAGGGAAATAGGGATTCATTTTTATATATATATATATAGATATGAAAGGAATGTACTTGAATGTACCTTATGTATGTATGATGTTGAGCAGGATGATGATGTGATATTATTTGCAAGTATGTTTATTTAATGGCTGATTTTTCCATCGCTAGATAACTTTTACTCGAGGAATAAAATTGACGTTTGACAGTTTTCGTATGAAATAACTGTCAAAATTTCAAAATGACTCTTCGAATAAAGTTGTCAGGCGATGGAAAAATCAGCCATTAAACCGATATAATTATGTATATTGAGGTTAGTATCGTCTAATTTAAGTTTTTGTATAATAAAGAATATAATTGGCTACGAGTTTGGCACCGTCAGGAACGTCCATCAATTCCTGTAATGTGCAGGTAACAGGATAATTGAAACGAATATTAAAACTTGCATTTTATTTATATTTTTTCTTCTTAAACATTATATAAGTAAAATAAGAACAACTTTTGGATATTGGTAGCAACAGTCACCAAAAGAGATTTAATAAGTAACCAGGGTCGTAGATATAGTTGAAGTTTAGTAAGAAACAGATAAATGATTTCGAATGAAATGATAAATTAACTGTTTCTTTTCTATTAAATAAATTAAATTTTATTTGAAAAAATCCATCGGTTTCTTACTAAACTTCAACTATATCCGACGACCCTGGTTACTTATCTCCTTTGATGACCGTACATCACAAAATGTATAGGTACTTCGGTATGTATAACATAAGTTTATCGTATATTAAGCACAGTGCTTTGCAAATAAAATAGATTGGTTATGAAGATAGCAGACCACGTGATGCAGTTAAGTAAGGTATTGGTATGTACAGTAGGCTGCACGTCAGTGCTACCCCTTTGACCTTGAGCTGGTCTAGCGTAGTAAGGATTTTCAATATAAGTAATACGAGGTCAGCTTGTACTAGTTCTGTTCCCACTGACGACCAGTCTACCGTACCTACCAATTTAACAAAAATAAAGAGTAATAACTTACACATTGTTTAGGTAAGCTTAATTACAGCCATTTTTTTGTTGTTAAATAATACAACTTCTAAGACTTGCAACTTAGTACAAGTATATTTATGGCAAAATTAAACTATCTCGTTCACAGTCTCGAACACTTTGTTAAACAAAATGAATTATGACTGTATTTTAAACGAACATGGAATCTTTGATTAGCTCTCACTGAACGAATACATTAGAGTCTAAAATAAGAATAAGTACATAAGTAGTAACGTTGATACTACACGGTTCAGCTAAATTGATTCACATTGACAGATTATTTAAAGTCATAATGTGAACCATACAATATTACCGTAACAAAACACAGTATTCAGCATTCCAAAGGACATCAAATCATCTGCAGGTGGTAAGTGGGTGACAATAATGTAATAAGAATAACACAGCATCATCACCCGGAAAATAAAATATCCTTGACAGCATTGGAGGCTGACCTAACCACCGCGGTCTCTTTGTACTTCAGCCCCTGGGCACCGAGAGTGTAGGGCTCCTCACCAAGTGTCTGACAGTAGTACGAACCCCTAGTGTTGGCGGGAGTGCCAAAGCCCATAACACTGAAAAAGAAAGAATGTTTGTGGTGTTAAACAACACGCATTTATTGACTCTCACTCAACGAAATGCAGCTTTTTGTAGCGGATGGGTACCCTGTGAAGTGCCTTCCGCGTTCAAATTCGAATGTTTATCAGTAAAACTCCTGAAGTCCTCGATATCTCACCTCGTATCATTGTAGTCACACTTTTCATGCCTGAAGTCGTAGTTGCTGCCGCACTTTACTGTTATGAACGCCTCAGGGGTCAGCACCGACTGGGCATACAGCTCCCAAGCGCGGCTGTGGCTGCAAGTCTGGAACAAGCAGTTCGGCTGCTCCTCGCCACCGTTCGGCCAGAAATCTACGTGTCCTGCGAATTTTGACAAGTTTTTATACAAACAGACTGACGGCGTAACAGATAGGAAATGGTTACCGAAAGACCATTTAGACACTGGTACCATTCTATTTAATCAAAGATGACACTGCAAAAACATTTTTAAGTTATTAGCTTCACGTATTCAGAAGGAGCTCTCCTATTTTGAAAGCGACGGTTATGTTTAACAATAGTGTCGGTTACCAGGCACTACGAGGAAAACCATAGTATCCACAGCTCAATTAATTCGGTCCCAAGCTTTCCTAAGATAACAAAACATGATAGACATTTTGCGTCGCCTGGGACTTTAATAACTAGGACTTAGGATATGCCGAAGCATCATCTCAAGTATTGAATACACAGCACAATATATTACGAGTTTGGTTCTAAACAAATATTTGTTTGATCTGCAGTTTCGGTTTTAAGTGTTAGTTTATCTGTTAAAGGTACAGGAGTATTTTCTAGTAAGGCAATAAATGCATCACAAAATAACTTACCAACTTTTTGGTCCAAGCCATAGACTCCTGCATCAGTATGTATGACGTCAACGAAGTCGGCATCATCCTTGGACAGCCTCAGGGTGGGGTCGACGTTGCAGAAGCACGGACCGGCTGGGTCCAGGCTGGAGATCCTGCCAACGCGGGATTTCATCAAGGCCAAGTACGTCTTGCCAGTGAACCCTGCGATGTGGCTCCCGAGACTGTGGCCAATCAGGTGGATTTTTTTGGGATCCAAACCAGCTGGAAGAGGAATGTTGATCCTATTGATAATAATTCGAAACACGTCGTTAGTTTGCAAACTCTAGATGAAATATTCACAGCCAAGCGAAGGAATCACAAACACATTCCGATGTGTGCGTGTCCCGTCCGTCCACTCTCATACTTCTAATCCAGTGTCCTAATAGAAAGCGATTGCGCGATAAATGCCAAAATTATAGGGTGGGATACTCAACTTCAAAAACCAAAACATCAACAATAAAAATATCAATACCATATAATCAACAGTTTAATTTTTCAATGAATCAGAATAACATTAGCTTAAAACATAAACGGTTCAATATGTCAACACTTCAGATGAGCAACGAATGTGAATAACGTTGATTTATAACATAAATACTTAGTTCAAAATATCAACACTTTAAATGATCCACGAATCTGAATATCACTGATTTATAACATAAATTGGTCACTTGATCAACACTTTAGAAAATCGATGTTTAACAAAATATCGTGAAATATTCAAACGTAACATAATATTCGTTGCAGACATTGTTAAATGCTGCAATTATAGGCATTTTTTTAAAGAATACTAATACTTCCTTACTTTTTAAAGAATACTAGTTCTTCTCTTTGATCTAAAATTCGTTGCAGTTTATTTTCAAAGTGCATTTTTTTCATTTGAAAAAAAATGCACATTGGGACATTAGTTAATATTCTTTCTATTTTCTGTGTTGTTACTATCTGTTCTTTCATTAAGTCTCTAAACATTATATTAAAATTCAATTTTTTACCATTCAATAGTGAGTTCCACCTTCTGTGCCAGGATTCTACATCATTTTGTGTGCGTGGCATGTTGTTATGGGAATAATCAAAAACTGACCATAGTTGTGGAGCAAACAAAGGCTTGGATTTGTGCATGTTTAATGATGTTGCTCCCGTAATTTTACTTTTTAATCTGCCATTTATGTAGTAACAATCAAACCACTCTAAAAGCTCATGATCTCTTTCAGGAATTACAGTTTTTATTTGTCGAAAGCTGGTGGTTTTTGATCAGGTGGTAGAAATGCTAACGCAAATATATGCCAAAGTTGTAGTGCGAACTCGCTATTTTGACCATATTCTTCGGCTAATCCAAACTTTTGGAATTGTTTCCACACATTTTGTGTGAAATGAGTGCATCTTTTTCTTTCTATTTCATTAAGAAAAGGACAGAAGATAAATATTAGTTAGTCCTGTCAAATTAAGATACTCCATAGACAATTTAGACGTGATTAAAAACATGGCTACTAAAAATACGTCAATTTACGTCAGGCGCTGACTAATTTGACAGGACTAAACTAATATTTATCTTCTGTCCTTTTCTTAATGAAATAGGAAGAAAAAGATGCACTGAACTTAAATTTAGTTTAGTTGGTGAACAAGGGAATCGGCGCCACTGTCTACATTTGTCTACGCTAAACATAGACAATGACGTAAAACACACCATACCTGAAGAGGCATACCTCTTTAGTTTAGTAGTGGTGTGTAAAACACACTATGGTGTGTTTTGATTGAAAATGATCATATTGTGTCGCTTTGTTTGTGAGGTAAGTAATAGATAACCAACTGATTGAGTTAGACAATGATTTGGCATCAATACTGTTAAAATTGTCGATGCGACTAACATCGCGTCTTCTAAAGAAGTGGACAGCTTAGAACTTACTGGGTACCAAGGCGGCGAGGGTTCTTCCGACTCTCTCGCCGATGAACTGCACCATGGTGGAGGCGCGCAGGTAGAAGGAGGCGATCAGCGAGCTCGCGTCTAGAGCCAGGATGTTCACCTTTCCTGGCAACACAACACACTCATATTTCGTTTTGTGTATTTTTCAGAATGAAACGCATTTATAAAAATTGATTTATAATTGTACATTTACATTTACATTTACATTTACATTTACATTTACATTGACATCAGCACTCTTCACAAATCGCTTCTGAATTTTGCTTTAGTGGCGGTTTACCTTTGGCTTTTTCTTGACTAAAGAATGCACTGCTCATAGTCTGAAAGCTGTCCTTCATGGGGTTATCGGTGAAACCGTGGAAGTAAACCCTGAGGGGAAGCTTCGGGTTGAACCACCTCTCCTTGGGGATTACTTCCGGGGCCCACGTCAAGTTGTACATGACGGTTTTTGCGCTGTAGAAAATTGAAGATTACTAGTTAGGACATACTTTGAGGTAGTAGTACTATTCATGAAAACGAACAACTTTTAATATGGGAACAACCTTGAAATCATGAAAAAGCAACTGCTCCATACATTTATATTCACATAACTCAAGTCTTAAGAATTAATCGTTCCAACTGTCGTTCTTAGGGTAAATTAATCTTCCAATCATAGTCATAACACAATTCAATTTGCTAAATTCACGTGTTGAACACACGTTTTCCATCTCTGTGTACATATGTATAATTCTTACCTGGTCTGGAAGACGAGTGTTAACTTGCTCATATCCGGTTCCTTGTCATAGTTCTCGTATGCTACCCCCACTATCGGCTTCACGTGGTTACCTGCGAAACATCAAAGGACAGTTCTTCCCGTTATAATGTTACCAGGGCAGAGGTTTCTCTGAAAGATTATTTAAAGATATTAGTGTTCTCACGGTGGCATCACAAATTCATCTCCGCCTACATCTATTAGCCCAGATATACACTTAAAACAGTGATATTCACCATATTATACTAGCAATAAGGACACACTCTATGTTTCCATTCACAGTCTCCATAAGGTTCGTAACTCATTTGCTTGGCACAACAAGCTACCCTGTTCTTTACTAGATTTGCCTTTTCATGCGTTCAAAGCTTAAGTAAATTTGTTCAGTTCAAAGGCATACTATTCTATAGTAACAAAGGTCCGATTTAACGACTACTTAAATAATAAGACTGGTCACTGTAATTAACTCAAGACAATATTTGAGTTATTTTTTAGAATTAGTTTACCTACTGATAGGTTGTATGAGTTTGTACACGTCGTGCAAAGCACTAAACCTACTAATTTGCTTAAAAATGTGTAATAGTTTATTCACACGTACCATATTTTCCCGTCAAAACCGACCGTGTAAGCGATACCGACCACATTAAGGCCACGTCGCAGCCATAACGCAACCAGCAGCGAGACCGCACGCTAGCGGCCGGCCACATCGCAAACACAACGATCTGTGTGTCTGTTAACACTAGACACACACAAGGTAACCACATCGCAACTACTAGCGATAACGCTACCACATCTAAATTTTGTAGTGACCACGCAACTGCAATAAGCTGCAGCGACACTGTTCACACGTAACCACATTATGTCGCTGCGATGGGGTGTGAATGTGGAAGGTGTGATTGGGCCCTAAATTGTGATCGATCAAGGAGAGTATTCTTGACCGAACATTAAAAATAAGTGATTTATGGTGCACTCCTCGCATATTGTCAGGACTTCTACTTACATAGACCCCCTCCAATGAAGGCGAGGGTTTTCCCGACAGGGTCGAGTCCAGCCTGCACCTCACTGGTAGCTTGATTCTTGACGTCGGTCGCTGTTTTCGCGAGGCTTGAGATGAACCCAGTCTGCGCAGCCGCAGAGGATAGCCACAGGGCTGTGAAGAAGGAGGCTAGTCGGGACATGTTGTCGGGTATCTGAGAATTTAAACAGATTATTTATTTATTTCGTGTCCTGTTTATGCATCTGGTATATGTGCATATGTCTATGCCTATGGTTCGGGTCAGCGTCAGAGAGATAAAAATATCAAATCAACCTTCAGTTTAACCTTTAAAGGCTAGACAAGAATGATAATAATAAAAGGATTCCTTTATTTTTCCTGTAGGTATCTTTTGCTTTTAAAATAAAACTCACAGATTTAGTGATTTCATCAAAAAGGTTATATTCCCCTGTTTCTGCGTCCATCGCATTAGTTTTTTTTCACGTTCTTAAAAACATAACAAGTAACAATACCACAAACACACTGAGAGGCGAATTAATAATATAAAACTCGATGTTATTATTTCTAATCGATCAACAATTAAAA
Source organism: Apamea epomidion (assembly GCA_947507525.1). Taxonomy (NCBI): domain Eukaryota; kingdom Metazoa; phylum Arthropoda; class Insecta; order Lepidoptera; family Noctuidae; genus Apamea; species Apamea epomidion. Next base: position 16,744,215 of record OX382246.1, on the reverse strand, counting down.
ACGTATCGTAATGTTGTATTCGCGCTGTAAATATAAACATCACACGAGTTTATCTGTAATTTTACGCTAACTGCGTGCGAATTATGTAAGTAAGCTAATTGACGTAGTTGACAAGCAATTAAGTGAACTTCTTATCGGATGTGAAATATGAACCAATCAATTTTATATTATTCCAGCTGTAAACGTCACAACTGATCACAATAGGATACGGTTTGTCAGACTTGCAATGTAGCGAAAAGTAATGATTAATGCTGCTAATGATAAATTACTGCCGATCTATCATGTAGATCCTGTAAGCTGTCAATGGAGTAAACTCCTAGCGTCAGATACAATGCCAGCTCACTTCACCTAAGTTTTTACGCAGCAGGGACATTGTCCCTGTCATTACTCATCTGGTAAATCTCTGTTTTGGAAAGGGTATCTTTCCGACAGCACTGAATCAATCCATTATTACACCGGTTCACAAGGGAGAGAACAGCGACGATGTCAATAACTACAGACCTATATCTGTCTCACCAGGTTTATCCAAGGTTTTAGAAAAAAATATTAACATAAGACTCTTTACTATCTAAAAACATTTAATATATTGTCATCTACACTCTCTCATCTCACTCTCTCTGACTATCTACAGATACAGCACTCAGCTCGCTGGTAACTGATTATGTTGACTCAGGGAAAAAGTGTCTGGCTGTATTCCTTGATCTAAAAAAAGCTTTTGACACCGTTGCTGTTCCAACCCTTTTGTCCAAGCTAGAAATAATTGGAACAAGGGGAACCCCTCTTATGTTTTTTAAAGATTATCTTTTAGACAGAATTCAGAGGGTTAAGATAGGGACATACATCAGTAGTGATGTGGTGGGAGTGATGTGGATTCGGCGTACCTCAGGAAAGCGTATTAGGACCAACACTTTTCTTAATGTACATTAATGACCTATGTAACTTAAAAGTAGATAACGCAAAAATCTACTCATACGCCGATGATACTTCCATTGTCTTTTATGGGAATGACTGGTCCGAAGTAAAGCTCAAAGCGGAAATAGGCTCAAATTGCTAAATGGCTTAATGAAAATCTCCTCACGCTAAACGCAACCAAAACCAATTATATATCTTTTACAATTAGAAATTACTCACAACCAAATCAAGATTTCAATATCAAAATACATTCTTGTAAACGAGCCATGAATTATGCCTGTACATGTCCTATAATTGATAAAGTAACACAAACAAAATATTTAGGCGTCATAATTGACCAACAGCTGATTTGGTACTCCCACCATTTATAGACGTGGAACGAGCGCAAAGACGTCTGATAAAAATAATACATTTTAAGAAACGGAGATTCCCTACTGAAAGTTTATACGAGATCAGCGGTCTGCTATCTGTTAGGAAATTATACATATGTAAGTGTCTTCTAGTCTTATGCTTTTTTAAGATCGAGGCACATATGTATAATTTCCTTACAGATAGCAGACCGCTGATCTCGTATACACTTTCAGTAGGGAATCTCCGTTTCTTAAAATGCATTATTTTTATATTTTATAATTTTTCTGTAGACTACAATAAACAAAAAAATAACCAAGTTAAAGTAGCAAAACTTTTAGGGATTTACATTGACAGACAACTAAATTGGCAACCACAAGCAGAGGAAATCTGCAAAAGGATGAATACAGCGGCATATGTCCTTTCAAAGTTGTCAAAAGAAGTTGACATTCAAACTACATTAGTAGCTTATCATGGTTTGGTTGCATCAGTTCTAACATTTGGCATTATTTTCTGGGGCAATTGCAGTTCAAGAGAATACATATTCATGGCGCAAAAACGTTGCATTTGAGCGATATGTGGTTTGGGGATCACAGACAGTTGCGAACCAAAGTTTAAGTCCCTAAAAATGCTTACATTTTCGTTATTGTATATTCTGGAAATGGCCATGTTTGTAAAGACCAAAAAAAACCTATTTCCCACGATGTCAGAAACTAGAAACCGACCTGTCAGAAATCAATATAAAAAATGATTACAAATAGAGTCCTGTAACACAGAGTGTTATTTGTGTGGGTCCTACCATATACATACAATAAATATTAAAAACTTTAAAAATAAATTAGTGGCCTTCCTAATAGAAAGATGTTGTTATTCGATTAATGATTTTTTTATTGACAAAACTTTTTAATCAGCAATGTGTATAATAAATATAATTAATATTATTTTGAACATATAGACCTAATATGCATTTATTTTTAATTTTATTTTCAATTTTATTCTAAAGTACTTAACATTTTAGTTTGACATTTTTCAATATTCATTATTATTGATGTATGTACAATTTGTAATAATTCTAACTGTGACATTTTAATTTGTAATTTTATTTTTAGATACTTAGCTTCTTAACTTTTTTATAATTGTTGCGTGCCTATTTCCAGGCAGAATGTACATGGCTCACTCCTATCTACTCCACTCGTGTTTTATGTAACCTACATTCGTTGCAAATAAAGGATTTGATTGATTGATTTGATACATATAACCTTCCGGAATAAATTCTCTAAATTATAGTGAAAACCACAACCGTAGAAGAAATAAGTGGTCACACATTATTATAAATACACTTTATTTTATACTTCGCTTTTGCCTGCGGCTTCGTCCGCGTAGAGGTCGGAAATTATGCCACTGGAACGTACTACCGGGATTAAAAGTATTCTATGTGTTAATCCAGGTTATAAATTAACTGTGTGCGAAATTTCATCCAAATCCGTTCACCCGCATAAGTTTCGATCCCGTGAGAATATTGGGACAAATAGTATCCTGTATGTTAATCCTGGGTATAAACTATCTGTGTGCCAAATTTCATCCAAATCCGTTCTGTAGTTTTTGCGTGAAAGAGTAACAAACATCCATCCATCCATCCTCGCAAACTGTCGCGTTTTTAATATTAGTAGGAAGTAAACATGCAATCTTAACATTTTGTTGACACGGCAAAATTTTCTGTATTACAGAGTAAACGCGACCTTATTAAAAATGTAACATCGCAAAAATCATAATAGAATATGATTGCTAAATGTCTTAGGCTGCTTTTCCACCAGAGATGTGCTATGCAGCTATGCTGCGAGGATGTGAAAGCTAACGAAACTATGCGACCGTTTCCACTAATGCTAAGCTGTGTAGAGGAGCGAGTAAGATGTGCTATGAAGATGCGCCGCCGCGAGGTAGCTGTACGAGGCAGATGCGCAGGGCGAGCTATGCGATGCATCGATAGTAGGGAACGCACGGGGAGTACTCTGCTCTGCTCATAGCTACACCACTCGTGTATCCTTAACTCCCATCCATAGCACGCATCCATAGCACACATCCATAGCACGCATCCTTCCATATAAAAAACATATATTAGTTGAATCCGTTTCCACCAATGCTAAGCTACATATGTGCATCAATGAATATGATTGGAGGATATCAAACGCATCCATAGCAACGTAGCACATCTCTGGTGGAAAAGTGCCCTTACGATGATGGAAAAAAGTAGCATATTTTGCTCAATTTGAATCCTACTAATCCTACTTCCTACTAATATTATAAACGCGAAAGTTTGTATGGATCGATGGATGGATTGATGGATGGATGGATGGATGTTTGTTACAGAACTTAATCTACTATACCGAACGGATTTAGATGAAATTTGGCACACAAACAGTTTATGACCAGGATAACACATAGGATACTTTTTATCCCGATATTGATTGGTGGATAGATTGCGCGGGGCGCAGCTAGTATAACCATAATTAAAGTAGATAAATTATTTACTTTTGTAGGAATTTTAGATAATACTTACGTAAAAGCACTTGAGTGAGATACCTGACATGCAGGTTTATTCCTAGTTCAGGTAGAATCCAATTATTTCTTACCTACTTCTCGTTTAAGGCCGTATTTCGTAAATATTTATGTAAATCAATTATTTCAATTTCAACCTATGTCTAATGATTAATTAAATTATAAATATTAATCAGAAAAATCGATAGCAGAGATTTACGTAACAATTATAAATAAGGAACTGTACTTTTGATTTTAATGACGCAATTTATTTTTATTTTGTGAAGAACCATCTGTTCCTTTGTCGTGCTTATTACGACGTGATTATGGTTATGAGGAAATAATCAACCAAAAAAATATTCGAAACGAATGCTTGTTCAGTTGTTAACAATATAATATAACAGAGTATTTGTATAATTTTGTGTACCTACCTATTATTTAATATTAGTATCGAGCACCGTAGTTCGTAAAAGTCATATTTGTTAAACATACATTGCCTGTCGCACTAACAACCTGTCGACCTAATGACATGTCGCATACTTGTTCGTCGAACTAATGACAGAAGTACACTCAAATTATACATTTCGGCTGCACTTTTCTTGTATCAGTAGGTTTTATTTTTCATGGAGATTCGAAACCAGCACCCGAATCGCACATGTTGGGTACAGTCACCAAAAGAGATAAGTAACCAGGGCGTCGGATATATAGTAGATGATGAAGAAACCGATGGATGTTTTTGAATAAAATTTAATTTGATAAATAAACTGTTTGTTTTCTATTAATTTAATTTAATTTAATTCGTAAACATTCATCGGTTTCTTACTAAACTTTAATCATATCCGACAAACCTGGTTACTTATCTCCTTTGGTGACCGTACATGTTGTCTGGTGAATTAAGAATTATTATTACTAGTACAAGCCGGATTCCTGATGGGATTTACCATCGGCAACTTCTCAGGATTGTGATTATGAGAAAGATACGCCAAGTTTTATCAATTAAGGATTATGATAAGTATTCCGCTTATAAGCTGACATTTTTAAATGGAGTTTAAAATAATAACGTTCTAGCTACATAAACGTTAAAAAACTACGTACATGAGGATGTTTCATGTATAATTAATAAAAGCGGAAACAAAGATTTTAATAGATATGTGACAAAAAACCTGTTTATTTTGTACACAAAAATGCCGAAATAAACTCGGTACTTAGTTTATTTCGGCATTTTTAACTGTGTGTGTGTTTTTTTTAACTGTGGAAAAACCCTATATTTACTTACTAACCGGTCTTAGTAAGTACATATAGGGTTATTCCACAGTTACAACATACTTTTTGTGGTGGCAATTTTAAATATTTAGATCGTTAGATGTCCATAACATTACAGATCATCTCTTAGATTAGTGGTAGCGAGAACCATTTCTGTGCGTGAGTTCCCATGTTCATCTCAATGGCGGGGTGCTGTGTACGTTTCCCAAGCTGAGTTGACAAAATTTTGACAATACAAATTAAATCAAAATTAAAAAAAAAAACAAAGTAATACTAGGTTATTTCATGTTTCACTACATATTATAAAATAAAGTCCCCCCGCCGTGTCTGTCTGTCTGAACGAGATAAACTCAAAACTAAGGAACGGATTGTCATACGGTTTTCACCAATGGACAGAGTGATTCATGGGGAAGATTAGGTATATATCATTCATTAAGGTTTTGTGTAAATTGGCTGAAATATGACGATGATGGTTGAAGATGTCGGAAAAAATCATGCCGACTGGGAGCTTTGGTTTTACTGGCATGCGCCGCGTGAACCAATAGAGTTATGTGAAAACTATGTATTACGGAAATATTCCTCTTAAATAGATCTATTAAACGTAGTAGTTCGTTTGTGTGGGATAATATCCAACAAGCTAGTTAATTTATCATTTCTAACGAAAATTGGTCTTGGAATGTTTAATTTGGTGTACGGGCAATAAACGTGTTTAACGTGTAAAACGTGACTAAGCACTTATTTTACAATAAGTACCTACCTCCAGATATAACACCAGCCTATTACTGTCCCACTGCAGGGCAAAGGCCTCTTCTCATACACAGAAGATATCACCACCCTTGCTCAAGGTGAATTTTTGATTTCAGACTTATATTCATTGTAATTCCAAGCGTTCTCACAATGTTTTCCTTTACCGATGTCAATGATATATTTGGCGAATGCCCTATTTTATTAATTTATCTTCTACACTTATTATACCTTACAGGCTCGTACGTTTTCCGATAAAACATTGTTATTTTATTTCAAACATATCTTCGTTCCTAAACCACGTGCTTGTCCATTTGCCAAATAACTTGATAAATGCCTATAATTATGTCACCATTATGATTATAATGCACTGCTCGTTACGTTCGAGTATTGCATTATAATCATATTAACAATACACACTACTTATAGCAACGCAAGTAATTACGCATCATGTTCTTATTTTCCGCATCGTCTCATTTCCTGAAAAAGTCTTCTATTGTAACTTCAATTTACTGCAAAATCCTATATCACTTAATCTTTATTGTGGATCATTGGTAGGTACATAATACAGGTCTTAAATAATAAAATTGTGATCAGCTATGTTAGGACATACAATAGTTATATAAAAATTAAATTAAATTTAAATTATTGTTACAAATTATTAGGATGTCACATAAAATATAAGAAATTGAGTAGGTACACATCAGTAGGCCACTGAACGCATCATGACTGAGGGGACTGTATTGGAGCAGTGATTTGTCTGATGGGAAGTCTTTTATAGAGTAGTAGCATTTTTCTTTACTAACAGATCATGGAGATTCTTTTTAAACTTACCTGGGGATTGCAACCAAAACTCTCTACCGGTGGCTGTGCAAGCCACTAATTAAACCCATGAAAGTTTTAACTGATGGTAAAGTCGATCTTAACACTAATATTAAATAATTAGGAAAAAACTATACAGAGTATCATAAACCTCCATAAGCTACATACTGGCCACTTAATTTAATTTAAAATTAGAATCTTTTTGGAATTTTAGATAAGAGTACTTAATAAAAAATAACAGTGAAGGAAAACATCGTGAGGAAACCGGCATGACCTAGCAACAAAAATTCGGAGACATGTGACATCTACCAACTCACACTGGGCCCGACAAGATTATGGCCCACTCCCTCTCACAGTGAGGGGGTCTGTGTCCCAGCAGTGGGAACATTACAGGTTGATTATGCTGATACAAGTGGTTTCATATCTTACCACTGAATGAGGGTAGACAAATTGCTGATATGGCATATTTATTTAAAATCGCAAATGATGCTATAGATTGCCCTAAGCTGGTAGGCAGTTTAGGTTTAGTTATACATTACACACTGCAAAATTTTTTGCAAACCTAGCTTGTTGCATGTCCCTCATTCCAAGTCCGCGTACAGGCAGAATTCGTATCAGATTCGTGCGAGCACATGTTTTAATAAACTAACTGGTGAACATGTTTTGTACGTTTTCAATACCAGCGTTTCTCGGCTTGAGCATTTGTTGGTGAAAAGCTTTTTAACGGAAAAGTAATTGTTTGCGTCTGAATGATTTTTAGTTTGTATTGGTAATCGTGTTACGTAGCGTAACGTCGTAATAAAAACAAAATAAAAATACATACTTAATAGATAATGAAGATAAAAAATAAGAACCCAGAAAAAAAAGTTAGTATTCAGATCAAGTGTTAGGAAAAGACGCGATATAAATATATAGTAACACAAAAAGTAACATAGGATTGCTCCATTGTGACATTGACGCACAACATGTCACAATGGATTCAGTACATGATTCTGCACCTCCAGCGTTGAAAATAAACGGCTGTTATTTAAAAAAAAAACTGCTGTTTCCTACAAAAGTGCAATACCTACACGCCACGGTCAGCATATATGGAAAAGTTATAAAAAAAAATAACTTTATAAAGATTAGCCAAATTTAAGGATGTGGTACAGACCATCAAACTGAACAACATTCTCCATGGGACAAATAGCGTAATCGCGAAAATTTTATCAACTGTCCCATAGAAAACTTCAATACCTACTCGACCTAAATGTATGGGACGGCTGAATTTTTATTCGCGATTACGATGAAAAAAATCAGCCTGTATAATCAAAGATAGATAGAAGCAAGTACGAGAAGTGTAAGAGAAGTTCTTACACGTGTAATCTAACTTCACACTCTCGATATCGCCAAATAGAAAGACCTGAGTGACGAGTCTGAATTGGCTGAAAACTGTTGATTAAAAAGCTTAAAATAAGGCCAATTCCCACATTTAAAATCATATCTCAGCGCCAACCAATGTCAAAAACTAGTCAATAATTTAGATAAACCAGAGGTCGTTTTTTCAGGTTGTGACTAAGATCATTCTTAAATATACGTATTGCTCCTTTGCCCTTTCTCCAGTACACAGAAACCCTATAAAAATTCAAAAGTGTGTTATAAAGCCTCCTTTTACTTACAACTTCGGTCTTCAGAAATAAATGTCAGTAGGTTTAAGGTCACTTTGAGAGCACTGTTGGCCTCTTTGACGGCGCGGGTCGGACTGACCGGAAGAACCGTCGACGTATTAATAAGTATCTTGAACTTGAATGACAACTAACGCGATAGATAGCGTAGATCACTGTTTTTCAACCTTTTTCATGGCGTGGCCCCTTTAGTACGGAAAATATTTCGCGAACCCCTTCCTTCTAACTTGGAATTCAAGTCTGTCACATTGGGTACCTTTTGGTTAAACAGAAAAATAGAATTCCCACAATCAACCACTGAAGCTTTGAAGTGTTTGATTCCATTTGGAACCTCCTATAATTTTAATGAACAGTGGCCCCATTAAAGAGGCTTGGCGACCCCGTAGGGGGTCGCGATCCACACGTTGAAAAACACTGGCGTAGATAAACAGTGTAGGTAAATATTGCTAATTTTGCGATTAGGTCGATTTTCTAGGTTTGTTTGTTCTGTGGAAAGATGGTCCTTTTCATAACATACCGAATAGTTTAACACGCTTTTCGAGACACGTAGGGGACGTGGCTGAGAAAGCACGTCAAGCCGTTGGTTCCGGCTGGCATTCGTAGATCTTCGAGTCTTTGACAGTCGTTATGGGTAGTCAGCCCGAAAGCCAACCAGTCTTGCCAAGGGATAATGTGTTACTCAGTAACTGGGTTGTGTAGGTCAGATAGGTAGTCGCTCCATGTAAAATACTGGAATCAGCTGCATCCGGTTAGACTGGAAGCCGACCCCAACTTGCAAGCAGATTGATTGATTGAGTTAATTAGCGGTGGCGCGCGGCTTGGCGTTTGATAACTTGTGAACTGTCGTAGTAGCTGAAGATCTATATGAAGATTGTAGAAAAAGTGTACGAAGTAAATATTTTAATGGGTTCTGGTAACTTGTTGTACGGAACCCTCGGTGCACGGGTCCGACTTGCACTTGACCGGTTTTTTTTTTAATAAGGAGTCATTGAAAACATTCGGTAACTTTTACTACGCATTGAAAAAATGGGTTTGAAATCGGCGATTAGGCGGAGATAGACGTACGAGAGTGTTTGTTTTTTTATCACTCGCGTTCATGTCGGAAATTATCTCACGGGAATTTGCTACCGGGACAAAAAGCCTATGTACTTCCCCAGGAGCTGCAGTCTCGACATTCATAGCGATCGCTTTACGACCGAATTCGGTCGCAAAGTCCTGTCACTCCATGCATTACACTTGTCAATCCGGAACTTTGTGACCGAATTCGGTCTTAAAACGATCGCTATGAATGTCGAGACTGCAGCCCCAGGATGCCATCTATCTCCTAGCCAAATTTTATCGAAATCCGTTTAATGGTTTAGGCGTGAAAAGGTTACATACAGACAGGGTTACTTTCGAATTTATAATATACTGATAACATTTTTGGGTGCAATTAAATAGCCACGACAAGTGTTAAAAATAATTACGTATTTATAGTGTGTGCAGTCAACCGTGGCCGAGGCAAGTTCCAGTATTTTCCATATTTTTCATGTAAATATGGACAGGTGATAGCTATTTTTATAAAACATTGTTATTAAGTAAATTACATAATTTAAATAAATGTAACTGCGTTTGTATATTTATCTAGAATTACATCTTTTTAAAGTGTGAAAACTTTTTTAAGTGTGCGTCTTTCTGCCGGGACCACCTCGTACTTTAGAGTCTAAAAAAAATAACAGGAACAAACAACAGAATTTATGTTCCTTGCAGAGGGGAAGTTGAATTTCTAGAAAGAACTATAAATCCTTTTAGTCTTAAAAATAACTAAAACAACCCAAAATTAAGCAAAAAAATAGGAAGATTTTGCAGAGTTCATTATTAATGGAACCATTCTTTTATACAACTGTATGATGACGCAGCCATCATTATTATTTATAGGACATGATGTCGATGGCCACTAGGAGCCCTTGGTCGTAGTATTTTAATTGTAGCATAGAATATATTAGCATAACATGATGACATTTTTATAATGTTTGTGGTCATAGCAGGGTCATGTCGGATTCCGGTTTAGGTGTTTGGTAAGTACGCTTCCACTCTAAAACGGCTGAACGGGTTTGGATGAAATTTGGCAAATGAGTAGAACATGACCTGGATTAGGACATAGGATACTTTTTATCCCAATATTCTTACGGTATCGAGACTTATGCGGGTGAAACCGCGGGGCGTAGGTAGTTGATATAATTGCCAGAATTTTAAAACACAGTTACTAAAAAACATCTATCTTCTAGCAGGTAGATGTTTTTATTAAAGGTTTTACAATAAGATGACTATTATTTCTGAAAAATTTTATGAGTTGTTCCTAATTACCCCCCGGTGACTTAAATAACAGTAGGCCAATTCTCGTAATTTAAAACGTTAAAAATCTAGTCGCAGTCTCATCTCAGCGACAAAAAAAATGTCAAAAACTTGTCAAAATGTAGGTAAATTAGAGCAATTTTTGACAGATTGAGACTGAGATCAGACTGTGAACGTTCTTAAAATTACGAGAATTGCCCCTCAGGTATATTCAGGATCCTGCCGGGGTAGCGGGATCGTCCGAAAGGGTTACCGCTGCCCTGGTACATAAAGGGCTAAGGAAGAAACACGGGTGGGTTTTAGTCAGTAAGAGTCTGACACTCCCTTCTCTGCTCCACCCAGAGCGGGAGGAAAAAAAAAAAAAGGTATATTCAGGATTGAAACCGCTGACATTAAAACTTGCATTTTCCTATATTAACCAACTAACCAACAATTGTGTACACTGTTAAAATGACAAAATAATGTTATACAGGGTGGGCCAGAAAGAATAGCGAATTTGAAAAAATCATCAACAAAAAACTAAGTTCAATTCACATACAAATTTTTATTTCTATAAAAAATTACATCTGGGAAATTCATTTCTTAAAAATAACATCATCCAGGTGTGCACCATCGCGCTGCAAACATTCTTCGAATCTGAACCTTAAATTGGTAAAAACTCGCTGGCACATTGCACGGGGAATAGCTGCCATTTCTTCTCGGATATTGGTCTTCAACTGGTTAATCGTGGCTGGGTTATTGTAGTAGACTCTACTTTTTAGGTACCCCCACAAAAAAAAGTCCAGTGGCGTTAGATCCGGACTTCTAGGAGGCCATGCAATGTCACCTTGGCGCGACATCAGTTCCCCACAAAAGCTCGTCGTAAAATTGGATCATTTGGCTGTAATTCCTGCACAAATTGAATTTTATACAGGTTCAATTTCAGATCTTTCAACAAAATGCGACGCAAAGATGTACTGGATACCACAAATTCGGCTGAACGCTTTCGAGTCGATAGAGCAGGATTACGTTGAACTGAAGCTCTGGCTCAATTGTTTGAGTTGCTTGTTCAATTGTGTCTTCCGTTCTTGTTGACCTTGGGCGTCCCGCAGGCTTCTGTTTGAGAGTCGAACCAGTAGCTTCGAACTTTCTGACCCACGATCGAATCACACTTTCCTTCGGACACTGATTTAGGTCATGTAATCCAAACTCACGCCGAAATAAACGCCGAACAATAGCGCACGAATCGCGATTTTTGTAATAATGTTTAACGCAGAATGCACGTTGCGCTCCGGTGAAGTGAGCTACTTAACCCCACTACCCGCGCAGTCCCCTCTCTAAAGCTTCAAACGCAAGTGTTTTTAAAATCGTACGTCGTTTAAAATCGTGGGCCTCTCTGGCCCACCCTCTACTTAAATCTAAGGTTAGTGTAATCATTTCTTAGAAGTAGGTACTTATACCTGTATATAAGTTTTAGTACTTAACATGTACTTGGCATAGTGTATAACTTATAAGATCTATGTAGCTTAAGTAAATACCTATAACTATAAACTACTAAGATCATTTTTACATATAAAACTTATTACTTATGGCGAAAGCTCCAGGGTAATCCGCGAAATTCAAATGAAATAATGTAATAATAACAGTCCGTTCAGTTATTTTACTTCTGGTTTTGCATCACTGTCAACATCACAGTGATCTTTATTATCGTGGCAAGGTTGCTATTGGGTTGCCGCCATTACCAAATCTGTCAAAATCACAATGATCTTTATTTTCGTTGGAATAAGGTTGCTATTTGGATGCTACTGTCTACTGTAAACGGACTGTACATAAACAATGACATTTTAAATTAATAAGGAATAGGTACATACATAATAATGACATTAATATCGCTGAACATATGACGTGAAACTAAAAAAAATAACTCTACAAATATAATAATGTCTAAAACAAAAAAGTAGGTACATACTCGTAAGTAGCAAAGGCGATAATTCACGGTCCAAACAGATTGATTCACATTGACAGATTGTTTAAAGTCATAATGTGATGCGTGTGTGTGTGCATGTGAAGTACAGACGCCAGCAGACCAAGCTACTACAATCTGTCAAATTTCTTTAATAGATTTTCAACTTTATATCTAAAGCATTAGGTTCAAGGTTGATTGGGAAAATCTGACAGTTTCAGGTAGCTTGACTTGCTGGCGTCTGTACCATATAATATTATCGAAACGAAACCAGCGGGGGAATAGCGTAATATACTAAAAGTAGGAATAATAATAATAAATCGTTTATTAACCAAATAGTGTTCTTACATTTCCTTCTAAGTAACACACACACACAGAGAGAGAGAGAGAGAGAAAGAGAGACACGTCAAACTTATAACACCCCAGGTACAAATGCCTTGAACATTTATTTATTTATTAAAAAAACTACAAAAAAACAACAAATAAACTACTCCTAAAATTATTGTTACAAGGGAAACATAATCTTATTTTAACTTGTGGACTCCACACCACACTTGGTCGAGCCTTTCTCGTGGAGTCCTTGAGAGTGTTTAACAATTTGAAATATCAGGGTTGATACTAAGGAATGGCTTACATTTTGACCGTTCTACAACATTCATTGCGTTATTTACGTAGTTGAGCAGATTATTTTTTCGAACATATGAAGCAATGGATTAGCAATATCGTTCAAAATTATTCAGTTGAAAGCAAGAAAGATAAATAGATTTATTTGCCACAGAAAAACGTGCATACAAAAAGATAATTAACTCTATTATGGGCTGATTTTTCAATCGACAGATCATTTTTATTCGTGGAATAAAATTGATGTCTGACAGATTTTGTATGGAAGAAGAACTGTCAAACATCCAAAATTATTCCTCGGATAAAATTATCTGGCGTTGGAAAAATCGGCTCTTAATGTAAAATAAACACAAATTAGAGCTATAATCACGAGATATAAGACTGATACTAAAGTGTCGGGAATAACACAGCACTATCACCCGGAAAATAAGGTATCCTTGGCAGTATTGGTGCTGAACCTGATAATCGAGGATTCTTTGTACGTCAGCCCCATGGCACCGGCAGCGAAGGGCGCTTCACCAAGTGTCTGACAGTAGTACGAGCCCCTGGTGTTGGCGGGAGTGGCGTGGCCCATAACACTGAAAAATAAAGAATGTTTCTGGTTTAAAACAACACGCGTTCTCGCTCGAAGTGATGCAACTAATTCGGACTAGGGCTATCGCGTTTGAATTCGCCGCTAGAGAGGCTAGTGTAGCGTGAGGTCTTCGAAATGTCAAATATCACTGTTTGTGGGTCCACTACACAGGTTTATTTCTAATTAGAATAATGTTGTGAATATTTGAAATACTTAACTGAGATTAATTATATCAAATATGAGTGACGGGTCAATGAATGTCAGTGCTTTAAAAGCGGAGCTAAGAAAAAAAGGTACAAAATCAAGCGGGCTGAAAGAACAGCTAACTCAGAGGTTGGTTTGTTTACTGTTTACAAAAACAGTTTTTTGTTTTTTTAAATATGATTTAAATGCAAACTTTGAGAGCTATACTTCAGGACCTTACTCGACCGTGGCGCCAACTGGTGAGCACAAAACTGGTAACCCTCGTTGTGTTATTACCTGCGCATAATGTAGTCCATGCTATGTTTTTCTTTAAGTAATGGGGCACTTTAACTTTAGTTAGCAATGTACAAATTGTTAAGTAATTGTGTAAGTGGGTCATTATTTGAGGTGGTGAAATTTTGTTCAAGCGAAATATTTTTAAAGTAGAATAGAAATGAGTATTTATTGATTCATATTATAACTGAAATATACTTTACTTATTACTGTATGTTTGTTTAAATATATATTAATAATTAAAACTTTGTGAAATTTATTGTTTTTTAAATAAAAATCACGTTACGTGGCCTGTTCAAGTGATATACACTGGACTTCTTGCGTTTATTAAAAATATAATTTAAGTGAAAACGGACCTTTCCGTTAGGTTTTTGTAATGAATAATGTATATTACTATATTTTAAATGAACCACAAAAAATAAAGAGACTTATAACTTAAATTTTTTATATTATTTCTGTTGTTCCGAAAACCACCATCACCTTCGTGGTCACTCATATTTCATACCATTTTTAACAAAATAATTGGTTAACCCGAAATATTTTTTTTATTAGCAACACTGTAATTGGCTGTTATACCATTGCAAAAAAAATGTGGATTGAAACATTAATAGTTTTTGTGTAAAAACTTATTCTATGTGTTAAAAAGATTGTGTCAAAGATCGTGTATCACTTTCGTGATAGCTGTATTTTGGTAAGTTGTTAATTAATAAATAGAATTAAATGCTTGTTCTGTTCGCTAAAGGGATATGTTGCAAATAGGCTATTGTATTTTTTCTAATCTCTTAACTGTTTCATACTAGAACTGGTAAAGTGCTTTATCATCACTTTCGTGGTCACAAGGACCACGAAATAAGACACCTACGGTTAAAAAGGGTGGTACAGTCACCAACACCTCAAGCTACCTCAAATGGTCAATAGTTCAACATTCCCTAGGATATTTAATAACGAAATACGATTTATCAAAAAATAAAAAATAATTTCTTACAGTTATGGCCAGAACTCGCAACAAAAGTATGATGATGAAGAAAAGAAAGAAATAAGGCGAGAGCAAAAAAAAATTACAATGCGGAAGTTAAGAGAGAAAATGAAAAATAATCCATCTGCCTTAGAAGAAGAGAGAAGTATGGCTAGGGAAAGATATTATAAAAGGAAGGAAAAGGGATTATTAAAAAAAGTTACAGAAATGTCGCCTCGTGACCAGAGAGGCATTAAAAAAAACTGGAGAGAAAGAGCTCAACGTTATAGAAATCGTTTGAAACAAACAAAAAACACAGAAAGAATAGTAAGAGAAGATACTCCGCCTTTAAGTGTTAGTAATTGTGTCTTTTAATTCACCCTCTACGTCACTTGCAAGCTCTGGTTAATTAGTAGCTCTTAAAAATCACAGAAAGTTAAAACACGAAAATCAGTATCTCAGAAAAAGATTACAAGTATTAGAGAGGAAACTAGCTAAGCACAGGATGAGAGAGAAAAGAAAAGAACAAACAATGATCGAAAAAACGCAAGAAAGACTGGAAAAGATAAAAAAGAAGAAGCTTGACGAAAAGAAGAAAAAGCAAATAAAGCATAAATCAGATATAGTTGAGTTTTACTTAGAAGATACATCAAGTCGTTTAATTGCTGGCAAGAAAGAGACAGTATTTCACACCAGTGCAGCAAGCTTGCCATCTGAAATGGCTTCTGCGTTGGATTTAGATACCACAAGTGCTGCAGGCTCGAGACACCACTACACATCCACACCGCGTAAGCTGTCTTCGTAAACGTAGACCTTCTTCAACTGAGAGTCTTGATATGTGGTATGCTGGAGCACCGTATCCCCGTAAAAACCGTAATTTTTTCTTTGATTCGGATAGCACTGGCTCAAATTAAAATTAATTTAGTTAGGTAACTTAAGTGACATCACTTTCGTGGTCAAAGAGTATTTTTTTTTTCATGACAAATTATTATTTAAGTTCATTGATCTCTCAGTAATTATTGTTCTTAGGTTTATATGTACCTTTGGTTAAGGTTCAACAGAGGTTTAAAATATGAGACTGATTATGATTCATATAAGTGTTATTTTTCGTGGTCTTTAAGATCACTTTCGTTACCTACAAAAAATGTTTTTTTGAGATTTACTAATAAATAAGCTGTATCCATCTTTAATTCTATTTTATCTGTCATTAATATGCGTGTTCTCGTCCATAATAAAACAATTTTATTAAAAATAAACAAATTAAAAAAAAAAAAAATTATCTCACCCCAAATAATGACCCAAGTACTCATTGTTGGAGAGCCTAATGATTAAATAAAATAAAAAAAAACGTGGGCAGTTGAGGACCCCCGTCACGATCGAACTTCCTTACGCGTTACTCGCACGCATACACACTCAAGTTGTGTAAATTTAATACAGAGCCATCTGGTATTCGTTTTTAGAACCTCTCGTCATATAAGATTTCCATTTTGAAAAATTCTATTCTAATTCTATGTCGCAGATGGGTTGTAGAATCCGTTCTTTTACAAAACCTCTAGTTGTTTTACAAAACAGCTCTGCTATGTAAAACCACTGAACAACGTTCAGCTGGATTGTCATAACTATAAGAACTGCTACCGACAACGTTTAGACGTAATGCAGAATGGCTTAACTGCAGTCACAAGGAGCGTCTTTCATAATCACTGTTTTCACTTGAGTTAATATAATTTTTACTCGTATTACGCGTTTTATGTATTTCTGTATTGGACGCCATAACGGAAGTCTATAGATAGATAAAATTGATTGATTGAATTGGGTATAACACCTGAAGTCCTCGCCATCTCACCTCGTATTCAATGATACGAGGTGAGATACAGTTTCCATGCCTGAAGTCGTCAGTGCTCTTGCACTTGACTGCTTTGAACGCCTCAGGAGTCAGCACTGACTGGGCATAGAGCTCCCAAACGCGGTTGTGGGAGCAAGTCTGCCACAAGCAGTTCGGCTGCGACGCGCCATTGTTCGGAAAAAAATCTACGTGTCCTGCGAATTTTGACAAGAATTTTATTAAGCTAGCAAACAGACCGACGACTTATCAGAAGGGAAATGGTTACTGAGAGACACTTTAGAGGCTGGTACATTCTATGTTAGAGGGTTTGGATTCCGCACTTAGTTCTTCAGTTCGACCATTGTGCGTGGTCCATGGTGGCTGTTGGTGGTTATTCCAAAAAGCCCATCTCCCACCAGAAGTTTATTATGTCTTCTAGTCTGTTAAGAAGATCTATGTAAGGTCTGGGTGCCACGAGGTTTCTGTCCTAATCTGGGTGATGCCTGTCTATTTTAAGAGCACATGCGCAACGGTTTCTTCGGCATCCATGCCATGCCATGAGGCTGGTACCATTCTATTTAATCAAAACTTTTGAAACGACTGTTATATTCAACAATAGTGTCGTCTCGTGTGGTTACCAGGCACAACGAGAAAGACCACAGCGTCCACAGCTCAATTGATACTGTTCCTATTTATCATCAAGCTTATCTAAGATAACATCATGATAGACTCCTAGCTTTGCCTGGGACTGATTGATAACTAGGACTGGCCGCAGTATCATCTCTAAATAATTGCATCTCAAAATAATTTACCAATTGGTTGTTCCATTCCATAGACTCCTGCATCAGTATGTATGACATCAACGAAGTCAGCGTCTTCCTTGGACAGCCTGAGGGTGAGGTCGACTTTGCCGAAGCACGGGCCGGCCGGGTCCAGGCCGGAGATCCTGCCGACGCGGGATCCCGTTAGTGAGAGGAACGTCTTGCCAGTGAACCCTGCGATGTGGCTCCCAAGACTATGGCCAATCAGGTGGATGTTTTTGGGATCCATACCAGCTGGAAGAGTAGAAATTTTAAGCCCATTAATAATAATTCGAAATCACTGCGACGGCGCGCTTCAAGTGAGCAGCCCCCGGCTGAAGAAACGCCTGCAAGCAGTACATTCTCACACTCACTAATATTCGCAAACCGATCTGTAAGCTGGAAACTAGCCCCTGGCGTGTGGATGGTCAGCTACCAACTAGTAAGCGGCGCGTGAACAACACGCTGTTACTTCACCGGTGATGTGTCAGCAGTTAGCGGTCTTCTTGCTGACGGCGCGAAGAGGGTGGTTTTATTCCGAGACGGTGTCGGCTCGTTACTGCGCTGGAGCGGTGCGGTTATAATGAGTGATGACCTTACGTTTGATCGCCGTGGCGCTGTCAGTACGAACAACATTCGTGCGGTAAAATATGTAGTTTCCCATATCTAGCTACACGTGTTTCCAGTTGAATTAAAAGATGATGATAATAGCCTGGAATCACAAGCATCTGAGACATTGTCTACATTCCTACACTAAACACCATTATTAATAGACAATGACGTAAAACACACAATACCTCTTTATGCACGTTGCGTGATAGTAATTATGTTACGCTTTGTACAGCACAGGATCAAATTAAATTAGCTAGCGAAACTCCACAGATATGTTGGGTATCGATATCAAAACATGATAAAACAAAAAATAAATTAGTTTGATGGCTTTTTTTTGTGGGGGCTTCGATGACAGTCGGTGAAGTTACTTGAAATATCAGTTTAAAAAATCTATATATTTTTTTTGTAAAGCTACAAGCAACCAAATTACCATACCATTTCGCTAGCTAATTTAAATTGACCCTGTGTAAAAAGCAGTTATTAAATGACCAAATGAAGGTATTAGATTACTTAGGGCTGAATTTTCCAACGCCAGATAATGTTATCCGAGGAGTAATTTTGAATTATTGACAGTTCTTCCATTCAAAATCTATCAGACGTCAATTTTATTCCATGAATAAAAATTATCTGTCGATTGTAAAATTAGCCCTTAGACAATGATTCGGTATCAAGATTGTTAAACTCCTCTATGCGAATTACATCGCATCTTCTAAAGAAGTAGAAAGTTCAGAACTTACCGGGTACCAAGGCGGCGAGGGTTTTGCCGAGTCTCTCGCCGATAAACTGCACCATGGTGGAGGCGCGGAGGTAGAAGAAGGCGATCAGAGAGCTGGAGTCCAGACCCAGGATATTCAGCGGACCTGGCAACACACCACACTGATATGAGAACTTTGGACAAGACAAATAGCGTAGACCAACAGATAAAACTTTTTGCATTAAGTACCTACCTACCGTCAAAATCACAGTGATTTTTATTCTCGATAAGGTTGCTGTCAGAAGTAAAGTAACTGCGATAGAACTGTCTACATATTAGCTAGTTAGCAACAGCTGACTGCCCAGGATGCGTTGAGCGTACGGTGGTGCGAATGGTATGTTTGGAAATTACATTTAATGAAATTCAACGACTTTTCCTACACCGGGCGTAGCTTGGGGGAAGCAAGGGTGGGCAATGCCCATCCTAGAAACTTCTTTGCCCACCCTTTTTAAACCAGTTTTTATTAGGGTTCCGTAACACAAAAAGAAAAGACGAAACCCTTATAGGATCACTTCGATGTCCGTCCGTAGTCTGTCTGTCAATATCATTTGTCTCAGAAACATCGTGGATGTATCAAGTTGAAATTAAGTTAGGGGCCCAACTCTACATTCGATCTGATGATAACTTTTAAACAGCGAAAACGTTATTTAGGTTTTGGCAACCTAATGTTGTGTACGAAATATTTTTGGTGGGATTATTCATTACTAGGCGTTATTTATAATCTCTCATTAAATTACTGTGGTTAGTTCAGCTGGATGGCTGCCCGCCCCCCCCCCCAAGACAAAATCCCTAGCAACGCCAGTGCCTAGCATCACATTCGTTTATGTATATATAAAAAGCTCAAAAAGAAAAGACAGAAAAAAAAGGCCTTCAATTACACATTGTTTAAGAACACTGTATAGCTGTTAGTTTCCCGAAGAGAATAATATAAATAAATATAGTATTTTTATCTCACGAAGCCACGCGCGCTTTACTTGTGGTAGCCAAGTGTTTAAACACGCTGTGAATGTGTGCGTGAAGACGAGTAGCGTCAGCACTTAACATACACACACACTTAAGCCTTCACCATTGTGTCGGACGGTACCCAGAACTCCTGCGCTTACACACACATGTACACTTGGTAAGCCGAAGTAAAGCGCGCATCGCTTCGTGAGATAAAAATCATTCACACCCTTTTAAAAATTTCTTTCATATTTTAACATTTAAATCGATACACGAAATTGCATCTTGCCTTCTTGAGCTGAAAATGCACTGCTCATAGTCTGGAAGCTGCCCTGCGGCCACGAAGGGTTTTCGATGAAGCCGTGCAAGTAAACCCTAAGGGTAAGCTCTGGGTGGAACCACCTCTCCTTGGGGAACTCTTCCGGGGCCTGTGTCAAGTTGTAGGTCACGGTTTTTTCGCTGTAGAAAATTGAAGATTACAAATTAGGTTAACCGAGGGATATACTTTGAGGGAGGGTAGTACTCATGAAAATGCACAACTCTTACTGTGGAAACAACATCGAAATCACAAAAAATATGAGCTCCTTCTCCTCCGTGTCGCTGCACGACTGTGTTTTAAATCTTGTTTTCCCAAAACTTTGCCACTTCCACCGTGTCGTCGGTGGCAGCGCAGAGGTCACTTTGACTGCATGTTTTGGGACACAGAGGGCAGGATAGGAGGTGGAGCATGGTTTGTGACAGCTCCACAATCACACCCCACACGGCAGTGGGCTGGCTCCGTCAAGGTTGCCCCACTTTGCCAGGCTGGACTTACATCTTCCCACATGTGTCCGGAGACGGTTCAGAGACTTCCAAGTGGACCACGGAAGGTTAAACCCTGCAGGGAGATGTTCCTTTGGTAGTAGGTAGTGAGCAGGAGTATGAGCTGCTCCATATATTTATGTTCAAATAACTCGAGTCTAAAGAATTAGTAGTTTTGTCGTATGGTAGATTTATCTTGCAGTTCGACTACCAGGTAAATCAGCAAACCAATAGATTAATAAAAACACGACAAATTGACGCAGTTTTTTAACTTGCTAAATAATCATTTTTCCTTACTGTACTTACCCATACCAATAACTCTCGTGTCTTTCCATATCTAGAACCATCCTATAATGTTCCCACTGCTGGGACACAGGCGTCCTTTCTGTGAGAGTGTGCCAAAAACCACCACGCGGGCCCAGTGCGGGTTGGCGATTGTCACATGTCTTCGAATTTTTGGTTCTAGGACATGACGGCTTCCTCACGATGTTTTCCTTCACCGTTTTGGAAGCAGTGGTGATGAAATATTTTACACAAAGTAAAGTGCCTGCTTGGGTTCGAACCCACGACCTGCAACTCGTAAGTCGTGGCCGATTCCACTGCGCCACCGCTGCTCTTCCATCTCTATGTACATATATAATTCTCACCCGGACTTGAAGACGAGTGTTAACTTGCTCATATCCGGTTCCTTGTCATAGTTCTCGTATGCTACTCCCACTATCGGCTTCACGTGGTTACCTGCGAAACATCAAAGGCCAGTTCTTTCCGTTACAATGTTACTAAACGCTATACTCTATGTATATGTCGCCGCCAACTGGTTTAATCAGCCATTTAGTTAACTGCCTAGCCTTTTAACTAAACGGCGCCGTTCAACTAGCGACCTGAATTGATATTCGGCCAAATACAACATTCGGTCTAATACAACATTTAATGAACTGGCTGGCTGATGGTTAGGCCATTTATATAATAGAGTGAATAATCATTTTAACAACTGTTATTTTAACACTAGGGAGGATAATATTATGATCAGTTGAAAAAAATAACGGGCAGTCATTTTATTTTGCGGTGGTTGGTGTACTACAATATGAGCAGTGAAAACAATATTGTTCGATACTATACTAAGGTTCCAATTCCTACGTCACGAATGTCAAATAACGTCACAGAAATGCACGACAAGACCGGTCTCTTGATTTTGCACACATCGTACAACGTCAATTCACGTCAACGTCGTTGTCATTCAAATAATCTTGAAACCATCCCTACGCGAAAAGACTTCCTCCGCATTAAAAAATAGGTTACAATACCAACTGTTTACTGCAGCTGCCATTTGTCATGCCACCAACGCAACAGAAGTCAAAATCGGTTGAACGGACTGTAAACAAGGTTTGTTTAAATGTCTAATCTTGTTTCAAATGGAGTATAGTTTGTTCGGAAAATCGGAAGGCGTCCTCGGCGCGTCCACGGCTAGGACACGGGCTACAAGTGTTAGTGATTGGTGCATTCGGCTCGCGGGCCTATAAATCGAACAGAAATAGGGTGTAACTCATCACATAATGTCAGGACATTCTTTGATAATACGTACTATGACTATTTATTGATTTTATTGTATTTGATGTTTTTTTCTCTCTTTTCTGTTCATGTGTTTAATTAATTTAAAATATTATTTTTTCTAAGGGCTGATTTTTCAATCGTCAAATAATTTTTATTCGTGGGATAATATTTAGGTCAACTGTCAAAAATTCAAAATTATTCCTCGAATAAAATTATCAGATGATTGAAAAATCAGCCCTTATAATATGACAAAACGTAGCGCACCTATTTATGTAAACACCTATGTTTCATAAAAAACTGATTGATGATCTACTTACATACACCGTCTCCAAAGTAGGTGATGGTTTTCCCGACAGGCTCGAGTCCAGCCTGCGCCTCACTGATACCTTGATTCGTCAAGCCAGTAGCTGCTTTCCAAAAGGGCGAGATGACTGCTTTCGGGATGGCCGGGATGGCTGCTTGCGGGATGGTCGGGATGAACCCAGGGTGCGCAGCTGCAGAAGACAGCCATATGGCTGTGAGGTAGGCCGCTAGTCGGGACATGTTGTCGGGTACCTGAGAATCAAGACAGGTGGTTTATTCGTTTCGTGTCCTGTTTACGCATCCGGTCGGGTCAGCGTCATACTGATAATAATGTAGACCACCTCATTAGATTAGTTGTAATGAGAATAATGAGGGTTTTCATGGAAATTCTCGCCACTAGGCAAATCTCGTAATTTTAAGAACATTCACAGTCTGCTCTCAGTTTCAATCTGTCAAAAATACCTCTAATTTCCCTACATTTTTGACAAGTTTTTGACGTTTGTTTGTCATCGAGATGAGACTGCGACTAGATTTTGAAGGTTTTAAATTACGAGAATTGGCTTTCACTTGGCGCTAGTTTGACAAGAGGTCTTTCTTTAACCTGAATCCTACTTCCTAGTTTTCCTATTATTACTATTAAAATGGTGAAACCGCGGGGCGCAGCCAGCAATATTATAAACGCGAAAGTTTGTGAGGATGGATGGATTTTGTTACTCTTTCACGCAATAATCCTGAACGGATTTGGATAAAATTTGACCGTTATTTCAGAAAACCCTCATTTCTGTGTGTGAGTTCCCGTGTTCATCTCAATGGCGGGACCCGTTGTCAGTTTCCCAAGCTGAGTTGCCAAAATAGTGGTAACACAATTTAGATAAGAAAATTAAAAGAGTGTAAGGTTATATCATTTTCAATTTAATATTTTCTAACTGAATAGACAACTGTGCTGCTGGCGAGTTTGTTGCGCCACTTCTTCCCAGTGAAAGCAGAAGTGGTGACGGGTGCGCGTTTTGGGGGACTGTCTTATGTAATTTTGACGTTCGAAAAGTGCTGATGGTCGGCCTAATTTGAATAAATGCCTTTTTTAATTTTTTTTTGTGTAGAAATTTACAATATATGTATATTTATTTAGTTTGTTTAAACAGCTACGGTAGTGACGTCACTTACAATGAACACATTTCATATGGGCTTTATTTTAAGTTAGCTGAGTGGCGAAATTCTGTAACGTTTGTGTGTAATGAGCATATCAAATTGACGTCTGAAAGATTTTGTATAAAGGAACTGTCAAAATTGTTTTAATTATTCCTCGGATAAAACTATCTGGCGTTGGAAAAACAGCCCTGAGAGTAATAAAATGACACATGTCTGGTGCAGGCCACCGCGTCAGCAAAACATGTACAGTTTAAGTAAGACTGTAGGCTACTACTACCATAAATCGGGGGTACTAGATACTTCTGCACTGGCCGCACGTGGGGTGCGGCGAGTGCAGATCTGGTACTGGTGCTACTGGTATCGGCCCGCCATGCTTAGCGGGCCCCACCACCAGTGCGGCCGATCCCACGACCGCACGTCCTCCCATAAAGGCGTGCTCGGAAATCTGCGTGCTACCTCTTTGGATTTACACCACCCACCACTACAACCACCACCACCTCTTAGGTAACGTGAGGCGCCATGTTTTCCAGAATTCATGTTTTCCGATGAAACACTATTACTATTTGATTTTGAACGCAGCTTCGTTCCTAAAACACGTGGCAAATAACTTGCCTATAATTATGTCATCATTACGATTATAATGCAATGCTAGTATATGTTAAAAACACAAGTAATTATGCATAATGTCTGTATTTCCCGCGTCGTCTAATTTCCTCAACAAGTCAGTCGATAATCGGGGATATGGAGAACTTTAGTCTTCTTTCTTGGTTGACTGGTAGAGAATGCCTAAGGCATTAAGTCCGCTTTGTGCTTTTTTTGTGTGCGAAAAGTTTCAATAAATAAAAAGATCGCAATATCTTCTCCTCTCACATGCCGCAGTGTCTCAAGACGAAATTCTTAGACCAGTGCGTGTTGCCAGTGATGAGCTATGGCACTGAAACGTGGTCACTCACAATGGGCCTCATAGGAGGCTGAAAGTCATCCAAAGGACTATGCTTGGAGTTTTCCTACGAGATCGAATCGGACCTGAAGAGATCCGCAGGAGAACCAAGGTAATCGACATAGCCCGACGAATTACAAACTTAAGTGGCAGTGGGCAGGGCACATTGCTCGCAGAACAGGTGGCCGATGGGGCCGAAAAGTTCTGAAGTGGCGACCGCGTACCGGAAGACGTAGCGTTGGAAGGCCTCCCACAAGGTGGACTGACGACCTTGTTAAAGCCGCAGGAACCCGTTGAATGTAAGAAGCACGGGACCGGTCGAAGTGGAGGTGCTTGGGGGAGGCCTATGTCCAATAGTGGACGTCAGCTGACTTTATGATGACGAGAAGTGTAAGAGTTTTAAACGTGTAATCTAATTTCATATTATCACCAAACAGAAAGCGATCAGTGATGAGTCTGAATTGGTTGGAGAAACTTAACAGTTTTAAACAAAGAGAAGCTTGCCAATTCCCGTATTTAGAAACTTTCAAAATTTGGTCGCAAATCATATCTCAGCGCCAATCAATGTCGAAAACTTGTCAAAAATATTTGTAAACTGGAGGAAGGTACTTTTAACAGACAGGTTTTCTGGCAGACCTTTCTTTAAAATACGGGAAGTGCTTCTGTTTCCTTTCTCTATGACACAGAAAATCTATAAAAAGTTTAAAAGTGTGTTATAATAAAGTTTCTTTTACTTACGACTTCGGTCTTCAGAATTAGATGTCAGTAGGTATGTGGTCACTTGGAGAGCTGTTAGCCTCTCTGACAGCTCGATTGGAACTAGCTGGAAGATACACACCTTATCTATCCTTATTCTTATATATATCTTGATATCCCTAAACAATGTAGGTAACTACTGGAGATTAATTTATAAGTAAAGAAATTTAAATATTGCTAATTCTACTACATACATCGCAAGTTAAATAAAAGGTTATAATAAATAAATAAAACTAGCGGTGGCTCGCGGCTCTGCTTTCTATATCAGAAAGCAGAGCCGCGAGCCACCGCTAGTTAACTGTCGGGATAGCTGGAGATCAGCGGAAAAAGGGTATGAACCAGGATATGCAAGGACCAGTGGCACTTTTAAATTTCACAGTGAAGGACATTGAAAAGGGGTCCATATGGAATGTGCCAACTTATAAACCCCGTCTCATTTTAGCGTTACAGTTTCTTTCACTTCAAATACTGATGTTAATGTTAATACTGATGTTAGTGTGATGTGATGGTGGAAAGGAAGTTTATTGAATCGCAGATTTCCGAAGCAGTCGTCGAACCACTAAGCTGCTTTGTTGAACGTTGCTTAAAATAACCGTTCTTAAATAGGTGGGTAACGATTGACTGCTTAGCTCCACAAAAGTTGATGATGGTGATGACCACTACTGTTTTAGACCTCGTAGCAATTACTTTTTTTTTTCAGAAATATTCAATGTACAGATTTGGGTTCGTTACGATTTTATTACATATATAGATTTCCTGTTAGGCAGTTAGTCTTTTCTGCGCGGGTAGTCGCAAGAAGCCATTAGCATGACATAAATTACATAAATTACCTAGCCTTAATTAACACGTTCAATGCGGCAAGCTTCTGACTGAGTTTTTTCGTTCGTGCGTTATGGCCGCTGTATGTATCTCGTACCACTATCAATTTTTGAAATATTATTTCTCCATAAAAAAACCTAATTTGGACATGGTCCTTTCTATAAAACGTAGACAATACAGGGTGTTAAAGAAATTGCGTGCCATAGCTTTAGGTTGAGTTCAATATCGATAAAGGAACCCGTAAAAAATGATGATAAAAAAATTGGTTAAATCAAGTTTTTATTTTGTTTAAATGCTAATTAATAATTTCCTAGAGTTACCTACATACTATTGAACGCAATGAAATACGCCGAACACTTCGATAACGCCGAGTGAAGGATAGGTAACTAGGTGCGTAAATTACAATTCCAAGTATTTATTTCTTCTTCCTTAATACAATACCTTCTCGTATTTCTGTTGAATACTAGTTAAACAAAATCTTTTTTGAAGGTTTTGTATTTTGACGGTTTTAAGCCCGTTAAAGTACGAACTCGAAGGGAAAATTGGAATTGTAATTTACATACCGTCGTAGCGTTAGGGGCGCACATCTTGCGACATTTGTCGCGAGCCGTGTTCAGTAGCAAATAATGCGCCGCCGGCCTTTAGTATTCGGACGCGAGAAGTGAAGGACAAAATGACAAACCGTTCGATAGTAGGTAAGTAATTAAAGCATTTAAATAAATAAAATAATTTTAATTCTAAACGATTGCTATTTTAATTTAGTAGGCCTACTAAATTAGGTTCATCTTATGATAATTTTCGGTTCTTTTTAAACTATTTTTAAAGGTATTTTTTTATTTTGTAAGGGTTGCTTTATCGATACTGAAATCACCAAGCTATGGAACACAATTTTTTAACACCCTGTATATTCCTTTATAATACTTTGAAGTCGCCCGAAAATCCCTCAAGAAACTTATAAGTTATGAGCGAAAATATGGACCGCTAAAAATACGGAGAAAATACAAGCCCTGCCGCGCACATTGGTGTCTTTACGGGGTTGTTTGTGTGTGTAGTGATAGGCAAACTCCAGCACCAGGTGGCGCTTGACAGAGAGCCTGAGTTCGTGGGAGTTGACAAGAGCGCTACTGCTAGTTTACATAGGGTATTAGTTTATTAACAAACTAATATATGGCGTCGAAAACTTCCTCCGTATCGCTGTCGACTGGTAATGTACCTAAGAGACTGGCAGCATTGCCAGCCAGCTCTTGGGTCACGGGAAGCGTTAACCAGCCGTTTGGAGATTTTATAGAATAGACCATGAGCACTCGGACCCCACGGTCCGAGGGTTTCAACCCACAAACGGCTTGAAAATACATTTCCGATAAGGTATATATATATATATATGTGTATTATACTCAGGAGCTGTGATGGCCCAAGTGGTAACGGCCCGGACTTTCGAGTTATACGCCGTGGGTTCGAACTCAACAAGCGCTTTACTTTGTGTAATAATTTCATCACCACTGTTCTCAAAACGGTGAAGGAAAACATCGTGAGAAAACGTCTAGAACATCTTAGAACCAAAAATTAGAAGACATGTGACATCTACCAACCCGCACTGGGCCCACATGGTGTATTATAGTCCACTCTCTCTGGAAGAGAGGAGGCCTGTGTCCCAGCAGTGGGAACATTATAGGCAGATTATGAATGTACTCGTATGTTATGTAATTTACAATAAAGACAATACTAAATGTGTTTTTTTACAAGTAACTCCACTACGCGATCGTTACAGGTGTTTAAACACACCAAATAAGTAAAGTCACCCATTTGCGTAAGACATTACACATATAAATAAAAACGGCTGCGGAAAGCGTCAAGCGGCGTGAGTAAATAAATATATTAAATAAATAACGCTTGAGGCTTTCGGCAGCCGTTTATTACATAACATAACATCGCTTCTGTAATCCTCGAAGGGTTAGGCATTTTGCTAGTTATGTTTAAGTCTCATGTAATAGAGTGCAAGCATATGCGAACAACCAAGCACAAACTCAGACTCCGAGCTGCTACTGAGAAATCTGCGACCTAATATTTGTAGTGGGGTCAAAATAATATTTGTAGTGAGGTCAAAATAATATTTGTAGTGGGGTCAAAATAATATTTGTAGTGGTTTTATTATTTTTGTAGTAACTTAGGTAGTACTATAACTACTCGTTATTATATCACCCGGACGTTAATCAATAAAAGACTATTTATGTACTTTTATAGCGTAATTATTTGGATCATAAAATTAACTCGTGTACATTATGTTATTCACATACGAGTAGGTACGCTTGTCAGCCCTTTAGCTATCTGCCATTTTTCTTTCTATCTATAACAAATCTATAAAAATAAATAAAGTTAAAGTGTCTGTTAGCGCGCCGGCAGGAACGAAGTTCAAAATGAAAATCCATGATGGCGGCTGCGATTTATTTTAAATATTCGCAGCCGCTATCTTCAACTTTCATTTTGTCCTCACTATCGGATTCAGCACCCCCGAAAACCATGAAAACTGTATCTCTATCTCTGAATCTCTCTATCATATTATGTAATAAAAAGTCGCATGGCGAACAAAACCGTTATGCCCCCCAGCATAACGCTTTTTCGTTACTTGACGATTTCTCCAAGTTTACTCCTACCGCAAGCTCCGTAAAAGAACTTCGTTCCAATAACAGCTTGTTACTAAATGCATATTAAAGTATTTATACAAGGCGTCGTTTTGCAACCTCGTCAAATTCAAGGAGGTACCAACTTGAAGGGACCGCCAAATTAGCCCAGCTTGGCGAGCACTGGCTTACCTCGAGGCGATGGACCCCTAAATTCAAGGAGGTAACTATGCTACTGATTCTCGACACGAATAAATAATAAAATAGGTAGGTATTTTTTTTCTACTTTTCGAAAATCGGCATGTGTGGGACACGCATTTTAAAACGCGGCCTGTGTGAGATCGTGCTGTAACTGCACTTTTACACACACATAAAAACGCGGCCGCTTGTACGAATTAAGAATACACCATTTTTAAAGAACAGAATCGCGTTATGGGAATAACGCGACTCTGCTCTTTGTAAGTGGTGTTTAACGAGGATGCAAAACAACAGCTTGTATTATGGTATTTGTAACAAAAAAAACTTTTTTTTTGTTTTGTAGCCAAAACAAAAAAAAAAGTTCTCCGAAACGGTTGCACCAATTTTGATTTTTTCACTAGCAGATAGCTGATGTTACAAGGAGTAACTTAAGCTACTTTTATTTTAGAAAAATAATAAGGTTTCCGTGCAAAAATGGAAACCCATGACAACAATTTGTTTTACAACATGTCGCGGGCAAAGCTACTTCTAAATATTATATGAATCAATATTTGTCATGCAAGCAACTTATATCAGACTCGCGGAGGTTGCATGCTACAACCATGTCAGGTTACAGCCTCTACACTCTACAGTACCTAGTATAATTTGTTGCTTTACAATTACATTCTGAGGGGCCCATGCTACCTGCCGGGGTAGCGGGATCGTCCGAAAGGGTTACCGCTGCCCTGGTACATAAAGGGCTAGGGAAGGAACACGGGTGGGTTTTAGTCAGTAAGAATCTGACACTCCCTTCTGCTCCACCCAGAGCGGGAGGGGTCATTTGATGATTTCCCATCCTCAAAAAAAAAAAAAACATACACACACAGGTCGATCGATCAGATTAAGCTACGCTTGCCACGGTTGGTCTGTGGATGGGTGACCATATTTACATACCGAGACCAGCCTCGGAAAGCACGCTAAGCCGTTGATCTCGGCTGTCATTCGTGGATCTTTGACAGTCGTTACGGGTAGTCAGAAGCCCGAAAATCTGACAACCAGTCTTACCTAGACGTATCGTATTACCCAGTACCTAACTGGGTTGTGGAGGTCAGATAGGCAGTCGCTCCATATAAAATACTGGTATCCATCTGCATCCGGTTAGACTGGAAGCCGACCCTAACATAGTTAGGAAAAGGCTAAGCAGATTCATTCAGTGACATAAAGCCCTTAGAACTTAGATACTAAAGCTCACTTTCATTATTCAGCTAGAGGCTGAAAATCTTCTACATATAATTTTGAAAATAATTTTGAAACTCTGAATCCGAGGTTTGCATTTAGGGACCAAATGGATATTGTTAAAAAGGTCAAGTTTTTCTAAGAACTCCGAGTTAGATAATAATAAAACCTGTTCAAACATTGACAAACAAACCACGCTCTTGACAGTGACTGTGTGACTACCAATCTACATTAATAAAGTAAAGATAAAGAGTTTGTTCGTTTACCTACTTTTAGTCGTAGCAAAAATTTGAAAATTTTTCGTCAGGGGGCGGGGGGGTCGTTTTCAACATGAAAACCCACGATGGCGGCTGCAACTTTTTTTTAAATTTTCGTCATTGGTGTTGTTTTCATGGTTTTCGAGGGTCTTGAAGCAGATAGTGTGGTCAAAATGAAAATACAAGATGAGATGTACAAATTTTCGTCATTTTGAACTTCGTTCCTGCCGGGGGTCCCCCGGCCCCACACGTTTTTCTTGTTTGAACGAGCTAATCTCTGGAACCACCAGTTTGATTTGCAAATAAACTTTTGCATTTGATAGCCCAATTCATGGGCTAAAAAATAGTCTAAACCACGCTGAGCGAAAACGAAGTCGGCCGGCCACGGCCGTCGATACGATACGACGCGGTGGTTTGGGGCCAAAGGTGTTTTATAAAAAAAATGGCTGTCATTTTAGTACATTGTCTATCTTACTAGTTCCACGCGAATGAAGTCGCGGGTAGAAGCTAGTTCTGTGATAATAGATGGTAATCAGTAGTTCAAAGAACTGGTTTACATATAGTGACGTGTTTTCGGTATTATAATAAGTACTTAACCAGCTAAAATAAGTGTGGTCTGGGTTTTTATTGCCAACTCAATTGCAAAAACCACTTTTCCTCGTTGTCTTAGGTGAGTGACAAATGCGAAGCGAACCTTTACGAAGCGATAATATTGTCAGCTAAAACCAGCCGATCTACATCATCTCAGTGCAAACTTATTTTTTATTTTATTATGTACTTGGTACTTGTTGACAGGCCTACGTTGTCCTCTCATATCTACTGTAATTTGAAAACATTGTAAAAGCAAATTATTAAAAAAAAAAAGTAACCGTGGAGTTGTCTTGTCGGCTCTTCTCCATAGGAAACGACCAATTGGAACTGTGCACCTAGCTTCTGATGTTTCATAAGTTTTACGTATGTGAAATAAAATATTTTGTATTGTTTTTCTAGTAATATTGTCAATTCCAGTAGCATCGGGTGGAATGACAGGTCACTGCAATCTCACTTCACCTTAGTTTTCACGGTGGGTTTCTTACAGAATAGACCGGCTGATCCTGACACTACGGACAGCTCACTTCAAGCTCACTTCAACTAAGTTTTCAGGGTGAGATTTTCACAGAACACATTGGCTGATGACTTTCTTTCTCCGGAATGTGTGTGAGAGAGCTAAATATACGAAAATAAAGGACTGCTGCACGAGCAAACTCTGTTTATCTAAACTAATATTATAAAGTTAAGTAGATTTTTTTATTCCGATATTCCCTCGGGATCGAGACTTATGCGGGTAATACCCCAGGACGCAGCTAGTGTTTTAATAACATAATACTTAGTTATTGTGTAGCATAATGAGATCCATCACTTTAATTTAGGGACGACATTACATTTACGTTTTGGCCTGGTACTTCGAGCCGGATCTGCAAGGAAGAGTTTGCCTTTACGTACTCATAACTTAGAAACAAAAAAAAAATGGCAGTGGAACTGATTGCCCTTCCACTGCGTTGTATGGATATATTTTTATGTCTTTTTTTATTTGTAATGTGCGTTTTAATTGTGCAGATTAAAAAAAAATCTTACTTTTCTTTCTCTTGTGAAAAAAACATATGGTTTAAGTAACTGACATACATTCCCCTTACTTCCCCTTTCCATGCAGCTGACTATTATTTTAGGATAGGTTGAAGATGATTCCAAAAATCATCCTAGAAGTTTTGGCGCGTTTTTACAACTTTGACATGCTGTTACTTTGAGTTCCCCCTTAGGTGCGGCGACTGGCTATCACATTCATGATTATTAATGTTAAACAACTAATAGCAATGAAATTTATTTGGTATAAGGAACTAACCACACTTATCCAGCTCTCGTCGTTCGTTGAAATCGTTGTTTTCTATGGACAAAAGCTGAACAGAGCTGAATAAGTGTGGTTAGTCTCTAAAAAACGGTCGCAAAAATCGAGCAGTAGATACCTCCCCTACTATTACTCATGCAGAGCTTCCCATTTAATACGATGATCAAGATGAATGATGAATAATTAACACTATAATTGACATGCATAACACCGTGAAGTCGTATGGTTTTGAAGTACTTCCAATGAATTGTTACATGTCTAATGCATCATCGGCGCTGATGACGTATATCCTTCGTACGAGGGATGCATGCGTACCAAATAATGAGGGACTTGCTGATACACGCTGATCTGTAAAACTATAATACAATATGGATATTATTTTATTTCTGTAAGTGGGTTTGTGGACAAACATTTTTACTCGTCAATCATATTTTAAAACTAAATGAGGATGGCGTTTCCTATCTCACTACTCTGAGAAGAAAGGCCGAAACAAACTCAGAGGTCACAGTCTCTTTTAAAGTCCAGGCATAATCTTGGTCAGATCATGTGTAAACCATGTAGGTTGAAGTCTAGAATGGTCTTTTGAGGAAAGAACCACACTGACTGTTTGAGTCGACCTGTCCAGTTAGTACACGCATTTGTCAGTAATCACGCAACTCAACTTAGAACTTAAGAAGCTCAACGATTCGGAAGGATTGTTCCAAATTAACATGCATTAGAGACGAAAGTATAATAAACTCCGTGATTACATTCTCGAGCCGTTTGTGGTTCAATTAAATCTCCAAATGGCTGGTTGACACTTCCCGTAACCCAAGGGCTGGCTGTTACCTTGGCCAGAGGATAAAGCCGCATCTTCACTAGGCGACATGTCGCAGGTACTTATCGCTCGACATTCACGGAGTTGTGTCTGCAAAAGTTGTGGGACCATGTCCCGCGACATATGACTTGTTCACATTAGCCAGTCGTGATCAGTATGTCGCCCGAGGTCGTAGTGTTGTGCAGTGCAGCTTACATAATTAGAACACAAAGCGACACACGTTCTCACTACTAAGCCTGTCCGGCGACTGTCGAGGGACACGAAGTTGCGCGACCCGTAAATGTCCCACGCGACGTCGGGCGACATCGCGCGGGACACGTGAATTTCGTGTCGAGCGACAGAGTCGCGGAACAAATGTCCCCTAGTGAAAATGCGGCTTAAGTATTGCCATACAACGTGGTAATGGCGCCAGTCTCTTGGGTTACATTACCAGTCGACAGCGATGCGGAGGAATATTTTGACGCCATATTTTAGTTTGTTTAGGATATTATATTTTTATTTTAATAGTTTATTTAGTATTAAAAAATAATTATTGCAAGCTGAATTGGTTATAATGTAGGTAAGATGAGAACTTAGCGGAGTATTTGTGTAACACAGTGTCAGTAGCAATGGCTTTCATTTTGTCAGTTCGACAACATTCATTGCGAAATTTACGTTGTTGAGCAAACACATTTTTCGAACATATGGAGCAATAGATGCTTTTATGCTTATAATTTTGGGTTGTTTTAGTTATTTTTAAGACTACTTACAAAGATTTAAAGTTCTTTCTAGAAATCAAACTTCCCCTCTGCGAAGTAACAGATATCCTTAAAACAGACGTTTCAAAATGTGTTTGGTGATTACAAACTTATTTGCAGTTCAACTAACCGCGACCTATGTCGGTATATGGGGACAATAGTTTACTCACGGCAAAGTTAAGTTGTTTGTCCCTCAATCCAGTTTATCTTTTCGTTCGACCAATATTCAGTTTAAGCTTTCATAGTTTATGAACATCAGTAATGTTACCTAACTAATTTGGTGAATATACATAGCTGTACATTACCTAACTGCTTACACTGTTATACATACATATATTATTATATATCTTATATAATAATATATATAATAATATAATATATACTTATATAATAATATATAAGTACATAGATTTGTCAAACGAAAAAACGGGATGATAAAAATGTTCGAGACACGTCCCGTGATAAACTATTTACATACCTAATTTGTAGGGAACCCTTTTTTTTTTTTTTTTTTCTGGGTGGTAAATCATCAAATGACTCCTCCCGCTCTGGGCGGAGCAGAAGGGAGTGTCAGACTTTTACTGACTAAAACCCACCCGTGTTCCTTCAGTTGCCTGTGCCAGGGGCCACGGTATCTCTTTCGAACAACCCACAGCCCCGGCGGCATCGGCCCTAGCGGACCCCGTCAGTTCGTGCTGACAGCTCTTTGAGGCGCGCGTGGAACACAACGCGCCGTTGACCCGGGCCTGGTCCTTACCGGGCGGCGAGCTGCCCATAGCTCGCCGCCCGCAAGCCCGCGCCTACGGTGGCCGGGAGTCGGCTGTTGACTCCCGTCCAGGGCGTCTCCTGCGGCGGCTAGGCGCGCGAGGGTGCAGCGATTGCCTCTCCCTCACGCGCTCCGCCTCCTCCTTCGCGAGCATTACTGCTTCGCAGAAGGAGGTGGCGTGCCCAGCACTGGGTTGCGACAATCGCATTTGTAGGGAACCCTCGGTGCGCGATTCCGACTAGCACTTGACTTTTTTTATGACTGTCAAGGTGTCCCGCCTGAATAGTTTTCAAACAATAAAAATCCTTGTAATTCCGGCCCCATTACCAAACACAGAGCTGCCATTTATTTTAATGATTTAAAATAATACTTGCTAAATATGGAAAATAACAGGAATCTGCGTAAGTCACTAAAAAAAAAAAAAAAATCAAAACCGCCACATAGTTATAAAGTCATGTATTCTATCTAGCCTGCATGGTACTTCATTCACAGTCAGTTTTCTCTTTAAATCTCATGCTAAATTATTTATGTCAATTAGGTTCTATGTTAAGGTTGCCCAATTCCTATTATTTCCGACTGTTGTATATGGTTTTTGAGAAACTCATGTTATGGCAAAGTTTTGAGTTTATTATTAAATAGTCAACTATTAGTATAATATGATCTAGTCATAATGTCCAGCTTGCGTGGGCTACTGCCCGATGCACTGGACGTACGCACGACAGCACGTCAGCAGATCTGCGACACCTGCTCTGCCTGCGTCTGCATTCCCGAGTTCATACAACCCAAATCTCTTCAGGGCGAGAGTGAATAGGCTTCTTCTGGGCAAGCTCGTTCCACCGTAGATATCATCCCTGCCTCTGTTTGATTGAGGATTGGGCTGGATTGAGGTCAAGAGTGAGCCCATTGTCAATAAAAAAAAAAAACCTGCCTTTTTCTTACCTATAACCTATAACGTTCCCAGTGGGCCATAATCCACCACGCGGGCCTAGTGCGGGTTGGCGGATGTCACAGGCCATCGAATTTTTATGTAATTCTAAGACATGCCGGTTTCCTCACGATGTTTTCCTTCACCGTTTTGAGAGTAGTAGTGATGAAATTAATTACACAAAATAAACTGCCTGGCTGGGTTCGAACTCACGGCCCACAACTAGTAAGTCGGGGGCGATACCTGTTTTTTTATTATTATTAAGCCTTAATTGCTGATACTAATTAGTAGCAAATGGTTTTAATGTATACTCTAGCACATCTGAATTCCCGGTTTAGTTGCCAGCGTGTCCTGTAACACAAAGGCCTCTTCCGGCAGCTTCCATTCTTCTCTATTTTTAGCTTTTCTTGATCACGTTGTCCCTCTAAAAATCATATGTCCATCTTTAACACGTTGACTGCCAGACAACAGACACAAAAGAAAATCTATTGTTGGCGGACGCCGTGTGACCGCGGTGGCAGTCTTTCTTTTAAGCGTGCCTGCCTCTTTTTCTTTTCCCATCATATGGTGGGCATTCCGTTATGTATTTCGTCCGTGTTATCCTGTTGTCCCTTGTCATGTGTCTTGTCCATCGCCATTTCAACTGTCTTATTTTCTTTTGTATATCTTCCACCTTTGTTGTAGATCAGGCTATAATGTTCCCACGAGTCACGAATAGCGATACTTACTTACAATAGTGTAAGTAATTATAAAACTTCAGAGGTGTTAATTAATTATTTTTATACTAGTTTTATTTAAAACTGTAATGCCCCAATTTAATTGAAATGTAAAGTGATGGCCTGAAACACAGGTTTGAATAAACCTAGTTCGGGCGGGTCGCTACCTAACATTCTAATTCCAAACCATCATTACTTGCACCCAAAAAAAAATATTTTTGTTTTAGTTTAGGCACTATAATTGTATGGGAAATTTGCTACTCTTGGCTAAATGTACACTTTTGTAAACGTTTTTATGAAATAACTTATTAAATGAGATTATTAAAAGAAAAAAATATCGCTACTGATTGGTTATAACTAACACACTTGTATCTTCACTGAATAGCAGACTTCGAAGCGATTTTTTCAATGCGTTGTATTTACGATTACTGGCGCTAGCGGTGCCTCGCGGCCGGACTAACCTGCTGGGTTTGTCGTTTGTTTGTTTGACCACCTTTGTCGCGCGCGTTGCATACACTCAACGAAATCGCGAAAAGGGTGGATTTATTGACCAGAGGGGCAATTACCAGAGGGGCAATTCTCGTAATTTTAAGAACATTCACAGTCTAATCTTAGTCTCAATCTGTCAAAAATACATCTAATTTCCATACATTTTTGACAAGTTTTTGAAATTGATTGTCGCTGGATGAGATTGCGACTAGATTTTGAACGTTTTTAATTACGGGAATTGGCCTTCAGTTCTCTGAATGAGTTCACCAAAATTACTTTACATGTGATAAGCTGTACATAATGGAAAAAATATTGTTTAATACCACGCTACCAATTCGGGGCAACCTGTAATGATAGTTGTGTTGGGAATAATAAATAAAAAAAATTAAAAAAAGTAATCTAAATGTTTTATTACGAAAAATAAGTTCTTTGAACAATCGATCTTCTTCTTGGTCGCGTTCTTCATTACTGAAGGTTCGGTGAGGTACTGAAAGCCTTCGTGGCTTTATGATCGATGTTGATGAAGCAATAGGTGCCTTGTAACTAAGCCAATATCATGTCCAAATCTAGAAGGTGACAATGAGGAAAATTTAAAAAAAATACTGAACACTTGTGAAAATTTGCAAAGTCGGAAACTGCTGAACACACAGAAGTAAGTACTTAACTTTTAATTATAAGTATAGTTATGAAAAAGAAAATCTGTGTGTCTGTAAGAGATATAATATATGTATATGTATTTTACATCATCACACTATCTCTAATTTATGAAGATCAAGGGTAGTTGTAAAGGAGGCGAGGTTTCACTGCATTTTCGCGATTCCTGTAAAGAAAATATTTATTATAAATTAGAAAAACTACGAAGATCACAACGATGAGGGAGACGAAATGTCGGTCGTCCGGCGGTGATATGGGAGGACGACATTGTTACCATCGCGGGTAGAACCTGGATGAGTGTGAGGATTGGCACAAAAACAGAGAGGCCTGTGCCCAGCAGTGGGAGGACTCGGGCTGTGGATAATTATTAAAAAAAAATCAAGTAAGTCACTTGTATCCAAGATTTATAATACCTAATATCAGTCGTCAAAATGAACGAAACTGACACGCTGAAAAATGAGAGAGAGTTTATAAATTGGCCCACCCCTACAGACTCCTTTTCAATTTCCTTCATTACAAAATTCAAAAGATCCTAGCAAAAGTTCATAATATACTATTTCTACAAATCTTTAGCTACCCCGACAGTTCACTATTATATAGTAGAAACTTTAATGAAATGCATAAACAGCATGATTTTGATCCTTTCATAACAGCCGGTCGATTCGGTTAGAATCTCACCGTGAGAAGTTAGGTGAAGTGAGCTATCATTCCATCTAGGCTAGGCTAGGGATTGACACTAATGACAGCTCACTTTAAGCTCACTACACTCAAGTTATCACGGTGAGGTTTTTCCAGAACTGCACACCAGGTGTGTCCTCGGCCAGAAAGTGCCTGAACCTTAACTTTTTAAATTAAGATTTTGTAGGTTCAGGTTTTTATTCTTGTATTGAATATGAAATGCGAATTTAGTTTGAGTTTGAATGTTATACTGTTGTTTTGTCTTTCTTTTTTGGTAGCTGTGTTGTGTCGTTCACATTCATTGTTCCCAATCTGTTTGTAGAAGTGTTGACTTTTAATTGGTTGTCAGTCTC
This sequence comes from Apamea epomidion, assembly GCA_947507525.1. Classification (NCBI taxonomy): domain Eukaryota; kingdom Metazoa; phylum Arthropoda; class Insecta; order Lepidoptera; family Noctuidae; genus Apamea; species Apamea epomidion. The sequence goes on along the minus strand of OX382246.1, from coordinate 16,705,470 downwards.
ACATACTATTCTTTATTCTGGTTATTTTAGCTGTAAGTCATACATGGTTAATAAATAAATTATCAGAAAGCAGAGCCGCGAGCCGCCGCTAGTTAACAAAAATATAATGAAAAATTAGCAAGTTATGTACTTACACTGTATGCCTACATTATCTGACGGTCTCGTTCAAGTTCCAAATATTAATAAGGAGTCAGAAATCTTCCGACCAGTACGACGCGCGCCGTCAGAGAGGAGGAGTTCTCCAAGTGACCACATACCTACTGACATCTAATTCTGAAGACCGAAGTCGTAAGTAAAGGAGGCTTTCTATACGAGGCTTTATATTTGAACTTTTTATAGGGTTTCTGTGTTATGGAGTAAGGACAGAGGGGCAATTTTTTATTTGAGAATGGTCTTAGGAATATATCTCACTAGGACACCATGGTGGCGTACCCATGGTCGCGCTGTCAGAACAATATACATATGTAGCTTTATGATGGGAGATACCCATCATAAGCTACATATGTATATTGTTCCAACCAAGAGTCCAATCGGTTGCGCAACCAACCATACATTTTTCTGGCGTTGCGTCCCAGTGAGATAGGGCCCTAAGACTCTTATTCTGTCAAGACTCCCTTTGGTGTGCCTTTACAGGGTGGCAGGGGCATCGACGCACAAACTGAAACCATGAATTCAACACATGATTTTAGACCAACTAGCGAAGAAATTTACGGTCGGTTATCAAAAAAAAAATGCTGTTTCATAGAAAAGTGAGTCAAAATGAATGGCAGAGCTGATTTTTTTAAAAATAAACGACGGTAAATGTTAACGCAGTGGGGTTCAGAATCATGTACTGAATCCATGGTAACAGCTTGTGCGGCGATATCCCTGCCACCCTGTATTTTTGACAAGTTTTTGACATTTATTGACTCTGAGATGAGATTGCGACTAGGGGCCGACCGCCACCATGAGTAATTTTGAAAATGTCTAAAAATTCTTTCAATAATAATAGGCTGGTAATTAATAAGTACTAAGTACCAATTTCTGGAGGTACCTATGGCAAATCAGTAGTACGTAGTTACGTCAATGCTCATTGCTTTTCATTTCAAATATTAATTTATAAGTACACTAATACACTAACTTTACCGAATTTTGCCAATATGTCGAATTTAATGCTCCGCTAATTGAAATGGCGCGAGTAGTTTTGAGAGCAGTGGTGACCCAGTGGTAACAGCCGGCGACTTACAAGTTGTAGGTCGTAGGTTCAAACCCAGTCATGCGCTTTACTTTGTGTAAATTATTTCATGACCACTGCTCTCAAAACGGTGAAGAAAAACATCGTGAGGAAACCGGCTGTCCTAGAACCGAAAATTCAAAGACATGTGACCTCTACCAACCCTTACTGGGCCCGCATGGTGCACTACGGCCCACTCCCTCTCATATGGAGGAGGCCTGTGTCCCAGCGGTGGGAACATTATAGGCTGATTATGTACCTATACTGTATGTTATGTAATTTAAAATAAAGACAATACGAAATGTGTTAATTTCGCTTTGATCGCCATTTTATATATATAAAGACACGGGAATGTTAGTAACTGGAACTGTTGGAAATGTGGCTTACAGCTTTCTGTGCTTTGTATGCCACTCATTGCCCTTATGCATTGTTTCTGGGCTTTACACGCCATTTCTCTGTCTGGCGAGTTCCCCCAAAATATAAGTCCGTAGCGCAAAGTAGAAGCAACATACCCGTGATACGCCATTAATAAGGTTGCACGATTTGACACCTTTCTTAGGTTATGGAGAGAGAGAGAAGTAACACACCATGTGTTACTTCTCTGGCCCATCTTCCGTGTTTACCTCTGACGACATGACCTGCCCACTTCTATTTTAGTTTTTTATTGTGTAAGTCACGTCTACTTCGTTTCTATGTGGTTTTTGGTGCCTCATTTCATTAAAAGCATCTATACCCTGTCCATTAGGTGAACCGTTTTTTGACAGATGGAACTAGTGATTGCAGCAACACATAATACATTGATTGATACACGTACGGTATTGTAATGTCTGTAAGGAGCCATAAATAAGATAATTCAATAAGATAAAGCAGTTTATGTATTTATTTTATGACGCATTTTAAAGTTAACTTTTACTTATATGTACGTTCTAAGACAGCTGTCAAAAAACGGTTACCTTAATCGACAGGGTATAAGGGCCTTGCTTCTGCGAGTTAAATCACGCTAAAACCGCCAAATAAATAAGAGACGAAAAAATATAAGAATAATAGTTATTTATTTGACAGACAACTGCAATCTATATTATGTGTATCTATATAGGTATATATAAAATTCAAAGTCCTGACTGACTGACTGATATATCAACGCACAGCCTAAAGCACTAGTCCTAAAGACATGAAATTTGGAGGGTGTATTCTTCGTGAAGAGTAGGTGTTCACTAAGAAAGGATTTTTCGAAATTCCACCCCTAAGAGGGTGAAACGGGGGGATTTTGTTTGTATGAAAAATCTTATTCCTTGAGTTAATAAACTTGAAACTTGGCATGGATTCTTATCTAAGTAAATTATGAAGTTTGCCATTTTTTGTTTTTCTAAACTACCCCCTAAAAGGGGATTCGGAGGTTTCAAAGTTTGTATGGAAGAATTTTAGCGCGCGGTCCAATTTGCTCGAAACTTAGTATTTATACCTAAGATCAAAAGTAAAGAATAATGTGTATCAGGGTTTTTCGAAAATCTACCTCTAATGGGCTCGAAAATTAGTATAAATAATCTTTGAGTCATGTTATTGATATCCTACATGTACACCAATCTACATGGTCTTCACATGATCTGACCAAGATTATGTCTGGACTTTAAAAGAGACTGTGACCTCTGAGTTTGTTTCGGCCTTTCTTCTCAGAGTAGTCAGATAGGAAACGCCGCCCTCATCTAGTTTAAAAAAAATATGATTGACGTGTAAAAGTGTTTGTACAACCTACTTACAGAAAATAAATCATTTATCACTTGCCGCCATTTGCAAAAACTATAGCATCTTCCGATAGGGTGATGACTTTTGCACCACCTTGTATATGACATGAAACTAATAAATCATCTGTCTTAATCCTCAGACACCCAACAGCATGTCTCGACTAGCCTCCTTCCTCACAGCCCTGTGGCTGTCCTCTGCGGCTGCGAATCCTGGGCTCATAAAAGACATAGCTTCCGGCACCGTGGATCAAATTACCAGTGAGGTGCAGGCTGGACTCAACCCTGTCGGGAAAACCCTCTCGTTCATTGGAGGCGGTGTATGTAAGTTGAAATCCTGGGGGCTTACCACCAGCTCTTATAGCAGGGTAGAAGTTGAACTGCACTGCTTTTTTTGTACTGAGTCAACTTCTGCCCTGCTTTAAGAGCTGGTGCTAAGACCCCTGACATTATGCGAGGAGATAAACCTACCTATGTTCGATGTAAAAACCCGCGTGCATCACAAGTCACTTACTTTTAATCTACGATCAAGAAGAGTGTTCTGATCGCTTTATAGTCTTTTTGCGAAGGGATGGTTTACGTGACACAATGGGGTTTATATGATTAAAGTTAGTGACGTTCAAACGCCAGAAATGTATGGTTAAACAGGCGCTAATCACTACTTAAATTTAAGCTACGTTTATGAATAAACATGTTAAGTGACTTTGCACCGGACTTTTAATTTTGTACCCCTTGTACAAAATGAAAACTCCAGTCATGTCGTGCATTTCTGGGACGTGGTGTGATGACCGTGACGTCGAACTCCGAACAATTCTTAATCATTTATTGCATTGCAAGTTTAGTGTAATGTATAGAGTATGTTTAGTAACATTGTAACGGAGAGAACTACACTTGTTTCGCAGGTAACCACGTGAAGCCGATACTGGGAGTAGCATACGAGAACTATGACAAGGAACCGGATATGAGCAAGTTAACACTCGTCATGATGAACAAGTGAGAATAAAATTATTATATTTAAACCTCCTACACATCGAGATGGAAACACGCGAGAATTTAACAAAATTGTCATTTGGTCGTGTTACAACTGCAAGATTAATTTACCCTAAGAACGACATTAAGAACGATTCTGTCGTTGATGTGAACATAAATGTACGGAGCAGCTGTTTTTTTGTGATTTCAAAGTTGTCCCCAGAGTGAGAGTTGTTCGTTTTCACGAGTACTAGGTTATACTCTCCCTCAAAGTATGTCCCTCGGTTAACCTACCTAGTAATCTTAATTTTTTTACAGAGCTAAAACCGTCATCTACCACTTGGAGGAGGCCGCGGAAGAAATCCCCAAGGAGAGGTGGTACAACCCGGAGCTTCCCCTCAAGTTATACATGCACGGTTTCACCGATAACCCCTCGAAGGGCAGCTTCCAAGCTATGAACAGTGTATTTGCTGAAGAAGCATCTAGAGGTAAGCCGTCACTCGAGCAACTTCAGAAGGCTGTCGATTTTACGAGGATTCCATGTTTAATTAATAAGAAACAATTTGTAAAAGTGTGTTTGTGTTTGACGTATTCACAAAACCAAAGAAAGAAAATGCGTTTATTTGCGGTTAACACGACGCAGAAAAAAAACACAAACTTACACAAAAAAAATAAAACGTTGTTGTATTCCATTAAATGTAGCATCATTTCACCATGTCTGTGTCTGGGCATTTAGCTATAACAAACTGACATAATTAATATGTGTAATATTTTCGTGTCACTTTGTTAAATGTTTTCCTATTATAATGAGTGTGTTGTGTTGCCAGGTGAGGTGAATATCCTGGCTGTGGACGCGAGCTCGCTGCTCGCCTTCTTCTACGTCCGCGCCACTACCATGGTACGGTTCATAGGCGAGCTACTCGGAAGAATCCTCGACGCCTTGTTCCTCGGTAAGTTCTAACCTTCCCACTTATTTAGAAGACGCGAATCACTCGCATAGAAGCGTTTAAAGCCTGCACTACACTACTCGAGAAGTTGATAGAAGTTAAGCAAATACATGAGTGTAGAAGGGCACTTCGGCTCGCTTCGTGCAACCTCGGCGCGCCTCGGGCAATTTCCGATCTTTGTCGGTTTTTGTGCCCGAGTCAAAGGACTTGAAGCATCCCGTAGTTCTTAGCAAGAGTGTGTAGTCACGTACTTCGGACTTCAGTCAATTTCGACCAGTAATTCGTCGAAGAAACTTCGCGAGTAGTGTAGTGCAGGTTTAACAATCCTGATACCGAATAATGATTCCATATCAAGACTGTTAAACTCTTCTATGGCTCTTCTCTTTTCTTCTAATCTAATTACTGTTTTAGTTGGTAATAATTTAATGCTTGCCTAATTGTACAAAGCAATAAAAATGATTACTAACGACATCATCCGTCGGGCTCTTGTCTCCGCCGGGGTACCAGCTGTTTTAGAACCCAATGGCTTGGCACGCGACGATGAAAAGAAGGCCGATGGAATGACCATAATGCCTTGGAAGTTGGGTAGACCTTTGGTGTGGGATGCAACCTGTGTCGACACCCTCGCGCCATCCCATCTTCCTAGCACGGTGAGCTGTGCTGGGGCGGCTGCTGCAGGAGCAGAAAACCTTAAACGGCGAAAATATTCCAACCTGATTGGGAGCTATATGCTTGAGCCGTTTGGGGTTGAAACACTAGGGTCTTGGGGTCCGAGTGCTCATCAAATTTTTCGGGACATCGCCAAGCGGTTGGTTGACTCTTCACGTGACCAGAAGGCTGGCCTATTTTTAGCCCAAAGAATCAGCATTGCCATCCAACGTGGTAATGCTGCCAGCATCACCACTGTCAATGGGATAAGTGCCCAAAGGCACGTATAAGTGCCCAAAGGTACGTACGTACAGTGATGCGGTCGAATTTTTTGATGATGAGCTCCTGCCTTTTTGTATATTCCTTCGTATTATATAATTGTACAGTATATATTAGTGTTAGCTTGTAAAAATAGTAATTAATCTGTGTATGTTAAATAAATATAAAAACGTTTAAAATTACATTAGGAAAGCATAAATAAATGATTACTATCACGCAACGTAGTACATAAAGAGGTATGGTGTGTTTTACGTCAATGTAAGATAGTGGCACTCAGCTGCTCCCGGTCAGACTGCATGCTGACCGCAACATGGTTGGGAAAAGGGTAGGCAAGTGATGACGTCATTGTTGTTTTGGTTGTGAAATATTTCAAAACCAAAATTACGCAAATCGCTTCAGCCGTTCTCGAGTTTTTGTGAGACTAACAAACGTCAATTCATTTTTATATATATAATATAATACATAATAGATAGATTATGTTAAAATTATTATTATATTGCCGTGCCCTAACCGGCTTTCATGTTGGAACTTACTTATATTGTAACATCGAAATGTACACATGAATGCAATAAAGAGTTTGAGTTTGAGTCTATTAACAATGGTGTTTAGCGTAGAAATGTCGACAATCTCTTCCATGCTACTATTATCACCTTTTATTCAACTGGAAACCAGCAACTGATAGTCTTTGGCGTTGTCCTAATAGAAAACGACTACGCGACCACCGCAAGTTCACGCGAATGTTGTGCGTACTGACCCGCGATCAAACGTACAGTACGTGTCCAATAGGTCTCTCTCCTATCATCATAATTGGCATTTACCGATCAATGGTCGCGCAATCGCTTTCTATTAGGACAAGTTTTTGAGACATACATACATTGTAATGTGTTTGTGAATCCTTCACTCGTCCGTGAATATTTCATTAAAAGTTTGCAAACTAACGACAGTGATTTCGAATTATTATTAATAGGATCAATGTTCCCTTTCCAGCTGGGTTACTTCCCAAAAATATCCACCTCATAGGCCACAGTCTCGGGGCTCACATAGCAGGGTTCACTGGCAAAACGTTCCTCTCACTAACGGGATCCCGCGTCGGCAGGATCTCAGGCCTGGACCCGGCTGGCCCGTGCTTCGGCGATCTCAACCCCGACCTGAGGCTGTCCACAGAGGATGCTGACTTCGTTGACGTCATACATACTGATGCAGGAGTCTATGGATTGAAAGAACAAATTGGTAAGTTATTTTGTGATGCAATCATTGCCTTACTAGGAAATTCTCCTGTACCTTTTACAGATAAACCAACAGTTAGAACCGAAACTGCAGGCTAAACCGAAATTCGTTTAGAACCAATCGCGCATAACACACCGTGTTCTTTACGTTATCCATAAACTTTGACAAACGCTTCTATAGCTTTTACAAATCAAATCTAACAAAGGAAGTAGTACTAAAAAAGGCTTTGTTATAAAGATATTTGTAATTACAGTTAATGAAATTTAATTGAGCTACGCAGTAAGAAAGAGTCTTAATTTGACCTATGTTGCCGCTTAGTGCAACTCAAATGATAAACCTATCAAATGCTTCGGATAAAGAGATAAACAGGCATGCATATCGGGTAATTTACGTCAAGTTATTAGTTTAGTAAGTAAGGATTTAGTTTGTAAGAAAATTAATAAAAAATAAGAATTCATTAATGTGTCCATAATGAAAAATGCTTATTTCCATGGTCTGAACATCTGGTCGAAGTTTACCTATATCGCCCGGAACACGGTGTATATTGTGCTGTGTGTTCAGTGGTTGAGATGATGCTGCGGCCTGTCCTGAGTCCTAGTTATCAACCAGTCTCAGGCAACGCAAAGAGAATATCATGATGTGTTATCTTATAAAAGCTTTATGATAAATAGAACCGGATCAATTGATCTGAAGGTGTTGTCTTCCTCGTTGATCCCGGCAACCACACGCGACTACACTAGTTGCAATAGTTCCATGTGGAACTAGCTACATGGAACTATTAGGAATAAAGGCTATTGTTTAATATAACAGTCGTTTCAAAAGTAGCAGAGCTTCGTGTGAATAAGAGAAGCTACTTACTAACATCAAAATACTTTTCCAGCTTACCGTTTTTTATTAAATAGAATGTACCGCCAGCAGGTCCAGCTACTCGAAACTGTCAAATTTTCCCAATCAACCTTGAACCTTGATGCTTTAGCGATAAAGTTGCATAAAGAAATTTAACTAAAGCTGCTTAATGAAATTTGACCGATTGTAGATGCTTGATTTGCTGGCGTCTGTACCAGCCTATAAGGGTCTTTCAGTAAATATTTTCTAACTGATTTGCCTTATAAAAATCTGGTTTTGACCAGGCATGGGTTCATAAGCTGGTCAAAAGGGGAAGGATATAACGCGAACCTATTTCTAACCGCTCGCTCCCGCCACAATCCACGCGCTTCTGTCGGAAACGCCTCTCGTTTCCGGACGGCCAATGAGAGCGAGTCGAAGCATCTAGAACATTCCAGAAGCTGCCTTTAAAAAATTCGACACGCATCCCTTTTTGACAAGAGTCGTGTGACGTCCGTCAACTGGGCTGCGCACCGAAAGTGTACAATATTTTACGAATCTTTATCTTCGCCCCAAACCCTATTGTTTTATATGGTGTGTATGTTAAATGGTCCAAATTCGCAGGACACGTAGATTACTGGCCGAACGCTGGCGAGAAGCAGCCTGGCTGCTTGTGGCAGACTTGTAGCCACAGCCGCGGCTGGATGTACTATGTCGCGTCAGTGCGGTTCCCTGAGCGGTTCATATCAGTAAAATGCAACAGCCACTACGACTTCAGGCATGGAAACTGTGACTACAATGATACGAGGTGAGATGTTCAGGACTTCAGATGTGTCGATAAACATTTGAACCTGAACGCGGCAGGCATTAAGGCGCCGCTCTAGAGGTTCCCAATCACTACCACAAGTTTTTTTTAATTGATACTCTTTGTACAGACGCCAGCACATCAAGCTACTACAATCTGTCAAATTTCTTTAATAGATTTTCAACTTTATCGCTAAAGCGTTAAGGTTCAAGGTTGATTGGAAAAATTTGACAGTTTCGGGTAACATGACCTGCTGCTACTGGCGTCTGTACACTATTAATTTATACAAACCATTGGTCAGGCAGGGGCTATATATATAGTCTTTCCATAGTCCTAAACAACCAGTTTACTTTAGCCACCCAAACCCATAATCCAATATCTTCGTTTCCATAGTCTGCAATAGTCCTACACCAACCGGGGGTTGTTCTTAGGTGCACTTGCATAGTGCGAACAGGGATATTCGTCGCGCGTCGGTTGGTAGGTACTTCATAGTGCGAACAGGGATAATCGTCGCGCGTCGGTTGGTAGGTACTTCATTTCATTACAAACGTCTACGGTCTAACGGGCCCCTGCGTGTTAGCTTCGGCCCCTCCCACGCCTTCCAAAGGTCCGGGACCCCAGGGTCCCGTGATATGTCAAGTACATAGAGTGCTTCTGACACGTAGATTTTATTTAGCACATCTGCAGCATAACTGTCATAGACTTTTTTTTAAATATTCTTAAAAGAAAAAAAAATGATTATACAAATTTGTTTATTTTTTAAACTTTCAATCGTCGACTACTACCCAGTTGGTTCAGTTACCTGTTTTTTTTTTGTGTTGAGAGTAATAAACAAACTAATCTACTACACAAAAATAGCAATAACATTATAAATTAGAGGTACAAAATCGGAAAAAAAGGACAATTATACAAAAATCTTCATTTAATTAAAAAAATAATCAAAATCCAATATCTCAACATGGGTTAGGTTTGGGGTGGGGTTTGATAGTCAAATCAGCTAGGAATGATGAAAACTAAAACCTTAACCTGTAAGCCTGTATAGTTTGGTTTTTTTATTTTTGACTGATTAGTTTAGTTTAGTTTATGATCTTCCTGTACGAGTCGCAATAAATACTTTTTCTTTCTTTATATACTTGTACATTTTATTATTTTAAGACTGTTAGCTTTTAAATTATGTAAATATATTGTTGGGTATACAATTTGTACATTGCAAACTTAAGTTCAAGTGCCTCATTAGATTACCACAGCATGGGCTACATTATGCGCATATAACTAAATTACTTTGAGCAAGAACGCGTGTTGTTTAATGCCATAAAAATTGTTTGTTTTTCAGTCTTATGGGTTACGGCACTTCTCCCGACACCAGGGGTATGTACTACTGTCAGACACTTGACGAGGAGCCCTTCGGTGCCGGTGAAGCGGGCCTGATATACAAAGAAACCGCGGCTGTGGAGGTGGTGTCCAATGTTGTCAAGGATACTTTATTTTCCGGGTGACGATGCTGTGTTATACTTATTACATTACTGTAACCCGCTTTAGTTATTACCTACAGATTTGGTGTCTTTTGGAATGCTAAATGCTGGTTTCGTTAGGGCAATGTTACATGGTTCACACTTTGGCAATTTGGTTGAACGGTGTAGTATCACCGTTGCTCCTTGTGTAATTATTTTTATTTTAGACTCTAATGTACTCGTTCAGTGAAAGCTATTCAAAGATTCCATATTCATTTAAAATACAGTCATAATTCATTTTGTTGAATAAAGTGCTCGAGACTGTAGACGAGATAATTTAATATAGCCATAAATATAATTGTTCGAGCACTAAGTAAGTCTTAGAAGTTTTATTATGTACCTATTATGACACAAAAAGTGCCACAACCATGCTTACCTAAATATTGTGTAAGTTACTTCTCTTTATTTTTGTTAAATTGGTAAGTACGGAAGGCTTGTCGTCAGTGGTAACAGAACTAGTATAAGCTGACCTCGTATTATATTGAAACTCCGTACTACGCTAGACCAGCTGAAAGTTAGTGTTACCACTGACGTCCAGCCTACTGGACATACCTTTCTTAACTGCATCATGTGGTGTGCTGTCTTCATAGTTCATCTATTTTTTTTTTTGGAAATTTCTTTGTCAAATACATGATAAACTTATAATACATGCCTAAGTAGAGACGCCAGCAAGTCAAGCTACCCGAAAATCTCAAATTTTCCCAAACCTTAATACTTTAGCGATAAATTTGAAAATCTATTAAAGAAATTTGACAGTACCAACTTATTTTGTGATGTACCGTATCGGTTTCTAAAGTTTTTGTTTTGTTCATGATGAAAATATATAAAGAAAATGCAAGTTTTAATGTTCGTTTCAATGATACTTCGACATAACTCCGGTGAATCGATCACTTTCGAGTTTTGAGTGGTCGATTTACATGAGAACACCCGATCTGCAGAAATATAAGTATCTACGTATATGTTACTGGTATTTTTTTTTTGCTCAAAACGCCAAAAGGGTCGTCCTAGAACGGACATGTGTAATTATTCTTCGGAAAAGTCAGCTGCGTAGTACCAACTCCCAGTCGGCGTGCGCGGGCGCATGACCAACAACCTAATTGCGTAACACACTATCAAACGCAATCTGAATCATTTTGAAGGATATTGCTGATCCATTGCTTCATTATGTTCGAAAAATGTGTCTGCTCCACAACGTAAATCACGCAATGAATGTTGTTGAACTGTCAAAATGAAACCTATTGCTATTAATAGTGTGTTACGCACACTAGTGTGGGTTTACACCTACACCAAGTAGACTATTTCACTATATCTACATATTTTGGCCATATCGCACAATATTTGTCGAACTTATGACATACACTCATAAACAAATCTCCACCAACTTGATATGCCTTGTTGTTGGTTCAACAAGGTAGATATATTATTATTATAAGGATAACACACTATTAAAATACCATACAGTTTTTCAGTTGGATAGTCGAAACGTGGATGGGTGACCACCTTTACATACCGAGACCCCTTCGTGCCTCGGAAAGCACGTGAAGCGGTTGGTCCCGGCTGTCATTCGTGGATCTTTGACAGTCGTTACGGGTAGTCAGAAGCCCGAAAGTCTGACCTATGATTACCAAGGGGTACCCAGTAAATGGGTTGTGGAGGTCAGATAGGCAGTCGGTCCATGTAAAATACAGCCGATCGATTCTGTAAAAATCTCACAGTGAAAAGTTAGGTGAAGTGAGCTTAGAGTGAACTGTCAATAGTGTCAATCCCTAGCATTAGTTGGAATGACAGCTCACTCCACGCTCACTTCACCTAAGCTTTCACGGTGACATGGTTACAGAATCGCACTGCTGGTATTCAGCTGCTTCCGGTTAGACTGGAAGCCGACCCTAGCATAGTTGAGAGAAGGCTAGGCAGATGATGATGAGTCGAAACGAAATAACAAACTGTTTATTTTATAAAAATACTTTATTCAAAATATATTTAATTTTCCCACAAATTATACAGTACGTAGGTACTAAAATACATTATTTAACTTTATCTATTGTTGCTATTATAGGTTGTTTATACAGTCCTTCGATATTAATTCAATTCTAAAAATATACAAGGTGGAGATGACAATCCTACTAATATTATAAATGCGAAAGTTTGTGAGGATGGATGAATGTATGGATGGATGTTTGTCAATCTTTCACGCAAAAACTACTAAACGGATTTGGATGAAATTTGGCACACAGGTAGTTTATAACCAGGATTAACACATTTTTATCCTGATAATCCCACGGGATACAAACTTATGCGGGTGAAACCGCGGGCCCTGCTAGTACGACAATAAATGAAAATACTGGCAACAAGTGTATAATCTATGACTGGCAATACTACTACTAGACTAGCTATAGTGATTAAACTATTCAATATATTTGGCTGAATTTTTTTATGCAGACTGGGGACGTCATTAGCTATCGCAGATTAATTTATTGGCGTACTGTCGTCTCCACCTTGTAAACTATTTTTTTTATAAACTAGGTTTTTTTTTGTATTGTGCTATTTTAAATAAAGAGTTGAGAAGCATGGTTGTGCAATAAAAAAAGCTAACTTATCGATAAGACATTAAATTACAACAGAACCAGTTAATGGGTAAACCTAAAAAAAATCTGATGATTTAAATTTTTTTAAGTTTACCTTGGGGCGTGCGGCGTCGGGAAAGAAGGACAAACAACAAAAGGGATGACTATGTAGACAGTTTATTTTGAGGAAAACCCTGCGTGGGTGGCATCGTCGCGCAAACTGTAACTATGAATTCAGCACATATTTCTAGACCACCGAGTGCAGAAATCGGTTACTCAAAAAAATCTGTTGTGTCATAGAAAAATGCAATACCAACGCGGTCAAAGAGTATGGAACAGCACATTTTATTTTAAATAACCTACGAAAAAGTTCAACGCAGGGAAATCATGCAGAATCATGTACTTACTGAATCCTTGGTAACAGATTGCGCGTCGATGTCCCCGCTACCCTCGTATACAGCAACAGCATGTATCAGAAAGATGTGGTCATATTTAAGGGTGTGGTACAGACCATAAAACTGAACAACTGTCTCTATGCGACCTACATAGTAATCGCGAAAAAAATGTCATCTGTCCCATACAAAACTTCAATATTTACTCGACCCAAATGTATGAGACGGCTGAATGTTGTCGCGATTACGATGTTAGTCCCATGGAGACAGTTATCACGTTTGATATTTTGTACCACACCTTTCTTATACATGCTGTAGCATAATCAGCCTATAATGTTCCTACTGCTGGGACACAGACCTCCTCTCTGTAAGAGGGAGTGGGCTGTAATCCGCGGGCCCAGTGCGGGTTGGCAGATGTCACATGTTTGCGAATTTTTCGGTTCTAGGACGTGCCGGTTTCCTCACGATGTTTTCCTTCACCGTTTTGTGAGCAGTGGTGATGAAATTTTACACAAAGTAAAGCGGCTTACTACCACTTACGAGTCGTAGGTCATAGGTTCGAAACCAGACAGGGTTCGAACCTATGACCTACGACTCGTAAGTGGGGGCCGTTAAAGTTGACAACTTTAACGGCCCCCACCACCACTGGTCCACCACAGCTCTAGAAGTACATAATTATAATACACGCTGTATAGAATTCTAACTACAGTGCGGCCGTCGAGACAATTCGTTCATGACACCTGTCAAACTGACAGGTGTCATGAACAATATAGAAATGAATACGTGTTTTGCGAATTTATCATTATAGGTTAATAGAATTGTCGCACTGACAGGTGTCAGGAACACATTCTCTCGACGGCCGGACTTTACATTGACTTGCATAATGTAATATCTAAATTATAGAAGGTATTTTATAAATAATGACAATGTCTTATTCTCGACTTCAGTCATTCTCATTACTTAGAGGTAATGATTAATAATTATTTACAGTTGATTTATTGTGATAATGGCACAAGTATGAATGAGTAATTTACTGAGATAGAATTGCATTTACAAGTTTTTTTCTGTAAGTGAATTATGATCCTCATGGTATAAACTTTCAACCCACGAACAAAATGTGGTATTGAACCTACGATCCATAACGTTGATGCCATCTTTGCTGCTGAAAAGTAAAATACACTAAGGTATTTTCGAATTATCAAAAAAATGTTGTAGGTTTTCTACTATTTTCTTGTACTAGTCAGTGAATAGTATTTTTGTCAGTCTGCACCCGAATTGCGTAACACACTGTCAATTACAATCATTTTGAAGGATATTGCTAATCCATTGCTTCATATGTTGGAACAACGTGTCTGTTCAATAACGTAAATAACGCAATGAATGTTGTTGAACTGTCAAAATGAAAGCCGTTCCTACTGTTACGCAATTACTTCGCTGTTATGTTGGAGATTCCTGATAAGCAGGCACCATTCACGGTTTTGCCATGCGGCTTGCGTCAAGCGACACGCGTGCGCGACATTTGTCGCGGGGACTCGTGGTGTGCTCTAAACAACTTCTTTCATTTGTTTTCTACGCAGTCTGTCGCTTGAGCGTGTAGCTCGTGGGCCACAGGGTTATGCAGATTTTTCAAATTCTGCTTGCGTGATTTAGGATTCAGTGACGTCAGAGTTACGGTGGCGCCAATAGTTGGGTGATGGTCTAAATAGTTCTTAAGTGTTCTCATAGATGGCGCTACAAGACGATGTGTTGACTGTGTCGTTGTAGCGTAATGTCACAAATGTGGCTACAAGGCTACAAGCCCGTGGTAGGTGGCATGCTGCGCGGCTGGCGGGCGCGGCGCGTACACCCCCAGCTCCCCGGCCTGTCAGGCGGCCGTGGGGGTGTGCTCCCCGGTGGCCGTGGGGGTGTGCTCCTCGGCCTGTCAGGCGGCCGTGGGGGTGTGCTCCCCGGTGGCCGTGGGGGTGTGCTTCCCGGCCTGTCAGGCGGCCGTGGGGGTGTGCTCGCCGGCGGCCCGCAGCTGCCGCAGCGTGCGACGACACGACAGGCGCCGCGAGCCCAGGCGGCCGAAGCCCAGGATGCGCTCTACTGCCACTGGAGATTCTCGTCTGAAAACAACTATAAAATTATCATATATGTATAGGTATCGTTTTCCTAAGTTGTGTCGACGCCGTAGACCATTAATGGACTATCTCATGCTGAGATGAAAAGTTAATCCCAGTAAGCTTGATAAGTTGACCTGGTTCTTCAGGTTTTAGATCAACTCTGTAAGCTTCAGGTTTTGTGACACAGAATCAGGCTAGTGACAATGTAGCTGTTCTGTGATCATGATTCAAGTTGATCATACCTCAGACATTCTTCCAATAAAAAAACCTGGGCATTCGCCAACACAATTGTCGTGTAGCGACAAGTAAAACTGGACTGTAAAGACTATAAAGACAAAGGTAGTTAAAATTAAAGAAAGGGAGGTCATAAAACAAAGATATATTTATAACAAATTTAAGATGGAGATGGACTGAAGAGTGATGTGTAGTATTTGGATGTGGGGTGTGTGGATGACGATGCGTGATAGGTGGGCTGAGGAGACTGAGGTGGAGATCCAGTTGGAACGAGGTAGACGCGAGGCAGGTGCCGGCGACAGGCGCAGGTACAGATGCAGATGCAGGAACAGGTGCAGATGCAGGTATAGGAGCAGGCCCAGGTACAGGTGCAGGAGCAGGTGAGGGCAGGTGCTGGTGCGTGTGCGGCACGGAGGACACCCGTAGGAGGGCGCACGCAGCAGGGCAGGACGCAGCACGGCAGCAGGAGAGAGAGTCACGGCGGGGACGCTGTCAGCCCGCCAGGTGAGGCGGCCCTCGGATGAGACGCGGCGCAATATTCTTAGGACCCCTTCACGGAGGACGGAGGACGGAGGCGTAGGCAGGGTCCGACAGGTACCGGAGCGGAGAGGTACGCTGGGTATTCCCGCGATAGGTAGCCCTGGACTATCAGGCTTTCTAATGTATTCGCTTTAGAGGCGAAAGCCGAACTGATCCTTGCATTGCGTGGATCTATAATGTCAGCTCGTAGAATAACATCATGTAGAAAATATGAATTTGAGATATGAAAATGGCCAGTGATTTATTTTAATAAGTATGCATATATAATCAGCTAAAAAGATACAGGCAGGTAAGGATTTGAAAGAAAGGTTCCATGGCGGCGTATTAAACGTCGTTGTCAAAGCTGTCATAATAAAATATATTATTAATAAAATACAATAAAATCTATAGTTATCTTGTATTAGAAGTATAGTGTTTATAGGAAAAATGATCCCCTCGATGTCACTAAATCGTCGTAGTCTCATGTTAAAATTGGAGTTGTGTACTGATTGTGGATAAAACGTGTCGTAAGAAATAATCAGAACAGCGCCTAACGGTAACAGAATGCTTGTTCTGACCTGGAGGAATGAATGAAGATAGCTGTGAGTATGTACATTATGTTACAATATAGTAATATAAAAGCAAATACAGGGTTATTTTAAGTTGGCTAGCTAAACTCCGCAGACGCAATGAGTTTTCAAACCAAACACGAAACCAAAAAAAACCCACTTTTTTTTTGGAAGTCAACGACCACTGTTACTGATGTTAGTTAAAGTTTGAGTTGAGAAAAACTGTTTTCTTATGTTTTTAGCTATCGACACCCATCGCAGAACAGTTTACACAAAAAAAAAAAAAAAACAGTTTTTAAACTGATATTTCAAGTGACTACAATAACTACAGTCGATGAACCCACAGAAAAAACCATTTTTTTTCGTTTTATCATGTTTAGATTGATATCGATACCCATTGCGTCTGCGAAGTTTAGATAGCTAAATTAAAATAACTCTGTACGAGTATAATCTTCTTCTTCATGTCGCTGGCACGATTGAATTTTAAATCTTGTCGGCCCAAAACTTTGCAACTTCCACGGCGTCGTCGGTGGCAGCGCAGAGGTCACTTTGACTGCATGTTTTGGGACACAGAGGGCAGGATAGGAGGTGGATCATGGTATGCGACATAGCTCCACAATCACACCCTACTGCCGTTCCGTCAAAGTAGCCCCACTTTACCAGGTTGCACTTACATCTTCCCACTTGTGTACAGAGACGGATCAGGGACTTCCAAGTGGACCACGGAAGGTTACAACCTTCAGGGAGATGCTCCTTTGGTGGTAGATAGTAAGTCTCTGTATAATAAAAAATAAGTAAGCAAGGTAATCACTGCTCATTCCTTCTACTTAAAAAAGAGACACTGCTGTCCTAAAATTACAGGCTGATAGTCCTACACTTGAATTACCTGTAGAACATGTGGTGTTCCACACTGCAGCGCCACAGCTTCTTGCAGGCGCTGGTGGCAGACAACTTGAAGCTCAGGATCGTCTCGTACTCATCGAACTCTCCGGCCCTCAGTCTTAGTGTGAACAGTCTCTTGTTGTAGCAGATCTTCGTGATCTTCGCCCAGGGGAAGCGGTTCATCAGAAGCCTGGAATTGATGCATCAGAGTGGTAAATAAAAATGCTTAAAAGTAGTTCAGGTTTTAGGTACTATTCTGGAAGGGAGAAACAAGATGGGGGGCAGGAGTAAGTGAAACAATTTTGGGAGTATTACATCACCAACCCGCACTGGGCCCGCGTGGTCGATTACGGCCCACTCCCTCTCATAAAGAGAAGGCCTGTGTCCCAGCAGTGGGAACCTTATAGGCTGATTATGTTTTTACACTTCTAGTTCTCGATACGGCTGGGTTAGGTCCGAATTTTTCCTTGTACCGCTACACCAAAAATTATGGGCGATCCTTAAAGTGAGGATCCAACGACTCAAAATTGAACAGACATCGGTATCTTATTTTGTTTTTGTTTTGTTTTTGTTTTCTGTTGTCTTTTTTTGTTTAGTGGTTCAGCTTGACCTTGATGTATGTATCTCACCCATCCCTGTACACAGCAACCCCGTTGTGGCAGACGCCCAGCGCGATGGGAACCTCCTGGCAGTCGGTGGCAGCGTGCAGCTCTGCGCCGTACAGAGAGAGACGCTTGGCAGTCTCGAGGTAGTTCAGCTCGGCTTCTGCTGGGGTCTGCCCTCTGCAAAAATAAAACAAAAATATATTTGTTAGAATACTTAGAAAAAACCGGCTAAGTGCGAGTCGGACTCGCGCACGAAGGGTTCCGTACCATTATCTATAAAAATCACGTTTGTTGTATGGGAGCCCCCCTTAAATATTTATTTTATTTTGTGTTTAGTATTTGTTGTTATAGCGGCAACAGAATTACAGAATTTGAAAATTTCAACTGTTTAGCTATCGCGGTTCTTGAGATACAGCCCGGTGACAGACAGACGGACAGATAGCGAAGTCTTAGTAATAGGGTCCCGTTTTTACCCTTTGGGTACGGAACCCTAAAAATAAAACCGTGTGGGGTCGGGTCATGTTGCAGCCGCCATCTTGGACTTTCAGTTTGACCTTACTATCGGCTTCAACACCCTCGAAAACCATGAAAACTATCTCTCTCTGTCTGAATTCCTCTATTATCATCATGTGCCTAGCCTTTTCCCAATTATGTTGAGGTCGGCTTCCAGTCTAACCGGATGCAGCTGAATACCAGTATTTTTTATGACTGTAAAAAGTTGCATGGAGGGGGCATACCTAACGCTTTTTCGTTACGTCACGATTTCTTCAAGTTTACTCCTACCACAAGCTCTGAAGAACTTCGTTCCAAAAACGTCAGTTCGGGCGTTGGATTCTTCGATCCAGCCATCCACAGAATACTCATTATGGTGATCTACCCTACTTAGACTTAGCGTCCATTATCTCCTCACCAAAGCCAGATTTACACGATGCGTTTTAATTGCCTGTGGCATACCATTAGCTGAAGCCACAATAAATTTGCACCGTCTAAACAGTCTTTATACGACGCTATTCGTTGTTACTTAAATATTGTATTAAAAAAAAATTGCGTAATGAGCCTGCTGCCTGAAGGAAAGCGCACGCTCGATGATGATGATGATGATGGAACGAGCGTGCCCAGAAGTTGCCTGTTCACTCTTGCTTTGAAGGCAGGCGGGTTAAATGTGGGAGGGAACACAGATGCCGGCAGAGAGTTCCATACTTTGGCTGTGCGCATAATAAACGAGGAGGAGAATCGCTGAGTACGACTCGTCGGAATATCAACCAAGTGTGGATGGAGTATGTCTGGTTGTCCGGTCGTAAAAGTGCGATGGTGGGATCAGGTCGTGGAGCTCCTGCGCGCACTCTCCGAAGTAGTCTGTAGAAGACCGACAGGCAAGCAACACTACGCCGATGAGCTAGGCTGTGAAGCGTAGCGCATGCCACAAGCAAGAAACTTGTATCATGTAAATGGCTTTAAGGCCGCGAAGGCTTGTATTTCACTGTTCCCATTATCATTGCGTTAATTTTAAATGGCGTGCCTTTTGTCACCTATGTGCAGCACGTGATTGCAGTCAACTCACTTGTGTTTCCGGTACAGTTCGTCAATGTTCGCCTCTAGTTCTGCTGTGATGGCGTTGACTGGGACTGCACTGTGCTGATGCAGGGCAGTGTTGATGTCGTGCGCCTCCTCGAAGTCTCCCAGTTCTGCCTGGAGCACGTATGAGGAGAGGAGGGCGTAGGTTATCTGCGAGCAGGTGAGGCGACCTGGAAAATAAACGAACACGGTTCTAGTATGTATGTGGTCGATAGTTTTAGGATTGGCTTGGATTACATTCGAGTTTCAGTACACTTTTTTCGCATTAAAACTTTAGTCTCATATTAATTTTACATTCTTATTCTTGCTCTTTATTGTAATTACACATAAAACTACAAATACAGTATATTACAAGGAAATAGTATGTAAAAGCTCATTGCCGTAGAAAATAGATATCTTCGGATGGGAGAACAAACGTTTTAACAGCACCTTTAAATTATTTTGTTATTGCAGTGCAAACTTATTGCAGTGAGGGTTCTCTCTGTATTATCTTCTACCTTGTATTGTCATCTGACATTACCTGAACTGCACATTACATGCTGCATTACATTTCTGATTTTTTTTTATAGTTTTAAGGTTTCTGTTTTGCTATAAAGCTAATAAACGCATTTTTCTTTCTTTTCTGTTTTTTTTCTTTCCTTTCACTCTTCCTATATTTTCGCTAAATTCAAAATTCAAATCTTTTCTTACCTTCCATGAGATCTCTCCTAACGGCGAGTGCTATCTGGTAGCGTGTCGCGTCATCATTCAGTTCACTCGGCTCCGGAGGGTAGAACTTTACTGCCAAACGTACGTCCCATGGCTCATCTGGAAAATATTATTTAATTTTTCTGTGTTATTGAATTCTAAGGGTTCGCCTGAAATCTCCAAAGGGTAGGTGGTTTAATAGATAGAAACCGTCGCCCGGTTTCTATCTATCTATACTTTCGGCCGATCATAAAGCAGAGCCCATAAACCCTCTGGTTTATGGGCTCTGCTTGTTGATCGGCCGAAAGTGCAGTGCGCTGTGCTGACATTGCTGATGAGGCTGAGGGTGATGACCAGAAGGCCAATTCTCGTAATTAAATACGTTCAAAATCTAGTCGCAATCTCATCTCAGCGACAATCAATGTGAAAAACTGGTCAAAAATGTAGGGAAATTAAAGGTATTTTTGACAGATTGAGACTGAGATCAGACTGTGAACGTTCTTAAAACTACGAGAATTGTCCCTCAGTTTTGCACGGTCGCTGCATGCTGGTGGTCAGGATACCCGTTATAGCCGTGGATGCTGGCTAGCTGGGTGACTCGCCGCTAAAGCTTGCGGGAGTGATGATGACGTAACGCTGAAGTAGGCGGACGAAGGCTGCGCTCACGTTCATACTCGGGGTCACCAGTATAGAGGTATGAGCAACAGTGTGTAAAGTTACATAGAAAAGGGATGATCCTCCGACTAGACGGCTGTTTTGTCTGACGGGTAACTACCCAACGATTAATGTTGGGAAGTTTGTATACATGCTAATTGTGTGGTAAACTCTGCTTGCGAGATGCAGGATTTGCGTGATGTCAGTATGACGCGTTGTTCGCATGTGGCGTTGTAAGTAAGCAGATTTTTTAAAGCCAAGGCAAGTTTTTGGTCAATATTTTAAAACTAGGCGGCGCCGAAATTTCCTAGCTGACTGATTCCTGAGTTATTATCCGTACACGAATAAAAACTTCAGCCTGCTACTGAGAACTTCCTAATGGGAAAATCCAATATCTGGGAATCGAACTAAGGGCCCACCGGTCAGCATTCACACCTACGACCACCTAGACCAACGAGGCAGGTGTTGCATAGAAATCGGTGCGGACCAGTACTTACTTCTAAAAGTCTTGGAGAGTCTCCTGTTCAGGTCGACCCAGACCCTGGGGTCTCCTCGCTGAGTGTACAGCAAACCGAAGTAGTCCTTTTCCAGCAGGTCTAAGGACTCGCAGATCTGGTCCAGCAGGTCTGCTCCGCGGGCTTTGCGCTGGAAGGAGGAGATGGTTTTGATGAGAGTCTGGGTCGAATTCTCATAGCCAGATCCAGGCATAATGCTGCAGGTAAAAAGATTGTTACAGTTGACCGTACATCAGTAGGAACCCTCAGCTGGCCTAGCGCAGTAGGTGCGGACTTTCAGTAGAATATCAGACCCTGATAAGTGTGCTTACACACGAGCGGCACGCGTCAACGGCAGAGGAAATAAAGTTGCCTGTATTTGAGTACGGTGCTCAAATACACGAGCGGCATGTTGTTGACAGCTGAAGTGGCCTCTACCGTTGATGCGTGTTGCTCGTGTTGTGAGCACTATTGCTGGGTTTTGTTACAAACTGATGTGCAGCCTAATGTAGGTACACGCTCCATCATAGACCTCATGCATGATCCGTGATCGTGGTCAAAAGCGCCGCAGTTCTCGATAATGATATGAGCCAGTGGAAAATTGTCGCTCAGCTAAAATTAAAGTTCACAACAATCTATCAAATATATTTAAAAGATTTTCGCTAAAGCATTAAGGTTCAAAGTTGATTGGGAAAATTTGACACTTTCGGGTAGCTTAACCTGCTGGCATCTCTACCAAAAGCATAAAAGTACTACTTATATAAATAAATGAAACTGCCCGATAAATACCCGTATTCTCAACTTTCATTCCGCACACGTCCTTTATACATTCCTCAAGGCACAAGTAACTGTAGTTAACGCATGTCAGTTAACCTGCTCAGCTGCATTATTTATTAACCTCTCGATAACTTTATCACGTTCACAGATATCATTGTTACTGTAGATCTGTTTGTTTTGAACAAAAATGGCCTCCTCTCTTCGAGAGGGAGTAGGCTATAATCCACCACGCGGGCCCAGTGCGGGTTGGTAGATGTCACATGTCTTCGAATTTTTCGTTCTAGGACATGCCGGTTTCCGCACGGTGATTTTCTTCACCGTTTTGAGCGCAGTGGTGATTGTTTTTGTTTTTTAAAGAATAGGATTATTCATATTAAATAACAACCAAAAACCACTAAGGTTAAAACTTGTGCTATCATGAGTCTATCTCAATATCGAACTATTTACACAAAGTAAAGTAACTCTTAAGTCGGGGCCGTAACCACTGTGCCAACATTGCTCCAAAACATTGAAAAAGTAAAAAAAAAATCTAGCCGATATTCCACACAAATGAGGTGGAAATTCTGCTTATCACAGTAATAGTGGCAATTATATACCTAGACCATACCGCCTCGTTGGTCGCGTGGTCGCAAACACTACTGCGGAGCATGAGGTCCTGGGTTGAGTGTTATCGGGTTATCCATCGGGAATTTCTCAGAAGCAGCCCGGAGTCTGGATTTGAGTCCGGGTGATGACAATGGACTCGCCCCTTGTTACGTGGGCCTTAAAAATCAATCAATCAACTCAACCTATCGTAATCCACTGGACATAGGCCTCTCCCAGGCTGCGCCACAACATCCTGTCCTCCGCCTTCCGCATCCAGTCTGTCCCAGTCACCTTCTTTAGGTCGTCCGTCCATCTAGCTGGGGGGCGTCCCACACTACGCTTGCCGATACGCAGTCTCCACTCCAGGACTCGTCTGCTCCACCGGCCATCGGTCCTTCGACAACATGGCCAGCCCACTGCCACTTCAGTTTACTTACTCTGCAAGCTATATTGACATAAACATAACTGGCGAAATGTGCTCTAGGTACACCTCCGCCTAAATAAATAAATAATAATAAATTTCATTTATTTCAGGTCCGAGACCCATATAAAACAACGACAGATAAAAAACTCAAAAACATAAATTATTGCTAAAACCTAAATGTCAGAATTAAATTAGAAACTAGAATGAAGCCTAAATATCAGAATTAGACTAAACAAACAATAAACAAGTCAAAAGAAAATACACAAATTACAAATGTCAAAATAAATTATCATATTATTAAAAAGCCTAACCCAATGATGTTACCCTTTTAATATATCAATGGCCTAACCCTTCCTGCCTAACTCTTGGGGGAAAACAGGCGTCATGTTCCATTATTCAGCCACATTCCGAAGTTTGGGCTACTATAGAAAACACTGTAATTAATTGCCAATGGCATGCATTTGCGCCTGATGCAATTTTGGTCTACTTCAAAACAATTTGGTGGACAGAGTCTGAGCTAAACAAAGTTTAATGAGCAAAATTCATTTAACAGAAGATTGGAGGAGAATCATTGGTCAAAAAGCTTGTAGGTAAGTAGTTGCTGACTTGGTAATCAAAGTTAAGCTAACCGGCTTATCTTTTGACCACGACAAGAGTTGTGTGTAAATCGGTTGTTATGGTATAATGGTATGGGCATGTGATGCGGAGAAATGAGGAAAATGTTGTGATGAAAGTTATGAGTATGAATGTGGATGGCTATAAGAGAAGGGGAAGGAAGAAACATTATAAACATATAGCTAAGAAGGGGGTGACTACCGAGATGACGACTAATAGATAAATGTGGTAGAAAAAGACATGCTGTGCCGACCTAAGATAAATTGGGAAAAAAGGAAAATAATGATAATGAAAAGCTATTCTCGCAACAATGAAAGAATAAGAAAACTACACAGGTGTACACTCTGCACACCAAATACCATTCAACACAAACAAAGATGTCGAAGGTATGTTAACCATTCATCCACTCACACATTCAAAAACAAGTGTTGAAAACCAAACAATTCACCGGCTGTGCTGTATCATTGTATTTATATTTAAATGCAGAATCAAACACTGGACTATTTCATTCAGTTTAGTTTCAATTGAATGTACTAAAAGTAAATTAAATAGGTTTTGTGCAAGGTGGTTTGTTAGTGCGTGATTGAGATGGATGTTGGCCTTAATTGTTTGATGAGGATGGAATTGGATTCTGTGGCTAAGAAAATAGCTGCATTCAACCTTCATATTATGTTGTCAATGGGGTAATTGTGTAACACATTAGGAATGGTTTTCATTTTGTCAACATTCATTGCGTTACTTACGTTGTTAGCGGACAAATTTTTCGAACAAATGATGCAATGGTTTAGTAAACGGAGATAATTCCATATTACCATTCTGGTTGTCATTCGTAGATTTTTAACAGTTGTTACGGGTAGTCAGAAGCCCAAAAATCATATAAGCAATCTTATCAAGGGGTGTGGTGATACCCAGTAACTGAATTGTGGAGGTCAGAAAGGCATCCGGTTAGACTGGAAGCCGGCACCAACATTTATTTTCAATTCCATGTTAGTTACCACAGAAAAGACATAAAATGAGGTACTCCCTGAAAACGCCTCAAGAAGGTCCAACGCAACCAGTTTGGTAGCATCATTCAATTTAGATCAATTTGCTGCAACACTACGCACAGTAAATAAACGTTAAATTGTATGAAACGCATAAACTCCATTTGCGTTTTATGGCGTACGTTTTATGAGTCGCAGTAAAATATCGTAAGACTCGCGCTTCGTAAAACAACACTTCAAAGAATCAAGTTTTTTGTTAATTTTGACGGATTTAACACACGTCAAAATCTGCGCAGACGCAGCTGGGGCTCATACAACAATACTAATTAAACACACATTAAAGTGGATCATGAAACATGCGAAGTCTTTTAATAACATAAACAAGTTATTAAAATTTTGATTAATATAATTGATTGATAAGAACTCAGCCGAATGCAGTACTGCTGGATATCTTAGGCCTCACCCAATGCGCTGCAGCACCCGGTTCACAGCCTTCCGGGTTCAAAATGCCCGCTGTCTGCGTTCAGATGACCATAAAGGGTTAGATAAGATAAGATAAGATTTCTTTATTTGTTAAACATTGTACCTATACATACAAGAGCATGCAAGATATTACATAGTTTAAGTCCAATCATGTTTAGCCGTAAGTATCGGCGTACAAATATTTCCATAACAATGAAAAGAATTAACAATACTAAAGATCGAAAAATGCAATTACCTAGTTTTAATTTAGAAACTTTACAGATTAGAAATTATTTTTATGTTATAATGTCAAAATTAAATTTAAGGCAAAACTTTAATGTCAATCAGATACAGGAATAATGTCAAAGTTACTACATGTTTATCATTAAAAGATTTATGTCAAATTTACAAGATAGATGTCAAAATTACAAGTTTAATGTCAAAAATTACAGAAATTATGTCAAGAAAATTACAGCCGTGGTCATATAAATTTAATATTAGTGTCAGGAAAAGTCACAATTATTCAATCAAAGACCTTTTCGGCTAGAAATTCGGAGACACTATAATATGCTTTTTGCGAAAGAAACATTTTTAATTGGCGCTTAAATGCATTACTATTTAGCTCCTTCCAACGTTTAGGTAATATGTTAAATATATATATAGTGCCGTTTTTGCTGGGTAGACGCGAAGAATGGTCATATCCCGTCTGTTACGCGGTATAACGTCCTGTAGACGTGAGAACAGATTCGGGTTTGTTTTAACAAACATTGCGGATTCTAGGATATATAGACACGGAAGAGTTAATATCTTGTACCTTTTAAAATATGGTTTACATGTATCAACCGTTTTTAGCCCAAACATAGATCTAATGCATCTCTTTTGGGCCTTGAATGCCTTGGTTGCGTCTGAATTGTGCAAAATTGAAAATCCTTTATTCAAATTAGATTGAGAAGCAACTTTTTGAACACAGTCTTCCAACGCCTGCTAGCTCTTCAACACTTCTTAGTGCTTTAGCTGGGAAGAAGAAGTGGCGCAACGAACTCCACAGCAGCACAACTGTCTGTTAGTTAGAAGAACTTGCGTGCTTCGTAATGTCCAAGAATACTATACTACACCCTATTTTACTTACATCTACGTCCACAGTGAAGTGCTCGCCCAGCATTAGCTCCACCCGCACTCGGCGGCTCCCCATATTACGCCGGCGCCGTTCCATACCTTCGCCGTCGTCTAACGCGAGCCGACGGAGACTCTCGCGCATCGTGCAGCACTGGAATTTAAAAACAAAGATAATGAGACTGTGACGTCAGCTCGGATGGCCCAGACTTGAACTGTGATAAGAATATTTGAAAACATTCAGAAACTTTATTTTCAAGGTGCTTAGCAGACGATGGACAATTTGTCCGCGACGATAGAACGTCCAAATCCCTTCCGTCTATTTATCCAACATGAGTGTTATTGGAGTAAAGCTGCGACCGAATGGTGGCCAAGGTTAGGCCAAAAAACCAGGGCCGTTCGAATGCGCGCTGGGTTGACGCGGGAACAAAAAAATAATAATAATAATAATAATAACCACCTGGATGAGGGACGCACGGAACCGGGAAGTGTGGCAGAAGAAGGGGGATTCCTATACCCAGCAGTGGGTGATTCCGGGCTGAAATGATGATGATGATGATGATCGTGTTACCCAGTAATGTGTTTGTGTAGGTCAGGTAGTCCGTCGCTCCATGCACATAGGTATTCAGAACCACTCGTTACGCTTCCGTACCGTATCGCACATCAATCAATGTTATCGTAGGAGTCCTCTAAACGCTGTTCAGAAGTAAAAAACCTGAAAATGTTGTCATTTTAAATCAAATAGACGACCGATATTCTCTCGGCAACTGTTTGCTGACAAGGAAATCAGTTTATCGAAATGTGTCATTTTCTAAACGATAGCCTGTCGGATGGTTGTGAATAGCTATGCTGGTATTCAGCGGAAGCCGACCCCAAAATACTTGGCAAAAGGTTAGGCAGGTAGGTATCCTTAGCACTTTAGTAACAGTTGTTACTGATTGATTACACAGACGACGCGGGCGACGTAAACAATAACATCAACTTCACAGTCACACGCTAAGAAAGTTCCAAGAAACTTTATATGATACCCATGTGTCGTATGATTCCCAGGCTAAGTGAATCTAGATGGCTTTGTAACTATGGGAAATGTACGAGTATAGTGCTAATTATTCGTTCACTTTTAACGAAAAGCATGATCTTTTTAAACGTTAGCTTGGTTAGTTTCAAGAGATATTGGCATTTCTTTAAGCACTACAATTTAAATTTCAAATAGCGTTTTTAGCAATCATCAAACTAGTTTTACAATTCATTTAAACTAAGGATAAGACATCAGAAATGGCCAGATTGCTTTGCTCTTTAGCTTAGGCTTCCCCCAGGCTTTTCCGTAGCTCACGATCGTCAGTTTTTGTCCACCATGCCTCTCTTCTCTCCTCTGTGTGTATGGTTGAGCTGAATGGTGCTGATCCATACGTCATGTTCGTGAACGGGCGCCGTCATTAGGGACTGATCATTACTCTTAGCTGCCACGGCTTATTTTAATTTCTGAATTGTTTTCATGCTTTTTATAACGGAACATCGTTCTCATATGTTCTCAATTTCAACATGAATGATGTAACCAATATTTTGTAACAATTTTATGATTTAAAAGAGAGACAGTGGAGTTTCTTGCCCGTTCTTCTCCATAGGTACCTACTACGCTTTGGACGGGCAACTAGCTTCATATTTCTGTCTAACCGACCCTTTGACAATTCAAAAGTGCCTGTAATTGGTTTATTTCAAATAAATGGTTTGTTTGTCTTGCCCCTCTATTTTAGCACGTCATCACCAACATTTCAGCCTGGAATCACCTACTGCTGGCTATCGGCCTCCCTATTTACATGCCATAATTTCCGGGGTCCGTTTTTTTAGGACGTAATTAAAAGTAAATCCATTTTCCATTGATCAAAAACGAGGTGTTAAAAACAGACACAGTACGAAGATGTTCAATAGATGTTTTTTATCAACCCGCTATCAAAATTTTTCTTCAACATCTCATTAGATCCACTCACACAACTCCACAACACTTTTAAAACATTTTCACGACGATCGATCAAACACCTTTTCTCTCGTCCCAGCGGCTCACGCTTCCCTATTCAATCTCTAGCCTATTACAGTTGCGTCATGATCGACTGGTCGCCAGCGCGGTGAAAGCTCATCTGGTGCCCAGTCAGGCGTGGCGACCCCTTGCTCTGATGAGGCGGAACTGAAGGCAAACGGACCAAGATGGAACTGTTTACTTTTTCTTGAAGGAGGTTTTAAGGTGTAGAACTTTGTCTTTTTATCGTTGGTAATAAGTTTAGCTAACTTGTGTCGTTGGTAATGTTGTGATGACTGATTGATTTGAAGGCCTCGCCGATCATGCACGAAGTACCAATGTGAGTTTTTCAATTTGCATTACCTACTAGCTGCGCCCCGCGGTTTCACCCGCATAAGTTTCGATTACAGACTATTCGGAACGCTAGCGTCATCTCGTGGCGCTAGACAGAGTCTAGCCTGAGTTCGTGGGAGGACGAGAGCAACAGCTACAAGAGCGGTGTGAGCAGAGCTCTCGAGGATCGAAACATTGGACATCGTACGAACAACATGTGTTTAGAAACTGTCTTGCGTTCCGTATCGTTGAGTTGTGGACCTACAGTGTGTGATTCGCTAGTGTGACTGACTTGTTCGTGAATTGTAATCTGATTTGAACTGCAAACCGTTTTACTATTGCGCTATAACCAACACTACCCATAGTACGCCCACAGTAATTAAAATATGCCTGATGTTAACGAGAGACAGACATACCTTCTCCGTCACATATATGTTCTATGTTTCTATCTTCTATCAGTCTATATTTTTGATAGATTATTTTAAATTTTGTAAATGTGAGGACTTTGTAGGCCTTGTAGACTTTAGATCTGTAGACCATTTTTTATTTTATGTATCAAGTACCGGGTACCTACTTGCTGACAGGCCTACGCTGTCCTCCCATACCTACTGTAATTTGAAAACATTGTAAAAGCCAATTATTTTTAAAAGAGTAACCGTGGAGTTTCTTGCCGGCTCTTCTCCATAGGAAATGACCAATTGGAACCGTGTACTTATGTTCTAACGTTTTTTAAGTGCCCGTTTATGTGAAATAAAATATTTTGTTTTTGATGAATTAAAATCGACTAAGATCAAAAAGCATCATTTAGAAACTTTAAAACGTAACCTTCGTGGGAAACACAGTTTATTTTCATACAAACATGGATTTACATAACAATATTTATCTAACACAAATGCCTGAAGGTGCAACATTGGAATAAGATGAATAGTTTACGTGTTTTCAACGATTTGGCGTAAACTTGGCAGTGAGCCGAAACGAAGAGATTGTTTCAACCAATATCATAAACTAGAACATGGTGTACTATATATTTTAAGGTACACACGGATATCTATGGATACTCAGTACTATGCGTTACCTCAGAAGCAAGTATTGATGAGAAGGTATACAATATCGTCTGTGGTTCATGTAGAACCGTCGTTTCCGATTTTATTGATGTTATTTCAAGTTAAACAAATATCAACTTTATTTTAGTAGTAATTAAGTTGATTTCAGAGTGACTGGCATTATTTAAAAAGTCTTAAAAATGTTTAAAGTTGTAGGGTGAACTGAACTTTATTGTGCAGGAATTGAAGTTATTTTTCCAATAACTCATATTTGTTTACGCGTTTGGCAAGTAAATCGCGAACGCAGAGGAACCTAGTCCCAAGAAAAGTATGCCAGTTGAAGAAAACTTTTGACCGCGTATGTATTGCATTAGAAAACAGTAGTTTTTTTTTTTTTTGATAACAGACTACCAATTTCCGCCCTAGGGTATCTAGAATCATGTGCTGAATTCATGGTTACAGTTCGCGCGTAAATTTTAAAAACTAGGTAGCCACATGGAAACATAACAAACCAACCTGCAATGAATGCTGAAGGTTAGAAAATATCGCTGAAACTCGCACTGGATATGCGTGTTACTCGCATACATGTTAGTTTCTAGTAAACACAAACTGCTTACAAATCAATCCGCCAACCATCGAATGGATTGTTAAGACTGCATTGCATGTATTTTTTGCAGAATTCCATATAAACGGCTGAACGCATTTGGACGGGCACACGCAGAACGCTACAGACCATGTCTCGGATTAACTAGGACATTTTGTTCTTCTGTATAGGACTGTCTCATAGGTCTAGTGGTTGCAAACGCTACTGCTGAACATGAGGTCCTGATTTCGATTCCCAGGTCGGCCAAAGTGTTGTTGGGTTTATTAATTAGAAACTTCTCAGTAATAGCCCGGAGACTAGATTTATAACCACCTAACCCGACCCGAATGATGGCAATAGACTCGCCCCCTATTACACGGGACTTAAACATGACTGGAGAAATGTGGGTGTACCAAGGTATTACACTGCCTAACCCTTCCGGGGTACAAGCGTGATGTTATATTATGTATGTTTATGTAGGTACGAGGTGGGATACTCAACTTCAAAAACCAAAACATCAACAATCAAAATATCAACACCACACGAATTAGCGAAATTTTGTTTCAGTGCGGTTAGTGGAAGTGCTCATGTGCGGTTCGCGGAAGTGCTGTTCAAATTTGTGCTCTAAGTGGAATACCTCAATGCATAGCATGCAAGTAAAAACACGGGCGACAGTCATTTGTTAATTAAACATTGCTTTACGTAGCAAAATAGAGTTGAAATCGAGAACCCATTGTACCACTACTTCACTTACGAACCCTGAGTACCTCTACCCACTTACGTACCTACATTACATAATATTTGCTCCAGTAATACCAGTTATATCCATCCACTCTGGGATGATCTCCATAAAACTGAGTCTATAATAATTTTGCGGTCGTCAATATCGTTCGGTATCAGCTCGGTATGTGATGTGCGTAACAATGAAGATTTTATGATTCGATCTCTTACGTAGACTCCATTGATGATTTTGTAGAAAAGTAGGTGTCGTATGAACGCGTATACAGGATGGCAGGGATGTCGTGGAGTTTCTTGCGCGCTCTTCTCCATAGGAAAAGACTAATTGGAACCATGCACCTAGCTTCTGACGTTTCATAAGTGCCCATGTAGGTTTATGTGAAATAAAATGTTTTGATTTAATTTGATCGATGCGCAGACTGTAACTATGAATTCAGCAAGGATTGTAGACACACCAGCGTCACAATTATCGCGGCCAAAAAGTACAGAACAGCATTTTTTTTAATAACTTATGAAATGTTTCGTTGCAGTCATGTACTGAATCCATGATAACAGGTTGTGCGTCGATGACTCTGCCATCCTTTATACACCTACAACCAAATTGATACTCTGTCATTGTAAGACACAGTATATTATAATAATAATTATAATAATAAGCTAGCAACACCAACGTCAACGTCAACGTCTCTTTTGTCGTCTCTTCACAATTTGTTAATAGATAATTTTTATAAACAGTTTATAAATTCATATATATGTGCAACCATATCAGGAAAAACCAAATTTACTAAAACATACCTAATTTTAAACAAATACAATGAATAACCTACCCTTGCATCAAAAACTGCCGAACCGGAGGTGACATCTGTCATGTCACCTCCGATAAAAACGTGAAAATGAAAAAATGAAATATTGAAAATGTTGACGAGATTAGCAGCTCGCCGTGCACGCCTACCATCTCCGGAGTCGTCGCTCAGCCCCGCCCTGCCGCCGCCGGAATCCAGCCCCATCGAGAGTACTGTGACACCGGCCGTAGCAGTTGCGTCGAGCTCGAGCGACGAATATTTTTCCCCGCCGACGTCGCCAACACCTGTACGTCGGCAGGGGAGAGGCCGGCCACCGAGGAGCTTGGGACTTAGGGGCCATCCGGCCCCGAGCCGGGTCCCCGCTGCCGGTGGTTGTGTGCAGCGCATGAGATGGACTCAATCTATGAACGAGAACGTCATGCGCGCATACTACGGGTCTACAGAGGGGGGAACTAACCTCACTGCGTACCGTGATAGGTTGCTGTCTCTGTTCCAGGAACTGGAACCAACCGTCAACGTCTCGGCCCAACGACTGTCGGATCAGGTGCGGGTCATCCAACGCAATCACAGGTTGGACGACATAGCACTTGATAGGCTGCGCTCAGAGGTACTGAACAACCAAATCGTCTCGACTCTGGCACAAACCGCGGCACAAGCGTCAACTATTGATGCCATCCCGCCGCGGTCCAATCGTGTTGAAGAAGATGATGATAGGGTTGACACAGTAAGTAGCCAGTACAACGTCCGACTGAGGAGCGCACTGGAAGATGCGTTTCGCGAGTATAGGTCCACTCCAACCGAACTTAGACCCCGAATACCACGGCTACCTATGCACAAAAAAAATAGGGCGCTAGTGTGTGCCTTGGACTCGCAGCTCAAGAATTTCTTCGAGAGCAGCGAGGATCTCGTTGATACACACTCGATCTTGTATTGCGCGGCTGTGGCGGCATGTCGTTTAGCTAACGTCAAGTTTCCAAATTGTGACGCAGCTACTCGACCAAAACCAGCCGTACCAGCCTGGCGATACAGGATCGAGCGTCGTATCGATGGGGCCAGGGTACTCATCGGTAAACTATACTGCTTCAGGGAGGGCAACACACGACCACGAGTGATGCGCTTTGTAAGACAGGCATTTTCGGGGACTGGAATCAGCCCTCGGGAATACATGTCCAATGTCACAGAGCGCATCGACTTCCTGAAGCAGAAAGTTTGTGCATGGGCGAGTCGTATTCGGCGGTATAAGCGGCGGGTTGATCGGTACACGCAGAATCGCATGTTCCGGAGCGATGAGAGGTGGGTATATAGAACTTGGGAGCGACCTGAACAAAACGTGATGGACGTGTGCCGCCCGGATGATGCCACCATTAGTGCATTCTGGCGCAGCATCTGGTCGGTGCCTGTCTGTCACGCTGAGGGTGGCTGGATGCGCGATATCGAGCGAGTGTGTGGAACTATACCAGAAATGGAACCAGTCATAATTACGCCATTAGACGTAGCCAAAGCAGTCCGTCCGTTACCGAATTGGAAATCACCGGGACCGGACGGACTGCATAACTTTTGGTTAAAATGGCTAATTAGTTCACACACTTGCCTGGCATCTCAGTTCCAGTCATCCTTAGAGTCTGGGTCGCTACCACAGTTTCTAACAACAGGCGTTACCCACCTGCTCCATAAGTCAGGTAGTCCCGCGGAACCCAAGAATTATAGACCGATCACGTGTTTGTCGACGGTTTATAAACTTCTTACATCCATTTTGAGAGCGAAAATTAACACACACATTGACAGTTACTCGATTATGTCTGCCTCTCAAAATGGATGTAGGAATGGGTCTCGCGGTACTAAGGAGCTACTCCTCATAGACATGGCCATTAGCCAACAGGTTCGCCGATCCCGCAAGGATATGTCGACATGCTGGATAGATTATAAGAAGGCCTACGACTCGGTGCCACATACATGGCTCATGAGGGTGCTGGAGTTGTACAAGATAGATGCAACTCTACGCACCTTCCTTGAGTCGTGTATGAGACAGTGGAAGACGGTCCTTCGCTATCCAGGGTGTCGACAGATCCAGGGGAATGATGAGCCTGTATGGATTAAGCGGGGAATATTTCAGGGCGACAGTTTGAGTCCACTTTGGTTCTGCTTAGCCCTGAATCCTCTAAGCACACTGCTGGAGGACTCAGGTCTAGGCTATCGGTTGAAGAGAGGTGGTCAGGTCATATCTCACCTCCTCTACATGGATGATTTGAAACTCTTTGCCCCTAACAAATTGCATCTGATGGAGCTACTGAAGGTAACTGAAACTTTTAGTAGTGCCATCAGGATGGAATTTGGTGTGGACAAATGTGCAGTCATGCATGTAAAGGGGGGGAAGATTATGGAATCCGAGGGAATTCCACTTTCGGATTCCATACACCTTAGATCCCTCTCCTCATCCGAAAGCTATAAGTATTTGGGTATGTCGGAAGCGTTAGGCATCAACGATGCTGACATGAAGCAATCCTTGAAGGAGCGCTTCTTTTGTCGCCTGAAGAAGGTATTAATTAGTCTTCTTTCGGGCGGAAATAAGGTGCGCGCCTTCAATGGTTGGGTCATGCCGGTTTTGATGTACTCTTTCGGCATACTCAAATGGACTCAGACTGAACTCGACGCCCTAGATAGAAGGGTCCGTACACTGCTGACCGCAAACCGGATGCATCACCCACGATCATCGGTGATGAGACTGTATATCCCGCGGAAGTGTGGGGGTCGAGGATTTTTAAATGCGAAAACCCTCCACAACCGCGAGGTGTGCAGTCTCAGGGAATATTTTTTAAAAGCCGAAGTGGGTATGCACCGTGATGTGGTCGCAATGGACAAGGGGCTCACCCCGCTCTCCATGGCGAAAGAGAACTGGCGCAAACCTGTAGTACTTACTACCGATGACCGCAAGAAGGTATGGCAAAGCAAGGAGCTTCACGGGCGCTTCTATCGGGCTCTTCATGAGCCCGGTGTAGATTTCTTAGCGTCCGTATCCTGGCTGCGTTTCAGTGACCTCTTCGGGGAAACTGAAGGTTTTGTCTGTGCAATTATGGACGAAGTTATCTTGACGAATAACTACCGGAGACATATTATGAAGGACGGGACGGCTGACGTGTGTCGGGCATGCCACCGTCCGGGTGAGTCCATCAGACATATTATCTCTGGTTGTTCTCGTCTGGCTAACAGCGAGTACTTGCACAGGCATAACCAAGTAGCCAGGATTATTCACCAGCAACTTGCTTTGAAATATAAACTTGTCGACTCAGAGGTACCGTATTACAAGTATGTGCCCGACCCAGTTCTCGAAAATAACCATGTCACGTTGTACTGGGATCGGTCTATCATCACTGACAGGACTGTTGTCGCCAACAAACCTGATATAGTGGTGATAGATCGATTAGTGCGCCGCGCAATGATTGTTGATGTTACCATTCCACATGACGGGAACCTCGTGAAAGCTGAGAAAGATAAACAAATCAAATATCTTGACTTAGCACGCGAGGTTGTTGACATGTGGAATGTGAGCTCAACTGTCATTGTGCCGATTGTCGTATCAGCCAATGGCCTGATGGCCGACAGCCTCGATCAACATCTATCGAGGCTCTCGTTAGGCGGTTGGATCAAGGGCCTGATTCAGAAGGCAGTACTCCTCGATACGGCTCGCATTGTGAGGAGGTTTCTATCTCTGGAGCCCTAACCACCGGTAGCTTGGACCCTGCTCCCGACACCGGTGGATCACTATTTTTTTATATTTTTAAATGTTTTTTTTTATTTTTTTATTTAATCATACTAATATTTAAAAATGTAACAAAATAAGACGACTAAATAAATAAACGACATTATAATAATAAATTATAATAAAGGACAATTATAATAATTATTAATATATTAAAAGAAACAGAAATGAAGGGTGTAGGTATATGCGTCCTATTTGCTATCATCATTAATGCAGACGGAGTCACAATTTAATACCTACCGTACCCAAACATAATGAAAAGAAAAGGGCTGGATATTAAATGGAATAGACAATTGTGGTCACAATAAAACCTCAGACTGACGAAAGGCAGGAAATGAGGGAAAACGAATAGAAAAACGAGACGGGGCGCTTGATTGATATTCAACAGAAAAAATAGGCCAAGTGCGAGTCGAACTCGCAGACGAACAATATTTAACACTACATTATTTTTACAATATAGAATAGGCGATAGCGATTTGGGTGTTTATAAGAAGTAGTGGTATACGAATTACTAATTGATGTGGGGTAGGTAACATGAATAAAAAGAGCAAAAAAAACAAACAGAAACAACCTACTTATTTAAAAAAAAAATACTACAAAGTGAAAAATAACTTTAATTTCGTTAGTCGGTCGTCAAAACTAAAATACAGATCCGAAAATTAAAGTTATTTTTCACTTTGTAGTTTTTTTTTTAAAGAAAAAGAATAATTAAGCAGTGTTACCATTAAATTCCACACTTTATCACTTTTCACAGTCTTCCCCATCGTAAACGACCTGCACACCACTCCGGCGCAATTATAGTAAACAACATACTAAATGCATAGACTCAAACTCTAGCAGTTCTTGATTGCCAACTATCAAATAAATCTACCCGAAATACGCACAATTAAAAAACAAAAGACTGAAATTAACGTAATAACTATTCGGCAGATGAGCAGTTCACGCACTAGGCAGCTAACACGCGACTGTTTCAAGGCGGGTTATTTGAGCAAACGATGGGCACTTAGTAATAACACTGGATTTGGCGGCTTAACATACTAGCTGATTTATTTAGCAGTAGAGCCGACGTGATAGGTTGGACGTCAGATGGGCCCCTTAAATTGCTAAAGTGTAGCCATTTGCTCGAAGTCGTGGGTGCCACATACATTTTAACAAGACAATGAAATGAGTCGGTTTCTAAGTACTGATGTCGGTCTTACAAGATGTTGTTTATTTTGCACTGAGCCCTATGAAATACTCTGTTTGCTGGTAACATAAGAAGCATCTTTTTGACAGCTAGCCACATCATCTTCCTGCCCTTGTCCCATGTTACTTGAACTTGTGCAATACATTTTCTTCTTCCATTCTCCCCTGTCAATCGTCACGCTATCATTCCCTCCATTTTATTTCATATCATTCCTCACACAATTTCTTACTTTCCCTTTTGATCCATCAACATCTATATTCATCACTTTTTTTAGTCACATGCGTTCACATAGAGCGAATGCTATTGATGTATCGGACCTACCTAAGAAATTGTTGAAAAAGTCTAATCATTAATTTTAATTCTGGGTGTAATTTATCTATAATATTTATGTATTTAGAAATATATAAGTATATTTATCAGTTGTCTAGTACCCATAACACAAGCTCTGCTTAGCTTGGGACTAGATGGCGTTGTGTGATAGTTGTGGAATATTTATTTATTTTTATTTATTATTAATACGATCCTATCGATAAAATAAAATTGTGAAACTCTCAAGCTTCTATTCAAACTGAAGATAATGAAAAAAAGAAGCCTAGATAAATTAATCCTACAAGTTGCGTATCTTGCTCCAAATTAACCGCAACATTAAACCAACCCAGTACGTAATCCTCCCAAAAATAAAGATGAATAGCTAAAGATTAAGAAGTGTTAACGTATAAATAGTCGACGTTAACGTAAGAATTAGTGGCAATTGAACAGACATCTTTGTTTCTCACTGATTTACATCTCAACACAGTGCGGGGTTACTAATCTGTGTTTTGCCTTTGAATTTAAATAAGTCTGGATGTTTACAATGTAAAATGTTGTTGCTAGGAGATTAATGAATGAAAATAGCTGTTCTAAAATTCAGTCTTGTTTCTTTTTCTTGGTCGCGTACTTCATTACTGAAGGTCGTGCCTTCATGGCTTCATGCACGATGTTCTTCCACTTCGTTCGGTTCTCAGCTCCTCTCAGGGCGGTCGTAACAGAGAGTCCAGTGCGGGCGGTCACTTGGTGTGCTCAGCGGTTAGGTGACCGTCCACGGGGTCTTTTCCCATCTACCTTGCCAGTCTACTTTACCAGGAGCGAAATAGCTACGTAGGTAAAATGAGGAAGAAGAAAGAAAATATATTTATTTAGCACAGACTAAAAGACACACAATACACCAAATACATAAATCAGATAAAATAAATGAAAATCAAATAGAAAATGTAAAGTCCGATGTAAGAAATTAGCAGGAAAGTGTGCCTCACGGCTGCACCAAAAAGGCCCAGTTCAGCAAAAATGCCAGACAATAGTGCCTGACGCTGGTTTTCAACTGAACCTTATGAGTGAGGTGACGGATGTAAATCAGTTTTACACTGCTACGTGACGTGTGTATGCATACCTACTTAAATAAAATAAATATGTGTCAGATAAAAAATAGTAACGAATATGTACATAAATAGTGTGAGTTGAGTAACCAAAACATACTGACAAATATAATGAGACGGCCGCGTGATAAACATTCGTTAGTATGTAAATAAATAAATTCTTCGAAACAAATGCATAATAAGCTTTTAGGGTTCCCACTGCTGGGACACATACCTCCTCTCTGTGGAAGAAGGAGTGGGCTGTAATCCACCACGCGGGCCCAGTGCGGGTTGATAGATGTCACAAGTCTTCGAATTTTTAGTTCTAGGACATGCTGGTTTCCACACAATGTTTTCCTTCACCGTTTTGAGAGCAGTGGTGATGAAATAATTTACACAGAGTAAAGCGCCTGCCTGGGTTCGAACCTACGACCTCGAACTCGTAAGTCGGGGACGTTGCCACTGGGCCACCAGTGCTCGTTGGTAAAATGCGGATAGACGAGACTAAGAAGTCTCAAGTTGTCTAACATCCATTTGATTTGTGCCTGAATCTTTTGTCTCGTCTCTAGTGGTCTCATATAACACTGTTGAACGTAAGCTCCTGCGATCCGATTTCCAAGTTGGGCAAAGTGTTATTAGATTTTTCCATCAGGAATTTCTCAGTATGATTTCTCACCAGCTTCTGCCTGCGACTTCGTCCGCGTGAATTTTTTTTTGACCTCGTCGCATCGCATCGCCTGCCCTTGCTAGTACTTCATTTTCGCTTAGCGTTCTTTTTAACTTTTTTTTATTTTTCTTCGGCTCCTTAGGGTCCTAGCGTGATGTTATATAGCCTATAGCCTTCCTCAAGAATTGGGCATCAAATGCTGTAGTGAATTTTTCAAATCCGACTGGTAGGTCCGGAGATTACCCCCTACATACAAACTAAGAAACTATTTTTTTCCTCTTAATAAAAATTTGTCTGGATTCTCGCACGGTCATTGGTAATAGGCTGGCCCCCAATTTCATGGGTCCTAAAACAACTGGCGATGAGAGATGTCGGTGCATTAGGTATACTCGTACATTCTGCCTTCCCCTCGGGCAGATGACGCAAACAGACGTGTTATTACGATTATGTAATGTTTCCATCATTTACCTAGCCTTTTTTCCAACTATATCTAACCATGTACAGCTGAATACCAGTATTTTACATGAAGCGACTGCCTATCTGACCTCCACAGCCCAGTTACTGAGTAATACGATACCCCTTGCTAAGACTGGTTGTCAGAATTTCGGGCTTCTGACAACCCATAACGACTGTCAAAGATCCAAGAATGACAGCTGGGACCAACTTTCCGAGATCAATCTGATCAAAGTGCTGATATTACTTAGCCACGAGCCCCTAATGTACCTAACGTTTTATCTTTCATTATTAATGCTTGGCATGAAAACCTGCTCTACGTAACTTCAGCTCAACAGTCAGCTATTCTGCTTGAATAACAGTGCCTAATTAACAGCTAGACTCCTAACTAATGAGGAAGTCTAGAACTATAGCGCTCAAGTTGCGGCCTAATAGTCAATGGAGTGAAATAGGTCACTGCAGTGCCGATGTCCGATGAGCTATAGATCTAACAATATTTCAAATAGATATATCGAAATAAACTAGATATTATGCAATTTCAAATGCCAAATGAAGATCTTATTCAACTTATTAAAAATCTGAATTCACTGACAGACAACGCAGTCTAAACCGCTGGGTTTAGAAGCAAGAAATATAGCGAAGGTAAAAATTGGTTTTAACAAGAAATGGGTTATCCCATCGGGTAAGAAAGGTGTGACTGAAATAAGTGTTTTTTAAACCCAGATACTAATTTGACAGGGGTAATGTCAAAAGTCTATACTACAAAAAACGCAAACACAAAAGACTTAAATGTCAGATTACTATCTGGGATTAAAAAACGAACTTTAGGTGGTGCAATTTGAGAGATTCCAGTATATTATAATGAGGAATGATATCAACCTTGGTCTCACACATACGTTCTTCTAAAGAAAACTTTGAAATGGCAGGAGAACAGTAAAATATTGGAACATTCACAGTCTTCAAAAAGTATTAACTAAGAGGTTTTCTGATCTTTTTACAGTAGCGTTTTCCTGTAAGTATTTTTGCTGACATGAAAGAAAAACCTTCGCTAGTTTCATTCGCGTACGAAAACGGTTTGACCGACCTACGCCTAAAGCCTTGGGGAAATCGGAGTTTCGCACAAAATTAAAAATGTCTTTACACAATCCAAGGGGAATGTATGGGAATAAAAACAAAAGGCTTGCTTTCAAACTCAACCTCGAAGCATTTATTTCTAACTAGATGACCCGGCGAACATCGTACCGCAGATTTTTTTTTTTTTAAATTTTCTGCTATACAAACCTTGTCCTGACTTAACTGGTTGAATAACAAACACAAAAAAGAAAGAATTATCCAATTTGGTGCAGTCGATCGGAAGTTATGCGCGTACATACATTTCGGTGATTCATTTTTATTTATATAGAAGATATATATAAACCAGTTACAGGCACTTTTGAATTGTCAAGGGGTCGGTCAGTCATAAAGATGAAGCTTGTTGCCCATTCCAAAGCGTAGCAGTACCTATGGAGAAGAACGGGCAAGAAACTCCCCGGACACTCTTTTAAAACATAAAATTATTACAAAATATTGGTTACATCATTCATGTTGAAATTATGCATGTGATAACGATGTAGAAAGACGTGCATGTTAAAAGCGTCCGTAATAAAAAAGATAAAAGCAAAAAAATAAGCCGTGGCAGCTAAGACATGACCAGTCCCTACTGACGCATGACGGCGCCCGTTCACGAACATGGCGTATGGATCAGCACCATTCAACTCAACCATTTTGAAGGGAACTTAATAACCATGCTCAAACAGTTGGAAGTGCCGATTTTTAGCGCTGTCTTTTGTAACCATGACTTTTAGTGCAAAGGTCAGCCTATTTCAAATGAATTAAGACGGTGGTGTGACGACTGTACTACGAATTAAACCCACAGTGTCCTTATTACCTTAATCCAGACAATTAAGAAAGCAATCTGACGTAATTACAAATTATAGCCGCCACGGTGCGATGGTGCGGTCGCGCGGGTCAGTTTCGTCATACACGCATACCGGCTGCAGGGAGGTAGGGCTGCAGACTTTAGTAACGGGAAAATATTGTATTTACCGTTAAAAAAGTCTGTCTTTATTGCCTTTGTGTAAGAGATTTTTGGGGCAAGTCTTCAATCAATAACTATGCGGTCGTGAGATTCGGAAGTTTTTTTTGGAAAATTTTGACATCCGCGGGGTAATTGCGTAACGATTTACAATGGCAATTTATTTATTTGGAAACTCAACAGCTTATAATTAATTTACATGAGTTATGAATGTTCACCCCACTATCAATGAACAGCTCACTGCAGTTGCAACAAAGTTAGGCAATGCTTTTCATTTTGACAGTTCAACAGCATTCATTGCGTCATTAACGCTGTAGAGCAGACAATTTTTTCCAGCATATGAAACTATGGATTAGCAATTTCCTTCAAAATTCTTCGGATAGTGATTAAAATGATGCTGATTTTGCTTTTAAAAGTTCCAGAAGCCTTGGAATTAAATTGGTTTGTAGTTTCAATCGAGAGTTGTAAGTGGCTTTGATTCCAGCTTTAGTCACGACATAATCTTACAGAAATTACGATTTCAGCATCGTTGGCTTAACGCCGACCCAGCTTTGTAAAACAAGTAAGAAAACACTTTCTCTCCAATATCACGATTTCAGACAATAACTTGAGCAAAACAAAGTGAAGAAATTTCCTTTTTGCAAAACCAATTTTATCATCGGAACATACATATGTAGTTTTATTTTGTGTTTTTATATTTACATCGTCTACACATAAGCACTTACTCGTATGTTCTAAGGTATTCAACATACTGTAAATCATTTTAAAAGAGTAACCATGGACTTTTCTGTCCTTTTTCTTCATACGAAACTACCTTTTGGAAGGGGCAAATAAAATCAATTAAATTTTCTAGTAAAGTTTGACATTCAAAAGTGCCTTTTTTATGCCTATGTATTAAAAATAAACGATTTAAGTTTGACTTCGTTCAAAAATCTAATAGACAGAGCTAGAGAGGGTTTGTAGCCCTTTCCACCTTATCCTTTCACGCTTAGTAAAGCCTGTATTTCCTTGTCAGATTATGAAGTCGTGTGGCATCCCTGACTGGAGTGGTCACCTTAGCCATATCGTTTACTTAGCCTTATCTACGACTCGACGATCGCCGTGAGCGGCCTACTCGCGATTCATGGTTTATGGCCACTTCCCGTGATAAAAGATAAAAGGAAAGCTTGTGTGTACCTGAGTGGTCCGCATTCGTAAAATGTAGATGAGTAGGCGTATTTTTAGGTGACAGGACACTATTCCTCTAAAGCGTGCTTTTGTATTTTCAACGCTCGGATTAGCTCCGAAAGTTGAAAATCCAACAGCGTTCTTTTAATTAAGCATTCATTTAGGTGTGGCTTGGTGTTAGTGAAAACAGGCGTTTTTCTGGGTTATAGCGATTTAGAGCTTTGCAAAAAGTTTATGTTCGTAGTTCTGTTAGACTGAATAATAAAACGTCTAGGCATGTAAAATCCTGAGATGCATATCTTAAAAGAAACAGTGTTATAGAGGGTGACAGGGAAACTCGACGTGTTTCTTCCAGAGCGTGATAGTGTGACCCATTTGCAACAATTAAGCACCCCATAAAGCCTAGGCGAAAATTCATGGAATCCGAGGAAAACCGATTTTCATATTTTTTTTGAAAATTTCCCAGAATTCGTCACTAAATATAACTTATCTCTAAATTTTCTAATTGAGTGGCTTTCATAGCTATTCCATTGGCTACCTAATACTTTGATACACCTATTAATGTTACCAAATTTTCTAACATATCAAACAGGTAAAAGTTAAAGTAAGAAGTTTACTAACTATTTTCAAAAATCATCTACGTACACGAACTTTGACACCAGTTATCTCAAAATTTTACTATGACACTAAATTACGGGGAAGACATCTTCATTTAATCAGCTATGCAACGAAGTACAAAAGTTTTATAAATGTTTAAAGGTGCCGATGAAACAGTCGATAATGTTGGCAAAGGTCGAATTTGCAAATTGTTGAAATATTTTAAAATGATGTGATAATCGAATTAATTAACTGGTTTATGTTATCCCTTTACCTCCGCTCCGCAAGTTAAGACCAGACTTTGAAGTGGTAAGTAGGTATTACTAGCAGTCGATGAGCTAATCACCGATCACTTTTCGCTTAGTTCGCGTATTTTTACCCTGATTTTTAATCTACTGCGCACGTATAAACTCTTACATTTTAAACATACTTCGGTTTTTTAAGCTTTTGACAAATAATCTTTTATTTATCATGTCATTAACCTGCAATGTGGTAGACTCTTCACATCTTATTTGGTCGTTTACAGAAAGATCAAGAAAAAGCATTGCCTTAAGCTTTGACGGTGGATTGATGATTGTTGTTATTAAAAGAGTTCGCTGCTGCCAACTTTATGCCTAAGACAACTTTTTACAAAGTAATGGTCCAACCCAATCAATTAAGTTAATCTATTGCAATTCACAGCTGGACCTTGACCTCTCCCGAGCTACTTGCATGACATAAAATGATGTGCTTCACAAGCCCCTTAATAAATGATGAATGTGGTGGCTGTTGGTTACTTAGAGCATCTTAATTCGTCTAGTACTGCCAGTGCACGTTTTAGTTAGTAGTTATTTCTTTTATAGAAGTCTCAAAGTTTATGTTTACTATAGAATTAAGAGTTTGTACGTGCACAGCAGCTTAATTGCATGCAGCACTGGTTAACGTCATCACGTCAACGCCGGCTGCCGCTGAAAACCAGCGCTTGGGCTCTATCTCGTATAGGGTCTTAGCATTATGCTGAGCGATGGCCGTTTTGCGTGAATGTGACGCATGTATACCCCCAACTTGTTTTTTTGTGTGTTATGTCCTTTTTTCATGCGTCATGTTTGCCGCAAATAAATGCATTTTCTTTCTTCTTTCTTCTTTCTAATCACACGCGAACCAAGCGACATGTGATCAGTGATTAGCTCATCAACTACGAGTAATACTAACCACTCGGAAGTGGCGTCTCAGCTTGCCACCTGGTTGCGACGATCTAGCTTCATGACGTAGAAATGATTGCTGGGTGGTGAGGAGGTAAAGGGCTAACATATGTAAACCAGTTAATTAATTCGATTATCACATCATTTTAAAATATTTCAAAAATTGCAAATTCGGCCTATGCCAACATTATCGACTGTTTCATCGGCACCTTTAAACATTTATGAAACTTTTGTACCTCGTTGCATAGCTGATTAAATGAAGATGTCTTCCCCGTAATTTGTACGCTTAGTGTCATAGTAAAAATTTGAGATAAC
This sequence comes from Apamea epomidion, assembly GCA_947507525.1. Taxonomy (NCBI): domain Eukaryota; kingdom Metazoa; phylum Arthropoda; class Insecta; order Lepidoptera; family Noctuidae; genus Apamea; species Apamea epomidion. Next base: position 16,660,769 of record OX382246.1, on the reverse strand, counting down.
TGGTGTCAAAGTTCGTGTACGTAGATGATTTTTGAAAATAGTTAATAAACTACTTACTTTAACTTTTAACTGTTTGATATTTTAGAAAATTTGGTTACATCAATAGGTGTGTTAAAGTATTAAGTAGCCAATGGAATAGCTATGAAAGCCACTCAATTAGAGAATTTAGAGATAAGTGATAATCAGTGACTATTTCTGGGAAATTTTCAAAAAAACATGAAAATCAGTTTTTCTCGGATTCCATGAATTTTCGCCTAGGCTTTATGGGGTGCTTAATTGTTGCAAATGGGTCACACTATCACGCCCTGGAAGGAACACGCCGAGTTTGCCTGTCACCCTGTATAGAAGGTCATATTGAATTAGTTAGCGAAACTCCGCAGACGAAACTAAAAAATGTTTTTGGAGTCAACGACCGTTGCTTTTTCGTAGTCAAGTTACTTGAAGTATGATTTGAAAAAATCATTTTTGTTTTCTAGATTTTCATACCCGGGGTATCGATATAGCTCTCTGAAGTTTACCTACACAAAAAGAGAAATATATTCGTAAAATAATCCTACTAATATTATAAACGTGAAGGTTTGTGTGGATGGATGGATGTTTGTTACTCTTTCACGCAAAAACTTCTGAACGGATTTGGATGAAATTTGGTACACAGATAGTTTATTTTATTATTTTTGGAAAACTTACAGCTGACACAGAATTAACACATACGATACTTTTTATCCCGATATTCCCACGGGATCGAAACTTATGCGGGTGAAACCGCGGGCCGCAGCTAATATTTTAATAAATTACACTGTCCACAGTAATTGACCCTAAAAAATATCATGAAGTAATTTTTGTTTTATCATCTTTTTGTTTAGATATATCACGTCTGACGCACGTCTAATTTAATTATTTTGACCCTGTAAGTATACCCACTTTAAAAGTGTGAAAAGTATTAAATCCAGATAAAGTTTACAGCTCTGATCTCAGGCGCCAACTTGTTTATAGATTTATTCCGCTTTCTCTGCGTTTCGGTTTAAATAAGTGAAGCGAATCGATTTATTGGAAAATCTTTTATAATCTTAGATATTGCTGACTTCCGGCATTTTTATTCACCAGTCATTGTGTCATCATCAAGTCAGTTCAGTAACATTGGCTTGTGTTACCAATACTCCATATTGAAGAAGAGTCGGCAGCATATTGTCATAGGTATCTACCAAACCAGGTACTACCTACTAAACGTCGTACCTACCTAGGTACGACGTTTGATACATGCTATGGCTAGAAAAGGAGTGACTACCGAGATGACCACCGGACAACCAGACGTACTGCACCGTACCAACCACACTTGGTTGATATCTCGACGAGTCGTACTCAGCGCTTTTTCTCCACGTTTATTATGCGCACAGCCAAAGTGTGGAACTCCCTGCCCTCAAAGCAAGAGTGAACAGGCAGCTTCTGGGCACGCTCGTTCCATCATAGACCTTATCCATCGGTTTCCATCAGGCGTGATCGAAGTCAAGAGCTGCGGGGTAATTTCGTAACACACTATTAGTAGCAAAGGATTTAATTTTGACAGTTCAATAACATTCATTGCGTTACTTACGTTATTGAGCAGACATATTTTTCGAACATATAAAGCAATGGATTAGCAATATCCTTCAAAATGATTCATATTGGGATTGATTGTGTGTTACGCAATTAGGGTGCAGGCCCAAATAGCAATAAAAAAAAATACGGCTAATAGAGAAGTATGGAAGAAAAAGATAAGTTGTGCTGACACCAAATAAATTAGGTTATGGGCCTAGGAGAATGATGATGAGATTGGTACGATGCTTGCTGATTAAGCGTGTTGATATTATTGTATTTACTTATACCTGGATGACCTCCATGATAGATGGATTGGAATGTGTTCCTGTAAAAGATATCAGTTATGGCTATTGGCTAGATCGGGTATTCAGAAGCCCGAAAGTCACAACCGGTCTTACCAGGGGTGCAGTCTCGACATTCATAGCGATCGCTTTACGACCGAATTCGGTCGCAAAATCCTGTCACTCCATACATTACACCTGTCAATCCGGGAGTTTGCGACCGAATTCGGTCATAAAGCGATCGCTATGAATGTCGAGACTGCAGCCCCAGGGGGTATCCTGTTACCCAGTAACTGTGTGAAGGTCAGATAGGCAGCCGCTCCATGTAAAATACTGGAATTGAGCTGCATCCGGTTAGACTGGAAGCTGACCCAGACATAGTTGGGAAAAGGTTAGGCAGATAGGGCCCAAAAAATTGCACGAGGATGATACGAAAAGAAACAGAAACTCCATTAGTTTTTTGTCAATAAAAACTAACTGTGACTGACACAGAAAATCGATTAGACGCACAATTTTGTTGGGATTCGTTCCAGGTATCGAGTTACTTTGTTACTACGCGTTCAAACGTCCGTTTTAATTAACACGAAACCTTTAGAAGTTTATCGGCTTTTGAAGCAAAATATATGAATACTAATTTGTAACTTTATGTAAGCTGTACATAAAGTAAATAATCTACGTAAGGAGAAAGGTTATGAGGTGTCTAAAAGCTTTGACCTTTCCAGTATAAACGTAGAATTTATGTACATAAAACTAGCTTATGCTCGCGGCTTCGCCCGCGTGGATATCGGAAATCCCACGGGGACATGCTACCGGGACAAAAAGTAGGCTATGATACTCCTTACAACATCAGCTATCCGCCAGTGAAAGTTCCGTCAAAATCAGTTCAAGCATTTCGGTTATTAGGATTATAGATAGATAACAATTTTAAAAATTGTTGTTTGTTACAAGTTCTTATATACTTTCATATGCATTTAGTAATAAGCTATTATTTTGACATTACAAACAGACACTGCAGTGTTATTTATTTGTATTTGTTCAGATGTTATCTTAGCCACAGACTAAGATCTTGGCTATGTCTGACTTCAACGTTCATTGTTGTTATTTTCGTCTTAGGGGCGGAGTTGAAAAATCACAGCATAACGTTTCGCTTTTATTGTGGGACCAAAGATAGCTCCCTGGGGAACGCCAAGCGATTTCCGTAAGTGCTTGCTAAAAGGTCCATAATATTGGGTCAAAATATGAAGTAGGAGAACTGCCAAACGGTGGAGGTCTGCCCGGCTTGGGCGGGGCCCCGCCGTGTCCTCGTGGCGGCGATCGGCGGCGGCGACCTCTCGCGTCCGGCCCTCATACAGGCCATGGTACGGAGCGAGAGTGAATGGGAGGCCGTCACCTCCTTCTGCGAAGCAGTAATGCTCGCGAAGGAGGAGGCGGAGCGTGTGAGGGAGAGGCAATCGCTGCACCCTCGCGCGCCTAGCCGCCGCAGTAGACGCCCTGGACGGGAGTCAACAGCCGACTCCCGGCCACCGTAGGCGCGGGCTTGCGGGCGGCGAGCTATGGGCAGCTCGCCGCCCGGTAAGGACCAGGCCCTTGTCGACGGCGCGTTGTGTTCCACGGGCGCCTCAAAGAGCTGTCAGCACGAACCGACGGGGTCCGCTAGGGCCGATGCCGCCGGGGCTGCGGGTTGTTCGAAACAGATACCGTGGCCCCTGGCACAGGCAACTGAAGGAACACGGGTGGGTTTTTAGTCAGTAAAAGTCTGACACTCCCTTCTGCTCCGCCCAGAGCGGAAGGAGTCATTTGATGGTTTCCCACCCAGAAAAAAAAAAAAAAAAAAAGTAGGAGAACTGCCTTTTATAGATATAGCAAGGAACATGGAAAAAGAGGTCAAACTTGCGAGAGTTTTATCAAATTATGTAGTCAAGTCGTGTCCATTGCTTCAGCGGAATCTACAGGAACAATCGAAGTTAGTATCAAGTTCATTGCTATTCCACAAAGTGGAAAGAATAATCACACCTTAACACACGTACAATCCAACGAAAATAAACGTAACGCTAGTACAAATTAAGTTCAAAATCGATTAAAGTAACTGACGCCTGACATTCCAAGAAATGGCAGGGAATGAATTAAAAAATATGCAGATTATTTTTTTGTCGTGTAGGTTCAAGCACAGGCCCATACAGCCTATACGAGATGAGGTTTTTATAAATCAGGTTTTGCCTTTTTCGATATAGGCAGCTAGGTATAATCATGCCCGCCTTTACTTTTAGTCGGTTCTTTTTTGGTGTGGTTGAGGTCTTAAAACATGACTGGACTTAAAGATCTGGCGCGATGAAAGGTTGATGAGCATTTTAAAATCCCATTAAGCACTACAGTCTCATATAGTTTATTTCGAAACCGTGAAAATATGGAAATATAAATTCTTTTAAATTGCAACGAGAATCTACCTGGCTACCTTGCTGCATTTCGATTTCGACACCATATTTCATCATTTTGCCTTGATTTTTAAGCGATTTTTTTCTAAAGACACGATGCATAAATTACAACAGTAGCGTGCATCTTCATGCAAGTGTAATTAGAGCTATACCAGAAAGGCATGTAAATACACACGGCGCGCGTGTCACAGTGCGTCGAGGATCGGTCAACGCCTTCATAACTAGTCACACAACTTTTTAACACCACTTAATATACAATGTTTATACCTTAAATTATAATCCAACTGCCACAACACAAACTGCAAAATAATCTTGACATCCAAAACTTCGCTCCAAAAAGTTCGATTAGCAACTTGGTGAGCAAACTTTTTTCGGAAATAAAAAAAAATAAAAATAATCAATTTTGTGTTTTTTTTTATTGCGTTCCACACACTTTTATCGACACCTTTAGAATGTCATTTTAATTCGTAAGACGTACTTGTTAATTTTATTGCAAACACTTTATTGACATCTAGACTTTATTTCGACGATCGCGCAGGCGTTGTATCGAGCGCTCGCTACGGTTGCTACCCCGCTTGCCGGCGGCAAACTAGTTTCGTTTGCTTGGTTTCCCTCCGCTGCACCGCATTTCTCTGGCGCCAGAGAGGAAAGACTACTTGCCTCTCTTTCTGGAGCTTTTTTACGTCACTGCTTCAAGTCTCGGAAGCTTATCATTTTGATACTGATATCAACTGTTTTATTGGAAGAATAATGGAACTGTTTTGTATGCTGATGAAGCTTGAAGAACAATTGAATTTAGTCGATAACTTTATGTAAATGATGTTGACTATAATGTAAGTCGTGTAAGGAACTAAGGAGTTGAATTTTAATGGGTGCACTTATTTGAAAGTTATTTTTAAATCAGAGGGCAGTGTACTGGAAGTTGTAACTACGAGTAAGTAAATAATTTATAAGTTGAAATAATTACATACTTCAATGCTTCCTCACTTTCTTAAAAACGTTGTCCTATAGTTTCTAGTATATTTGTTACCACTGACCAGTAAGTTGAGAGTTCAAAATCTCTCAGGCAGAAACACTTAGCATGATTAGGATTAAAGTTCATTCCGGGAATCAAACCCGTTACCCGAGACCCGTGACCTGAGATCGTTGCGCACTGCGCAGAACATTAAAATGCGTCAGTGCAAGTGTGTCAGTGTTATGTTTTTTACAAGCTTTTATTTAACTTGCGATGTATGTATGTATGTCACTATGTTTGTTCGGGTGGACTCTTGCAACTCAATTTTGAAGCAGATAATTATCTTCAACCGATTTAGCTGAAATTTTGCATGCATGTGTAAATTAGATAACAATGCAAAATTATTATGTCATGGAGCTGATTTGATAATGGAACCGGAAGGTGGCCATAGGAACTCGGTAGTTAAACGACACAACCCCATAGAGTTAGGACTCCTTTGATTCGTCTTGACGAGAACTTTGGTGCTAAATGGTAACCAGGGTCTGATCATGGAGCTGGAAGAAGTTTGGGCTCGTATGATTCGTCTTGACGAGTGGGTACTTTGGTGCTAGATGGTAACCAGGGTCTGATGATGGAGCCGGAAGATGGCCATAGGAACACAGTAATTCAACGACATGACCCCATCGAGTTTGGGCTCGTTTGTATTTGTAAAACATAGGTGGGTGTAAAAACAGGTGTTGTAAATAAAATACGTATAGTTATAGATATTATAGTAGTTTATAGTTAGGTACACTATGTTTTCCCGTTGATGGCGTTTAAGTAGGTACCTACCACATTCTATGAGTAATTTCTCAGTAGCAACGTGCAGTTTGAATTTGTGCCCGGATGATCACTCTCCTTTTATTAAAATAAAATAAAATCATTTTAATTCAGATATCAAGGATCCATAGGTAGGTGTACATCGTGCATAAATATTTATTACAGAAACAAAAATAAAAATAATAAAATGTAGATTAAAATGAAAATGAAGTGGGAGTCGGAGTCGCGCACAAACGGTTCCGTACCAAGAGATAATTGTTATGATTTTATTTTTAATATTTTACATGTTTACTTTTTATTTCGTTATTTTTGTACGAAGTTTTCCAAGTAAGCACATTTTACAAGTTAGGCCTCTATAACTCCTAAACTAACAGAGTTATCTAAGCCGTTATAATTTTTTGTTCAAAGTTCATCACATGATTTTTCGAACCAGCCGTTTAGCTTTTAGTAGGGGGGACACCCTATTTTAACAAAAAAATGCTATAGGATGCAAATCTCGCAAACGGATACCTAAATCAAAAAATCGTCTTAGCTGCCTCTCAATGTTTTTAAAAGACCTATCTAATAAAACCCCACACTACGCGGCGGTACACAACACTCTTCGGCCAGAACTCTTCCTTGAGGAACTTCTCGAGATGATGTGTCGGAACAGTCTGGACACGTACAGCTGCGTCGTCGGGATTGCTGGACGCAGCAGCATGTTAGGTCCTGCCGGCGCGATGACGCACTGGTTCTGACAAGGAGGCTTCTTCTTCTTCTTCTCCACCTTGATGAAACCATCCTTGTCACACGTGTCCTTCTCTGGACCCTGCCTTTTCAAAACCTTGTTGGGTTTCGACCGGCTCCGTTTACCCCCTTTTCGTTTTCTCGCTAGTTTTACCTGCGAGTTTTGCGACTCAGCAGGCTTAATTGTTAGCGGCTACTATAGCTGCGTAGACTCGTTTGGGGGTCGACGAACCTACACACCTCGTTGTTTCCACCTGTGTCGAGGCAGGGACGGCCACGGCACGCGTTGCAACGCAAGCATTCTCGGCAGTTGGTGACGCATTCGAGCCCGCCGACTCGAAACTGCAGATGGAGGCGTTTTGTGCCCCACGACGCGTGTTCACATTTGCGGCGTAAGCGTCGATAGGTGACCTGGCTTTGATTCAGGAATTTAATGCCCTTCAGCAGCCTGGTGACGTCTACGTGGTCGAACGTGACGGGAAGCAGCTTGTGTAGATCCTTCACCACGAATTCAGGCACGTCGTCCGGATCGGTCTCCTTCATCAGAGTTATGATGTCCTGGAGACTCTTCTCTGTACCGTCCCTTCGACGGCATCTGGCTGACTTTGCCGAGCGTTGTGAACAGCACCAACTTGGCACTGCTAATCTCTTCCTCCTTGTACGATACGTATTGTTGCAGATCTGCAAGATGCTAATCTCGTCTATAGCATGTTAGTCTTTTTTTTGTTTATCTGCCAAAGTAGCGAGTTAGCTAGGTATGTGAGAGCTACATCCACGTCGAGATGCAAGATTGCAAAGCAGGGCGTGAGCAGGTCATTAAGGTTTCAGTCAACTTTACTGGCTTAGGTTTCAATTTCTTAAGTTCTGCGAGTATTAACTGCAACGAAGTCTACCTGCATGAGAAAACGACAATTGAATTGCTTATTCTTTTCTTGTCCTTTGGTGGTTTCAATACCAAATCTTAATTAACGTTCAGGAAATTCTGAAACCGTACCCAAAAAAAATTGTAATTAGCAAACCTATTCTAAGATTCATTAACTTGTGAAGGTTATCACCTTCAGAAGTTAAGTGAGTCTTACTTAATTGTTTTTATTTTTAAGTCTAGCGGCAACCATGACCGCTGCAAAGGGCACTAGACGTCCGGAAGTGTATAATAACCCGTGAAGATACTTTACTTTCAAAATAAGGATTCTGTTAGGTCCGTAAGTCTAAAAACTTTTTTACTCTTAAAATCTTTAACATAAAAATTGATTGGATAATTATTAAATTTTACAAACTCAATTTTGGATTTTTATTTTCTATTTTCAGATTACCCTGCTTTCTAAAATCAATTGTAAAATGAGACAGATATAATAAAAGCTTAGTAAGATTAAAGAAAATGCAATTTTATGCTTTTAATCCTAAATAAGCATAACAAAACGCATCAAAAGTCAAAACCGCATGAGTTTGACTTTGACGTTTACATAACCTCAAACAAAATCCACCTGTGTTTTTGTTTATCGTGTCGTGTGACTCGTGTGTTCTAAATCATCTAAAATGAGTGAAGAAAACGTGGATAAGAATCAAAACAAGAAGAGGTCGCGTAAGAAACGCAAGAACTTCCTTGCGAATGCTAAGAAATATGCCAAGAAGGGTCAAATGGGTCGAGGAACGAAGATTCCTGAAGAATTGTACCAATACTTCGTGGGCATCCTGGATGCTATGAAACAGGGGATTGAGGACAAGGAGGAGAGACGTAAGTTATTCCTATATAGTTATTATGTCCCTGAGATTGCTATATATAACAGTGAGTGTTGATATAAACGTTATTGCTGAGCAAAATTATGAATCTGTAGAAGTCGTTTTCGTGATCTTTTAGAAGTCTTTTATCTACAGAAATGCCCCCCCCCCACCCCCCAATTCTGAGAATAAGTACGTCAAAGTGTCTCATGGATCTGTAATTAAGAAAAATCCCTTAAAAACCATGTTCCGCTTGGTGAATAGCAGCCAGTACGTTTGTTATTAACTTATTATTATTTCAAGGTTTCTGCTTGCGGCTCATTCTGTTGTTGTAATAGCATTGTCTTGTTATTTCCAGATGCCTTAGTCAACAACGTGCTAGAACGCACAAAGGGAGAAGAACACAATGTAGTAGGCAACCAGCTTGGTTGTCGAGTAATAGAACTGCTGCTACCCTTCGCCTCAGCTGAAGATTTAGAACGGTACATAGAAGTACTGTCACCAGACCTACGTAGACTCTGCGCTGACAACTTTACGAGTCATGTTGTAGAGACATTACTCAGAGTAGCTTGCGAACGAGCTACAAAACACTTACAAACAGGAGAAGATAATTCTTCTGACACAGAAGAAGAAGTGCCAAAGAAAAAGGCAAAAATAGAACCAAAAACTGAATCAAAATACACAGAAGACCATATACAAAAATGTCACGAATTTACCATAAAATTATCAAAATACGCTCTGAACAATTTAGAAGAATTTGTATGGGACCAATACGCAAACCATATCCTACGTAGTGCGTTAAAATGCCTCAGTGGCATCACGTTACTGCCCGGTGAAAAGCCTAAGGTCAACATTTTCAAGCAAACGGTAGACGACCGTAAAGGAATACCGCCGCATACAAGAAAAATGTCTTACAAAACTGTTCCAGAAGAGTTTAAAGCTATAGTAAAAGATTTTGTAACCCGTTTGTCCACATGGCCACAGTTAAAGGACCTACCGTACCAGAAGGTAACCTCAGGTTTACTTCAAGTAATGTTATATGCTGTTAAGAACGTAGATAAGAATGCAACAAAGGATTTGTTACGTAAGCTGTTGGATGACAGCTTTGCGCCTGAGGACTGGGTGGCGAATGGGGAGGATGACAAGAAAGAGGTTAAGGATGGTGATGGTGACAAAGGTAGAATACAGGGAAGTGACCTACCACCTGTATTTGCCTCTGAAGCAGCTGTGAGGTAAGCAATATATTAGATAGCCCATTTTTATTCTGAAGTTTCTTTGTTTGTAATGCAGGTATTTTAATTTTACATTACAGAATCTGCCTGGCCTAACTAAATGTTAAACATTGAGATAAAATTGATGCAAAGTTCAAACAGCATTCTCTAGATATTGAAAAACTGTCTTCCACAAAACCTGAGGATTTTTTCTTTATGAACATGTTCCAAAAATGCACAATTTATTGCACTTACATGTTTATTTGATAGATTTTTTTCCGTAGTACATGGGACTTTACTTAACTGGTTAATTGTGAGTGTACTATAGGTACGGTCACCAAAGGATATAAGTAACCAGGGCCGTCGAATATAGTTGAAGTTTTGTAAGAAACCGATGGATGTTCCCTAATAAAATTTAATTTAATTAATAGAAAACAAACAGTTCATTTATCAAATAAAACATTCGAAAAAATCCATCGGTTTCTTCCTAAACTTCAACTATATCCTAAGACCCTGGTTACTTATCCCTTTTGACGACTGTACATCTTTGCCTTACCCTTCAGGGAATACAGTCGTGATGTCATGTTGTTTCTGTCAAATATTATTTTTCATATTTCAATATTATTTACTATTATTTTACACAGACTCCTCGAAGCAGCCCTCTTCGTCTCAAAAAAGAAGACTTACACTCAGATATACGCACGCTGTTTCATCAACCGGCTTGGACAGCTAGCGAGTATGCCCATGCTCAACTACACAGTACAGCGACTGATCGACAACTGTGATGTTAAGGAAGAGGTGACTTTCTACTTGTTTTATTTTGAGAGATGTTTTAGCCTGGGGCAACGTGCCACTATTTTTAAACTGGAGAGAGTGCTTAAAAGAGAACACAGTACGTTTCTATAGCAAGCAACTTGACTCAAACAATGACGTTTATAGGAAACTAAGTCTAAGCAGTTCAGTTGCAACTTGCAATTCTTTGTTGATGGCACTAGGTCCTCACAGTCCACCTATCAACTCATCCTATCACACTCCACTGCTGGATATAAGCCTCTCCTATGCTGCGTTACAACACCCTGTCCTCTGCCTTCCGCATCCAGTTTGTCCCAGCCACCTTTTTATTCTGTCCATCTAGCTATGCGGCCACCCATATGCAGGCTGTGGTTGGAGTTTCTTAGCCCTTCCCATTCTGTTAATAGCGGCGAGAATAAACCTGCGGTCCTGCCCATCCTTATGATGTAATCTCTAAATTTTCATTTACAATACCTGCACGAAATCGGTTACCGTTTCTTTGCTGGGAACCAGTAATCACTTGACCTACCTACTAGAACGTAACTGTTAACGCTTCTTTAATTCACTATTATTACTTATTATGTTTACATTCCAGTTCGAGCCGATGTTCGAGGAGTTATCAGACAAGTTGCCAGCCCTCCTCGCATGCGGGAACACCGGAGTGCTGGTCGCCCTCGCTAAGGCCTGTCTCAGATTAAAGGCTAAGCAGGCGCAGTATTTGAACGTAAGTATCTGGTATATTATTTACATTGGGCAAGTATTAAATCAAATGTAAAAAAAAAAACATTTAATTAAACCATTTACAGGCATTTTTGAATTGTCAAAGGAATCGGTCAGTCAGAAAGATGAAACTAGCAGCCCATTCCAAAGACATTCTATGGTCGGACAATAAACTCCTTGGACACTTTTAAATTTTAATGTTACATCATTAATGTTGAATTTATGATCATACAGCACGATGTAAAAAGACGTGCCTATTGGCGAGTAAATGGTCAATTTATACAAGGTATTTTCTGTAAATTCTGTAAACATTAATTCAGCACATGATTCTAGACCCTCTGGCGTAGAAATTTTCATAGGTTATAAAAAAAAAACGAATGTTTCATAGAAAACTGCAATGCACCTAAGCGGTCAAAATGTATGGAACAAAGATTTTTCTTTTAAATAACGACGAAAAATTTCAACGCTTCAGAATCATGTACTGAATCCATGGTATTAGGTTTCGCGTCGATGTCCCTGCCGCCCTGTACAATGCTGTACTTTATAGGATAGCATAGCAAATTATAAGAGCTTGGAATACCTATACATTTTACATACAAAGTTTACTTTTTCTTTCAGAGCTTAGAAGCTGCTCTGAAGTGCACCACCCCTGAGCAACAGAAATACTTCTCTGTTTTATGCTTGCGTCTACTCCCAGCAGACCGAGTAGACCTGAACACTCTGGACAAAGAGTACTTCATCAACGTGCACGGCTCCGTCATACTGCAGTGTATACTTGACTTTCAGGTAACTAACATATATTCACAAGTCTACTGCGAGTAGACCGACGTCTACTCCCAGTAGACCGAGTAGCCCTAAACACTCTGCAGTGCAGTGTATGCTTGACTTTCAGGTAACTAACACACATACATACGTATATACACTCGTCTACTGCAAGTAGACCAACGTCTACTCCCAGCAGACCGAGTAGACCTAAACACTCTGGAGAAAGAGTACTTCATCATACACTTATTTCGGATTCAAATTCTTCGCTTATTCTTCACTTATTTCGGATTATTACATATATATACATTTTCCTAATTTAGTCCATAACTAGTAATAACTTCATATTATCTGACCTATATGCTCCCGTCAGTGTATGCCCTTTGATTGTCTGAATAATTCCGTTACATCCACTAATTTATTTCTCACAAAAGCTATTCAAGCTTATTCCGTGGAGACAATAATTACGTTCGTCGTTCGTCGTTCGTTCGTTATCTCTATTATTTTAGCGAAACAAATTGAATGAAAACGTTATTACGGCACAAATTGTTTTGGAGTTTTTTTTTACATTGCGAATAATGTCGCAAAGTAGTAAAACATTATTTTTCCTTCCCCAGCGTCCAGCAAAAGCAGTGAACGGCCTCCTAGAGCTGACTCCTGACCAGCTGATGGTGGTGTTCTGCGACGCTAAGGGCTGCCACGTGGCTGACGCGCTGTGCAAGGGGCAGTACGTCGGGGTGAAGGCGCGGGACAAGCTTATTTGGAGGCTCAAGGTATGTGCACTATAGGTATAGCCTAACGTTCCCACTGCTGGATACAGGCCTCCTCTTTGTGAGAGAGAGTGGGCCGTAATCCACCACGCGGGCTCAGTGCGGTGAGTGAGAATTATTATTCTTCATCTACTTACAGCCGAGATTGTTAAGATGCGAAAATACTTGCACACTTTTGTGTAAAAACACGCCAGTTTCGATTTGATCTTTTTAAACATTACATTTTTATGGTCAATTTAATTTATGCCTAAAATATACGAAATGTAATACTGAACTAATCGAAAGTTGAGGGGAAGTCTCAAATGTCGACAGAGCATTGTTTTAAATTGCCTTTTGCTAACGGCTTCATTTCTCTTTCCAGGGCTACTTCCAGCAACTAGCCCTCTCCCAGTACGGTTCCCGTGCCTTCGAACAGGTCTTCAGCGTTGCTTCTGCAGAACAGAAGGTCAAGATAATGACAGAACTGTCAGAGAAGAGCAATCTTCTGAACAGCACCGCGTACGGACGCCTGGTGGCCAGCAAGCTTGAAGTGGAGACCTTCAAGCTGTCCCAGAAGAAGTGGGAGCAGATGTGGAAGAAGAAAGAAGAGAGTAATAAATGATTTCAACAAATTCAATGTCTTTTTATAAATGTACTAAATTCTTATGCATTTATTTTCACTGTTCATAAGAATCTTGACAACTCATGTTATCACATGATAGGGCAATTAAAAACTCATTTCTAATTGATTAAAAACACCTCATTTGTAGTAGGACTACGTTTAAAACGGCTGCTTACAAAAAGGCAAACATATCTCAGACGAGACGACGAACGCTACTCCATATCTTCGGTTGTTCAGCGCTCTTTAAAACACTGCTATCTATCGGTTGTATTCGACAATCTTCAGCGCCATCTAATGTCCAAATCTTAAAACAAGCGACATTGTTCTCACTCGCCCCACTTTATTGTTATTTCAGGATAAAAAATAAAAAGCTTATAGGTACTATAATTATTTATTTAATTAATAGGATATTGACAGACACCATTGCATCCTTTCGGCACCACTCCTGGCACTAACTTGCAGACCTTATTGTCGCAGATGTACTCTCCCTTCCGTAAGTTCATTTCTAGGGAACTCGGTAGCGCTGTAATAAATACAAACAATAGTACTATAAGGCCATGTACGATCCATTGGCGTCGCTAGGGATTTTGTCTAGGGGGGGGTGGCCGTCCTGCTAATCTAACCACAGTCAATTAATGAGAGCCCAACTCTACAAACGTTACATCTTGGTCAAAATTTACGACCTATAAGGGTTCCGTCTTTTCCTTTTGAGGTACGGAACCCTAATAAAAAGCGATTAAACAGTGAGTACTTCAATACTGTGATGATTTTTGAGTTTTCTAAGGTGGGTAAAGAAGTTTCTAGAGTGGGCATTGCCCACCCTTGCCCCCCCGCACCCCGCTCCCCCTAGCTGCGCCCATGGCAGGATTCTCCTGTTTATTAGTATGATTTCAACTTTACTCAATTCTACTCATTTCAACAAAATGTACTTGGTTGGTCTAATATAGTGGGTTTGTATATTGTTGATATAGTAATGGTCTCTTTGTTGATATATACCTGCTGGGTTATTGGGGTTTTACAGCATAAATTTCATAAATATATATCTGTTAGGTATTCTGTTCTTTTATATAGGTATGTATAATGTCAGGTAAATGGTAAAAGGCAAAAAAAAATCTTAAGTTCATTCACACACTGACAGACAACGCACATCCTAAATCGCTTGGGTGTAGAAGCATGAAATTCTGCACAAGAGTTCCTTGTAGGTAGGTATAACGAAAGTGAGGTTTTTTTTATTTTATTTATTTAGCCTACACTGTCCTACTGCTGAGCAAAGGCCTCCCCCAAATCATTAGTGAGCTTAAAACAGGAACTTAAAAAAATCATCCCCTTAAGGTGTCAATAGGGGATGAGAGTTTGTGGTGAAAGTTTGTCATTTCTACCGATGGGAAATCCCATCGGGCACACGGCTTGTATAAGATTATCTTATTTACCTGATTTCTGTCCTTTAAACCCTCCTTTAACTCCTCCTGCTCTCGCCAACGGCCAGGGGGCCCGCTTCGCCCGGGGCCCGAATATCACGTGCCGTTTCTCCCGGGGCCCAAACGCGTCGATCTTGGGCCTGTTGATCAGTATGTGTCGCTTGTCCGAATGGTTTCTTACGGCAGACACCAGGCCGATAGCCAGGCATAGAGCCACGAGCAATAGCTGGAATAGGAAATTGTTCGTTAAAAACGAACATATCGTTTCATGTTAGGATGAGAAGTCAGAACAAGAATCAAAACGACGACACGGTTGGCGCAGTGGCTGAGCGATCGACTGCTGCGCTGCGTGTCGCGGGTTCGATTCCCGCACGGAACAAATATTTGTATTGCCTACAGGTAGTTGTTCCGGGTCTGGCTGTTTGTGTATGTAAGTTTAAATGTTTGTAAACGCACCCACGATACAGGAGTAATTCCTAGTGTGGGGCAACGTTTTTTATGAAAAAAAAAACAAAATGGTTATTTTCCCAGATATGATACACCCGCCATGTTTTTTCTCTGCATCATCCAAAGGTTGACTGGTACAATATGCCTCAGGCATTCCGGAGAAAGCGTTAGGGTAGCCACGCGACTATATTTTTACGTTTTTTTTGCAATTTCAGGTTGTATGTTGATTTAAATATGTGTTGCAGCCGTAGCAAATATTTATTTATAGAATTATAATCATAAAAATCATCAATACAACTGTCAAATTCATATTGACATTTGAGGCCAATTGTAACTCAAGGAGTTGTAGGTATTGCTGATTTTAATTATTCTGTAAAATCATTAGAATCAGTAATATAAGTTGTTATGTTAGCATAATCCTAAAATGTCAAGATTTCATGAAATAGTCATTCAGTAGGATTACTTGATCTTAGAGAGTTGTGTTGATGACTTTAATGATTATAATTCTGTAAATACATATTTGTTACGGCCGCGAATCATATTTTAATCAACGTACAACTTAGCACTGACCAGCAAATTGCAAAAAACATAAGAACTTTTAAATTTCGCGGGCTACCTTGGAGCACCCACCTTAAGTCCGCCCGTTACTATTGTTTGTTGTGTTGTCCGCTTTGTTGTATACAGTATTTTTTTTACATAAAGTTTTAATAAATCAATAAAAAATAAACAAATTGGAAGTAGGTGTACCTACAAGATCTTCATTAACAATAGATGGGTACGTACGCCCATCTAGCTACCAACGGTCAGCGCACACTGAGCAGCAATAGAGTAATTTTCATTGATAAATTGATAATGTATTACATCACAACTGAAATAAAGTTGAAAATAGCGCGCAAGAGATTCTCAGTGGCGTGTTTCTTGGCGCAGGAAAGCTCAACTGCCTTGCCTTTTTACTAACTATGTTGGGATCGGTTTCCAGTCTAACCGGAATCCGAATGCAGCTGAATACCAGTGTTTTACATGGAGCGACTGCCTATCTGACCTCCACAGTCCAGTTACTGGGTAATATGATACCCCTTGGTAAGACTGGTTGTCAGACTTTCGAGCTTCTGACGACCCGTAACGACTGTCTAAGATCCACGAATGACAGCCGGGACCAACGTCTTAACGAGCTACGTATTTCAACTTTATCTCATTTTGTGATTAAGTCAAGTGCTTATTTTATCGGTGGATGTTGCTCGAGTATTTGGCTGCCCATTGTGTGCAGGCGAACCGTACCTAACAAAGCAGCTTCACTAACTACAAAACAAAGATATGACAACACTTTATTTGAACACCTAGGTTGACAGGTAGTTTGTTTACACCCTGCGTTCGCGATTTACTTGCCAAACATGTAAACAGATGTGAGTTATTGGAAAAATAACTTTAATTTCTTACACAATAAAGTTCAGTGTATGTACGATACAACTTCAAACATTTTGAAGACTTTATAAATAATTGTAGTCACTCTGAAATCAACTTAATTTCGACTAAAATAAAGTTGATATTTGTTTAACTTGAAATAACATCAATTGGAAACGTAAATTTGATTAGACTTTAGGCAGGTGTTCACTTAGTCGTAACTGGAAATAGATCTATTTCTTTCTATAAAAAAATATGTCAGTCCTATTCCAACGAAATATGTAGATCGTATTGAAATAAACTTCCTTGAATAGCCAGCTAAACCAGTTTTAAACCCAACAACAAACCACAAACATTGTCCACGCACTTTAATTTAACACTTTCCTGGTAAAGTCAACTTAAATATTAAAACAAAAGCATTGTTTATAAAAATGCTTACCGTGAACTTCATTTTGTAAAATCTGTGACTAAAAACACGTCTTTACACGAAGAACTTCGATTCTAGACTGGTGATTGGATTTTATTTCACATGTTTACTAAGCTCATACCGACCACAGATTAAGATAATGCAGTGGACTAATGACAAGTACATTTAAAAGGTAATTAATGTGGTCGGAAACGGGACATTTTGTATTCAACACGCGGTTGACAAATTATTTCTAAGGTAAAAAAAAAACTAGGCTAGACGGAACTATTTCAAAATTTATTTATGTTTCAAATCGACGTTATTTCAAGTTAAACAAACATCAACTTTATTTTAATAGTAATTAAGTTGATGTCAGAGTGACTAGCACTATTTAAATAGTTACAAAAATGTTTGAAGTTGTAGCGTAAACTGAACTTTATTTTGTAAAATTAAAGTTATTTTTCCATAAACACATATTTGTTTACATTTTTAGCGAATATGTCGCGATATTAGATTAGGCGTGGTGTTTCGCTATTTTTAAAGGTGCAGCCTTTTCGCGGAATACATGAGGTACTGTGACTAGATCACGATTTGAGATAGTTATGAGTGGTCCATGACTCAAGTCTGTCACGAATTTTGTTGAATCCGTAGATTACCTAATACCTATTTGTATATCTCCCATCTATGCATTTGCATATTAGTAGTAGCCTAGTAGGTAGGTACGGTTAAGTAGTTGGTCACTATTGTGTGCTAAACCTAACGATTTAGTATCTAGTTCTACCTACTTGCTTATGGAATTCCTATTTAAAAGCTCCACTCATGAGATCTACCGAAGAGTTTTCAGAGAAAAAAGAAGCCGTCTAATATACGACATGTCCCGGAATTAACGCACACCACCAGACACCCCAATTAGAATATTATGTTATAATCATAATACATACACTGAGTTTTTATTATTATGTAATAAACCTTGTTTTTTTAATAAATTAGTTAGGTATAAATATGTCTGAGATAAATAAATTATTATTATTATTATTGTGGGAGAAAATTATGGTCATATTACAAATCTACGCATGCACAGAGTCGCACTTGTATAAGGGTCTAGCTTAGTGGGTATTTCATCCATTTTGGTTTCTTTTGACTGTACAGCGGAAGAGTGACAGTAATTTACGTAGTTTTTATTATTTTTGGGATAAAATATTATTAGTAAACGATTCTGAACAAACTACTTTCATAATGTGCATTAATTCAGTTACACATTGTATATGTCGTAGATGGATTATAGAATCCGCTGTTTTAAAAATTGGCTAGTGGTTTTACAAAACAGCTCGGTTATGTAAAACGACTGAACAACAATCAGCTGTTTTTAATAATGACTGAACTTGAACACGCAGAATTGCATAAACGTTTTGCATTTATCAATGCAGCGGGTCAACGATTAGCGGTTTTGTAAAACAGCGTAAAATGAAACTTCAGATCGTAGATTTTAGTTCTGAATTTGGTCGCTCGTGGCTCTGTGTGTTGTAGAAATAATAATGGCGTCCGAAACAGAAATGAATAATACGAGTAAAAATTACCTTAACACAGTGATTTTAAGGACAAACTTAATTAAAAGTTTTATAAAAGACGCATTGTGACTGCAAATAAGCCATTCTGCATTAAGTCTAAACGTCTGTGGCAGTTTTGTAAAACATAGCGTAATGACAATCCAGCTGAATGTTGTTCAGTGGTTTTACATAACGGAACTGTTTTGTAAGACAATTAGCAGTTTTCTTAAGCAGCGTATTCTACAGTCCATCTGCGACATCAAAAAAGCCTATGTTCATTAGTTTATTCTGCGATACCTATAGTTGTACAATTGTACATGGCTCTTTCAATGTGTGGCTAGAAGCGGAACTAACGTTGCCATCTTGTATTTTCAATAAATTTCACAAAAATGTGTATCAACTGTCATTGCCTTTCAATGTCGCTCAGGCGTCAACACATCCTTGTACCCTTGTAAAAGTAAAATTAAGGAAAATCAACAACACAAGTTATTATTAATTACTACAGCGGGTCGAGGCCTGTTGGGGAGCGGTGAATGCTTATGCGAATCCCGCACCCCCGGCCACAGGCAGAGGTGGAACACTGAGGTGGTTGTAGCCGGTAAGAGCGGCATACCCAACCCACCCATTACCCATGATGGAGGAAGTCCATGAGGATTTCCACCTAGCAACAAAAAAAAGGGTACCATATGTTCCTTTAAAATAAGACGCTACTGTATATTTCTACTCTATGACCAGCCGGAGGGGAAGTAGAGTTCCTGACTCACTTTAATTTGAGCATGAATCACTGCACATGTAGTGACACGCCGCGCCGTCTGTCTGTTGATCGACTCTAACAAGAAGTGACACATTGTATCATTGCGCCGTTTAACTGGTACAGCATGAGCAGGCGTTTAGCAAACTTGTAAACAATACCAAGGTACTCCCGGATGTAAGGTGTAACCATGGAGTCTGGGTGTAAAAGACTGAGTTGATGATCGTCTGGCATTTTTCAATAAAAAATAATAAGTTTACTGATATAATTTTTTTACTGATACAGCCTAAACCGTTGGTTCTAGAAGCAAGAAAAGGAATGATTTTGGAAAATTCATCCCCTAAAGGGTATAAATAGGGGATGGAAGTTCATCATTTTTGTTGATGGAAAATTTAATCGGGTCCACTGCTTGAAACCACATAACAAATAGGGTAGAAGGCCGTATATCTTCTTGAAAACCCCAGATAGTGGATAGAGAGTAGAGGCACTCCGATATTACACCGGTAGCATTACATTGAACAACATTAAAAAATGTTGTTTTATTGATTATCAGAGTCAAATTAAATTAGACAGCGAAATGTCGGCAGACGTGTTGAGAATTGATATCTAAACATGATAAAAAAAGACATTAATTTGAAAAAAAAAATTGGGGTCAACGACCGAAACAAGTATTGTACTACTACACTTACTTGAAATATGTATAGGTAAACTTCATAAACGTAAGATAAATAAAAGCAAATAGCAGATTTTCTCAACTCATACTATATATGTAAGTAACTAAACTATCGGAGGTCGTTGACTCCAAATACATTTGTCGAGTTACGTGTCGTACGTCTGAGGAGTTTTGCTAAGTAATTTAATATGACCCTGTATTTACATAGTATAGAATCAATGTGTGCCTGGCCTGGCCCTTGACCTTTTGTGACTCCCCAGAAGTTCTTTGTTTGGAACACCAGAAAATTCTCAGTAACTTGATGATGTAAACAGTCTTAAACGAAGGCCTCAATATGTCGATGACATCAGTTTATTATAAGTTTTGAAGATTGCATTATTATTCATATTTGTAAAATAAACAATTACTGAATTATTAATATATTTTACGTAGGTATGTTGATAATGGCTTGTGTGACGCTTGTTTGGGTTACCAGCAGTTCGATTCTGTAACCATCTCACCGTGAAAACTTAGGTGAAGACGTGAAGTGAGCATGGAGTGAGCTGTCATTCCAACGAAAATGCTAGGGATTGACACTATTGCCAGCCGATCGATTCTGTAAAAATCTCACCGTGAAAAGTTAGGTGAAGTGAGCTTAGAGTGAGCTGTCAATAGTGTCAATCTCTAGCATTAGTTGGAATGACAGCACACTCCACGCTCACTTCACCTAAGTTTTCACGGTGATATGGTTACAGAATCGCACTGCTGCTCACTGTAAGATCATTTCACCTTACTTTCACGGTGAGATTTTTACAGAATCGATCGGTAGTGTTGAAAACATATACCCATATGTTGACTCCACAATTTCCATTAAAATATTGGCTGAAGGATTCATATATTCTGGCATTGAACCTAAGACCTTGGCATCTGTGGTTTTAAACCACTGCACTAATAAGACAAGGTAAAACCAAAATATATAATTATTAGTACTCCATGTAGGTATGAGTTTCCAGAGAATTAATTGGTGCACAGAATTTCCTGTACTTTTTGCGTAGTAGGGGGGTCTACGTCACAGTTTTTGTACTTAACATTGCAAGGGAAATCCAGTCATACCAATCTTATAATTTCATCATCATCAGCATTTCATTTATTATTTTATGAACAATGTATCCCAGTAATAACGGCCCCGATTTACAAGTTTTAGGTCGTGAGTTCGAATACAGGCAGTCGCTTTACTTAGCGAAAATTATTTCATCACCACTGCTCTCAAAACGGTGAAGGAAAATATCTTGAGGAAACCGGCAAGTTTTTACAACCAAAAATTCGAAGCCATGTGCCATCTACCAACCCGCATTGGGTCCGCGTGGTAGATTACAGTCCAGTCTCTCTCAAAGAGAGGAGGTCTGTGTCCCAGCAGTGGGAACATTATAGGCTGATTATGTATCATCATTTCAACCCGGAATCACCCGCTGCTGGGTATAGGCTGCCATACTTCCCGATTCTGTGCGGCCGTCATCCAGGTGTTTTCCGCGATCTTATAATTTATGCGAAAGTCTGTCTTACCTTTTCACGCCTAAACCACTGAACCGATCGTATGAAATTTTACAGATAAGTAATCTGGGACCTGGAGAAGAATATAGGCCTCTTTTCATCCTGGCTGGTATTCAAGATGAGGAAATACGAAATACCCGCAGACGAAGCTGATCCTATTGACGACTGTTTCATGAAATATCAATCAATAGGTTTATATATGAACTTAGAGGGTTGCATTGATGATTTTAATGATTATAATTCTGCAAACTCGCATTTGCTACGGTTGCGAATCATATTTAAATCAACATACAACCTGACACAGATCTGCAAATTGTAAAAAAAAAGAGCTTTAAATTTCGTTACCAAGCGCATCCACCTTTTGTTTTTTTTTTGAGGATGGGAAATCATCAAATGACCCCTCCCGCTCTGGGCGGAGCAGAAGGGAGTGTCAGACTCTTACTGACTAAAACCCACCCGTGTTCCTTCCTTAGCCCTTTATGTACCAGGGCAGCGGTAACCCTTTCGGACGATCCCGCTACCCCGGCAGGCTTCGGCCCTGTCGGGCCCCGTCAACTACGCTGACATCTCTTTGAGGCGCACGTGGAACACATACGCGCCGTCCGGCACGGACCTGGTCCTGATCGGACGGAGAGCTACCCATTGCTCTCCGCCCGCAGGCCCGCGCCTACGGTGGCCGGTACGGTCACGCGGCTCCCGACGCCCGGAGCGTCTCCCTCGGCGGCTGAGGCGTGAGGATCTCTCCCTCGCCCATCCCGCCACCTCCTTCGCTAGCATGACTGCTTCGCAGAAGGAGGTGACCGCCTCCCACTCCCTCTCGCCCCGGACCATGGCTTGAACCAGGGCCGGGCGCGAGACGTCGCCGCCGCTGCCGATCGCCTCTACGAGAACACGGCGGTGCTCTGCCCAAGCGGGACAGACCTCCACCGTATGCTCCACCGTGTCCTCTGGGCGATCCTCGCAGTGGTGACACCCGGGCGTCTCCTCCCGCCTGATGATGTGCAGAGCGCATCCACCTTAACCCTATTTTTGGCAAAAAAAAAAATTTTTTCTCAAATATTATGTTAATTATGAACCTAGGATCTACGGAAAAATATATTAAAAAATCGGACATGACCAGATGAGATTCTACATGTATCTTTGAAGATACATTGCCAGCTTAGCAAAAAACTTTGACCTTATTCTACAGGCTCATTTTTTAAAGATTACGATGTTGGTCCCATGGAGAAAGTTGTTCAGTTTGATGGTCTGTACCACATCCTTAAATTTGGCTGGTCTTTAAAAAATCAGCCTGTATACGATTATGTGTAAGTGTCTATGAGGATACGTTGCCACGTTTGAAGAAATAAAATAACATTTTCTTAATAATATTTAGTATAAAATTTGCATGTGTTAACAATTATAGTTATAAAACCAAAATCAACTTATAGATTAATTAAAACAAAAAGAAAAATAAATAGTTACCGAAATATTTGAGGTGTACTATTAGCTGAAATAATTACTTATCAGTATGGAATTTCACAAAACAATTTATTTCTGGCTTAAAACACAATCGTAACGAGCACTTGGCACATATTACCGTAGTTTGGCCCTTGACACAAAATTTACATCGCCCTTTCGAACCAAACATTGGAAAATGGCCGACCTGATCGTACCTTACATCCGGTGGAGGTCGTGGTGCTACAGGTGCCTGTATTATTTTCGACGGAGTTAGTCCAGAAACTTCACAGTTGTCGACCGTATCTCCTCGGCCCTTTTTCAGGAGGCTCTGTGCTACTTGGTACCTAAAATTTTTTAGAGGCATTGTCTTTCCCGCACTACGTCGTCTGTATAAAACCCAGCTATTATTTACACAAATATCTAGGACTTGCGACACTAATGGCAAATACCATCGATGGCCTCTGAAGTCTGTTCTATACAGGGCAATCAACATGTCTGCTAAGTCTACGCCCCCCATATGGGCGTTATAATGTTTAATAATTTCCGGGCAGGGTACCGCTATTCTTCTTTTCGCTACTTTGTCATAACGTTGTATGGGACTGACAGGCTCAGCAGCCACATAACTACTAGCTGTGGTTACACATTTGTTGTCGTACCATTTGACGACACATAATTTATTTTTGTTACAGACAACTTGCGAATGAGAGCCTCTAAGTTTTTTTTTCAGGGCTTTGTCTGTAAGTAAACTTTTTTCCGCTCCTCGCAGTCTGTTAGACCTAATGGTACCTAAAGAAAATATGCCCATTTCTTCTCGTAAATAGTTAACCAACTCTAAACTTGTAAAAAAATTATCGAAATATACCACAGAACAAGCACGGTCTGGTATACTTTTACATAGAGCCAGAACTACCTTAGCACCAAGACCAAAACTGGACTCCTCAGGCGTTAGCGAATCATACCGGAAAGTATCTTCACCACCATATACTATAAAGTCGTACACGAAACCAGATATGCCAGCTCGAACAAAAATTTTGTAGCCCCATTTTTTTGGCTTGTTTTTAACATATCGTTTTCTATGGCCAGCTTTTTTACCCTTTCCACCATCATTTCATCCACACTAAATCTGGTTTCGTATGGGACTTTCAAAAAGTTTTCACGAACTTTTTGTTACAATAAGGACCTCACTTTAAAATAACGGTCACCATCGTCTAACAAATTATTATTAAAATGAATGTATCTCCGTATTAGTTGAAATTTTTTTAGTGCCATAATATCTGCGATGGGACTGTAGCGGAAGTGGTAAGTCGACAATTCCCATTAGAAGATTAATAGCTATG
This sequence comes from Apamea epomidion, assembly GCA_947507525.1. Taxonomy (NCBI): domain Eukaryota; kingdom Metazoa; phylum Arthropoda; class Insecta; order Lepidoptera; family Noctuidae; genus Apamea; species Apamea epomidion. Next base: position 16,636,456 of record OX382246.1, on the reverse strand, counting down.
AAACATCTTATGTCTTCTTTAGTTAAATTTAAGGGTTTTCCTTTTTGTTGCATATAATACAGGTTAGATTGCTCGGTTATGTAATAAAAAATTTCGTCTGTAAAAAAGTCTGTAAAATACTCGTAAGGAGTTTTGGCTATTTCAGGTTGCGGGAGGTTTTTATCCGAGATCTGGGTGAAATGTTTGAATTTATTTTTAGTCCACTGAAAATTTAGAGGCTTTTGAAAAATACGTCGGGGTGTGACTAATCTTGCAGTCCTTCCGGATGTTGTAGGTTGTCTTCTTGGTTGGCTGTTAGACACAATTAATGGAGATGGTGGCAAAGAAAGTGGTGAAGGAGAGCCATTTTGCGTCAATGAAAATGGTAGTCGAGCTGGAAGCGGCTGAGGTGAAGGCAGCACAGGCAAAGGTAGCAAAGGAGACTGAGTAACAGCGTCATGTAAGTACGTCTACTATTTCTTCATCAGATAGCAAATTCAAGTTTTCTATAGACGAAGGCAAAGATGGCGCAGGTGAAGAATCGGAGTCAGTCACATAGGTATGGACATGACTCAAGCTAATTGGAATCTGCTGAAGTTCATCTTCGGATTCAGACTCATCGTCGTCAGAATCTTTACGGGGTTTTGGTACTAGAGCACAAATTCTTTTTGCTCTGGAAAAATATAGTTGCGCCCCTCCCTGAAAAAAAGCCCACTTTCATACTCATGCCAAGAATACAATGCCCTTTCCTCAAAACACAGTTAAAAAAATAATATAAATAAACTCTTAGTGCACTTGGTAATGTATCCTATAAGATACGATAACCTTGTACAAATAATCTTAGTACACCTAGCAACGTATCCTGTAGGATACATTCACTTTATTTGTTAGTTTGCGAAGCCAAGCGTAATTATTTCTCCTGTTTAATTACTTTCCAGCATAAGTACAAACATATGAAATATTATAACACCAATTCCTCATGCAATTTTAAAAGAAAAGCTATTAAAAATAATAAATTCTTACCTTCTGCCGCGGAATTGCACTCAACCGGTTCGCCATTTTGACAAGTTTTGAAAAAGTAGTTGACGTAAGCTGTCATTGTGTCACTAGTGTGCGTTCGGAAACGTATACTTTAAAGAAAAATAAGTGAACGTTCCGTTTTACATGAATTATAAAAGAGCTGTATTTTTTTAAAACATTGTGTATCTTACAAGATACGTTGTCAAGAAAAGGGTAGGAAAGGTATCTCGAATGTTTCGACAGATCAAAACCTATACGACACGAAAACGCGCCGAGTCAGGCGCCTTACCTCACCGGATCGGCGCGTTTTCGCTTCGTTTTTGTTTCTGCACCGCATCTGTACAGATTCTTAACCGAGATCCATTTCTTGACTGGCTCGGTTTGCTACGGTTTTTGTCATTTGTTGGGTCCTGCGGGTGGGGCGGGAGTGACGGGACGGGCAAGTCGAATGGTTCAGTAGTACTCGGCACAGAGACGTGCCCTCGGTTAAGAATCTGTACCGAAACTACTCAGACAGGAAGCTCTCATTTAATTACATGCATTCGGGTCTCGGTGGAAAATCTGTGCAGATTCGGTACAGAAACGAAAACGTACCGATCCGGTGAGGAAGGCGCCTTAATCCATAATGTTGGTTTCTCGATAAAGAAAACCCACACTAAAATTATATATTCACAAGTAACTCTGCCTGTATGTTACATTTTCACGCCTAAATCACTGAACGGATTTCGATAAAATTTGCCAAAGAGATACGAGTACATGGAATCCTGGGGAAGGACATAGGCTACCTTTTGTCCCGGTAGCACGTTCCCGTGGCTTGATTTTCAACATCACGCAGGCGATGCAGCGGGCAGAAGCTAGTCCTATCCTACTTCCTACTAATAAATATTATAAGCCCGAAAGTTTTTGAGGATGGATGGATGTGTGTTACTCTTTCACGCAAAAACTACAGAACGGATTTTGATGAAACCTTACAGTAATATAGCTACATATATCAGAATAACACATGGGATACTTTTTATCCTGATATTTCTACGGGGTCGACACTTATGCGGGTGAAACCGCGTGGCGCTGCTAGTACAATATAAACTGAAGCCTTGTACGACCAAACATTGCAATCGAACACATCTCTAATAACCTGCGACTGACATCAATGGACGACTCTTTTCCGTGCAACAAGCGACAAGTCGTCGACGTATCGTGCGCACGATGCGGACTTGTGGAGTGACGTGCAATGATTAAATCCGGCCGTGAGTGGGCCGCTTTACGTCAAGTACTTTTGTCGGACCGTGTGTGGACACGACGGATGAGTGGGGTGACTGTGAGGGAGGAAGTTTGTGGACAATGTTGAATTTACTGTTTTAAGAGGAAATAAGGCTTATGAGACATTTCATCTTGATATCTACTTAGGATGGCCTAGAAGGGCTTCTGTCTAAGTAATAACAGCCGTACGGATCGATCGATCAGGTTAATCTACGCTTGTCGCGGTTGGTCCGTGAATGGGACCATCTTCACGTACCAAGACCCCTCCCTGCCTATTCTCTTCTCATCTTCGACAGTCGTTATGGGTCGTCAGAAGCCCGAAAGTCTGACAGCTAGTCTTACCAAGGCGTATTATATTACCAAGTAACTGGGTTGTGGAGGTCAGAGTCGCTCCATGTAAAATACTGGTACTCAGCTGCATCCGGTTAGACTGGAAGCCGAACCCTACATAGTTGGGATATGACGATGACATTTTTAATGCGTAGGTATTGCAGTTTTCTATGAAGCTGATTTTTTTTTTGATAACGGGCAAATATTTCTACGCTGTGGAGTCTAGAATCTAGTCTAGAATACTAATAGAAGAAAATTAAAAAGTCCAAAAATATTTGCTAAAGCCATCGCCACCACGCATCATAAATGGAACTCCAGCGCTCCGCGAATGGTGCTTGTTGCATGACGGACGGATGCGTTGCCATGACAACCTTTAATTACCGCGCTTCACTTCATCAAAGTGATGGGCAGGCGATGAGGCGAGCTTCAAAGAGTTCAGTCTAGATGCAAAGCATATGAGGAGAGGGAGGGAACTCTTTTATTTTTTGTGTCAATCGGCGAAAATTGGGCACTTAGGGGCACCTACGGGGTAATTGCGTAACACACTAACAATAGCAATAGCTTTCATTCTGACAGTTCAGCAAAATTCATTGCTGAACTGTCAAAATGAAACAAAATGAAACTTAAATAAATTAGATTAAATTGTAGTAAATTCGAGTAATTTGGCCTGTTTGTACTGTTGTGTAGTGTTATTTTAAATTGATTTTTAATTAATAATAATTAAGACTGTTTTTTCTTAATCTCATACTAACATAGCTCCTAAGTGCTGGCTACTAACCCATATGGATTCTTGTTCGAAATAAAGTTTTTGATTGATTGCGTTGTTTACGTTGTTAGGCAGACACATTTTGCTAACATATGAAGCAATGGATTAGCAATATCCTTCAAATTGATTCACATTGAGATTGAACGTGTGCTACGCGCCAAAAATTATTTACGATAAACGTATTTAAGATATCATTTTGTAATCTTCAAACATTGACAGAATTAGGAGGAGGATGTTATCTACTGAATTATTGAACTATAATTATTTATTATTATATTGTTTCATTTTGAATGCGTAATGAGTTTTATGTATGAACGTACTTGTTGTTGTTGTTTTTTTTTTGTTGGTTATTTGTATTTAAGTTATCATCACTGTAATATTTGCAATCACAATGTATTTTGTAATGAAATAAATAACTTGTGACTGAGGAAGATGTTTTAAAATCGCGAGTGCTAAATGCAATAGTGATTTGTGGTGAGAGAGAGAAAAAAAAGCTTTTATTTATCATAGTTAAGTGTACATACAAAATAGATTTAAGTCAACTTAAATAAAAAAACTTTTTAACAAAAAAAATTCAAAAAGTAATAAACCTTTTTTATTTAACCTTAATAACTAAGTTCTTAAACTAATGTAAGTATACCTAAGTAATTTTGAGTCGGCGCCAAACAATCAATAAACAAAGATCACTAAATTGCCTTAAATTTAAACGGCGCCGACTCAAAATTATTTAAGTAGGTATACTAACATTAGTTTAAGAACTTAGTTATTAAGGTTAAATAAAAAAGGTTTATTATTTTTTGCTTTTCAGTTTTTTCGGCGGTTTAATTTTTTTGTTAAAAAGTTTTTATTTTACAATTTTTTGTGGCTATAATCTACTAATTGTTTGCCAAAGGGCAGGCATTTGTGGCACTGAGTAGAGTAAAAATACACAACACAGCATTCAAATCTGTGAGTGAACAATAAATCACCCCTATTTAACCCACCCTTAGGGTTGGATTTTTTTTTCAAATTTATATGAATCAACTTTGGGGTATACCCTTTCCAATAAAAAAAGAATAAACAAAAGCACCCCAATTGCGTAACACACTATCAATCACAATCTGAATTATTTTGAAGGATATTGCTAATCCATTGCCTCATATATACGAAAAATTTGTCTGCTCAACCGTGTAAATTACGCAATGAATGTTGTTGAACTGTCAAAATGAAAGCCATTGCTACTGTTATTGTGTTACGCAATTACCCCTCTGATCTATAATGACAAGCATAGAATAGACATGATACACACAAGGCACACATAAAATATTTATGTTCGAAAAAAAACCGGCTATATTTTTAATAAGTACAGTCAGCGTCAAAATTAAGTGACCAATGTCATACATGTCGAAGTATTTTATTAACTATAAAACTTACAAGGTGTCGTACCAGAAAAATAAAATAGTACTTGTGGTACATGCATCCCCCCCAAGTGCTTTCTTTATATCCGTAGCATAAGTGATAAGTGTTTAAACAACAAAATTATAACGTCCTCTACTTTGTGAGGGAGTGTACCATAATACACCACACGGGCGCAGTGCGGATTCATTGATATTACAAATAAATAAAAAAATATGTAAAGATCCGAACTGAGAACCTCCTCCTTTTTTGAAGTCGATTAAAAAGTAAGCCTTTATTGCTGGTTCTGCAACGGTTTTTAAAAGATTATCTATATTATGTACTTATAAGTACATAATACTTATTTATAGGTATAAATACCTACTCAAAATTACTTTACTTTAAATATTTTAATAGGCATTTGTCGAAGGTTGATTGAGACCCGTAGGAAAATGATTAAATGGCTTTGATTTATCTTTGTAAAGAAACAGTAACATTTCAAAAGAAAACCACAGAAACAGCCATGACGTTCTCTCTGAGCTGATTGGCCGCGGGCGAGCGACGTACCTATTTTAAATTGCGAACAAAACCGCCACAACGTTGTCAGCCGCCGTGACGAGCGGACGTCTCTGCAAGAGCTCGAATTGCTTCTGGCCATCGCTTTGTGAACACAACAAAGATGCGTCAAATGTCATAATGGTGAAGGCAAGCTTTGTAATGTTATATCAAAGAGTTGTCAGTTTTCAGGAATATTTAAGATGTGTTGTTTCTTTGGTAGACCCGCCTGGGGGCCTGTCCGTGTTACGACTTACAGTGATTTTCATCCTAATTTTGGAGATGAGTAATTTGAAACAAGTACCTACTTATTTTTCGATACGAATTTAAAAGAATAAATCACGACCTACTTTGTTGGTCAAGTGGCCGCAAGCCCTACTGCTGAGCATGACGTCCTGCAGGGTAATGGCGTAACACACTATCAGTATCAATTTTTGACAGTTCAACAGCATTTATTGCATTTTTATTAGTAGTTGAGCAGACGAATATTTAGGACATACGAGGCAATTGATTAGCAATATACTTCAAAATGATTCCAACTAACATTGATAGTATGTTACGCAATCAGGGTGGGGTTCGATTTCCTGGTCCAGCGGCGTCATTGAGGTTTTCCATTTGTAATTTATCAATAGCAGCCCCGGTCTGGATTTGTGCTCTGTTGATGGCTCGCTGTCTATTACATGGGACTTAAAATAACCGGCGAAATGTGGGTGTGCTACACAGGGTGGCAGGGACATCGACGCGCAACCTGTAACCATGAATACAGCACATGATTTTAGACCCTTAGCGTAGAATTTTTTTGTCGGTTATCAAATGAAATATCTGCTGTTTCATAGGAAAGTGCAATACCTACGCGGTCAAAATGTATAGAACAGCTAACTTTTTTTTTTAATAACCGATGAAATCTATCGACGTGAGGGTGTTTAGAATCATGTGCTGAATCCATGGTAACAGGTTGCGCGTCGATGTCCCTGCCATCCTGTATGTGCACCTCTGCCTAACCCTTCGGGAACACAGGCATGATGTTCTGTTATGTTATTAAAGGCTCATTACACCAAACTTTAATACCTGGAATAAGTCTTATCCTCAGGATAAATTTTGAATTTTTGACAGTATTTCCTTAATATAACTGTCAGGCCACAATTTCATTCCACGGATAAAAGATATCTGTCTTTGGCCAAATCAGCCCAAAGGGGTTTATGTATTTATAAACGATGAATAAAGTTAAGTGATGTCGAAACATCAAAAATGTATGTAGGTATGGTTAACCAGCCGCTAATCACTACTTAACTTTAAGCAACATTTATGAATGAAGGGGTAAGTCGTGAATTCATTATGGCATCCGCTGTAAGCGCTGTCGATAAAGCGATGCTTTGCGGAGGACTGTATCCAGAAAACCCCAGGGTTTATAAACGCATAAAGTGCTATAGAATTACTAATTCTAATACCTATATCAATTATACTATGGAGGTTCTACCTCCTGAGCCATTATCTGATATTATAGTTTAGTTACGGGGAATCTTGAATGCAATTATTTCTCTAATGATATACACAATCGCTGCTAACTACCATTTTATATAGGTAGCAAACAATAATTTGCATGAACGTGTTCACGTAGTATTTATTAAATTAATGATAAATGTTGTGCCAATGAGTTTGAAGAGGTTCTCTGAGTAATCATTTACATAGATGTTGTCATAGTTTTGTTTAGGCCTAGTTCCAACAACATGCCTAGTTTACTGTTAACGTTAGGTTTTATAACATAACATAAACTTACGCCTTCTCCCCATGGAGGTAAGCAGAAACTATTGAACGCCACCTGCTACGATCCTTACATAAATCTACTCCCTGATCTAATCTGACAAATGCTTGCACTGACTGGACTAGTCCACATGGTCTTCACATGATCTGAACAAGATTATGTCTGGACTTTAAAAGAGACTGTGGCCTCTGAGTTTGTTTCGCCCTTTCTTCTCAGAGTACTGCTCTGTGCAGAGTACTCAGATAGGAAATGCCAACCTCATCTAGCTTATTTATTTTTATACTATGACGTGTTAAACTGATTTCGATATCCTATTTACAAAATAAGTAATTTATTTTCATTTCCCTTTGTTTAAGTACACACAGGAACGCTGGTTGCGAGTACCTACGCACCTGACCTTTCTGAGAAACATCACCAACAATGTCATTATAATTTCCTTCTAGGGCGTACCCTCACATCAAATCTTTCTCGAGCAAATTTCAAATGAACAATAAACGAAATAACAAAATTTAAATGACCAAATGTTTTATTTAGAAAAAATTTAAAATCCCAATGTATGTGACATCAAATGAACGACTGATCAAAAGTTGCTAGATGTAATTTTAAAATATCAAATCATTACTGATCAAAAATCATCATTAATCATTAATTTTAATTTTTAACACATTAATTTGTCCAAAAAATTAATGTGTTCCAAAGAACGGGGACGTAGTTCCCGCGATTAATATGTTTCTGGCACTCGCCGGCCGCTGCCGCGGCACCGCTCGCTGTGCTCGCTGGGCTCGTGCGTTGTGTGGTCACAGTTCTAACCTAACCTAACCTAGCTGTTTCGATGTAAAAAAGATATATGCGTGTTACGCATGCGGGTACATAAACATATTTTTAATTATTAAAAAACAACGACAACGTGTAATTCTTAAAAATGTTTGGTTTTACATTCAAAACTATGTTTCTACCCGCAATAGTATGACGCCTATATAATTTTATTATCTAAGTTCTACCCGCATTAGTATAACGCCTATATTATTTGTATTAGCAAACCGGTCATGTTGTGCAAAGGCTTTCTGTATCAGACAGGCGCTATTCGCTAATATTAATATTATTTTTACCTTTATCAGTTAATCCATTTGATAATTAATAATTTATCCAGTAATCCATTTTGACCTTTAAACGATTTGGTCAATAGTGTAATAAATAATTTAAACATTGATATTCCAGACTTTGGTCAGCTGAACTTTTGATCAAATGACCATCGTTATTTTAAACTTTGTTGATTTGTACGTTGTTCTTTTGAAATTTGCTCAGGAAAGTTTTGATTTTCTAATATGCAACCGTCTTATACAGGGTTATTAGTTAAACACTAACAAACCTTGCAGGACTGGATTACTAACACCATAAACAACAACTTTAGTCCTATGATTTTTATTAATTTATCAGACTTCAAATACGTCATCTATGAATACGTTTTGTTAGTCTCCTTTACTAAACACACAATCCATCGCGGCAGGCCAAGACGAAGATGGCGGGACGAGCTTGACTCCTACCGCAGGGACTGGCTGGCACTCGCAAAAGACAGAATTGTGTGGAAAAAAGAGAGGAGGCCTTTGCCCTGCAGTAGGACATACAGGCTAGTTAGATTAGATTAGTCTCCTTTCATTCATCCCCTCTACATGACCAAACCATCGGAGCATACCTACTCTTTTCAATTTCTGTCACTACATCTTTATAAACTCCACCGTTGCCTTAGGCCCTCTGTACACAAAACTACGGTTTATTCGCCGGTGTTGTATGGATCTCTATCGAAGCTTGTTGACAGACACGTTTTTTCCACGGCACGGTTTATTCGCCGTGTGTAGGCAGTAGGCACGGTTGTCAGTGTTGTATGGATCTCTATGAAAGCTTGTTGTCGGACACGTTTTTTCTACGGCGCGGTTTATACGCCGTATCGTAAAGAAACTGCGGTGTACAGTCACGAGCAAAAGTATGTATACACTCGGCTTTATTCAAAAGCGATTTACTCCTTTATTTTTTTATTAAATTTTATGTTGTTACGAACATAGCTTGATCAATGAATAGCTTTTGCTAAATATAATATAATATTTAATAAATATATAATATTTTGTTAAATTGTTAAATAATAAGGATTATAAGAATATTGTTTTTATATGTTAATTTTAGTGGTGTAAGAGTAGTGATAAGGTACAATGGGGTTGGCGTATCCATGTCGATAAAAAACCTCTGTTAATTTTTAAGAAAAAAAAAAAGAAAATGTAATGTGTCGTATTTCAACTTTGCATTCGTTATTTCACGAAAAAATTGCAGTTGAAAGTTGCCAAGTGTTGACATATTGGTGCTCGTGACTGTACAAAGGGCCTAAAGGTTTTGTGTATTTAATTAATAATATACTTTCTGTGGTTTATGAACACTGTTTGAACTTTTAGACTAGGTACTTCATTGCCCTTCGCAGGTTCATTGTCATTTGACCTTGTTTGCGGTTTTAGCAACGTACGTACTTACTCAATAAGGATGTCTGAGAAATTGGTCCTTTGTTTAGCGGGATAATTGACTACATACTCGTACTACCACTAGCAATGACTTTCATTTTGACAGTTCAACAACATTCATTGCGTTTTTTACGTTGTTGAGCAGACACATTTTTAGAACATTATGAAGCAATGGTTTAGCAATATCCTTCAAAATGATTCAGATTGAGATGGATAGTGTGTTACGCAATTAGAATGCTGTCCTCCGCCTTCCACATCCAGTCTGTCCCCCTGCGCCACCTTCTTTTTAAGTCCTCCGTCCATCTAGCTGGGGGGCGTCTCACACTACGCTTGCCGATACCCGGATTCACTGTAGGACTCGTCTGCTCCACCGGCCATCAGTCCTTCGACAGACATGACCAGCCTAGTGCCACTTCAGTTTTAAGCTATGTCGGTAGCTCCGGTTCTTTTCCGGATACTTATATTTCTAATTTTATAATCCTTAAAAAAAACTCCGAGCATAGTCCGCTGAGCGACCTTGACTTGTGCCTATGCTAATATCCATTTTTCAATAACCTTCTCGATGTGATATAGACTTTATAAATAGGTAAAGGGGTAGTTGAAATGGAAACATCATAAATATTTCTAACACTTTTTTATTTCATCAATTCGACGCAAATACGCAGTTATTTATTCTGAACGAAAACATTATTTTGCTAAATCTTAATCATTATTAAATTCGAAATTTTATACACCGATTATTATTAATATTGCACTTTATTAAACAAGGAAATAATAGTTATTACGTCATTATAATTAACGTTAATAATGGGTTTATTTATAAACGTTGCTTAGTTAAGAGACGTTTAAACGTCAAAAATGACGCCAGCACATGAAGCTGCTACAATCTGTTCTTTAATACATTTTCAACTTTATCGCTAAAGCATTAAGTTCAAGGTTGATTGGGAAAATTTGACAGTTTCGGGTAGCTTGATGTGCTGGCGTCTGTAGCTACTCTAAGCAACGTTTATAAAGAAAGAGGTAAATATACACGTCTTCATGGGGTGGATATAGTCTACGAATGGTTACTAGAAGTATCTTTAATAATGCATTAGAAAACAGACTTGTACAACCAGTGTGAAAAATATGCCATAAACTGAGTAATTGCGTAACATGCATGGCAATCGATGGCAATGCCTTTCATTTTGACAGTTCAGACACGTTCTTTGCGTCATTTACGTGGTTTGCCAGTCGATTTTTTCAAACCTATGTATGAAGCAATCGATTGGGAATTTGCTTAAAAAAGTTCGGGTTGTGATTGAACGTGTGTTACGCAATTAGGGTGCAGGGGACATAATTGTGAGAGTCAAGCAATTTACCACACTTGTGCTGAAATATTGATAAGTGCTGATTATTACTTTCTACATGTACAAACTTCAACGTGAACAGACGTTTATTGAAGCAGTTTTATTATCTATTAAAATATCTTTGAAAAGCGTCTGACTAAATAGGTTATTATTATTATTTTTCTATCAACATAATAAATACATGATCATAATTCATCGTATACTTAACTTTTACTTAATAAGTATTATTATTTTATTTTACATTTAGATTCGAAAATTTAATGATTTATTAATAAGTGACCATGTATTTATGACGCTGACTGTACTTTTAACAGTCAATTATTATTATTATGTCTCACTGAAAATTAAAATTAGATATTTTTTGTTAAAAAAAAAAGAAATAAATTACTACATACTTAATATTTTTTTACAATAATTACTATTAAAATCATCATAAAAAATAATAATACAAAAATGTCACAACTCTTACATTTAAAAATAAAATTGCATTTAATTACAGTGAAAAAGTTACCTAACAAACATCGTGTTACACTTGCAAATTTTAACGGAATTTTTTTTTTTTTTTTTTAAATATCATTTGAAAATTGTTTGCAAAATAAAATTGATTTATTTTAATAATATTTTTTTATTAATAATATTTACGTTTCCATTAGACATAGGTTTTTTTTTATTATTCTATGGTATTGACATTATTTACAATGGGAATAAAATTGGATGGGCCGTTCAGTAAGGCTACGTACGCACTGACAGATGGCTTGGTTAGCGCCTTGAGCCTAGTGACTGAACATCCTTCGATATACGCTGGGTGACTAGCGAAGGCGTGAAGCGCGGAAAATTCTAGAGCGTTCGTTTCACTTCGCTACTCGCCAGGTGACTCGCTAGGCTCTAGGAGTCTCCTAGGAGTCTAGGCGCTAAGCAAGCCAACTCTCAGTGTGTACAGACCCAAGCACATCAAGCTACTACAATCTGTCAAATTTCTTTAATGGATTTACAACTTTATCGCTAAAGCATTAAGGTTCAAGGTTGATTGGGAAAATTTGACAGTTTCGGGTAGCTTGACCTGCTGGCGTCTGCACGTACCCTTAAGGTTATCATTAAAAAAAACTTGTCACAATTAGCTAGAAAAGTGATAGACATAAAATCTTACAATTAATCGTATTGTTCCTATATTTCGTAATTAATTTGCTGGTGGAGTCATTCCTAATTAAAAACCAATTTATTTTCGAGAAGTTTGAAAAAATTACTTTGCTACATTTTATGTATATCCTTATTATTATTCTTTGGTATTTTTTATTAAGATAAATAAATAAAAAACTAATCTTAAAATTGTCTATTGAATAATATAATTATTTAAAATCACAAAGAACTAAGTAGGTACTAACCAAAAATCATTTATTAATACAGAAAATTATTTACACGCACGGCAGAGCACAGCCAAGTGCTATAAAAAGTTTGACAAGAATTAATTTACAGAAACACCAATTGGACCTAGTTATGTCAAAACATTTCTTTCTTAAACATAATTATTAAGAGATTGTGGTTTAATTTGTTTTATCATAACTCGAACCGATTGGAAATCGTCGTAGTCACTGGCAGTCTACCGCCGAACCTTCCTCGGGAACCTCACGCTGCCACCAAAGGGTTCCTTGCTCAGGCGTCATTTCTTCCCGATGCCGATCAGCCCCTGCGCCGTGGACAGCGACGCGAGGGTTATCCTCTCCGGCCTGTCGGGGTTGAGGAGGCGCTCCGCCGGGTTCAGGAGCCGCTCGGCCGAGCTCAGCGCGGTGAGGGACAGGCGCGCGTCGGGCAGCGCCAGCGCGGCCGGGGGCGCGGGGGGCGCGGGGGGCGCGGGGGGCGCGGGGGCTAAGGGGGTGCTGGCGCGCGCGAGGGGCTTGGGCAGGGCGGCGGGGGGGGACGTGCGGAGGGAGGTGGGCTTTTGGTCGCGGCCGCTGCACACCTGTGAGTACAGAAAGGGTTAGTGCTTTAAATGAAATTATGTACATACTCGTAACGGAACATCTTTTCCAAGTGGATCATTTGTGTTGCCCTCGAGTTTTACCATAGGCTTAGAAAGGTATTATTTAGACAATTCCACAACTTTCACTGTGTCATTTACGTACGTTGTCCTCCACGTTACCTCCACGTACGTTATCCTTCCTTACGTTATCTCCATTAAGTATTAGACTTCTCAATCTTTTTAGGTCTTATAATTTAATTAACTTGTTTTTTGAACCTACTAGGATCACAGCATCTTTGTCAACTTGTCTTGATAATATATTTAGTAATTGTGATGCCAAAAATAAATTAGTGTTAACTGACTTAACGTCCGACCACTGTGGTTTATTAGCTAGCTTCCCCATGCCATTACATAGAAAGCCGCATAAACTTGAATGCAGGCCTTACATCGCTAGTCGTTGCAAAATGTTTAAAAATAATATAGCTCATAGAATTACACCATCTATAATAGAATACGAGAATCCTAATGAAATTTATGGTGCCCTTTTTGATCTATTCATGAGTCGGGGCTGTTTCACTGCTAGTTTTGCTATCATTGTTCGGAGTTCGGCACAGTAGACATCTGCCGTTATTGCTTGACCAGATCGGAGAAAGTTATAGTGAATAACACCATGCTGAGACCACCAAACAGTTACCATTACCTTTTTAGCTTTGCTTTTCCATCACGAAAGCGTTTAAACCAAAATCGCACGGTGCGTTCATTAGCAATCCCCTCTCCAAACGCAACATTGATATTGTGAGCTGTTTCTGCCGCGTTAGTTCCGCGTCGGAACTCGTATTCAAGAATAACTCGAATTTTCGAAGTATCCATCTTTCTCGTCTAAGCTAAATAAAAAAAAACAACTGAAAGTCGATAATCGAAAGTTGCACATTTTTTAAAAGAAGAACTTCATAGGTACCATATGAAAAAAGTTTCACTCAAAAATCTCAAACCATGAAGGATGCGGGTGTTGCTCTGCTGAGACACATATTTGACGCATGGGAGAAATCGCAAAATGCTATTGGAGTTTGCTGTGATCTCTCCAAAGCCTTTGATTGCGTGCACCATGACTCGCTTTTGCGTAAGTTACGTCATTACGGTATCCAAAACGGAGCTTCGTTTTGGATACCGTAATAATTTCTTATTTACATAATAGGGTCCAATGTGTAGATGTTAATGGCGTGAAATCTATAGTTACAGATTGGTTTACGTCAAATAACCTAGTTCTGAACGCCAAGAAAACGAAATGTGTAAAGTTTGCCTTACCGAATGTTAGAAATCTAGGACCCAACATCGTCTTAGATACAGAGGTGCTTGAAACTATAGGCTCGGCAATTTTTCTAGGACTAACAGTAGATGCCGAACTTCAGTGGGGACCTCATATATCAAGTCTAGCAGGAAGGCTCAGGTCGGCTGCCTACGCCGTCAGGAAAGTAAGACAATACACTGACGTTGATACAGCTCGTTTAGTCTATTTTAGTTATTTTCACAGCGTCATGTCCTACGGTATTCTGCTGTGGGGCAAAGTCATTGATATACAAAATATATTTGTCCTTCAAAAACGAGCTGTTCGAGCAATTTACCAGCTAGGTGCCAGAGTTTCCCTAAGAGATTTTTTTAAAGATATTGGTATTCTCACGGTTGCATCATAATTCATCTTTGCCAACATCTTATATATTAGGCAAAATTTACACTTGTACACTAAAAACAGTGATATTCCTATGAATATCACTGTGTTAACATTAGAAATAAGGACCAACTACGTGCCCCCTTTTACCGGCTTCATAAGGTTCATAACTCATTTGTTGGGCTTGGTATTTTAACCTTTTATAACAAGATACCGTCTTCTTTGCTAGACTTGCCTTTTAATGCGATTAAAGCTCAAGTAAAATCCAACCTTTGTTCAAAGGCATACTATTCCATCAATGACTAATTACACGATAAGAAGTTGGTCGGCCTAATTTAACGCAAGACAATGTTTATGTTCTTTCTCCAGGATTAGCTTACTGACAGGTTATTGTTATTAACTTATTTATTTATTTTACTTCGACGGTCTTAGTTTATCATTTGACTTCAAGTGACAGATATGTGGACAGAACCCAGCAATGCATAAATATGTAAGCTGTCACGCCCTTTATGTCTGGAGGCTTTTATTTTGGTATTTAGTTTTTATTTACATTTTAATTTTATTTAATTATATTTTAGCTTGAGTACGTATAGTTTTTATTATATTTATTGGCGTGGCTAGCTGACATATGGCAAATAATTTAATTTTATATTCTGGTCTTGTTATGTTAATTACTGAACAAAAGTAGCTAGTATTGTATACGTGTTTTCTAACTGAACAGGCAGCTGTGCTGCTGGGGAGTTTGTTGTGCCACTTCTTCCCAGCACTAGGAAGTCAATATAAAAAATAATAAAATATAGTTGTCTCTTTTATCAAATAAGATTATCTCACTAGAAAATATGAGACATAACGATATTTCAAATTCTGAATTATATTTTACTCATATTTGTATAAGTGTACCTGGTGATGGTTCTCCCAGTCCTTGTGCTGGCAGAAGGCGCCGCAGTAGCGCGCCGCGTTGCAGCCGGAGCACGTCTCCTGCGCCTTGCGGCCGCAGTTCCAGCAACACTGCACATACAACGGTATGGTCATATCGCCTTCTTGAACTGAGAGGAGTTACGGTTTTAGAGACTGTTTGAGTGCTAGAGATTTTACCGTTGGGTCTTTATTTATTATTATTATTTTTTTTCATTTTCTTTTGGTTTTTCCACAGATATTGCCAATTTTGAGTTTGGTATTGGGCACAGACCAGATTTCGGGCTTCTACTCAAGACCCAACCACTTTTCGCCTGACAAAGGGATTGAACTCTGCAAGCACCCAGTAGTTGTGCTTGCAACCACAGGTTTTGCAAAAACCGGGTACAGAAAGTCCAATTTCCAGTGAACCTCTGCACTACATGCCTGGAAAACCATGAGTACCCAACTACGAGATTTTCTATTATTAAATGTGTTCAGACGTGTTAAATGTATTCCCCTCCACGTTTAACCCGTCTTCCTTCAAAGAACGAATAAACAGGCATCTTCTGGACACGCTCTTTCCATCATAAACCTCATCCATCCCTTTCCATCAAGCGTGTTCGAGGTCAAGAGCAGGCCCATTCAGCAATAAAAAATATTATTTGAAATCCTGGACTAGCTCGTCTGGTTTAATCGCCTTCTTTATGTTCTTTGCCTTAAATCTTCATTAAAATAACGTCGTCATCGCCAACCGATCGTTTAAGATAAAGCATAGTGGACTCACATTCTGCTGCGTGCTCGCGTTAGGACTGAGCTCGCGTCCGGGCGGCGGCGGCGAGTGGCGGCGCTCCTTGCCGCGCTCGGCGGCCACCAGCTCCAGCGCCTTGGACTCCGCCGCGCCCACCGCGCGCTGCAGCTCCAGCAGGGCTTGACGTTTGACCTAAGATACCAAGTAAGGTGAGTTTAGATACAGAGTGGATTAGGCAAACGCTGGAACCCGGAAACTAAGTAAAAAAGAAAGGGAAAACCTACGCAGGATCTGTCTTGTGATGACGTATTAATTAAGACAAAGGTCAAAATGAATAAGGTCAAAAACAGCAGAATACTGCATTTAATAAAAAAGGTCTTAAACCTAATTAGCTAAATTAAAGAAATAATAATTTAGTACACCATGAATTTCCAAAAGGAGAAGTACCAAAAGGTGATTAAATATCTGATGCTCTTGCTAGTTAGTCTAAAAAATACGTGTAGACAGGGTTAACAGCAGTACTGACTACTGGAAATTGGCCACCATCCCGCATGCCTATAGAGGAACCTTATTTCTGTCAATGTAATCAAACTGGTTCTACTTGCTAACCTGATTAACAGCATCCTCAGCTCGTCTCCGCACCTCAGCCACTCTCTCTTCAGTCTGTCTGACTGCGGTCGCCATAATCTCACTCGCAGCACGCTTTATGTCATTACTCTCTGTTGGCTCTACACCTAAAACAATATAAAATGTGAATAATGTGTATGATGGATGATCATAAAATGAAGTTTAAAAAACGTGTGCAGTCGGAGGCCCCCGTCAGGAACGGAGTTCCTTACGCGATACTCGCAGACACACTCGTATATAATAGAAAGAGAGAAAGTCGCATGGAGGGGGCATAACGGTTTTTCCATACGTGTCGATTTCTGCCAGCCAACTCCTACCGCAAGCCGCGTTATGGAACCTCGTTCCAATAAAATCGAATTCTATAAAAACCACGACAGTTTAAGGTTTGGAAATAGTCTAACTATGGTTTGTCTTTGTCATGGCCATAATTTGATGATTCAACTTTTATAAAGTAACCACTGCATGAGGTCGAATATCTCAAAATCATGAGTTCGTACAACAGATATATCACATTTTAAATATATTAGTATAATTATTATTTCTAAACCTAACTGATGACCAGTGACTTAATGTTATGTTTAGGTAGGTACTTAAATTGTTTGTCTGAACTTATTTATTTATTAACTTTAATTAAAATGGTTAAAAACCAATTACAATAATTAAAGATAAAATAAAAGATAACACAAGATAAAATAAAAGATAAAAGTACCTACACAAAAGATAAAATATAAAATGATCAAGTAAAACAACACTTTCATAAATCCCTCACACAGTACTTCTGACTTGCCGACAAATTCTTCGTCCATTGTTGGATTAGAGTCCAAGAGATCATTAAGTGCGGCGGCGAGAGTACGTGGTATTGGGGAAGTAGCACGCGCAAGTGTGCGACATGGAGGCACAGCAAACAGCCGGTGCTTTCTGCCGCGGCAGTAGTTGTCTGACACACTACCGTTTTTTACAAGCTTTTGTTTAACTTGCCTTGTTAGTTAGTATGTATTGGTCAAATTTTGCAAACTGCATTAATACCGCTTCCTCTTATCCTACGGAGATCGAATTTTACATATGAATTCTGTTTCGGATCCAATGCATTTTTGATTCTTTACCTCTTTGCTGCAGTATCGCCAGCGCCCTTTTCGTCTTCTCCACCATGCTGAGGATGCAGTTCAGCATGGTGTTGATGTTCTTCCACTCGTCGTCAGTCTTCAGTAGGCCGGAGGGCGCAGCCACCAAGCCGCGGGGCTCCGAGAATGGCGCGTTCATTGATGACACGTCACGGACTGTTATGCCTCCTGTTTTTAGAGAAAAGTAGTTTCCGGATAAAGATTTGAGAGAAAAAAGGGATTAAAAAAATATATATATTGGCTTCACGATTTAGTTTAGTGTTTAGGTTTTTAGTGTTTGTTTATTTAGGTTCGACTCCATATGCGAGTTACATATCTTCGGGGCTAATAGTACTGTTCTGGTTATTTATACTATGACGAATTTTTGAGTATACCTATACCCTGTCCACTATGTTAACCGTTTTTTGACAGCTGTCTTAGAACAAACTATTCCAGATTACGTAAGAGTTAACTTTAAAATGAGTAATAAAATAAATATATTATAATCTGCCTGATCTTATTGAATTATCTTATTTATGGCTTCTTCTTCTTCTTCTTCATTACAATACCATACGTGTATTAATCAATATATTGTGCGCTACTGCAATATCACTAATTCCATCTGCCAAAAAACGGTTTACCTAATGGACAGTGTATAGTTATAGTTCTGTCAACTTATTTTAACAAACACGTGAGTAAAAAGTAAAACTACAGGAAGCTGCAGCAGAATTAAAATTGTTAAGCCTGAAAAGTATCATAATTTTAGGCTTCCGTTCTTCCGAACTAAAAGTGTGAAAAGAAAGGCAAGTTTAGTAAAACAGTTAAAGATCTTTAGTCGCTCTGATGGCAAATCAATTCTACATGCGAAATTTTGTAAAATGAAAGTTTTTTGTCCTCGACTGTAGGTATATTATTTTATAGTTTACTAAGGGCTGATTGTTTCTTCGCCAGATAACTTTTATTCGAGGAATAAAATTGACGTTTGACCGATTTTGTATGAAATAACTGTCAAAATTATTCCTCGAATAAAGTTATCAGTGATTAAAAAATCAGCCCTTAGCATAGTTAAGTTTTAGCACAATCCTTTCTATTTAATTTCAAAATTTGTAATCCATTGTTAGACGAGAAGAAGTGCCGACAAACTGTTATGCAGTTTGGCAGACTTTAAGTATGCTATTGTTAATACAGATTTTGAGTAAATAAATAAAAATTAATAATAGAACGTGCCCGCAGTCTTGAAACAGGCGAAATCCTAACTAGCCGCAATTTTAAATCAACAAAAAAAATAACACAGACTCACCATCTCTCCTCTCATACCCGCCCTCCTGGTTCCCGTGGTAGGCATGATACGGGTGTCCGTAGTCAAACAGACTGGCGTTGCTAGGCAACGGGTACAGGAACGGTGAGGAGTTCAGGAACAGACTCGATGCTGCCCGCTTGGCCTGTGGGGGGTACTCCTCGTGCGAGCCGTTTGTTTGAGCGGGGTCGTAGAACCTAGGGGGGGAATGGAAGGTAAGTTGAATTGTTGTTGTTTTTTATTTTAATCATATTTTTTTTTTTAAAGACAAAGGGAGTGCCTATGCATCGTAGCAGATGGTGTTTCGTAGTTCCCCCATGGGAAGAAGGCATGATTTTATGTGTGTTAATTATTGTTTTATTTTTAGTGGGTGAAATCTATGTCCTTTGGGGTGTCCGTGCCATCACAGCGGGCCCTATCAAAATACCAGCGCTACGGTATTCTTTTTTAAAATATCGCAGCATTATGTTGAGATAGTCTTTTTGGCACGGCTCTTTTTTAACAGACTTCCAAAAAGGAGGAGTGTATTTTTAAAACTCCGTCTTGTATCGACGGATTTGCAAAATTCTTTTTTTATGGATAAAGTATGCCTCAGGGGTGGTCCGTCATAAATTTTATTAACTTTGCTAGGGTAGTTCTTGTGTTAGCTTCAATAATACGAATTCTTTCCACTTAGTTTATATTGAAGATGTTTTAATAACTTCCTGTCACTGATATTTACGTAGCAAGTAGTGTTATACGAATTTCAAAAACATTTTTATTTTTACAAAATAAAACCACCAGCGACTTCCAAAAATACTCTACAAAGTGAAAAATAATTTTAATTTCGAAATTACCACCGACTTTCGAAATTAAAATTATTTTTCACTTTGTAGTGTTTTTATTTTCGACGATGCTTTTGAAGATGACAGGACCGTGAGATCGGAAGCTGTTTTGACGTTGAATGGAAAGTTACATCACATTTAAGATCGTTCAAGATCTAAGCCTTAATAAATTCAAATCATTCATTAAACGTAAGTTGTGCCAGAAAGCCTTTTATACCGTTAAGGCTTACATCGAGGACAAAAAGGCTTGGGATTGAGCTGCTTCCAATTTTTACATATTGAATGTTTTTATTTTTTTGTTTTGTTGTTGTTGTTTTTTTTTATATACACTTTGACATTAATGAATTTGATATATACCTACTATGTCATTTGCTTACTTTGTAAAGTATTCTATTATTTTAATTATTGTCAAAGTCAAATCATTTATTTCAAATAGGCACATAAAAGGCACTATTGAACGTCAAAAATAAAATTAAAATAAAATTGATTCTAGTCGCCCCTTCCAAAAGGTAGTTTTCGTATGGAGAAGACTGGGCAAGAAACTCCACCGTTACTCTTTTAAAATGTTTTACAATATTTTGCATACATTAATTATATAATTATATGTGAAGACGATGCACCTAAAAATAAAATTACTATGCCACAATAGGTAAAAGAATTAAAATGGATAAATGAAACCATGACATATAAATTAACTATGTGATAGATACATGGTGCTCACATATTCACAAACATTCCAAAAGTAGACGATTTTCATAATTAAATAAGGAGTAATAAGTCCGGGTGTGACTCCAAGTAATTACAGAATGTAAATCAATGTTAAAGAAAAAAAAAGAATAAATTATACAATTACATTAGCAACCAGTTTGATTTTGTCTAGACTCTAGAGATTGTCCTATGGAGCAGGACCAGCATGTTTCCAAGCATTCTCATCTTGGATATAATCTTCTAATTTGTAATATCCTTGCTTACAAAGTGTAATTTTAATATAAGTTTTAAATTTTCTTTCATTTAATTGCAATATTAAATAAAAGAAATATTGTGAATGTGAAGACTATGTGGGTCATTTTATTTTTTATTTTTCTCTGTTCTGTTAGTTTTTGTCATAGTCTGGCAGTTTGAGTAATTAATGTGGCCTACCCAAATGTCCTTTCTTTGGTATTGTTCGTCGAATCGTCGAGCTCTTTAAGTGTTGTGTTGAGTTGCACGTTTTCTGACAAATGCGTGCACTGACTGGACAGGTCCTCTCAAACTGTTTGGTTCTTTCTTCAAAAAACCATCTCAGACATCAATCTACATGGTCTTCATATGATCTGACCAAGATTATGTCTGGACTTTATAAGAGACTGTGACCTCTGAGTTTGTTTCGGCCTTTCTTCTCAGACTAGTCAGATAGGAAACGCAGACCTCATCTAGTTTTAAAATATGATTGACGTGAAAAAGTGTTTGTACAAACCTACTTACAAAATAAAATCATTTATCATTTATTTACGTTCCTGTTTCAGACGTGTAAGACACAGGAAAGGACAGGCGACAATAATAATATGCGTTGTGTAAAAATACATTTCTCGTCAAAAATAAACTTCAGTACCTACGTCGCCTTTTGACAGGGTATACAGCGGCCTCCAAAAGCCAGTTGACATTTTTCCACTTCAGCTGTGACCCATCATTCTCAATTCAATTTATCCGTGGTCGGCGCAACATGTCTTGTTCTTCCATACTTCTCTATTAGTCATCATCTCGGTACTCACCCCCTTTCTAACCATATCATCATTCACACATTCCATCCATCGTTTCTTTGGTCTTTCCCTACTCTCTGTACATTCATACTCAAAACTCTCCTCACGACATTTTCCTCATTTCCCCGTAACACATGCCCATACCATGACAACAGATTTCCACACAACTTTTCAGGTACCGGTGCTACTTTCAGACTTCCTCTTATGTACTCATTTCTTATTCTATCCATTCGTGTATCACCACACATCCCTCTTAGCATTCTCATCTCAGCTGCATGCAATTGCCTTTCATTCATCCCTTTTGTCGCCCAACATTCTGATCCACACAAGACAGCAGGTCTAATCATGGTTTTATATATCTTTCCCTTAAGTTTAAGGGGAATGCGGGAGTCGCAGATTGTTCCCGTGACCTGCCGCCATTTCATCCATCCAAATTCTGTGCTTAACCGTCCGATCTACTTTGCCATCGCTTTGCACGAGTATAATTTAAAATTCTAGTGATCCAAATGTTTGAACTGTTATAACGTTGTTACTGACTAATTCAACTACCTTGAACTACCGCGAAAAAGTCCAGCGTACGTTTCTACGAGCCATGCATTATAGATGCCAGAAAACGTATTTGTCGTACTCACAATTGCTGCATAAATATGGGCAGGTCAACCTAGAATCTAGACGTAAATATCTAGAAGCTTCTGTACTGTATGGTATTGTTCATGATGATTTTGATTGCATCGATCTCACGAGCAAACTATGTTATGTGGTCCCACGCACCGTTAACATGCGTAATACCCGAGCAGGTACCCTATTTTCTGTCAATACCTGTCAAACTAATTCTGGTTTGCGCTGCCCTATCCGTCGAATGATTGAATCTTATAATTGTAGTTTTGTTAATATTGATATTTTTGTATGCTCAAAATCCAATTTTAAATCTAATGTTATGAAAATGATTATTAACCAATGATGTTATTAGGAATGTAAGCTAATCTAGATTTTATTATTTATTTATTTATTATTAGTGTTAATTATTTCTCAGTTGCCAAGCAATCAAATTAATTGGAATCTCTATTTTGCATGTTGTCATTCGTTCGTTTGTCATTCGTCTTCGTTATTTAATTATTGCTAATTGATGTATCTATAATTATCTATTATTAATGTGATGTAATTATTTATTACCTATCTAGTGGCACTCATTATCATATTTTCTCTTGTTAATATGCGGATAATGTAGTGGGCTGCAATATTGTTAATATTATGTATTATCTTTCCTCTGTACCAACACATATTGTAGCTGTTTATTGTCCCTGAATAAATAAAATAAAAAATAAAATACCTTTGACTTATCATGAAAAATCATCAAGTAATCCCTTAGGAGTACCTGATTATTATTTTTTTATTTTAAATCATAATGTGGCATCACAGCTGAAGTGAAAAAATGTCAACTAACTTTTAGATGCCACTGTAGGTAGAGTATTATGCTATTCTATTTATTCTCGCGGATGTTGGAGTAAAAACAGCCAGGCTAAAGTAGGCGTGGGCTGGACACATCGCGTAAATGCACCCGGAGAGATGGCAAATATCGTCACTCACTGGACTCCTGAGGGAGAACATCGCCGTCGAGATAGACCACGGCGAAGGTGGTGTGACGATCTCATAATGTTTGCAGGGCCAACAAGGCCAGAGATCGCACAGGATAGGTTTGAAATGAAAAAGGGGAGGCTCTTTGCCCGGCAGGGGGTCACAATACTTATAGGCTAACAATATAAACAATGTTTCTTTGTGAGAAACACTGAAGTAATGACGGTGATAATTAATAACTAACGAAACTGCATGCTTTAATAATTAACGAGGAGCAGTGGTGGCTTACGAGTTGTAGGTCGTAGGTTCGAACTCAGACCGGCGCTTTACGTTGTGTAAATAATTTCATCACCATTGCTCTTAAAACGGTGACGGAAAACATCGTAAGGAAACCGGCATGACCTAGAACCAAATATTCGAAGGCATGTGACATCTACCAACTCGCACTGGGCCCGCGTGGTGGATTATGGCCTGTCTCAGCAGTGGGAACATTATAGGCTGATTATAAACTATCACCATGTGGGTCCCAGAAAACTTCCCGCGACATCGATGTAGACCCAGGAAAAGATGGTGGGATGAGCTTGACGCCTCTAGACAGGATTGGTCCACACTAGTTCAAGAAGAAAGGAATGGACAGAAGAAAGGGAGTCCTTTGCCCTGCAGTGGAACAACATCAGCTTTTAGAAACCAATCTTGGTACTGGTTTTAAAAGTTCATGATAGTTATGGTTACGTCGCATTAATTGAAACTCACTTCCAGGAAATCGAGAACAACGAGCCTTTTGTTTTAACCAAATTAATTATAAAAGTAATCAGGACAGTTGGTATCGGAGCCGCTACGAGCAGGAAACGAACAATACTATCATCGCGGACTATTATTAATAATGCGAGCGAATGAACTAGAAAATAAAGACAATACTAAACTTGGAACAAACGAGCGGCCTTTCATAAATTAGTTCGTAGAGCAAGTTATTAGCGGACGCGATTTATTGACTTTTGAAGGTGAGAACTTTATGTGACTTATGCAAATACAGCAGTGCTATTTTGTAAAAAAAAAAAACACACAGAATAGCACTACAGTAATTGCTGGTTTAGTTGGACATAGTAGGCTTTAGAAACGTCTAAGATATGTTAAAATCCTCGCAAATACATTTTTAATCAAGCTACACTCAACACTTTCTGGTGGGTATACAAGTATTCTAATGACGCGGACGTCAACTCAGATTATCTACCTATCTTTCAAAGCCGATACGCACGATGACATATCAAACTATACATTTCCAGTATAAGCTGACTTCTTATGGTACGAAAAGCCTATACAATGCCAGGTCAGCTAAAACTGGCAATATATAGGTTGGCTGGTTGGTTGTATACTTGTATGTATGTGGTGGTAGGATGTGGGCGTCGTGTGTACTTTCCTCCAAAGATCTAAGGATATCCTTCTTTAAGAGACGAGGTCGGCCACCAAACATTTTCGATTGAAGTAAAGAAGGAAGAAACCCTTCACCATCCTCAAAAGGAGAATTGGAAGGATTATTCGAGACATCAAGAACCTATCTATTTGTATTTGTGTTTTATTTTATTTGGAAAACTTGCAACTAGCATTTAGATTTATAAAAATAGAAAATTGAACCCCATTTACAAGTTTCCGCTGATAAAGTACAGTACGGAACTTTAGAATCTTACATCCATACAATCTTCTATCTATACAATTAAACACACAAATCCGCTCTCGATATTTTCCAATTCTCCTCACACCATTGCTCTATAACTTGGGCCGCGCGTGCTCCGGACGGCAAACAAGCGAACTAGGCGCGCAATGCAATCGATGCAATAAATAATAATCGGAACAAGAGACGCCCCTCCCGGTGATACCCTGTTGTATGGAAGGGTAGGAAGCGGAGGCGAGAAAGCGAGAAATTGGGAAAGTTTGATACCGAACTTACGTCCCGCTTACGTAGGGTTTTTGGATATTATTCGAGGTAGAAGATGAATGCAAAAAAAAAAAAAGTCTTACTTATCAACACAATAAATAATAAATAGTTAGTAGTAACAGAACCAAGAAGACGACTTCTTTAGTTCCAAATTGAATCATTTTTCTCCATACGACACTATCTTTTGGAAGGGGTGATTAGAATGAATTATGTTTCTTTGTAAATTTTGACATTCAAAAGTGCCTTTTCTGTGCCTATACACTTAATTATTCAAAGTCAAATCATTGAAATAAATGATTTGACTTTGACTTTGACTTTGAATAACGAAGTGTTCATACCATTATTTTTCTAAACAAATTACCTCTATTTCAATTTACTTAAATGTTTTTCCGAAGTTTTGATTTCATAATACGACGTTTACAAAACGAATTCACAAGGCTCCCGAAATAATTCCCCAATTAATTTTGTCACATACTTAAGTCGATTTACAAAAGCTCATAGCCATTTCTTAATCTTAACTAAAATATAATAAATAATTTGTAGCTTTTAAATAATTTTGCAAATAAATAAAACTGCTTACTCCACCAACCCGCTACCGCTGATGCCTCACATCCATGGTCGCACAGCGTTTGATTCGCACGGCCGTGTCGCGGCAATGTCCCGCGCACACTACTAGTGATCTATACCCCACGCCTACCAGTTTTTGGCTTTATTCAATGCACTGATAAGCAATATTAATTATGCGGAATTGGCAGGAGCTAATTAAAATAGGAGGGTGAATTGATTCGGTAATAATGGAAGGCAGAAGTAGAAGAGGAATAGATTTTTGAATGTTTGTTCTTTGCTAAGTAATAACAGCCACACGGGTTGATCGATCAGGTTAAGCTACGCTTGCCGCGGTTGGTCCGTGGATGGGTGACTGTCTTTACATACCAAAACCCCTCCGTGTCTCGGAAAGCTCGTTAAGCCGTTGGTCCCGGCTGTCATTCGTGGATCTTTGACAGTCGTTATGGGTCGTCGGAAGCCTGAAAATCTGACAAACAGTCTTACCAAGGGGTATCGTATTACCCAGTAACTGGCTTGTGAATTCAGCTGCATCTGGTTAGACTGGAAGCCGACCCCAACATAGTTGGGGAAAGGCTAGGTAGATGATGATGTTCTTTACTTTTGATTTATGTCTAAGTTTCGTGTTGATACTTCTTGCGTCTCTTTTTTATTCAAGCACTAATATTATATTATTATACAGGCGAAAGTTTGTGAGTGAGTGTGTGTGTGTTTGTATGTTTGTTACTACTCACGCTCAAACGGTCGGACCAATTTTGATGAAATTTGGTATGGACGTAGCTGACATCCTGGATTTACACATAGGCTACTTTTTATCCCGAAAAAAAGTAGTAAAACCGCGGGTAACACCGCTGGGCGCAGCTAGTAAATTATAACTACATAATTGCAGCAAAAACCTTGACCTCGCATTTAAACCAGCGTTTTTCAAATGGCTTATAGAAAAAACATAATATTCTGTGAATGAGTATTTAGACTTTAAATATTCCCACTGATATCTTACTATTATAATAATTTGATAAATACTTGATATTTTATATTTAATAACTGTGGATTTATGTACCAATTGTATTAGCTTCATTTATTTAATAATTTTGCATGCTAGTTTTAGGCCTCATTTACGGAGACGCGGGGCGCCGCGCGTCGCGTGCGGCGTGGCGTATCGCGGCGCGTCATACGATTTTCTGTTTACGGAGCGGCGGCGCGTCAAGCGGCACTTATCTTCGCACGCGTAAACACAAACGTATGGCAATATAAGACGTCGATCATAGAGACGCGGGGCGGGAAGCGTGGCGGTGCCCGCCGCTGCACCCGCGGCGAATCCTCAAGCGTGTAGCAAAGCACGCGGCGGGCAACGCTGCGGCGCACGCGGGATACTCAATCAAACCGACCTAATTTACTAAAAGTAAATTGAATTAAACATTGAATTTTCATCCAATAAAAAATCGATCACATCGTACTCCATTGTGACGGTGACTATGTCTGCGTTCTGCAATTTCCAAATAAGACTGGCAGAAGATTCCGCCGCGGGCATCGCTTCATCGAGAATTGCCGCTGCGTGCGCCGCCGCGATAAACGCCGCTTGAGACGCGGCGGTGCCAGCCGCGGGCTCGGCCGCAAAAAACGCTCATTTCAAGCAAACGCGTCTAAAATCGCTTCTCCGTAAACGCATTCATACAACGTCATATGTTTGAATTTAGTGCGGGCCGCGCCGCACAACGCGACGCGCAATGCCCCGCGTCTCCGTAAATGAGCACTTACTTTTCAGCGAATTGTTTTAGAAACTGTGTTAAAAAGCCCAACCATCTGTAATGTACGAGTACTACAATTCTTGCACATAAACATTTAAGCGTTATGCCCCCTCCATGTGAATTTCTCTCTCTGTCTTTTTCTATTATGCACGAGTGCATGTCCCTCGACAGCACGTTTTTTTTTTTAAATCTAGACTTCTGTAAAATGCGAGATCAAAATGGGAAAGATCATTCTGAAATCCATTACTTGTCAATTACCCCAATCAAATCAACGACTAACCTACCTAGCACATCTTTGCAAACTACAATTACCAGCTAGCCATATATCAAAAGTTCAACAAACAGTAATTTTGTACGCAACATGTGTTCCCGCGGCTCGAACTAACGCCTGACTGTTTACTGCTAGCAATTAGTCGACAATCAAACTTATGCCAGCTGCTGCTAACGCCACTATGGCAGGCGCCAGCTTGAACTTGAAAACTTTCTGTTTATTCAAGCTATTAATAAATATGGGATAAATTTAGTACTTTTTCTTGCAAGTTATTGTTTATTGTTAGCTGTACTTTCTCGTTGGTGCACAGTTGTGAGAATAAGTTAATTGTGTTAGGCGCTTTTAAGTTTTTTTCTTATTGTCATTACTTTGTAACTGTTTTCTTTTACTTGAGTATTTAAATGGCTTGTTGCAATATTTCGGAAAGACAATATGATTTTTCACTTCAATAATATGAAGCTAAATATAAGTAGACCGCTCATTGTTTTAGCTTACATTTGTCACAGTGATATGAAGTCATATCTCAGTTATTACCCGATGCTGCATGTCTGAATTGCATTTCATTCAAGAAAACTATGGTACCCTAACAGTCTTACAATACTGCTCACCCCTTTACCAAACTTCTTAAGCCTCGTTAGCAATATCGTTCCATAACACACAACCTGTGATAATGAAACAGCCGATCAGAGACATCTGCGCGCGCTATTAACCGTGAGGCGCCTGCTGGTAACGTAATAGCAAACTCCTAATCACACAAATTGCTAACACTAATCTGGCAGGCGTTTTACCTCGTTAATTTAATTATGATTTTTACGTGTTATCGTTGGTTTAAAAAGTGAATTATATTATTGAAACTATTTTCCTGAAATTCGAGCTTCAACTACACGTTTTTGACACTAATTGGACTAGTATTTGTTTGTGTATTGTAAAGCTCAACGCAACAGCTAAACATTTTGCTAACAGCTACAAAATATAACTAGCGTTAACAGCTTGTTTAGCTTAATAACTTCTAGCTTAAAATTACACTCCAGCGCTGTTATTTGCCTCCTAAGTAATGCCAGCGCCACAGCCTAAGCTACACGCGTCATAAACAATGCCATATGCTAAAAATTTACTTTATAACTTGGCAAACGCACGAGGCGCGGCCTGTTGCGATAAATAAAGCTCATACGTAGCTCTAACGAATTGGGGTAGGCAGTATTTAAAGCTGGCGGTCGCAGCACCCTGCCAAATTGTCCAATAATAATAATTCAACGTAACCATGGCAACCGTGGTAGTCGTGGTTAGACGTGGCAGGTTTTCCGTTTTGTTTTTTCAATAAAGTGCCGATAAAAATAATTACTTTTTAGGTGTCATCGCCGGAGGATTGGAAGACAAGAGTAAACAGTAGTTGTTCACTTGCCACAATATAATATTCTGTAGGTAATCAATATAGTATAGAAAGTAATTCATTTCGCTAATGTGGGCCCACCGCAATGTAGAATGCGAAAGACCTCATCTGAAGGCCAATTCCCGTAATTAAAAACGTTCAAAATCTAGCCGCAATCTCATCTCAGCGACAATCAATATAAAAACTTGTCAATAATGTAGGGAAATTATAGGTATTTTTGAGAGATTGAGACTGAGATCAGACTGTGAAAGTTCTTAGAATTACGAAAATTGCCCCTATGACTGTGAACGTTCAGAACTTTCTCCCAAGAAGCGTCGAGTGACAGTACGGACGATCGTCAACAGAAAACTTTAACATGAGCACTGAATTCAATCAAATAAAAAAAATACAGAGAACCCTTATTAAACATTATCCTCCTAGGGTAGGGCTCAGTCGCAGTCGGGTAAAAAAGTTCAAATACAAACCTATTTTTCACACCGCCATCAAAATTCATCGAACCAAAAATCACACAACCCTACATCTCACGTTCCCACAATTTACACGTAGCAACACTATGAAGCAGCAAGTGTAGCAACCCTGCAAACCGAAGTGGGGGGAAGGGGGCTACAAATTACCTGTCGGGACCATTCACCTGGATCTGACGGACATTATTGATAGTCTCATTCATATTGTTTCGGTTTTCACTAGTTAATCAATTTTTGGTCAGAATTCTGGAATACATTTTGTTAGTAATTAATTGTTCATAGTTTTTGATGACGGATGACAGGTGACGTTTGATTAATATTTGTTTTGTGATGCTGTGGCTGTGGGATGTTTTGATAACGTGTTAATTGAAAGGCTAGCTGGCTTGTTGCTACCTTTTGCTTTATATACTATACATTTTAAAAACTTACACGAGTAACAAAATCTAAGTAAGTATATTAGTGGGGGTCCTGGGAAGTCGACCTCGCTACCATCGTTATCACCACGACATTATCATCAGTCCACCTTTTCCTCTTTTTACCTCAACACGACTATGAGCAAACTCAAAGTCAAGACATTAATTTTAATTAAACGATTTACAAGCACTTTTATAACCGACGAAAAAAAACGGAGGAGGTTCTCAAGTCGACGCGTATTTTTGAAGTGAAAACTTCTTTAGCGGCGTTGTGCACTTTTTTGTGATGGGTAAAAAATGTTAAGCTCGCGTCAGGACACGTGACCTGATCGAAAATTCGTAAGACGGAGGGAGAGTAGACCGCATTCCAAAATGTCAAAAATGCACAACGTCAATATTCAAGTTTTCACTTGTGCCGGCACTCCCGGAGTGTTTTTTTTTATGTATGACCACGCATAACTTTTTACAGAGTAGTCCGATTTTGATAATTCTTTTTTTACTGGAAAGGGTATACCCCAACGTTGGTCTCATATAAATTTGGAAAAAAAATCCAACCCTAAGGGTGGGAAAATAGGGGTGATTTATTGTTCACTCACAGATTTGAATCCTAAGTTGTGTGTGATTACTCTACTCAGTGCCACGTATGCCAGCCCTTTGGTAGTAGATGATAGCCACAAAAAATTATAAAATAAAAATTTTAACAAAAATGTTAAACCGCCGAAAAAACTGAAAAGCAAAAAATAATAAACCTTTTTTATTTAACCTTAATAACTAAGTTCTTAAACTAATGTAAGTATACCTAAATAATTTTGAGTCGGCGCCGTTTATGTTTTTTCGGCGGTTTAATTTTTATGTTAAAAAGTTTTTTGAATTGTCAGAGTCGGGCAGACACACACACAGTCACACCCTGAGATGTTTGAAAAACTGGGAGATAGGTAAATGTAAGTTCAAAACTAGATATCTTAATAGATTGATTATTTCTAGAACGAAAACGGAACTATATAGACGAAGTTGCTACTTTATGTGTATTTAGATTTACAACAAGATTCCTAACCAAATTAAAGGACTTCCAATGGTCCGCTTCAGAAGGGCTTTACACAGGTGGCTAGTTGAGAATCCCTTCTATAGTATTAAAGAATTCCTTCAGTTTAAATCTAAATGATATAATTGTACCTATACCAAAAAATTTGCATGTCATTATGTTATGATTGAATATGTTAACCTACTATTATTCTACCACTTTTGTAACCATATTTATCTGCAAATAAATCTTTGACTTTGACTTTGACAGATACTCGGAAAGTATTGGAATGGGCAACTACCCATTCAAAACGTATCTATGTTTTGGAGATCGTGCCAAGAAACTCCAAAACCCTCTTTTAAATCACGATATTATCCCAAAATCCCGTGTACATTATTCTTGTTGCTTCTATATGTGAGAACATAGTAAAAAACAAAAATTAAGAAAAAAGTCAAAATATAAGACTAAAAATAAGCCGTGCTCACGCGACGGCGCCCGACTGGCATTAGCTGTTCTAGTATTTACTAATTAGTGCCAAAAAGAAAGAAAAGTTGATTTGAAAGATGCTGTCAATATTCCTGATCTAGTCACAGTCGCAAGTGCGCAGGAAGCGTGCAGCATCGCCAACCACAAGACAGAAACAAACAAACCGAACGAACGAAGTCTTTTATAAAAAAAAACCGTTCTTACTCGCCTGTAATATCTTGCACGTCCACAACATAATGCATAGTAGGTACTTACGGGTCACTAGCTCGTCGTTTGACGCCGGTCTCTGCCGCAGCTACGGGTGGATGAGGGGCGAAGATATCGCTGCTATCGCCTCCTGACTCCAGAATCAAGTGCTCGTGTGATCTGATGTACTGCAGTGGGGTCTGTCAGAGAGGAACAAAGAGGAGTTAGGCAATGTTGGCCCTCCAGTAACATTGAAAGGTGCATTTTCTCTTTCTCTTATTTCTATTTTCTTCTTGCTTTCTCGGTAATCCATTCTTATAGCTTTATATGAAAGTGCTAATAAAATAACGATGTCTGCCATTAAAGTATTAGATACTGCAGTGTAGATGATACATGACGACCAACAATAAAGACACAATCACTGTCCATTCCAAGGTTGCCTGGAAGAGATCGCAGAAAGCGATAAGGCCACCCATTGTATGTGTTGTATCAATAATCGTATTTTTTTGTTATGTATTTTCTGGTGTACAATGAATTATATATAAATAAATAAGTAAAGCTATGTCAGACTTTCGTAATCAAGAAAATGTTTCCAAGTTTAGCATCATCAGATAAATAGACAGGCGTATCGACTGACATTAATTTGATTGGCAATATCTTTGCCAATCAAAGTAATCTCCCGTGCTAACTTTGTACGTCAATGAGAATGCTGATGAGACAGATAGAGGCTGCTTCTTTTAGTGTTTTAATCCTTTGTTACATCCACGATTATCGTGTTACGTTAAAAGTAACACGTAGGTAGGTAAGTACCTAATATTCCTATTTGTTTCAAAATCCATTTCATTACCTGTTTGGCCCTCCTGGCCCTGGCATGCAGGTCCCTCTGAGCAAGCGGTAGTAGTGCCCTCAGGAATCCGGGCACGGAGGCGCGCAGGGGATAGTTGGTGCACTCCTGTACCCCAGCCTGGAACTCCTCGATGTTCAGCGTGCCAGACTGTAGGGAGAAAGAGAATAGGATAGAGAACAACGATTTATTTTCTAAGGTAAGTGGGCCAAAATCAAAAGTCATTTATTCAAATTAGGCTGAGAATCAGCACTTTTCGAACGTCAAAATTACAAAAGACAGTCCCCCAAAAACGCCCGCCCTTTACCACTGCCTAGTGCTTACGCTGGGAAGAAGAAGTGGTGCAACAAACTCCCCAGCAGCACAGCTGTCTGCTGTCAGTGTCACAAAGTGTGGCCAATGTTAGAATCTTGAAAATTGTAATATTCCGTTTCCCTTTTATCGACTCACGAAGTCATTATGTTACTTTATAACTGCATGATTTATTTGTATACATATTATCTCCTATGTTAAGTAAATTGTTTTGTTTTCTACATGAAAATATTTTTTTTAAACTGAAATTATCCTCATTTCAATACCTACACATGAGCAGAACAGCAGTCATCCACAAAATGAGATTAATGATTCCATATTTAAGAACTTTTTTTTACCACGAAGAAAAGAATCACTAGTTTTCTAGCATTATTTGGGGCAGTGTTTGGGACAGTAGACTTGAAAAACCTTCAGATGGAAAATAATGCCTTATATGTGTATTTTAAGCTCTGTTCTACTTACTACAAGGTTGTGAATCAGTTGGCGCACCCTGTCTCCCGTATCTGCCCCCACATCGGTAGCGAACTGCTGCAGCGCTGACAAAAACTTTCGTAAGCGCTGCAGCGCTGGTGCTGAGCGGGAACCTTCAGCTAGGGGTGGTGATAATGATTCCGTTGATGATAATGCTGCTAGATGGAGAAAATATAGGGTTTAGTCTTCAACATCCTAGGTATAGTTAAAGTAAGTTGGCGTACTCTGATCACGCCATATAAAGTTATTTTATTGTTTCTTTTTCGTTTTTAGCTGAATGCCCGCCCATTGTGTCATCCTATGTAAAATTTCTAAATTTATATCTGTAATTTTTATGATAAACATTATAAAGAGTATTCTATTCTATTCTAATAATTACTGGCAATTCCGGAACGATAGGTACAGTCACAAGCACAACCTTACATTTACGTAAGAGTCAAAAGCGATTTTCTCCTAAATATTTTCGAAACCATACATACTCATATAAAATAGTTCCTTTCTCTAGCTTGCAACCGTTATTTCACGAGAAAATCGCTTTTGATTTTTGCGTAAGTGTAGGGTATTTATGCTCGAGACTGTACTCAAAGTGCATTATTACAATATTTCTAAGTAAGTTTAAACTGTTTTAAAGATTTCGATCCATATTGGTGCCCAAGATACAGGCTTGCCTAGTTTGGGGCCAATGTAAAATCTCTGTAATCTTGTGAGCAATAAAGTTTTATTATATTGTTTTAAAGATTTTCCTATCCATCTTCATAAATTAACAGAATAGGTACAGTTACCTACCAGCAGTGCCGTTGTTCAGCGGGCTGGTCGGTCCAGGAGTCGGAGACGAGCGCTGCTCCTCCTGCTCGGGAGACCTGTGTTCTTTGGCGGTTGTGGTGGCTGCAACAAGAGAAACATGTTTAAGTAAGTATGACAACCGACAGTCGGTTTCTATAGGAAGCTTTGATCAAGAAGGCGGTAGGAGAAGGGTTTTACAGTTCTTCGGTCTAGTAGCGGTCACTGTGATTCAACAAGAAATTATCCTACTTTATCGTACTTCCTACTAATATTATAAACGTGAAAGTTTGTATGGATGGATGGATGGATGGATGGATGGATGGATGGATGTATGGATGTATGGATGTTTGTTACTCTTTCACGCAAAAACTACTGAACGGATTTGGATGAAATTTGGCACACAGATGTTTTATAACCACAATTAACATATAGGATACTTTTTATCCCGATATTCTTACGGGATCAAACTTTATGCGGTTGAAACCGCGGGGCGCACCTAGTTATGCTATATGAATACCTGTACCGAAATTATTTATTGTGCATGAACAGGACTTCATTTTTTTGCGCTTACCTACAGCAATTGGCTATACGTCGACATTGTCATAAATTAAATGGCA
Organism: Apamea epomidion; assembly: GCA_947507525.1. Taxonomy (NCBI): domain Eukaryota; kingdom Metazoa; phylum Arthropoda; class Insecta; order Lepidoptera; family Noctuidae; genus Apamea; species Apamea epomidion. The sequence goes on along the minus strand of OX382246.1, from coordinate 16,601,627 downwards.
TTTAGCAGAAAGTTTATAAAAAAAATTACGATATTTTCAGTGAAAGGACGCTCCTGAAGGCATGGTTTACTTTACGTGAAACTTGTTTCTATCGGCTTATAATTTTTCACCATAAATAGGAAACCCAATGACTTCTGCCTGCACACGAGCACAGCGCATGACGAGCACGTACCTAATCTTATGCGTCGTCACGGCTGGGCCGGTCGCAGTTTAAACAGTTGCCCACTTTATAGCTGATTGGGCAACGTCGGGCCATGCAACTTGATAGAATAGCCGCGACAAGGCGACAGGACTTCCAATTACGTTTTAGCTTAGCCGAGGCCGAAAGTTAGATTTTTAAGTTTCTGGCAGATAAGTGGCATAGCATATGTATGTTATAAACAGACCAGTGCTCTCAAAACGGTGGAGGAAAACATCGTGAGGAAACGGAAGGGAAAATGAGTTTTTTAGAACCAAAAATTCGAAGACATGTGACAGCTAGGAACCCGCACTGGGCCCGCGTGGTGGATTGCGGCCGACTGCCTCTCAAAAAGAGGAGGCCTGTGTCCCAGGAGTGGGAATATTATTGGCTGATTATAGTATTATATAGCTTTCTACTTAGTGTACTCACGAGCGGTACGCGTCGGCGTTAACGCGTGTCGGCGGCTGCCGTAGACAACGTGTCGATCTTGTATTTGAGTACGGTGCTCAAAACGGCCATTGCCGACACGCGTCGACGGTTGCGGTGTGTGCACACTTGTGGTGAAAAATTCACTCATTGACAGACAACGCAGAGTCTAATCCACTGGGTCTAGAAGCTTAAAATTTTGCACAAGAGTTGCTTATTTACCAAAAGTGAGCCCTAAGGAAGGATTTCTGAAAATTCGTCCTCCAAAGGGGCTAAAATAGGGGATGAAAGTTTGTGGAAGATCGTAATTTTTTTACTGATGGTAACTCCTATTGGGTACACGGTTTGTCGCAATATAATCTTACACCCAGGCCGATCTTCAAAATGTAAGTTGTCATGTATGACTACCCGCCACTAAGCGCAAAGAAAATCATATAAGTCTTCAGATTTTCCATGATCTAAGTAATGCATGACCATATAGTGTTCATAGTCTATGAGAGCGTTATATCAAACTTTTTATTAGGTAGGCACGCACCTCCCACATATGTATTTTAAAGCTTTTGTTTGTATATTTAGACACTTTTTAATCCCACCGACTTTCCAATTAATTATCGCGAACTGAAACTCAAAATATTGACAAAACAAACCAGGTGTCATTTAAGCCCACTAACCTTATTCAATTTTACAACCAATATCGGAATAAACAGCGCTGCTCTATGCCCGCGCACGTAGCTCATCACAGAGTTTACACAGGCGCCAATACTCTATGGTAAGCGCGCGGCCATCAACACGGCGGAGCGCGCCAAAATTGTGGCGCGCAAATGTTTTAGTAATGTAAAATTGTAGCGGGGCATTTGATTGCTCTGTCATCTTTGACATCATATAAAGTTATGTTAGGGCTGATTTTTCATTCGACAGATAATTTTTATTCGTGGAATAAAATTGACGTTTGTCAGCTTTTTGTATGGAAGAATTGTCAAAAATTCAAAATTATTCCTCCGATAAAATTATCAGCCATAATTCGTTTTTGTAAGTTGTAAAATAGGATAACTACTAAAGTTTTTGTAAATATCATGAACCAATTATTATTTTATTTTAATGACTGGTTTCTTCCCGAGGATGGGTCCGCGGAAAATTTCTTGTTCCTCCCTCCCTTTAGCATCGCATCGCCTGCCTGTGCTATTACTTGGTTTTCGCTCAGCGGTATTCCTGGCTATTTTTCTTTTTGCTGCACTCCCAAAGGTCGTAGCGAGATCTTAAATAGCATTCCTCAAGAATTGGGCTATCAAGAATTTTTGTTTCTGTACATTTTTGGTTCCGGAGATTAGCGCGTTCAAACAAACAAACTCCTCAGCTTTATTATTAATTTAGATAGATATAAATAGGTACCTACCAAAAACATCTATTTTAAGAATACCAACTGCTCATGACAATATTATGGTAGAATTTAAGGAAAATCCTGTTTTGGGGGTCTATCAAAACTATTTTATTTTTTATTTATACCGAAATCAAACCAATTTCTTTTCCTCTTTGATCCGGAATCTTATTTCAGCGTCACACACTATCGAGCACATTTGAATCATTTTGAAGGATATTGCTAATCAATTGCTTCATATGTTCTAAAAAATTGTCTGCTCCACAACGTAAAGAACGCAATGAACATTGTTGAACTGTCAAAATGAAAGCCACTGCTGTTGTTAGTATGTTACGCAATTACCCCGTGGCCGCAGGCTTACTTTTGCATTACGAATACCTACGGAATTAGGTTACGATTATTTTCAGCTTAGCACACGAGCTCTTACCGCATTTCATTCTAGATTTATGACTGGGCATATTATTTAGTACCTCAAGTTAGTGCTAGTCATAAACGCTCTGTTTTAATGGCCCCACACTATCGATCTTTTAAATATGGCCTAGCATGCAGCCTATTAGCCGATACTAGTTGAAAGTGCTGTGAGCTTTACTTATGGTGATAATAATCAACATTTGCTTGTTTATCTAAACAAGTTAAATCCTACTAATATTATAAACGTGAAAGTTTGTATGGATGGATGTTTATTACTCCTTCACGCAAGAACTACTGAATGGATTTGGATGAAATTTGGTACACAAATAGCTTATAACCAGGATTAACACATAGGATAATTTTTGTCCCGATATTCCCACGAGATCGAAACTTATGCGGGTGAAACCGCGGGGCGCAGCTAGTCAGCTAAAAAGTTTGTTTTTCTTTTTACCCGACTGCCCTAGAAAGAGAGTAGTAGTTTTAATAATAATTATCGGTGTTACATGCCATGACGACCTGAAGGCTAATTCCCGTAATTAAAAACGTTCAAAATCTAGTCGCAATCTCAACTCAGCGACAATCAATGTCAAAAATTTGTAAAAATGTAGTGTGCCCTATATTTTTGAAATTTTTTTGTCTCGTAAATGACAAAGATAAAGCACGTCAAGATTTGGGAGTGGGGGGTCGTGACGTCACTTGCTTGCAAACATGTTGCAAGCAAGTGACGTCACGCGAAAGTTTAACGGGCGATATCTTCATAATTTTTTATATAATTGACAAAAGAAAAAATAAGGGTTCAATATTTTATGATGATCTAACTGACGGACTAATTAGATTTTTTTAGGAAAATGTTTGGCAAATCCCAAAATACACTACAATTAGGTACTTACAAACAATATCAAAATTCTGAAAATATGTCGTTATACGAGTATTACAAACAAACCCGTAAGTAATATAGAAATATAAAAATGGCGGTTGTGTGCGGCTGACAGAATAAATAAAAGTTTAGTGAAAGCTAGTGGTGTGCCAAGTGCGGCCCGCGTGCCACGGACACGCGCCCTCAGTGCACGGCTAGGGAGGGGACGCTGCTGATGAGATGTCGATACATGAATTTATCTCTAATTCCACGCTAATTCTTCGAGGTTTTAGTGAAGCTACTGCAGTGGTGTGGCGACATGCACATGTAATCTGGCACGCCCTTTATGCCTGGAGGCTTTTACTTATTCCGTTAACGGAATAAGCCTTTAATGCTTGTCAGTGTATTTTCAGTTGGTATATCGGCGTGTTTTGGGGATCGTCTTGTTATTTTGACGTTCAAAAAGATTCTCATAATTAAAATAAATTAGGTATTTTTTATTTTACCTTGATTGATCGGAACATAGTAATTATGTCATGCCATAATTGTATTGTAACTGGAAGTCATACTATTGTAGTCTTTGCTGGAAGTTTATAGTGGTGCACCAACACCTTTCATTTGCCTCGTGCTGAAGAAATCTGTCTTCAACTATCCAATTTTGATCAAGATAAAAAGTACTTAAATGTTATTCAATTCAATTCAAGTGTTGTGTGTGTATTTATTTTCTTTTCTTACAAAAGACAATAACTTTCCACTAAACATGCTCTTCTGACCAAGATTATGTTTAGAGTTTAAAAAGACACCGAAACAAACTCAGAGGTCACTTCTCAGTTTTGTTTTGGCATTTTTTTATCAGAGTAGTCGGATAGGAAACACGAACCTCATCTACTTTTTATAATATAATTGACGTGTAAAAGTGTTTGTACAAACCTACTTGCAGAAATAAAGTTAAACATAATTCATTTAATGTTTGAAGCGATGTGATGATTAATATTATTTTAAGTCTATTGGCTTATACTATGTAAATATTGTCTTGTTTGAAGAAAAAATATTTAAAAGAAAATGTCGATAACTCAGAACCTTTCCTAATCGACCGCGTCCCATCCCTCGCAGCTCGTGTTGGTAGTGACAGGCGACACCTCGCCCGGGGCGCGGCTTTCATCTCGCCGCTGCCACGCAATTACGGCTAATATCAGATGCGACAGTACTACTATTACAACATTGTGTACGGACTGCGGACTGTGCCACAACTAACTCATTATTTTGTAGTTAGGATTTTCGTGAAAAGAGTTGTTGGCTTAGAGAGCCTGGGACCTGGGACTGGGTAGAAAAGGGTTAAGACTAAGTCTTTTTTTTTCGTTATGAATATCTGAAACATTTCAGATTCAGACGTTTGGAAACTGTTTCTTAGTCTCTGGTTAGGTTACATAAATTCTACATCAATTCATAAGTCTACATAAATTGACTTCTTCGAAACTGCTTCTAGACAATATTATTGCGGCTTTCCATAGTTTATAATATACCGTCATGATATAGTGTGGGACTGTGGGTAACCTACATAACATAACTTCACACCAGCCGATCGATTCTGTAAAAATCTCACCGGGAAAAGTTGGGTGAAGTGAGCTTAGAGTGAGCTGTCAATCGTGTCAATCCCTAGCATTAGTTGGAATGACAGCTAAATCCACGCTCACTTCACCTAAGTTTTCACGGTGAGATGGTTACAGAATCGCACTGCTGTTTTCAAAATCCAAATATCACTTTTCCCGACCTGGTAGTTGAACCCATGACCTCATGCTCAGCAGTAGCTCTTGCGACCACCAGACCAACAAAGCAATAACCTATATACTTAGTTCCTAACGTATTATTATTCGCCAGTAATGTACGTGTACAATATTATAGATGGAGTGAGCGTTACATCTGAGACCGATCCCAGGTGGCAGACATAGCTCGTGCCTACAAGAGAATAGATTCTAATTCATAAGAATTAAGTACTACAGCCCTGTACTCTGGGCCGATTTTTTTATCGTCACATAATTATTATTTGAAGAATAAATATGACAGTTTCACATTTTTTTCTATGCAGGAAATTGAAAATGAAAATGAAATGAAATTAAAAACTTGCGACAATTAATAATAACTACCCTAAAATAAAAATAAAACATAATAAATTGTTATTACCCAAATCTAAATTATTGAAAAAAATCGTGTAATTATCGTCTTAGATAGTGCAAACTAAGTTTATTGCGTTCAAGACACGAATTATCGTCGCTTCAGTTTTTTTTTTTTTTTCAAAATTATCTATACATATAAGAAAATAAAAGTATGAATTTTAACGCGCGTTGGATAAGCAATCCATTCATCGCAGAGTTCAAACCATGAAGCAAGTTAGCAACGTGTTGAACTAGCGGTATTTGCCTAATTTTGACCGTTCGTACCAAAAAAACCAGCCAAGTGCGTGTCAGGCGACGCATAGAATAGGGTTCCGTAGTCAAGGTTTGCCATTAAAATTCTACTTTACTTATATCGCCTGTATTGTAACGAAACCATACCGCGATTCAGAAATTACGAATAAATGCACAATGCCATCTATCGAGTGTCGTTGTAAACTTTTGGAGCCCCTAATTTTATTTATCCTCTTTAGAGAATTCAAATTGAAATAGAATCGTGTCCAATAGATAATTTAAATTATGATTTTATTTTTAATAGGTATTTTACATCTTTACTTATTATTTCGTTATTTTTGTACACGAAGTTTTCCAAGTAAGCGCATTTTACAAGTGAGGCCTCTATAATCTCGGGGACTTTAATGCCAAGAATGTGGCTTGGGGTTCCCGGCATACGGACACACGGGGCAGAATGGTGGAGGACTGGGCTCTGGAGACAGGCCTGGTCGTCCTAAACCGGGGTTCGGTCCCAACATGCGTGCGGATGCGGGGTGAATCAGTGGTGGACATCTCGTTCGCCAGCCCCGCTCGGTCGCCGCATGTCGTCAACTGGCGTGTCTTGGAGGAGGTGGAGACCTATTCCGACCACTGGTATATCCGGTTCGACGTCTCCACCCAGACCTCGAGCGCGCCGGTCCGACCGGTCAAAGTCAAGTCAAAGTTAAAGTTAAATCATTTATTTCAAATAGGCACATAAAAGGCACTTTTGAACGTCAAAAATAAAATTAAAATAAAATTGATTCTAGTCGCCCCTTCCAAAAGGTAGTTTTCGTATGGAGAAGAATGGGCAAGAAACTCCACCGTTACTCTTTTAAAATGTTTTACAATATATTGCATACATTATTTATAAAATTATATGTGAAGACGATGCACCCAAAAATAAAATTACTATACCACAATAGGTAAAAGAATTAAAATGGATAAATGTAACCATGACATATAGATCAACTATGTGATAGATACATGGTGCTCACACATTCACAAACATTCCAAACGTAGACGATTTTCATAAATAAATAAGGAGTAATAAGTCCGGGTGTGACCCCAAGTAATTACAGAATGTAAATCAATGTCAAAGAAGAAAAAAAAAAAATTATACAATTACATTAGCAACCAGTTTGATTTTGTCTAGACTCTAGAGATTGTCCTATGGAGCAAGACCAGCATGTTTCCAAGCATTCTTATCTTGGATATAATCCTCTAATTTGTAATATCCTTGCTTACAAAGTGTAATTTTAACATAAGTTTTAAATTTTCTTTCATTTAATTGCAATATTTCACAAGGTATTTTGTTGTAACATTTAACACAGTACCCCATAAAAGATGTATGTACTTTAGATAATCTGAAAAAAGGTTGATCTAATTTATCTTTATTTGTAGTATTAAAATTATGTCTAACACTTATTTTATTAAAAAGATGTTGATTTTTTCTTACATACATAATATTTTCATAAATGAATTGGCAAGGTACCGTCATAATATTAACCCTTTTAAATAGTTCCCTAAGAGATTCGCGGCGACGTAGATTGTAAATGGCTCTGACAGCTCTCTTGCCGGCCCTGGGTGGTCCGCGGTGGGCGCTGAAGCAGCTGGACCGGGAGCTCCTCCTGGAAGCCTTGATCGTGCAGGCCTGGGTGTCACCACCGGACAGGCCTGCTGCACTTACCGTGTGGAAGGTAAGCCGAGGACGGACGGACGGACATGACGAAACTATTTAAGGGTTCCGAGACGTGAATTACGGAACCCTAAAAAGAGCGCGGGAAACCGCGGTTGCAAATCGCTCGCCTACGCGCACATAATGTGCATCCCTTTCCTTAATATCATGCTCTAAATTTACTTTATAGCACGCTGAATTACATATTTTAATTTGTCGCACGTATTCAATTTCATCCTGTATGAAAAATGTCAAACTGCAATATTTATTCCTTAGATAAAAGTTATCTGACTATTGAAAAATCAGCCATCTGTAGTTAGGAATTCACAAGTAATTGAGAAACTAGAGAAAGAGTTCGTTTGGGTAGTTTGAAAGGCTGAAGTGACGATGAAGTTACAGGCCACCTATGTTACAGTCACAAGACATTTTTCACCTTCATCTCTTAATAGGGCACAATGCAATGACACGACACGCATTGGCACATCACAGCCAGATGGTTGGGACCTATGACACGACACGCATTGGCACATCACAGCCAGATGGTTGGGACCTATGACACGACACGCATTGGCACATCACAGCCAGATGGTTGGGACCTATGACACGACACGCATTGGCACATCACAGCCAGATGGTTGGGACCTATGACACGACACGCATTGGCACATCACAGCCAGATGGTTGGGACCTATGACACGACACGCATTGGCACATCACAGCCAGATGGTTGGGACCTATGACACGACACGCATTGGCACATCACAGCCAGATGGTTGGGACCTATGACACGACACGCATTGGCACATCACAGCCAGATGGTTGGGACCTATGACACGACACGCATTGGCACATCACAGCCAGATGGTTGGGACCTATGACACGACACGCATTGGCACATCACAGCCAGATGGTTGGGACCTATGACACGACACGCATTGGCACATCACAGCCAGATGGTTGGGACCTATGACACGACACGCATTGGCACATCACAGCCAGATGGTTGGGACCTATGACACGACACGCATTGGCACATCACAGCCAGATGGTTGGGACCTATGACACGACACGCATTGGCACATCACAGCCAGATGGTTGGGACCTATGACACGACACGCATTGGCACATCACAGCCAGATGGTTGGGACCTATGACACGACACGCATTGGCACATCACAGCCAGATGGTTGGGACCTATGACACGACACGCATTGGCACATCACAGCCAGATGGTTGGGACCTATGACACGACACGCATTGGCACATCACAGCCAGATGGTTGGGACCTATGAGGAATTGCGGTGCTTGTAGATTTACCACTTAGAATCAATGATGTCAACAATAAATGAAAACACTGACCATTTATATCAATGCATAGATTTAAGAGTATTTTGGAACTATCAAATAAATCCCAACATCGAAATGAAAAAAGTAATTTTTTAAACAAACTAAATAGTAGTGATGGGTCGACTATGGGTTTTGCCAATCTTGGACTAGGTATAGTGACTAAACGATTGGATATATGTGTATTTCAAAGTAATTAGATATGCGAAGTTTAATTTATAGTTGTATTGACATCTCCACATTGTTTACTCGTAATTATATTTTATTGTACACCAGAAAACACATATAACAAAAAAAAAATACATTAAACACTACAAAACGTACAATGGTACGTACAAACCTTATCGCTTTCTGCGATCTCTTCCAGGCAACCTTGGAATGGACAGTGATTGCGTGGACAATAATGTTTTGAATCCTATTCATTTTTTTTTTTTTATAAAAGGCCGCCTTTACACCTTTTAAGCCGTTATATTTTCATACCTCCACATCAGATCGCCAATTGGTACCATGTTTATAAACGTAGGTAGGCTACGCACAACGAGACCCCAATAAATTCCGCAGTCCACAAATCATCGCTAGGGCTCCACAGCACGTCACTCGAGTGGAGAGCCCTCGACTCGGCGCCGAGGGCCACCGATCATGCTGTCACCGGCTGTTGGGATGATCTGCCTGTACGGGGGTACACTGTAGTTGTGTAAGAACTTGATAGAAGACGGGAGATTGCCGCTGATCAACTTAATAGGAATAAAAAGAAAGAAAATACTTTTATTTTCGGCAAATATGCATCACAGCCAAGCAGAACGGCTATCGGACAACAAAGGCAACGGTCATCTTTAAAATGAGGTTGTTACACAAATCAAGGATTTTGGAAGACGGTAGTCGCATCATAGAAGCTTTTAAAGCTAGGGTTTTCTAAGACTGCGATGGCCGCCACATAGCGTCCGCAATTTACAGTCGAATGACGTCACTGAAATGTTATTTATGAATAAATGTAAGCTGGTGTGTTTTTCTAAAGAGCGTTTCTGACACCGTAAAGTCTAACCTGGTGCCATGATTTTCATAACGGCGACCGCGAAACCATTATCGTTATGATTTCTTCGAAACGTTCATGGGGGATAGTCTAGAAAAGGCAGCCTTCAGGAAAGAGTGGAAGGCTTTGGGACAGACTTTGACGAGCAGCATGATAGTAAAGATAAAGGAAACAAATGAATGACGATATACTAGGACGATTTTTGACAGAAAAGCAATGTAATCAATGCTGATTGCACCTAAACATGATGAAACAGAAATGCTTTTTAACAGAAGCGGATGTAATCATGATTGAGTAATCACATACCTATTGAAAAAGAGTAAGTAGTCAGTTGTGAGAAAAGAAATAATACAGAGTTTGGGAACTGGGAAGTTCTAAAAACAAATACATTTTATATGTTAGAAAAAAGATTACTTTAGATATCGATTTAACAATAACTGTTTAAACAAAACTAAACGGTCTGTTATGAAAAATGTTGAAAAATGACAGTGGCTGAGCCTTGTTGGCGATAATAATAGACGCGGTGGTGGAGCTCTGTACTTCAGTCCTAGACAGGAGGAGGGTGAGGGGCGGACGGGCCGCTCTCTTCATCATTTATTAGTGGCACCGATTGACAATATGGTGACCGGACTTGACGATATTTTAAAGTTCATATTTAAATTGGAGATTGAAATTATTTTATAGTAAAACGCAAAATAAAATCAATAGTAACAATAAATAAACATGACAGATGAAATGCATGTTGTGACTAAAAGAGTGATAACTTATAAATGTTGTTGGATGGAGAGGAGAAAGATCAACGAAAAGATGGATGGATTGTATGAAGGGGTTATGAAAGCAACACTTTGCACGTGGTTGAAAATGAAGCATTTCCTTATTACAATTTCAGTGAATTCAGACCAAATCTTCACCTCGTTTGTTGTCCTTTGATATTATTGCTGGAGAAAGTCGTAAAAATAAAATTCTAGTGTCCAGTATAAAATCTTTTGACGTATAGTGTTAAATAAAATCGCTTCTTACATAATCGCTTCTTACATAATATAGAGAGAACACAAGTTATTGCTACGGCGTGGGGAAGACGACTGACCACTAAACTGTATGCTCGGGGAGCATTGCATTTAGTATTGTTAGCATTATTGTTACCTGTAGTTCCTCCATCGTTAAACAGTAGAAGTAAGTGAAGGTACATTACCAAGGACGTAGACACGTGGATGTCCAACCATGACGTGGTGGCATGACCCCAAGCAGTGGACACAAGGTGGACGAGGAGAATAATATCAACATGAAAATACTTCATTTTCAACCAAATTAAAAGTAGTAAGTAGTCTTAGAAAATAATTTTCCATGACGAATAAATTATCACCCACTTATGAGCCAGTTCATCCCTGCCCCCGTAATACTAGGACAATCACTTGGAGGTAACCGATGACCAGGAGTAGGTGGCTCGGTAAACAGCATGAATGAGTAATGTGGGAGCCGGCAGGTGCGCGGGCGACTGTTATGGGGCATCGGTGGCGGTTTACTGAAATGTCGTAACTAAGTAGACGAGTTTTGTGGAAGTGGGTTGACTTATTCTTATGTCAAGTCATTGTTCTTTCATTCTTGTGAAACGAATTAGCTAATGCATGGCGTGGTAAAAATACCAGCTAAGTATAGATAGTAAGATGATGGGAGCTCATGGCTAAATGATATTAGCCGCACGATCGGTCGGTCGATCGTAGATTAAACTACGCTTGACGCGGTCGGTACGTGGATGCGTGACCTTCCATTGCATATCGAGACCTCTCCGTGCCTCGGAAGTCACGTCAAGCCGTTGGTCCCGGCTGTCATTTGCAGACCTTTGACATTCGTTACAGGTAGTCAGACGCCCAAAAAATTAGACAGGCAGTCTTATCCAGGGTAGTGACTGGATTGAGGGGGTCATATAGGCAGTCGTTGCATGTAAAAATACTGGTATTCAGGTGCATCCGGTTACACTGGAAGTCGATCCCAAAATTGTTGAGAAAAGGTTAGGCAGATCGATTTTAGATAAAATTAGAAATCAATTTTACGACAATACAAATGGCCTCTTTAAACATTGTAATGTCTTACCAGTTCATATGCAATGAATTTTTTGTTATTAAAAGAACAATTTTTCAATAAATCTTTAAGAAACAAAATCGAACATCCTTTATATTATACCGAGACTTATTAATAGTCTACCCTCAGAAATAAATAAATGTATTACACATTAAAATATCAAATGTAAACCTAAGGAATATTACTTAAGTATTATGTAGGAATGATTGTAACTGCGAGTATTTAAAGACCCAATGATGTTATTAATTGTATGGACAATGACGCATACTTATAAAATGCTTCATTGTATAGTTCGATATTGAGATAGACTCGTGATAGCACAAGTTTAAACCTTAGTGGTTTTTTGGTTGCTATTTTTTATGAATAATCCTGTATTCTTTATGATAAATGATAAATAAATTTAAAAAAAAAATAGCAAGAAGGATAGCTTACTTAGATACGTACTATTTACAAAAAAATGGTTTTGTACATGAATTTTTGGCAAAGAAGATACTGCGGGGTAATTGCGTATCACACTAACAGTAGCAATGGCTTTCATTTTGAGAGTTCAACAACATTCATTGCGAAATTTACGTTGTTGAACATATTTTGCGAACATTATGAAGCAAACCGAATACCGAACCGAACCGTGAAAACGATTCGGAGCATAGCTTTTAAGTCAAGATTATTTTATAAACTTGTAAAATAAAATAAATAATTAAAATAATAATAATGGATTAGCAATATCCCTAAAAATTATTCAGATTGAGATTGATCACTGTTACGCAATCAGGTTTCTGGTCTAATCGACATAAAATGGGGCTGGACCATGCAAGGGTAGTCGAATTGCCAGTTTTCTAGAGGCCAAGTTGAAAATTTCACTGTACCTGTAAGTTCTCAGAGAAATTAAAACGTTTCATGAGCTTGTAGTTTATTCAGTACGCAAACCTTACAAACATAGCAATGTTGCTAGGCTGCAGAAATGAGTTCCAGGTATAAATATTTTCCCGAAAAAGAAGAAGATTCTATTTCTACAAAACCTTTTCCATGGAGACCACCGATCCCTTTTCAATATAAATCCTTTTATCAATCTCTTCAGGAAACGGTTTTAAAAACATAAACATCTAAGCAGAACAGGGTAAACAGTTCTGTGAAAAATACTTAGGAATCACAAGCGATGGCGCAAATGTTCGAATTTAAACGTTAGGACTCGGTAAATACAATGCTTTTACACCAGCCGTTACTGACAACGATGTAGAGAGGAGACTGGAAGTGGCTACGTTTTTAAAAAAGGAGTATCCGTGGAGTTGAACAATGAAAATGCCTTTCAGTTTGACAATTCAACAGCATTCATTACGTGATTTAAGTTGTCGAGCAGACGGATTTTTCAAACATATGAAGCAACGATTTAGCAATAACCTTCAAAATTCATCATATTGTAATTAAAAAGGTGTTACGCAATTGGGGCGCAGCTCTTATCCACAGGAAACGACTTAGTGGAACCGTGCGCCTAGTTCGTAACGTTTGATAAGTGCCCATGTAGGTTTAGATAGGATAAATTAAAATATTATTAATTTGAATTTAAGGAAATAGTACGCATTAACTTGATCACCTTTAAAGGTTTGATTAAATCAGCAGTTTTCCTTGGAACTGAAACACTTGCAAATATGTGTAAAATAAAAATTACAGCTGAATAGGTGATGAAATTAATCGTCCAAGGCGAAAACCTTGTAGAGCTCGACTCTCACCGGTATATTCATTCAACGTTATCCCTGCAACCAGTTCAACTTTCTAACTTGGCTACATTCATACAGACTCCTTGCTTATTATAGAATCAAGTTTTCCTCCATCATCGTCTGCCTAGTATTTCCCAACTATCTTGGCGTCGGCTTCCAGTCTAACCGAAAGCCACCAGTAGGTACCAGTTTTTACATGGAGTGGCTGCCTATTTGACCTTTACAACCCAATTACTGGCAAATACGATACCGATTTAAATTATACAGAAAGTAAAATAATAGCACGCCTGTTATTCCCGTAGGGTTAGGCTCGGTATACCTATACCACATCCATTCGTCAGCAACTCAAGTGAGTAAAACACTATCAATCAAAATCTGAATCATTTTGAAGGATATTGCTAATCCATTGCTTCATATGTTCGAAAATTTTGTCGCTCAACAACGCAAATAACACAATGAATGTTGTTGAACTGTCAAAATGAAAGCCATTGCTACTGTTAGTGTGTTACGCAATTACCCCGCTGACCGCTGATATGTTTAAGATGTAATTATTTTAACAAGCATTCCCAATGAACTTAGTTTGAAGTAGTTGGCTCTATCTAGTCTCCCCACATCCTTGCATTCATCAGTGTATTCGGTTCGTGCCGCGAGCTTTCATCGCTAGATTATGATCACGGTACAGGTGCCCATTCTCCCACGGTACATGAACTACTCTCATTTGTTGCCGCGCCGCGTTCCGTGATTATGGTTTGAAAATAATAATATTATGGGTATTACATTAGTATGGGTAATATTTATGTACTGTATTTGAAGTGAGTTACTTTTTAATACCCTATGTAGTTAAAAACGTTCGCATTTTTGTTTTTTTGGCACCGACTTCCGAAATTAAAGTTGTTTTTCGCTTTGTAGTTTTTTTTTTTTTGGAAGTCATTTGGTTTTTTTTAAGTTTTTATTTTTCACAATTAGTTGTACCTACCCCACACAAATTCATCTAACACTAGTTGCTATGTAAATATCAGTGATAGGAAGCTATTAAAACATCATCAATATAAACTAAGTGAAAAAACAATCGTATTATGAAGCTAAGTCAAAAACTACCCAAGAAAAATTAATAAAATTTATATGTGACCACCCCTGAGGCATAGGTACCTTATCCATTAAAAAAAATGTACAAATTGGCTTATAAATAACGGAGTTCTGAGGTAACAACACATAAAAAAACAACCGAATTGAGATCCTCCTCCTTTTTTTGAAGTCGGTTAAGAAGCATGCGATAGTAATTAAGTTGATCCATCTCCCACTTTTCTTTCACTAAGGCGATATCATAGACGAAGTTGTCCAACACGCCTTCACGTGTTAAGTCTTAAAGATCTCAATATCGCCGCTCAATAACCTAAAGTAAACTTTACCTGCTGCTGCGGCTGGAGCACGGCTACTAACACGCCTGCCCAATTAAGTCCCTTTTAATTAATGTTCTCACAACTATATCTCCCGATTGATTATGATGATTATACAGGGTTTATAAGAAAGGTGTTGTCAAACCTAAGGGTGTTAGTATTTAAAACCATCAAACTGAACAACGTTCTCCGTGGAACCAACATCGTAATCAAGCAAAAATGATTAGCTGTGCCGTACAAAACTTCAATACCTACACGACCCATATGTATGGGACGACTGATATTTTTTTCTCGAATACAAAGTTGGTCCCATGGAGAAAGTTTTTCAGTTTGATGGTCCGAACCACATCCTTAACTTTGACCAAAGTTTTCGTTAAATTATACACCCTGTATAGGCATCTTCTTTATTTATTGTAATTTTTAGGTTAGAGTTAATTACACAAGTTTACTTAAATGACGATATTTGAGTCTCTGCGACGTCTAACGAATCCTAGGCAGTCAGTCCCAAGTCTCACATTTAATCTTACCACAGCATGATCGTCTATTGTCAGCTGTCGTATAGCTCTTACAAGTACGCTCGCCCCTTTTTGGAAATACGCTCAACAGTTCCACTGCCACTTCTAGCCACCACACATCACTGTGCACTGGTTTTGGTCCGTGCTCCGCGCCACCGTCGCTAGATTATGATCGGGAACAGTTGTGCGCTCTCCCACCACGTGCTGATAGAATAATACATTTTTGTTGTATATAAGACCTATATTACTGTAAATGTGTTGTACTTACAGCTTTTATATAGGTGTAATTTCTAGGTTATGTAAGTTTGTTCGTGCTATTTCATTTCAAGAGAACGTCGCAGCCTAATTAATAATTAAGTAGGTGACGGTGATAAATGTACTGTGTGATGCACGTTTTGAAATGTAATGCGCTTCATTAGTTGTTTCTTCTCTTGTGTCTGTTGTAATTTAGTTACTTGTACGTCAAATAATACATACTAAAGACCCTGTAGTACTATTTAATATGATACCTGGAAAAGGGCCGCGTTTACAACTACCTAGTTGGCGCCCAACGTGGGATTACCCAGCGCCTTATATGCCTTGATATTCTATTATTTTTAAGTAGTATCTATATAATACTAGTAGTCGTTTAAACGTAAACTTAATAATTATAGACTCAGTGCTTGTACTTGTGTCAAATATTGCAAGGTTCTTACTGGCGCCCAAAGTGTGCTACGTTGGGCGCCAATTAGATATTTGTTACTAGGTCGTTTCGTAGCTAACCATATAGAGTATTATAATGAAAATATAAAAAGGCTTATTAAGAAAACACTTTTACGAATATTCAGTGAATCTGTTTAAAGTGACAATAATATTTTACGGGAGTTACCACTGGGCCACCACTGGTCCCTACGCACAGCTTATAGTTAGGTAAACAAGTAGTTGTTGAACTCTTGACTTACATTTCCTCCTCTCTGTACTTGTCGGCTGAGTGTAGTCTTTGTCGGGCACCTCCTCCTTCACTTTTGCCTCCATCTGAAACAATACAAGAATATCTAAATTTCATAGTACTTAATAACTACTTAATTAATTAAGTAGTTATTAAGTACTATGAAATGTTTATTTCTCTAAGTAGATGTTTAAAGACACTTTTACACGACAATATTTTAAAATTAGATGGCGCCGGCATTTCCTGGCTGACTGGTTTGAGATGACTTACATGTTCGAGCTGTTTGGGGTAGAAACACCTCAAACAGCTCGAACATATAAGTTCCAAAGAGATTGGAGTATTTACGCAGTTTCCTTTTTATATAATTACTTGTAAAAAAAAAAAACATTTATTCAAATTGGGCTGAGAATCAGCACTTTTCGAACGTCAAAATTACAAAAGATAGTCCCCCAAAAATGCCCGCCCTTCACCACTTCCTAGTGCTATCGCTGGGAAGAAGAAGTGGCGCAACAAACTCCCCAGCAGCACAGCTGTCTGTTCAGTTAGAAAATACTTGATACTTGATTGTATACAATACTAGGTGGTAAGTATTTTCCATATGTCAGCTAGCTACGCCAATATACCAACAAATATAATAAAAACTATACGTACTCAAGCTAAAAAAATTTTTTTTTTTAAATAAACGTTGCCCCACTCTAGGAATTTCTCCTGTATCGTGGGTGCGTTTACAAACATTTAAACTCACATACACAAACAGCCAGACCCGGAACAACTACTTGTAGGTCATACAAATATTTGTTCCGTGCGGGAATCGAACCCGCGACACGCAGCGCAGTAGTCAATCGCTTAACCACTGCGCCAACCGTGACGTAAAATTAAAATTAAGATGTAAATAAAAATTTACTACCTAAATAAAACCCTCTAGACATAAAGGGCGTGACAGCAGCAGCAGTGTATGTACATATTATTATTATTATTTTAAGACTGTGGCCTTTTTAAATATGTAAATATAATTAAAAAAGAACTGTCATAGACAAATCGACCGTGTTGTTTTATGACGTGCAAGTGACAATAACGACGTCGACAATAGTATGTATTTTAAATTTTTTCTACCATCGAGAACGTGAGTACATGCGTTATATTCTTTGAGAAAACGGCCATCGTTCAACAAAGTTCTATAGTAGGTGAATTATTACGTTTCAATTGCAAATAGAACACCTAATATTCTGCAATAGCAATAAAATCTTCAATATCTAGGCCTGTACCATCAAACTCCTGCTATAATAGTTGGTTATTGTATATAACCCGGTGTCGCACTCGAGCGCCTGCTCTGTGTCTCACTGACGCAGCCCAGCTGGAATCCAATGCTACACCTGCTTACTGTTGGTTAGGAGACGTGTACACTGCCTCTGGGTAGTAACTCGGGCTTAGTAAGATTTTGCCTAAAATAGCACAGCGGTAAAAGACGCGGACAAGTAAATGACATACATAAGTACCTGCTACATATATTTAGAAGGATTAACGGAAGCACTAAACAACATTCATACAAGTGACCTGTGGGACTAGCGTGAACGCGTGAAATAAAGGTAACGTTAACACGAACGAGTTTTAAATTGAAAATACTCCTTCCGCAAATAAAACTTCGTTTGAAGATTATATTCATATAACTAATTCGAGCTATGGCCTCAAAATATTCCAAAATGATGTCATAGCGAGGACTATGAAACTTGTCAGTTTCCGTAGTTTCTGGCCCGTTCTTCCTCTTAGGAACCTACTACGATTTGGAATGGGCAACTAGCTTCATCTTTTTAACTGACCGACCCCTTGACTATTCAAAAGTACCTGCAATTGATTTATTTGAAACAAATGCTTTGAGTTTAAGCTTGAGTTAAGTTCTGTACAGAGTGAAGCCATCCGAAAAAAGTATAACGCAGTAACGCTGTTATCTAGTGTGATGATCATTGCTAGGTCCTTCTCTGCATCAGAAGAAGAGTAAGACCTATTATGAGCTAAATACAGTCGTCTGGCAAAATAACCATCATTATGACAATTTTAGCCCAGTCGAGCAGTGTGCACGCTCCACAAGCCGCGTCTGTCGGTCTGCACAATGTTCCCGCGTCATCCATACTCACAACATCCGCCTGAAGAATGTAGTTTAGCACCATCTAGCGGTCTTAGACTGTACTAGAATTGAAGAGATGGGCTGCAGAAGGTTCACAAGGCTCATCATCTTCCTGCTCTTGGAGGACTAGGTATGAGGATGATTTTAGGTCAGTGCCGTGTAAGTCATTTTTTTTGCACTATCAACAGCATAGGCATGAGCAGTGGTAACGCCTGCGGCTTACGAGTTGTAGGTCGTAGGTTTGAAACCAGACAGGCGCTTTACTTTGTATAAATTATTTCAACACCACTGCTCTCAAAAACGGTGAAGGAAAACATCCTGAGGAAACCAGCATATCCAACAAAATTCAAAGACATCTACCAACCCGCACTGGGCCTGCGTGGTGAAATACGGGCCACTCCCTCTCACCGAGAGATCTATGTTCCAGCAGTGGGAACATTATAGGCTAATTATGCTTATGATATGCTAATAAAGGGCATAGGTACGAGTCTGACGGTTGCGATGATTAAAGTCTGCTCTTTCTATAGTTTTTTCTTGTTGCTAGTTCGGAGTGGACCTACTCCAACCTTCTTCTTTCTTTCCTACATAGAGCTGATGATGACGCGTCCGTGCGTCACTGCTGCAGAACTACTGTTACTGCCATTGATGTGTGTGTGTGTGTGTATGTTTATGTGTTGTGTGGCGTATTGATATAGAGCGGCGTTTCCCGTCTAATGTTTGGGTAAAAAATACCTAGGATTCTTTAAATTTGCTTCTTATTAGTTAGGTAAATCTTCAATACAACTTCCTATGTTCATATTACTCTATGGATTGACTATTTCAGGAAATCATGACATTTGAGGCAAATTCTAACTCATGGAGTTGTTTTGCTGATTCTGAAAGTCATATGGCTACCTTAGCGATGATTCTACTAGACTCGGCCCATATGACAAAAGGGACTTTTGAAATAATTAATGTGTGTGTGTGTGTGGTTGTGTGGGGGTGTGTGTGTGTGTACTATAAACCTCTGCCTAGCCCTTCTTGGTGCTGCCTTATCGCCACTACACTGATGAGATGACCACGCCACGTGCTCAAGCTGCTCAGTAAAACAGTATAAGGGGTAGTATTCCAATTATGTGCGAAAGTAAAGATTGTATTGGATTTGGCGACACCTGCGCTGGCACCGCACCTGTGCAAGGGAGGCAGGGGTGCCCGCATTACCCACCCCCCGGGACTTACTATGAGTTCGAAAGAGGAGGAATTATGAGACTACGTTTTCTAAAGAAAATGCTGAAGTTTTCAAAGTTAATTAACGAAAGGATATTTTTTTAAAGGTGTCTGTAGAAGTTCGAGCTACATAGAAAAACTACATTCGTTAGGTTTTTTTTTTTAATTAGAATCTTCAAAGTGAAATTATTTATTTCATGTTGGCTATTAAATTTAAATGGCATTTTTGAACTTCGACTTCAAAACAATTAAGTTAACTGAATAATACCTTAATTAGGTAGGTACGCGATCTTTTAATATTCTAATTATTGTAATTCCCATTTCTTCACCGAGTTGAAATGCTTTAATCGATTGACTGCAGGCATTTAATCGACTTACCATTTGCGCAGACACAACTTTAAATAAAATATAATCTTAAATTCACTGAAAGACACCGCACTACCTACAAGCAAGAAACTTTGCATAAGAGTTTCTTATAATACAACACCTTAATTGCGCGTATTTTTTTTATTACTATTTGGGCGTGCACCCTAATTGCGTAACACACTATCAATCACAATCTCAATCATTTTGAAGTATATTGCTTATCCATTGCTTCACATGTTCGAAAAAAAAAATCCTGCTCAACAACGTAAATAATGTAATGAATGTTGTTGAACTGTCAAATTAAAAACCATTCCTACTGATATTACGCAATTACCCCGCAAGATGGCAGGGACATCGACGCGCAAACTGTATTTCTTTTTTAATTACCGTCGAAAAATTGCAAGCAGCATTCGGTATCATGTACTTAATCCAAGGTAACAGCGATGTCCCTGCCACCCTGTATAACGAAGGTGAGCACTAAAGATTTTTTTAAATTCATCAACTAGAGGCGTTATACAGGGTATGGTTTGTATGTGAGTTCGTAATTTTTGCCGGGAGCACAGCTTATAGTGAATGAATCTCACCTAATTCTCACGCTCTTGAACAAAGTAGTTACATCGTAGGGGACGTCACACAGGTGCGTGGCGTTGAAAAATATCATATTCCTCCCCCTCACAACTGTTGAGCTCACCAGCGGCTTACAGGCGTGATTTACACAAGTATTTATTAAATTATTGATTGCCGACATTTTGCCCAATACAACAATATTTTTTATACCGATCGGTCGCATCTGGTGAGGCTGGGAATCGATTCCAAAATAGTTTGGCTATTGGATTAGGTTTGAAACTAGTGTGATCAATTAGATTTCTGAACTGGCCATGTTAGGTGCCCAATTTATTTATTTACTTAATTGATTTGTTTGGCTAACCTCTGTCAAATAGGGTAAATAAAAACTTTTATTTCGGAAGTCGGTGTCGTTGGTATTTGGTGGTTGGTATTTTCGTAAAAAAACTAAGTAGAAAAAGATGATGGGTCAAAGTGCCCTAATTAGGCTCTATTTAGGAATAACAAGCCATTGTTTTTGTAATTAAACAAGCCATTATTTGTTGCCTTTCGATAGTATTCTTGAGGATATAAGTAACTTATACTTTTATTGCTTCCTGTTACATGGGACTTACAACTGGCGAAATATGAGTAGGTATATTGGGTGTACACAGGTGTACCTTTGCCTAACTCTTCGGGGAATATCCGTGTCATGTTATGTTGTTGTACGTAGGGCTGATTTTACCAAAGTCAGATATCTTTTATTCGTGGAATAAAATTGACATCTGACTGTTCTAATATGGAAAAACTGTCAAAAATTCAAAATTTATTCTCAGGATACGACTTATTACAGGTATAAAAGTTTGGTGAAATTCGTTCTCAGCAGGTATCTGCGTTATTAAAAATAACTGCTATGAAACAATAAAAAAAATCTAGACTAGATAAAAGCCATTATATGAGTCACTCGCTGCAATTCCGTCTACATAGACAGACTAGAAATAATCCGTGCAATTCAAAACTAATATTTATACATTTTAAAACAAACTTACATTTAAGCTTATCGAATGTTTGTCTGTTTCTCAGTTAATCTAGACTTCCAGGTAAGAATGTAGACGAAACCATGGCGGCTGAAGTGGCCAGACACATCTGTTCTGTGATATCTAAATATTTATTATTAACTAGTTGAAAGGTCGTGTTGTATGTTTTATGTAGTTTTCGAGTGAGTGAAAGATGAAGAACTCACTTCATTTGCACCAGCGGGGTAATTGCGTAACACACGTGAAAGAGTCTTCAGAGCAGTACTCTTGTACGAAGTGAGGTCTCTGTCACATTATCTACTCCCGCACTAGCAGCGCACCGTGGCGCCGCCTGCGATATGCAGCCATTACACTGGACAGCCTGCAATAACAGCTTGTGTTACCATCAATCTAGTTTATGTGGCCTTAATAGTGCGCCTGAGTTCTTGCGTTTGGTGGTCAGGTTTCACGGATCGGTTCGATTCTGGTATAGGTCCACTTAATGTTTGGTAAACAATCAGTTTCCAATCACATGAAAAGTGTTGGTAAACCTTTATAAATTAATCTATATCGAAACTATCTATAGAGGAAAACGGCATGTCCTAGAACCAAAAATTCGAAAGCATGTCATCAAATCTCCGGAACTAGGCCAGCATGATGGATTATGGCCCACTCCCTCTCACAGAGAGGAGGCCTGTGTCCCAGCAGTGGGAGCATTATAGGCTGATGATGCATATATTATTTTTCACCAACTCTTGTCACCCTGGCCCTGCTCCTATCATTTGTTTATCTTTTCCAACCGTATTGTTACATCACCTGTCCCTGCAAGACTAGTTCACACTACTAGTCTTGCCACAGCAGCACACAGGCTGTTGAAACGAGAGTCGTGGGCGATGATCAGGATCTCATGTCTTTATAGAATCGCGGCCGTTATTGTGGCACACCAGTTATGTAGATATAATTAGTGTAAAGCCAGTCACTCTCACATGCACATGTACGCAAATCTACAAGTGTAGCATGGAAATATGAAGATGGGAAGGCAGTTTGATGACCACCATCATCCGTCTAGCCTTTTCCCAACTACGTTGGGGTCAGCTTCCAGTCTAACCGGATGCAGCTGAATACCAGTATTTTACATGGAGCGAATGCCTATCTGACCTCCACAACCCAATTACTGGGTAATACGATAACCCTTGGTAAGACTGGTTGTCAGATTTTCGGGCTTCTGACGACCCGTAATGACTGTCAAAGATACACGCGTGCTTTACGAGGCACGGAGGGGTCTTGGTATGTAAAGATAGTCACCCACCCACGAACCAACCGCAGCAAGCGTAGCTTAACCTGACCGATCGACCCGTGCGGCTGTTATTACTTAGCCACAAGCCCTTCAGTTGGATGACCGTTATAAAATATGTTTGAATTATGTTTCTTCCTACACGACCGAGGTTTCTTCTCATACACAGAAGGAGCAAGCTTTAATTGTTCAGTGCGTGTTGGTAACGTAAGTCTCAGAACGGAAACTTGCAGCCCGCAACCAAATTTCGTGACACACTACCAATCTCTATCTGAATCATTTTGAAGGATATTGCTAATCCATTGTTCCAAATGTTTGAAATATGTATCTGCCCAACGCTTTTTGGTTCTAGGACATGCCGTTTTCCGCTATAGATCGTTTCGATATAGATAGATTGATTTATAAAGGTTTACCAACACTTTTCATGACATTGGAAACTGATTGTTTACCAAACATTAGGTGGACATACAAGAATCGAACCGATCCGAGAAACCTGACCACCAAACACAAGAACTCAGGCGCACTATTAAGGCCACATAAACTAGATTGATGGTAACACAAACTGTTATTACAGCCTGTCCAGTGTAATGGCTGCATATTGCAGGCGGCGCCGCGGTGCGCAGCTAGTGCGGGAGTAGATAATGCGACAGAGACCTCACTTCGTACAAGAGTACTGCTAAAATACTCTTTCATGCGTGACATATCTTTTGCATCACATATAATTTGGACATATTATAAAATAGTTAGTTGTTTATTACTTGCACATAAGCATTAGGTACATGTTAAAAACATAATATATCAAAATGATTAATTAATTATTTATTGATTAAAAACTACTATCATTATTGCCCGCCGATTTAAAAATACCTGACATAATTTGCTAAGTAAGCTTCAGGTTCGTAACTCATCCGTACATCCTACATAAACGCGAAAGTTTGTGAGGATGAATGGATGGATGTTTGTTACTCTTTCATGCAAAAACTACTGAACGGATTTGGAAGAAATTTGGCACACATATATTTTATAACTAGGATTAACACATAGAATACTTTTTATCTCGATATTCCCACGGAATCGACACTTATGCGGGTGAAACCGCGGCCCGCTGCTAGTATTAAACAAAAGAATCAGTCTTACTATCCGTTAGTGCCTTTTAAATTTGAGAATCACATATCCGAGTCGACGAAGTTAAATTTTTTGAGTTTTTGTATGTTCGCGTTTTACTTTACATTCTGACAACATACCTACATGCTTATACATAAAGTAATTGAACCCATTCGCTATTTCATGAACCACATAAGGTTCAAGTTGATTATATTATATAACTATTGTGTCTACTTGGTAAACAGTGAGTGCTAAAATAAGCTGTGTCCTGTGATAGGACAAATGGCGATTTAAATAAATACTTCACTACTACATCCGCTGTTGTAAGTCATGTCCGGCGATTGTATAACCATCAGCCGGGGTCCGTTTTCCTTTTCGCATAATGTTTTAAAACTTACCTTTCATGATTGTGATTTTGGATATGTTTTGATAATATTTCATTGTTGTTGGTCGTCGTTCAGATTGGTAATAAGTTGAGAGTTACATGTATAATTGTTATTCCATCGCAATTCACACACCCAATAATATTTACTATTATTTTCCCCATTTTTCTCTTAATGTGAAACCATTCACATTTAATTTGATACCGCTTCTTTTAGTTATAAAGGCATACACTGTATTTTCCATTTGTAACTACAATTCACTTTATTTAAAGGATTAAATTACAACTTTGCAAAAATACACTTAGTAAAAATACAATAGTTTTATGATACCGTCCACCATAAAAACCAACCACTTAGAAAATTTTTAAAATATTTTGTTCTACCTACAATGTAAAGTGCCTACAAACATTAGAGCAATATTGTATAAAAATGTGTATTAGTGTCTAACATTTTAGGAGTTAATTATTATGTGTATTTGTTATGCCTATAAAATTTATGTTTAAAAATAACATTATGCGTTAATAAATTAATGCTTTAGAATGTTGTGCCTAAACATTATTACGATAAGAGAAATTATGCTTAAAAAAAATTATGCGTAAGCTGTTATGCGTAAATATAATTAGGACAAACAAAAGTATGCCACGTTATAACCATGTCTTAAAATTTTATGCAAATGGATAGGAACCCCGTCAGCCTCTGTACCATACATTCATCTGTGTCGTCAGAGTGCAGGAATAGCGCGCACGCCCCCGGAACATATGCGTGCCGTATGCCGCGCACGTGCCCCGTGTTTACAGGAGCGCGTCACGACCATCTGGAAGTCACGAGCTACGACAGATTTGAGGTGGCAATATAGTTGCCGAAGACGTCTTTTTTTTTTTTTTTTTGGGTGGGAAATCATCAAATGACTCCTCCCGCTCTGGGCGGAGCAGAAGGGAGTGTCAGACTTTTACTGACTAAAACCCACCCGTGTTCCTTCAGTTGCCTGTGCCAGGGGCCACGGTATCTCTTTCGAACAACCCGCAGCCCCGGCGGCATCGGCCCTAACGGACCCCGTCAGTTCGTGCTGACAGCTCTTTGAGGCGCGCGTGGAACACAACGCGCCGTCGACCCGGGCCTGGTCCTTACCGGGCGGCGAGCTGCCCATAGCTCGCCGCCCGCAAGCCCGCGCCTACGGTGGCCGGGAGTCGGCTGTTGACTCCCGTCCAGGGCGTCTCCTGCGGCGGCTAGGAGCGCGAGGGTGCAGCGATTGCCTCTCCCTCGCACGCTCCGCCTCCTCCTTCGCGAGCATAACTGCTTCGCAGAAGGAGGTGACGGCCTCCCATTCACTCTCGCTCCGGACCATGGCCTGTATGAGGGCCGGACGCGAGAGGTCGCCGCCGCCGATCGCTGCCAAGAGGACACGGCGGGGTCCCGCCCAAGCCGGGCAGACCTCCACCGTATGCTCCACCGTGTCCTCCGGGCGATCCCCACAGTGGTGACACCCTGGCGTTTCCTCCCGCTTTATCCTGAATGCCGAAGACGTCTGAGGCGCCAGATCGACAAAGCAATCGAGCATAAGAGTTTGGACATTAACCTATGTTGATTTTATGTGAGGTTCCTTAAAGAAAGAAAGAAAATACATTTATTTGCGGCAAAGTCGCTCAGCATAATGCTGAGATGATTATTTTGCTTTACGATTACGAGTTAAGCTGAAAACTTGGGGGAGTGTGTGGTAGAGACACAAGAACACCAGAAGTCAATTAATATTTCAGTTTTCTAAAATGGAATGAATGAGTAAAATATTTACAATTGAAATCGGAACAGCAGTAAAGAAAGAATATTAAACTCTTAGCTATTACTTATTACAAAGCAGATTATCGCATCATTTTGTGTTAATTTGGATGATGTGTAGATGTAGCAAAGTTCATATTCAAAGGTAGGCACAAAACAGCATTATTAAGAAAAAGCTTACTATCAATGGGGCCCGTCATTTATAATAAAATACCTCATAGACTCAAAGAAGAATCAATAAGTATATTTAAAAAGAGGCTAACATAACGCTAACAACTTATAGATAAATGCTACTATTCTATACAAGATTTTTTGAATGACAAAAGTTTATAATGTTTTATTAGATTATTATTTATGTTTCAAATTTTATTGTATACCTTGTTTATTATTATTTTTTATTTTTTTTATTGCTCATGTAAGCAAAATAATCAACCACTTGTAGAATATAGAATTAAGATTGTTGTTTTTTATGTTTAGTTTATGTAGGAAGGCTGTAGATCCACATAACAGAACTTGCTTTTCTTTTTGTCTATATGATTGTATAACTATACTAAATATATCTTTTTGTACTTTTGCATGCCGTAAGGTAGAGTGTGTTGGAACCGCTTTTACAATGTTTACATCTTATTTTGTACCCACATTCATTGCAAAATAAATGATTTCTGATTTCTGATTTCATAAATTTTGTTGTTGACCGTACCTAGTGGAAAAAAAACTATACAACCTCATATATATGTAGCACTATTTTTTTTTTTTTTGTGGATGGGAAATAATCAAATGACTCCTCTCGCTCTGGATGGAGCAGAAGGGAGTGACAGACTCTTACTGACTAAAACCCACCCGTGTTCCTTCCTTAGCCCTTTATGTACCAGGGTAGCGGTAACCCTTTCGGACGATCCCGCTACCCACATGTAGCACTATTCCAATAATAATATTTCGATCTCGTATCGTAGGTACCTACAGTGGATATTTTTAGAGTTTAGGCAAAGGACAATGACCAAAAGTCGTACCAAAAAGTCTCATGCATCAAAATCAAAATATTATAGTAATTATTTTCAAATTTTTTTACGACATTACGCGTCGGTTATTTGATTTTTGAACAGGGAATTTAATTTAAAGTAAAAAAGTGTTGATGTTGTTTTTAACCGACGAAAAAAAAAAACGGAGGAGGTACTCAAGTCGACGCGTATATTTTTTTAAATGTATGTTCACGCATAACTTTTTACAGAGTATTCTGATTTTGATAATTATTTCTTTATTGGAAAGGATATACCCCAAAGATGATCCTATATAAATTTAGAAAAAAAATCTAACTCTTAAGGGTGGGAAAATAGTGGTGATTTATTGTTCACTCACATATTTTAATGCTGAGTTGTGTATTATTACTCTACTCAGTGCCATATATGCCTGCCTTTTGGCAAACAATTAGTAGATTATAGCCACCAAAAATTATAAAATAAAAACTTATTAACAAAAAAATTAAACCGCCGAAAAACTGAAAAGCAAAAAATAATAAATCTTTTTTATTTAACCTTAATAACTAAGTTCTTAAACTAATGTAAGTATATCTAAATAATTTTGAGTCGGCGCCGTTTAAATTTAAGGCAATTTAGTGATCTTTGTTTATTGATTATTTGGCGCCGACTCAAAGTTATTTAGGTATACTTACATTAGTTTAAGAACTTAGTTATTAAGGTTAAATAAAAAAGGTTTATTATTTTTTGCTTTTCAGTTTTTTCGGCAGTTTAATTTATTTGTTAAAAAGTTTTATTCCCTTTACATGACGTTCCGCTTCATATAAACCTTGAATTTTGAAAGTGTCATGATCACGTCTTACAAAAAACATGAAAAAAAAATACTTTGTCGGTTCTACATTAATTAGAAATACTTAACTAGAATAGAATTTTTATTTAAATGACTATATTTTTTTTAGAGCAATAATGGCCGTTCGCGTATGACATGTCAAAAAAAAAAAGTGCCTAGTTTTTAGGTTATCTCGATTTTTATGAAGATCTCCGAAACCCGGGTTTTGTTTACAAAAAGAACTTTTGTAGGAGTTAATATGATAAGTGTAGTCTATAAAAAACAAAGTTTGACTTTGATGCAGCATGGTACGGGATTCCATACATACCTGACCATTGTCCATTTTAAAGACGCCTGCCAACGTACAGGTGTACATTTTCGTAGTACATATTCATATTAAATATATTGGGTACATACCAACACTTAAAGATATTGTTGTACAAAGTATACAGAAATATGTACACGTGCAATTTTTTTTCTGCAAAACGATGGAAGTGAACTCGTTATTGAGAATGAGTGAAATGAGTGAGGTGGTTGCGTCACAAACATCTGTGGACGACACCGAGCTACGAAAACTAAATATACAGTACACATAGAGAGCACACACTCATGAACGAAAAACGACACAAATAAATTAGAAATTTGCCTTTTCTGTAACCAAATATAACTACTCGTATTGAGCCAGTATCCAATAGCAATGTTATTTTATTTGACAAACAGCGAAGGAAAACGCTTTAAACTAGCATAATCAACCTATAATGTTCCCACTGCTGGGACACAGACCTCCTCTCTGTGAGAGGGAGTGAACCGTATTCCACTACATGAGCCCAGTGCGGTTTGGTAAATGTCACATGTCTTTGAATTTTTGGTTCTAGGACCTGCCGGTTTCCTCACGATGTTTTCCTTCACCGTTTTGAGAGCAGTGGTGATTAAATAATTTTACACCAAGTATTTGCCTGTCTGAGTTTCGAGCCTACAACCTACAACTCGTAGATCGCAGCCGTTACCACAGCACTTTAAAATACCTAAAGGAAAATGCACTGTGTGTGTATTGCCATCTTAGAGACAAAGGTAGAACGTCTGATGGTACTGGGATTACACCGGGACCCTTGAAACCTGAATATAGCAAGGCTGCTTGACGGCAGAAATAGGCATGGTGGTAGTACTTTCTTGGACGAGCTTCCTCATAAAATACCCATAGTATACCTAATACCACAGTCGATGTCAGTCACGAACGCGATGTGTCTTTTATTTGATTCAAATAAGGTTTAATTTGCAATGATTACATGCTTGAAATACAGGTCATCATCATCTGGCTTGGTTTTTCCCCAACTATGTTGGGGTCGGCTTCCAGTCTAACCGGATGCAGCTGAATACCAGTATTTTACATAGAGCGACTGCCTATCTGACCTTCACAACCCAGTTACTAGGTAATAAGATACCCTTGGTAATAAAGGTTGTCAGACTTTTGGGCTTCTGAAGACTCGTAACGACTGCCAAAGATCTACGAATGACAGCCGGGACCAACGGCTTAACGTGCTTTCCGAGACACGGAGGGGTCTTGATATACAAAGGTCACCCATCCGCGGCCTAACCGCGGCTAATGAAGCTTAACCTGATCGATCGACTCGTGCGGCTGTTATTACTTAGCCACAAGCCCCTCTCCCACTTGAAATACAGGTATTTTAAACATTTTCTTGCTCCTTGAGATCTACTAAAAGTAGTGTGGTGTTTCCTCCGAGCGGTGCTTGCACTGCCAGATGGCTGTGACGTAACGCACAGCTGGGCGGATGTGTGGCGGGCGCGCGCCACTGTGTGCACGCCTGAAACCATGCCACTGGTTTATAGTGGCCCGGAGAAGGAAAGGTCAGTGGCATTGGATTAATTGGGTTTGATGAGTGAGAGGTAGATTATGTTATTATATTAGTATCGATTGAATAGACGATCTTTATTTTCTTTATTTAGGAATCATAAGTATTGTGTCGATTTTAGTTCAAATCTTTCATGTAGAAACTTTATTTGTTATTTGTTAATGGTTGTTATGTTATTATTTTTAGGTATTTTCAATATTTTGCAGTTGGTGTACGATTACTTAGTTTGGACTTTTGGACAGCCTAGTTCATAGTTTACGTGGTCAAAAAAACTCGAGTAAGGCTGGAGTCATATGTTTTAGCAACAGCAGTGCGGCGATTCTGTAATCATCTCACCGTGAAAACTCAGGTGAAGTGAGCGTGGAATGAGCTGTCATTCCAACTAATGCTAGGGATTGACACTATTGACAGCTCACTCTAAGCTCACTTCACCTAACTTTTCACGGTGAGATTTTTACAGAATCAATCGGCAATTTCTATAATTTTAATCGATTTATAATACAAAGCTAGAACATTAAGCTATGGCTTCCTAAAAGAGCGGTGGCCGCCACATAGCGTCCGCCATTTACCGGCGCATGACGTCACTAAAACATTACTTATGAAAGTAAGTTGGTGTGGTATCCTAGAGCTTTTTTTGATATTGTAGAGCCCACCATTTTCATAAAATATAAATTTCATGAAATTTTCATAAAATATAAATTTCATGATATTTTCATAAAATATAAATTTCATGAAATTTCTTGTTCCCCCGACCCACCCCGTCGCATCGCATCGCATCGCCCGCGCTTTTATTTCGTTTTCGCTTAGCGTTCTTTCTATTTTTTTTTCTTTTTGTGATGTTAGCCTTAAGCCTCCTCAAGAATTGGCTATCAAATGCAAAACAATTTTTTTTCAATCCGGCTGGTAATTGAGCGTTCAAACAAACAAACTCTTCAGCTTTATTATTAATAGAGATTTGTTTAGTAGAGTATGTAGTACAAAACAAATGAACGACGAAGAATTTAGTTATCCTTCGTCTATAAAATAAAAGAAGGATTGAAAAAGGATAACAAGATAACACGATGCAAGGAGGTTCCTATATAACTCTCTTCCGATTATAACGGGTGTAAAATACGCTTAACTAAGGAGAATGTCACTTGTACTTAGGGTTGCCAACCCTAAATATAATATCCTGCTATGTTTGAGTCCTATATACTATATTTAAAAAAATCTTTAGTAGTTGGACATTTTCATTTCAATACAAAATGGCGAGATGAAAGCAGTTTAGCCAGTAATAATCTCATAAAAGCTGGTATACCTTAATTTAAAGTGTCGTATAATGCCATTAGAAAAAAAAACTTATTGATAAAGGTTCAAAAAAAGTTGCAAAAAATATGCATTTCAAAGGTAAAATATTTTTTTTAAGCATACCTACATTTCTTTTTCCCGTAACGTTCGTTTTTTTAAACCCAGATACTAATTTGACAGGTACTTATAATTTCAAACTTCAATACTAAAAAACGCAAACACAAAAGACTTAAATGTCAGAAATATGAAGCTAGTTGCCCATTCCAAAGCGTAGCAGTAGGAACTGATGGAGAAGAACAGGCAAGAAACTCTGTGGACACTTTTATAAATTACATTGTTACAAAATATTGAGGGGCTTGTGGCTAAGTAATAACTGCCGCACGGGTCGATCCATCAGGTTAAGGTACGCTTGGCGCGGTTAGTCCATATAGATGGGGAACCAAGCCCTCCGAGAATCGGAAAGCACGCTAAGCCGTTGGTCCCGGCTGTCATTTGTGAATCTTGACAGTCGTTACGGGTCGTCCGAAACCCGAAAGTCCCACCACCGGTCTTACCAAGGGGATCGTATTACCCAGTGACTGGGTTGTGGAGGTCAGATAGGCGGTCGCTCCATGTAAAATACTTGTACTCAGCTGCATCCGGTTAGAATGGAAGTCGACCCCAACATAGTTGGGAAAAGGCTAGGCAGGAGTTACAAAATATTAGTTACATCATTAACACTGATACAAAATATTTTCCACCCTGTACACAGTTACCAGCTGTAACACATATGTAGTTAGTTATCTATCTAGATATTTCTTCCTACATAGCCTCGTGTCTAGATTCCGATTGCTCGCGCACTCTGGAACAATTTCCGCGACTCACAGATGCATTTGATGAATATTTTACTGACACTTTCATGCTATTTCTCTTGATTGTTTTAAAATATATAATGTTGAGTGTACGAACTTCGGGTACTCGAGTAGAATCTGTATGAGGCTGTCACACGAGCATAGGAACTGACATAAGCAGAGATACAGGGCTATGCCCAACAGTGGGAAAAGTTGGGTTGCGGATCATAATGATGGTGAAGAAGAAATATACTTTAGAGCTAGACACTTAATGGTTGAATTTGACTACCTTGACACTTCATAATTTAATTAAACTAGCTAGGACGTTGATGACGTTGATCAAGTACACGGTCGCCGGTTGGTCAAGTGCCGCAAGCAAGGGCGACTGCTGGTCCTGAATTAAATCACCCTTATTGCATAACACACTTTCTATTACAATCCGAAAGTTTTGGGAGGACATTCACAATCCATTGCTTCATAAGATTAAAAAATTCGTCTACTCGACTACGTAAATAACACAATGGATATTGTTGAATTGACATAATTAATGGCATAGGAATGGTGAGGGTTGGGCAGTGTTACATTGGCAGGAAGAAGAATGCTGTTGCTAATAAGCAATTACAAGAAAGTTGCTGCTAAACTTATGAAGTTTCTTTACGAAATTTACAAGAGTATAAAACAGCTATTAATTCTTTGCTAAAATCTACACACCAATCAAACTATTCCTTCAACAATCAGACGTCCATTTATCCCCTAAGTTAACAATTATCGTCTAACACAATATGCGCGGAGAGCAGCTGTCGCCGACATTAATATAAAAAAGATTCAACGCGGCCAGATGGTAGCACTGCTTTCAATTTGTACGGTAATCCGCCATGTTTGAACCAGAGGGTAGGAGAGTTAGTGGTAGCTACAGTTTTGATAAATACCTACATATCTTTGTCATAATTTACCGAAATTAAGATTACTGAGGAAATTTGGACGTAAAGTTAATATAGGTAACTCTGAAATCACCAACCCGTCTTGAGCGTGGCGATCAATGTTTGTTATCTGTATGAGAAAAAGCCTTTGTTCTGCAGTGGGACAATAATAGGTTAGTATTAATATTAAGATCACTGGCAGAATGTATTATGATCTACCGCCTTTTCTCAATGTATGTTACTGAATACCAAACCCAGTTATTGGCTAATACAATACCCAAGACTCCGCAGACTGGTTTCCGATTATCAGGCTTTTAACTGTATGTAAGGATTGCCAAAGATTTAGAAATGACAGCCGGGACCAACGGCTTAACGTGCTTTCTTTGGCACTGGGAGAATAATAATAGCCTCCCGACGGAGATTAGCCAGGTACGCAGGAGATATTATAGTGCACAAATGTGTGCGTAAACACAGGTGCACTCTCTGTTCCTTTACTCTCATAGTCCGATGGAACGGCAGAATCTATATTAAACCTATATCAGGCTTAGATCTTGGCCTGCTCTTCGGAGATTAAGGCCGTGATGTTTTGTAGTAAAACAGCGATACGTGGGTGTACCATTCACTACTGCTTACCCCTTCGGAGAAAACAGACGTGATGTTACTCGTATGTTGTTGTTTTGTTACGTTGGTACCCATTCCTCGAAAGAGGTGCGCTGAGTTGTATTCACGTACAGTTATGGAAAAAACCATGGAATAAATATATCATACCAATAGGTAACTAAGCAAGCAAAACAAAAAAGCAAACAAGCAAGGAAGCTTGGGTAATAGTAGTATTCTATTCTATTATACCAATAGCTGTGTATTTTAAAATGTCGTGAGGAAAGTTTTGAGTATGAAATGTCGATGGCTATAAGAGTAACTGAAGACGAAAGAAACGATGAATGGTCTGTGTGAATAAATATGTGGTTAGAAAGGGGGTGACTACCGAGATGACGACTAATAGAGAAGTGTGGAAGAAAAAGATGTTGTGCCGACCACGAATAACTTGGCATGGGGGCAGGAATGTTGATGATGAATGTCAAATACTGGTGAAAATGACAGATATTCATGACGGCCGCCGTAATACGAGGGAACCGCTTTCCTAAGAAACCAAAACTTTAGAAAAAGAAATGAAGTGACTATTAATTTTCATTTATAAAATGACTAACTATACAAATAAAAACAAAAGGACACTTAGCGATAAGACCGCCCATTGTGTCACCCTTTGTAAAATTTACATATTTATGTTCTGTAATTTATATGGTGCACATAATAAAGAGTATTCTATTCTGTTCTTAGGCGTCGAAGTACTCGTCCGCACCGCTGTTATCCGGAAACGTGCCCTTGACTTGAAATGGCAATTCCCACGTTGAATTGAAATGCTAATGCTTTGGCCAAAGAACGAGTCAGCCCTCTGGTCACGTGAAGTGTCAACCAGCCGGCGAGAAATTTCGTTAAAATGGAGACGTGCACTCGGGCCCCGTGATGCAAGCGTTTCGCCCCAAAATGAAAAAAAAAAACACGCATTAGTAGAAACCTAGTTTACTGAAACAGCCACATTTTCCCAGCCAAAACCATTTAGCCATTAGCCCCCTAATACGCAACTCTTTAACAGCCCCACAACATAGGATTGAAAAGTGCAAACATATAAATTTCGCGCACCATCTGCGCGCCTCGCTCGCCGCCCCTTGTCCAAACACACGGACTGACAAACAAACATTTATATATGTATGTAGGTATGTGTCAGGATAATTTTGGATTTTCACTGCAGCGCTAACGTTTGTGCGGATTTAGATGATCTATGCTGGGTTTAGGTGTGTATGGAATCGTAGTTAGGTTTTAAAATCTAATTTAGCGTTATGCGCCCAAAAAGAGTTCGGTTTTCCGTGTGATAACGAATCAGTCAGCGGTATAAATACCGATTGTTCTTTAAAAAACTTTTCATGCTTTTAAATGCAGACATTAAACGTATAACCTTCTTTTAGATATTGGCTAAAAATAAATTTGTATCTCATAATCTTTCTTAAACTAGTTACTTGCAGCTGGCGGCCTAAGCAGAAGTGTTGGGGCTTATTTAACAAAACTCATTAAAACGAACTATCACACAGAATTAAGGGCAACATCAGTAATGATATCGAGTGCAAACATTCGTAGTTAGAATACAATCTTGAATCTAAAAGTGTCACGACGTAAACAAGGTGTTAGTTTAAAGTTTTCGTTAATTTTAGTAATTCTGGTTTTTCATCTTGCCAGCTTTTTCAAACAATTGACTGGCATCTCTGAATATTTTTTGAAATTTTGATAGTTTGTTGGATAACTCATAAGATGAGGATTTTCTTCAAATAATTTGTTTGCTTAGCAACATAGTACAATTTTGAAACAATCAACTCTGTTTATGGTGTACTCTAACGATTTTCTAATTTTGCTACTTAACTTTTAATCATTGTTTTCTAGGGTTTGATATTTTAAAATTTGTCAATAACGAAAAATCATCACAAAAAGGTCAGATTCAAATTCAGCTACCAATCAAAGCTATTCGAGTAGTTGATTTAGAGATAAATACAAAATTATGACCACTTTTGGGTACTTTTCTAAATGAATGAAATTTCGTCATGTTCGCCAAAGGGCTCCATCAATCCGACGGATATTTATATATTCAGTATCAGGGCACGTAACACTATTGCACAGAATAAATTTCATTCGCCATAGATATCCTTTTAAAAATGTCCAAATCAGAGTTTTCAAAGTCGTCAGATTTAGAGAAACCCTACAATTTCTTCGTCAGATTTGCGTATTTAAGTCATTGGTTAGACCGCACACGATCATATGATAATCAACGGCTCTGAAGATCACTTTATTTTTGGCCCTTTTTTGAAATCTGAAAGTGGTCTCCTGACCAGGGGGCTCCTATCTGAAACTTTTTAAATATATTTTCGGTGTTCTCTCCTCATGCCACACCTACTCAGCTATCAACTTTTCGCCCTGAATATGCTTGCTCACAAACCCTCTGGGCTCACCACCAAATATCAAGTATAGTGTATCAAGAGTAATGAAATTAATTAGTGTTAAGATAGGTATCGCTACTAGTGCATCTCAGTAAAAAATACCTTTTATAGGTAAAAATACACATTATTTAATTTTTTCACTTGGCAAGGAGGAGAAAATGAGGATTGATTTTTCAGAATTTGTTTTAAATGGAAATACGGCGTTTTGGAACTGGTTCATACTTATCTAGTTCATACTAGATAAGTATCAACAAGTTCATTCAAGAAATTCAATCGCAATCGGCTTTATGTATTTTTAAGTTATAATACTGTATTTTCCCTGTAAGTGATTGTGTAAATCTTTTCAGAAAATAAATGTCTAAAACCGTAACCGTAGAAATTACCTACGAGTCCACATTAACATTCTTATTTAAGGTTTCATCACCCTTTACAAAATGCGTCAGCATAATTATTTATTTCAATTCAGACTTACATCCCTTTACATTATGAATAAAACATACAAAAGCAAAATTTACAAAAGAAAGTTATTGCGTAGCCGTAGGCCTACGTGCGTAGAGGAATCGTAGCAATTGCTACGGTATATTGTAGGCTACACCTCTACACCGCTACGCATGTACTGCGTTCCCGTAACTTATAAATATTGTTTTTTTTTTTTTACAACTTTTATTTATGAGGTCCAATTAGCAATATTAAGTAAGTCGGCTATTTTTCACTGCGGGACGTTGGCAGAACTAAAACAACGTGACAGAAATACTAACTGAAAGCCAAACGTTCAAAATCTAGTCGCAATCTCATCTCAGCGACAATCAATGTCAAAAATGTAGGTAAATTAGTGGTATTTTTGACAGATTGAGACTGAGTTCAGACTGTGAACGTCAAATCTATGTATAGCATTGTAACAACTGCGCACGCGCACAGATTACTAATACCCGGAGGCGCGAGATGCGTTGCCCGGAATGTTACCACATCATAATTATATTTCATGTTTCACCATCTTTTTGTTTAATGTATGTTTACTTTATTTTATTTCATGTTTTGACTGTTTTTTTTTTTTTGTTTGTGTCGAATCATATGTTGCAATGGTTTATTTTATTTCTTGTTTCGATTGTTGTTTTTAACACCCCGACGCAAAAACGTCGGGGTGTTATAAGTTTGACGTGTCTCTCTCTCTCTCTCTCTCTCTCTGTGTGTGTGTGTAATTAGACAATATTAACACGTTTATTGCTTTTTACTACTTGAGCACAAGGAAGAACCTTTTCTGTAATGATATATTAATTTACTACAAAACTAGCTGACAACCCAGGCTTAGCCCGCTTTGATAGTATTCTCAACATTAACAGCACTCCTTGGAAAACTTACCATTTTTCGAAATGAAAATATAGCTTTCCTATGAACTTGTTTCGTTAAAATCGGTTCAATAGTTAAAGACTAAGGGCCGGTTTTTTGATCCGTAGTTAAACTCAACCAATTGTTAAAAATAGTAACTAATGGTAAAATTTTTGCAAAATGTGTTTTTTGATAAATTTTTAGTATATCTAATGGTCTCTAATAGTTATTTTTTAAAACTAATAGTTAATCATCTAACCATTTGCAATGATATTATATCATTAGAAAAACTAAAAATTTATTAAAAACATATTTTGCAAAAAATTTACCATTAGTTACTATTTTTAACAATTGGTTGAATTTAACTACGGATCAAAAAACCGGCCCTAGTTGCAAACAAACACATTCTTGAATTTACAATATTACTGAGGATATGAACCTTAATTTCGCTCGTTTTCTTATTCTCAAACTACCCACATATATAACACACACGCATAACACCATGTAATCTCCATGTTCTGCCTGGTCCCTTGGTCCTAAGACAACAGCCTAAGGGCACCCACTTAGGACGGAGCCATTAGCATGCGGCATGGGAACCGGCAGCTGGGCGTCTGCCGACCCTCTGTTAATGGAGATTGAATATACATGTACGGGTAAGAGAGTAAGAAGAATGTAGTTCGTGAGAAATGGAATACATACAGAATAAATTTAGAAAATTTGAATGTGTGTTAAATTTTTCAAAAATTGCACCCTAGTTATTTTAATTATATCTTTTGCCCGCGGCTTAGCCCACGTGGAGGTCGGAAAAAACCTTTTAAAATCCTTCTTCATGCCAAAATACATAAAGACCCAACTTTCATGGTGATCGGTCAACGGTGTTTCAGTTTATCCATCTGATATTATATTAACATCCATTTTTATAAATCTTATGATAGTATTTAATTTTAGACGTATCTTTTAGCCCAGCTGTCACAAAAATATAATTACCTACTAGCTGCGCCCCACGGTTTCACCCGCATAAGTTTCGATTCCGTGGGAATATCGGGATAAAAAGTATCCTGTATGTTAATCCTGGTTATAAACCATCTGTGTGCCTAATTTCATCCAATTCCGTTCAGTAGTTTTTGCGTGAAAGAGTAACAAACATCCATCCATCCATCCATCCATACAAACTTTCACGTTTATAATATTAGTAGGATATGCAGTTTAAACAAAGTAACCATTCACATTTTTCAGTTAATATTCTGAAACTGACACCATGGAAAATAACGTCCCTTAAGCTAACAATGCAACAGCACTATCATTGATATAAGAGAATGCAGGAGCGGTGGGTGGTCACCACGTCCCAACAGGTGACATACCTTGAACCATCAACGTTAAGCATAAACCATTCCCAGACTCCATCAAGAACTACCATAAAATCTAAAACCACAAACAATTCATCATTACAACACCTTCTGGTCAATCCATTCTAAAACATTGTTTTCCCATATTGATAAAGGGGGTGAGAACTGGGGATGCTGTTCGAGGGGATGAGGGGGGTGAAAGGGGATGAAAAATACAGCTCAGCTGCTTCTGTCACACGCACGCATTGTGTGCTGGGGGCATGTTTATAATATACGTGTAGGATATATTACGAGGAGTACAGCTTGTGAAGTTATATTGGAGTTTAAGAGGGATCTTTTGAAAGTAGCAGAAGCTATAAGATAGTGGAGAAATTGTAAGGGATTTCATCAATGATTTGTAGTATCAATAATAATATTATTTATTTATCAGATCAGTACAATCCAATATTGATCTCCGACTCCTTTGTCAAATCCAAAGTGCCTGATAAATACTTTGACTTTGAGTTTGTAGTATGTTTTATAAACTCAGTGACTGGACGTCTAATTTATAACATAACATCAAGCCTGTTTTCCCAAAGGATTAGGCAGAGGCATACCCATATTTCACCAATTATGTTTAAGTCCTTTGTTTCCCGGGTAAGTTGATATGTAATTCCGTTTCAGGATTCAAATAGCCTATTAGTCTTATAGGCTAAATTGTAATTATTTTTTAAGAACCTGGTTATTAAAAGTAAAAAAAAAATAAAAAAGTTTGAATGATGAAAATAAAAATGTCGCAACGGTGCGGTTTAAAAGATGTAGTGACAAAAAATTAAAAGAGATATACTATATGCTTAGATGGTATGGTTATGTTGAGAGGATGAGTGGAAGGTTACTAACTAAAGGTTTTTACAGGGCAGATGAGAGTGGAAACACCAGGAGAGGACGCCCTAGAAGGACATAGTGAACTTATCAGTGATGTTCATCACAAAGGTCAGAAGGGCAATACTCGTAATTTTAAGAACGTTCACAGTCTGACCTCAGTCTCAATCTGCCAAAAATACATCTAATTTCCCTACATTTTGACAAGTTTTTGACATTTGTTTGTTGCCGAGATGAGACTGCGACTAGATTTCGAACGTTTTAAATTACGAGAATTGGCCTTCAAATGTATGAACGTAAACGAAACAAAGGGAGTACTGGTATGTAAGAATCGTAGCAGATGGCGTTCTGTAATGTCTGCCTACCTCCATGGAAAGACGGCGTGAGTTTATGTATGTATGTGAAAAAAATGTTCGGTTAAAAATCTTCGATATTTTTATTCAACAAAATACCGCAGTGGATTGCATTGTTGATTAAAGCCGTTGCGTTGCGCTACGGATCGCAGTTTGAAATCCCGTAACTATAGAAGTATTGGTATAGACTGATGCATTGTTTTTTTAGATTGTTTGTTTGTGAAAATTGTGTTTTCAAACGCACCCACGAAACATCAAAGATTTATTTATTTATTCTTTTACACAAAAATGCTTATAAGTTGAAAGCTTAATTGCATGTCACTAATCTGTACATAGGTATGAAAGAAAGAAAAAAAAGAAAGAAAGAAAATGCATTTATTTGCGGCAAACATGACGAATGAAAAAAGGACATAAACACACAAAAAAAAACAAGTTGGGGGTAAACATGCGTCACATTCACGCAAAACGGCCAACGGCATATTATTATATTATAAAGAGGTATTATAGTCCTCCAGACCGTACGGGCCATAGCGGCCAATCTCAACAGAGACTAGCTTTCGTCACGGGAGATGATTATGATAGTGCAGGCGTGTGTGCGCAGACACAGGTGTACTCTCTCTTACCTCACTCTCATAGTACGATGGGACGGCAATCCGACACGACTGGAGAGATCAAAGGGGCAATTCTCGTAATTTTAAGAACGTTCACAGTCTGATCTCAGTCTCAATCTGTCAAAAATACATCTAATTTCCCTACATTTTGACAAGTTTTTGACATTTGTTTGTCGCCGAGATGAGACTGCGATTAGATTTTGAACGTTTTAAATTACGGGAATTGGCCTTCTGGTGTAGGACAAACGGCTTAACGTACTTTCCGAGGCACGGGGGTAGCACACCGCCAACTTCCAAACTCCGGACTGTTACTAAGAAATTGTAATGGAAAACCCAATAACACCGCCCGACCTGGGAAATGAACCCAGGACTCCATGCTAAGCAGCCTTACGACCACGAGATCAACGGGGCAGAGATAAAGAGTGTGTATGTACGGGGTAATCTTCGGAACTACTGATCCGATTCCGAAAATTCTTTCACTCATAGGAAGCTACATCAAGCCTGAGTGTCATAGGATATGTTTTATGTTAAAACGAGAATGCGAACGAGGTCGCGGGCAGAAGCTAGAACTACCTATTTACAAGCTTTAGGTCAAGTCTAAAACGATGTTATCTAACAAGCTCTAAATAGCATAATCAGCCTATAGCGTTCCCACTGATGGGACACAGGCCTCCTCTCTGTGAGAGGCAGTAGGCCATAATCGACCACGCGAGCCCAGTGCGGGTTGGTAGATGTTACATGTCTTCGAATTATTGGTTCTAGGACATGCCGGTTTCATCGCTATATTTGCCATCACCGTTTTGAGAGTACAAATTAATGCGCCTGTTGGAGATCCCAAATAAATAAATATTATCCTACATAATAATTATTCGTTTGGGATCTCCAACAGGTGCTTTATACTTTATACTATCAAAACAGTGATGGACGTTCTAAATATCTAAGGTTGTAATTGTCGTAAAATCTGAAGAAGAGATTCGAAAGAAAAGGATTATTTTGTTCTAGGACATGCCGGTTTCCTCACGATGTTTTCCTTGACGACGTTCATAATAAGCTTTACTTCAGTACCAAGAATCCTATCTATTTTGAAAACATTCCCAAGAACTGCTCACTCGTTAGGTTTCTGTGGCGCGGGAACCACCAGCTGACTGTCCGTGTTGATGTTACATCATAATGAACGCGGTTCCGTACTTAGATCAAATCAAATCAAATTTATTTGTGAACCAAAAAGTTATACCTTAGTTAGGTTACATAGGTATTATTATTTTATTTTTTTATATATCAAGCTTTTCAGGTAGAAAGAGCAGTGCTGGCCCAGTGGTTACTGTCGCGACTTACAAGTTGTAAGTCGTAGGTTCGAATACAGACAGGCTTTACTTTGTGTAAATTATTTCATCACCACTGGTCTCAAAACGGTGGTGAGGAAAATATCGTGAGGAAACTAGCAGGTCCTAGAACAAACATTCGAAGACATGTACATCTACCAACCCGCACTGGGCCCGAGTGGTGGATTACCGCCCACTCCCTCTCACAGAGAGAGGCCTGTGTCCCAGCAGTGGGAACATTACAGACTGATTGTCGTCTATGAACTATCTTGTAGGTCTACTGGTTGAAAGCGAGACTGTTGAGTGTGGGGGTTCAGGGTTAAGTCCCTGGGTCAAGCAATAAATGCCATACACATTATTTTAGAAATGGCTGAGATGAAAGGATACTACTTAATTAATTCTCACAAACACCCAGAGGGCCCGTCCGTCTGTGACAGGGCTGTATCTTTTGAACCGTAATAGGTAGATACATGAAATTTTCACGTGTACCTACCTACCTACCTACTACTGATAGCCGCTATAACGAGAACTAATAAACATAATAATAACCGTACAAGTAACGGTTTTTTCGACGTTAACCCTGCTTGTGTTGTTAAACATATTATTATCATTTCGTTTAATAATCTGTTTACATACATAATTAGAGTTTTAAATATTTCTTAAAATATAAAAAAATTGTGTAAAAAACATTTAAAACTATTAAAAAAAATAGTGATCCATCGTCCGAAAGGGTTACCGCTGCCCTGGAACATAAAGGCCTAAGGAAGGAACACGGGTGGGTTTTAGTCAGTAAGAGTCTGACACTCCCTTCCGCTCCACCCAGAGCGGGAGGGGTCATTTGATGATTTCCTATCCCAAAAAAAAAAAAGGGTCCAAGCTACCGGTGGTTAGGGCTCCAGAGACAGGAACCTCCTCACGATGCTTATTATTATTATTTTTACGTCTTTGACTTTTTCGGGACCCTGGGGTCCCGGACCTTTGGAAGGCGTACGAGGGGCCGAAGTCAACTCGCAGAGGCCCGTTAGACGTTTCTAATGAAATACGGCACCAACCGACGATTATCCCTGTTTGCACTGCAAGTGCACCCAAGGACAATCCCTGTTATTATTATTCCGTATTTTTAATAAGTCTGTTTAATATTTTCTTTTATTTTTTGTTAAACTTTGTTTAATGCTTTGTAAGAAATAACGAGGTTTTATTATTATTAATAATGTTTTTTTTTTTAAATCTAATGTCGGTTACAAATCGTTCACTGCTCTATATTTTCCTTCTACCCGAAAAATACATGGTTTTAACTTGGTTTCTGACTGATCTTCCTGAACGAGTCGCAATAAATACCTTTTCTTTCTTTCAACTAGTCCGCGTAAAATGTGTTGTGCCCCGTACCCCGACCCACCCTATCGCATCGCATCGCCTACCCGCGCTACTACTTCATTTTCGCTTAGCTTTCTACCTGCCTTTTTTCTTTTTGCTCGGTTCCTTAAGGTCGTAGCGTGATGTTATGTAGCCTATAACCTTCCTCGAGAATTGGGCTTTCAAATGTAAAAAGATTTTTTCAGATCCGACTGGTACTTCCAGAGATTACCTCTCCTATATACAAACAAACAAATTTGACCCCTTTATA
Organism: Apamea epomidion; assembly: GCA_947507525.1. Classification (NCBI taxonomy): domain Eukaryota; kingdom Metazoa; phylum Arthropoda; class Insecta; order Lepidoptera; family Noctuidae; genus Apamea; species Apamea epomidion. The sequence continues at coordinate 16,558,264 of OX382246.1, read as the reverse complement.
ATGTTACTAGCTGCGCCCCACGGTTTCACCCGCATATGTTTCGATGCCGTAGGAATATCGGGATAAAAAGTATCCTATGTGTTAATCCTGGTTATAAAATATCTGTGTGCCAAGTTTCATCCAAATCCGTGTAGTAATTTTGGCGTGAAAGAGTAACAAACATCCATCCATCCATCCATACAAACTTTCGCATCTATGTATAATATTAGTAGGATTAATAGATATATCATCAGAAACAGGGCAATGAGCACCTTTCCTTAATTCCCTCCTCCAACACATTACTTTACAACTTCCGAAATAACTTGCAATTCCCAAGACCATAACTAAAAAGAAATCAATGGAAATGTATCGAAAATTCCGCCTCCCTATCGGTACCGATATTTACGTTGTAAACTATTGCGGTACACGCCATACATTGCTGGCTGCCACACTGCGTCTGTTGGCTAGTGTTAGCAAAAGCGGCGATGTATATGGCAGCGGCAGAGTGGAGCGGGTCGGCTACGTCAGGTGCGGCCGACGGCGCCGCGGGTTTGGCAAATTTTAATGAATGTCGACGTTGAATTTGTGGTGCTGGATGTGGCTTCGTTTACGGAGATGGGTTTCTTCTGGTTTTGAAGAGTAATGGTGTACATAGGCCTGGACACTAGGAAGCAATTAGGAGTGTGTGTTTTGGGGACTGTCTTATGTAATATTTAACGTTCAAAAATTGCGGATTTTCAGCCTTAATAAACGATTTTTAATTTTATTTTTGGAGTATTTAATAGGCAATATTTTTTGCAAAACCAAACTGGATTAACTGCATGTAAATGCTGCTCTAAAAACTGTCTATAAGTATTAATTCTAGATACGCCCGTTACGCATAATCTACACGAGGATAAAGGAGTCAAGTGTAGAGATTTCATGAATAATCATTCTTCTACTATTTGAAAAATCTATTTCCTTTGGGCTGGTGTATCGACACAACAGTAATTGCAGTCTTAATAACACCATCTACGCTCATCTCACACATAACACCACGCCCCTGACCTTATCCAGCAATGTCCCTACGTCCGTGTAGGCCGCCATGTGCCTCCGAGTGGCGTGTTGTACGGGATTTCATTTAGGAAAACGTATAACATCGTCAGGCTTAACGCTAATGCGAATTTTTATGCGCGACTTTAAAATATGTCGCTGCCCAGTGCGACATGTTGTTCGCTTATTGAGAATAAGTTTACAGGAGAGTTCTTGGGGGTGAAGGGGGGTGAAAGATGGCGATCGAGTTCCTTTGGTCTTTGAAGAAAATGGAGTTGCTTTCAAGTCCCGTCTATGAGGAAAGTGGGTAAATAAAATTAGTTAGTGTTTGACATGGTACAAACTTATAAGAATAACTGTATGTATGCCTCATGTACTACAATCTCCTTTTTATGAAACAAATTTATAAAAAAAAAAAAAAAAAAAATTAGTTGGCTTTTGACAGTATGAATTGCGGATTCGATAATATCATGGAGAAAATGTTTATATTTTTGCGCTTGAAATATTTTCGAGGTTGAAAATTTACAATATAAGAGAGATTCATGATTGACGTAGGTAACGATTTTAATTGAACAGGACAATAGGATCATAGCATCTGTTAAATACTAAACCCTTTTTTTTTTTACTTAGCCTTCACTGTCCCACTGCTGAGCAAAGGCGTCCCCCAAATCCTTCCAGGCATCCCTTTCTATCGCCACCTCTTCCACTTCTCACTAAACCCCTGTGTTGAACGTTCTAATTTTCTTAAAATGCTCCTTTTTTTTTAAATTAACACAATTTCATATTGTGCAATATATGTGTAATTCAGATTTCGCTTTAAAACACCATCTTGTACCTACTTTATTAAAATAACTGCTGCGACAGCCACAACAGCATCCCAACTCCAGTATTTTGGGCAGAACATACTCGTATCAACGAATCAATTTAGGGGTCTTCAAATAAATAAACGGTTTGGCCCCACTGCGGTTGACAGCCGCCTGCGAGGGATGGCGGCACAGATGTTGCCACCCCCACATCCCCCCACTCGCCCCCACCCGCCCCGGGGGAAAGGATTACAATTATCGATGTTACGGAAAAAATGGGGGCGAGTTTTTTGATATTATTTTAATATATTTTGTATTTGGTTGATTAGCTTAATGCGGGTGTATTGATAAACGATATAATACTCTGCATAATCAGCCTGTAATGTGCCCACTGCTGGGACGCAGGCCTCCTCTCTTCGAGTGGGAGTGGGCTATAATCTACCACGCGAGCCCAGTGCGGGTTGGTAGATGTCACATGTCTTCGAATTTTTTTTTTTTTTTCGAGGACGTGTTTCACGATGATTTCCTTCTCCGTTTTGAAAGCAATGGTAATGAAACAACACAACAATTCTCAATTCTTCATATTTATTTACATTCCACAACATAGATATGATGATTGTGGATCCAGTCGGGCACAGCAAAGTAGGACAGACGAAGAAGGTTTTAATCTGTTGAATTAGTTGATATTGTTATACAATGTAGGTAGGTATATTACTTAAGGAATAAGTTTTATAAAACACTAGGTTTGCCCCGCGGTCTCGATCACGTGGAAATATCGGGGTAAAAAATCCTATGTCCTAATCCCGGTCGATGATCTAACCATGTGCCAAATTGCATCCAAATCCGTTCAGCAGTTTTAGCGTGAAAGTGTAACAAACAAACATACAAAAAATCAAATCATGCCGCGGGTAAAACGCGCCCGTGCGTTCCTGGGCTAACATAGTTTTAATATAATAGAATACTAACAAAATATGGACATTTAAATAGTCTGAATTAAACGAATTTTATTAATTAATACAATGTGTTTTCAGGATAGCAAGGTGAGTCTTGGTGAAGTGTAATTTTACGTTTAATAGCAAAACTGTTTTTTACTTTCTACAGTTTATACTTAGAAAAGTTGAATTAACAAATAGAACAATGTAAAATTGTATGAATATAACTAACTGCGGGCCAATTGCGTAACATGGCTTTCATTTCGACAGTTCAACAACATTCATTGCGTCATTTACATTGTTGAGCAGACACATTTTTAGAACATATGAAGTAATGTATTAGCAATAAAATCCTTCAAAATGATTTAGATTGTTTGTGATTGATAGTGTGTGACGCTATTAGGGTGCAGGACGACTTTTTCTTAGGTATTTTTTTAATAAATTAAACTGAACATAATATCTAAAAATTATACCTACAGGGTGAAATTAAATTAGCTGGTGAAACTCCGTAGACCTGATGGATATCGACTACTTAAATAAAATAAAAAAAATATTTGTTGTTTATTGGGACCACAAAAAAAAAACTTTTTTTTTCATGTTTACATATATCGATATGTATCCATCAGGTCTACAGAGTTTCGCTAGCTAATTTAATTAGACCTGTATAGTCACAATATTTTTATCAGTTACCAATAATTCGTAAGTCAAAGTAAACAATGATTTATGGCTCCATGCAAACTAAGGGAAAGCCTGCCCGGCGTAACAGCTGGCTATGTTATTAAAATAAGTTAAAGTTATAGCACAGAGTATAGACTGCGACTGTTCGGCAGTAATGGACTGAAGCGAGCGATTGACTTATAAAGTCTCGCGTATATAGGAGTTTCTATTTTGTTAAGTTCTTATTTTTGCAAAATGTTTATAATATATTTTAATTGCAATGGCAATTTTTTTGAAGATTTTGGTAAAAGTGATTTTATTTAAAAATCCCTTAATGATGTTTTTCGACATGCTTTTAATATGAAAATTTCTTCTTTCTGCAATTGTGTAAGTAATAAGTATCTAAATTATAAGTAAAACGAAAGTGATGAGTGATCCGCAGTATTAATAAACACAAAATTTAAATATTATCAGACCAAAATATTAAAATCACTTGTTTTCAGCTGGTGGGAATGTGCAATAATCGAACCGATAGTGGTAATAAGTAATGGCCAATTTGATAGCACAGAGCCCGACCACCAACTGTAGTACAGTCAGCGAATTTAATTGCTTAACAAATTGACACATTACGTCATTAATAATATCCTCGCGATCGATTTCGGCCACGGTACAAATCTCAACGGAGATTAGCCAGGTAGGTACGCAGGAGATATTATAGTGCACAAGACAAAGTGTGTGCGCAAACATAGGTGCACTTTCTGTTCCTTTACTCTCATAGTGCGATGGGATGGTAATCTGACACGACCGGGGAGATATCACGCGCAGGACCTGTCAAAGAATGACAGTTGTGATTTGAATAACATAAGTCGATAGTCAATTTACCACACACACCACACCACTTCACTAGTAACCACAATCCTCAATAATACATAAATTTTGTATATTTTTTCCCTTTATTTTGGTTTACTGTATTTACCAAAGGTTAAAATAATTTGTTATCGATTTAATATTCAATCATTGTTTTTTTGGGGGCTGGTAATCTGTGTGACAGGTTTTTTTCCTAGTGCAGATACTAGTCTCCAACAAAGGATTAATTAGATTCGGCGCCTTTGTGTAAGAGAAATAAATGTTTTAAATGTTAAAAAATTTAGTAAACACTCATTTTCCCTGACGTCATTAGTTCACCTTATGCAATAGACAAAGGATTATAGCAAAACCGTGTACCTACAATTAAAGCCACATTACAAAATTTTTGGCTGCAAACTCAACAATTTCTCAACAGCATTGAACCTCCCAAGATATGAAGCCCCGCATCGCGGGTGTATGTAAAAGTTTAAGAGTGCGGTACCGGGTGCCGCTGACTGCGACAGCTGACGTCCCGCCCCCCTCGCCCCCTCGTACCGCCTAATTTGCGCCCCCTACAACACGTTTGATTAACTACAGTCGAAGATTCAGGTGTCGCCATTGTTTCTGATGGTTGGAATTGCAAATGATGAGGGTTCTTGTCAATTTTGCACGGCTTTTAATCGTCCGGGAGATGCTACGATTAGAAACGGTAAGATTAAATTCTTAGATTGAAGAAATGGTAAGATTCAATTATTACAGAAATATCTGCTTGTTGTATAGAACTTGACATTATTTATTTATACACATAAAAAGCCGGAAAATCTATATCCTTACTAATAATAAAGCTGAAGAGTTTGTTTGTTTGAACGAGGTAATCTCTGGAACTACCAGACGGATTTGAAAAATTATTTTTACACTTGATAGCCCAATTCTTGAGGAAGGCTAGGCTTTAACATTGAGCTGAGACCCGTAGGAATCAAGTAAAAAGTGAAGAGAACGGTAAGCGAAAACAAAGTACCGTAAAACGGGGTGAATCGGGATGCAGGGGTGAATCGGGACGAAACTTTATAATGGATTTTAACGTTGAAATCATATAGTTTGTTGCCAGAAAAGACAAAAGGGTGTTTACTGTTTTTTAATTAAAGATTAAGTGTCCTTGTTAACAGCAAACTATGTTATTTAAAAGTAGAAATCCATTTTAAAGTTTCGTCCCGATTCACCCCTGCATCCCTATTCACCCCGTTTTACCGGTAATAGCGCGGGCGGGCAATGCGATGCGACAGGGTGAGTCGGAGGAACAAGAAATTTTACACGGGCGAAGTCACGCGCAGAAGCTAGTGTACTAATATTTTAAAACTACAAACCAAACGATGGTATCGAAATAGTCCTCTGCATCGCTGTCAAAAGGTAGTGTGCCCAAAAGGCACAAGACAGCATTGCCATGTTGGATAGCAATTTGCCTTTGACTATGGTACTTTCTGTAGTTGATTTGTGTCATAGGCTTAAAGGGGACAGGGATAGTGCTCAGAAATAAAACCAACCTTTACCAGTCCACTACGTGAAAATGAACCCCCACAAGCATTTTAAATAGGAGTATTGCTAATACAGGGTCACACTAAATTAGCTTTTTTAATTAAAAAAATAATTAATTTGATGATTTTTTAGACCGCAAGATTTTTTTTTTTTTATACTGATATTTCAAAATATCTATATATATAAAAATACTGATAATAAATACTGATATTGAAATATCAGTACTTATCAAAAATCAGCACCCTAATTGCGTAAAACGCTATCAATCTCCATCTGAATCATTTTGAAGGACATTGCTAGTCCATTGATTTATATGTTCGAAAAATGTATCTGCTCAACAACGTAAATAACGCAATGAATGTTGTTGAACTGTCAATATGAGAGCCATTGCTACTGACTGTGTGTTACGCGATTACCCCACAGTTGGGTATCAGAATGAAAACAAGTTTGGGAATATGAAGCAATGGATTAGCAATATCCTTCAAAATCATTCAGATTGTGATTGATTGTGTGTTACGCAATTAGGCTGTGGTTCTATGAAATACGTTCACAGGATGCAGCATCTAATTTACTGCTTTATTATCAAACTGCAATCGTTATTGGTTCAGTGATGAATGTTCAGTTCATAGTGTTATTTATTCAGGTTTAATAACACCCTTGGGAACTGATGGAAAGCCTTAAATGAAGTAGGTATAGTGGAGTATATTTATTCTTTGCCATCTGCTAACAATACAATTTTAGACTGAAATTTCGTTTATTGAAAATGTTTTTTTTTAATCGTTTTCTAAATAGGCACGAAACCAAAGACTTTCTGTTTACTTAACACTGGCTTCTGTCCGCGATTTCGTCTGCGTTATAGGTATTACTTCTTTTAACATAACAAATAAATAAAATGGAATGGAAAAAATATAAAATGGTATGGAATGTATTCTGAAATATTAATACGTTTATAAAAAATAACTACATATGTTTTTTATACTTTTAAATGTTTTTATATTCTTATATTTAAAAATAGTAAATATGTAAGTACTATGACCCTCGGCAATACTGTAGCTTCCCATTAGTGAAAGAATTTTCGGAATCGGTACAATAGTTCCAAAGATTACCCCCTGCCTATATTGAAAAACAAAAAATGTACCTCTATAAAATTCATCACTTTATAGAGGTATAATATTAGTTCAGATGAAAGATCAAAAAACAATCTATCATTAAACCTATTATCCCAAAACCACACACCCCCCACTACCCAGCCTGACCTATTCCACCCCATATTTTAGTTTTTTTTTCAACCCAAAACACAGAATGCAAACATTCAGCCTGAAGTTTCGGAGTGGTGCGGTTGCGGGAGGCGGCGCGGGGTGAGGGCGGGGGGGGCGTAATCGAGCTGTCACTGGCAGACCATCGGCTCAACACTTGGAGCGGCCTAAGCAAGGATTATAGCTTATACATCGTACCTGTTTCGTACTATACCTCCTTGTTAAAAGTGGGAATGGCTCTATGAAAGGTTGTCTTTGCCATGCTTTTTGTGTGAGAAAAAGTGTGGTTTTGTCTATGGGTTTTGTTTTTGTTGTGAGAACAGTCAGTGAAATTAATTGTTTGTCAAATGCACACACTAACATGTCGTGTGCCATTGCATACCTACAACTGTCAAAGAATGGCAGTTGTGATTTGAATACACAGATTATTAAAAATCAAAAGTCATTTATTCAAATTAGGCTGAGAATCAGCACTTTTCGAACGTCAAAATTACAAAAGACAGTCCCCCAAAACGCCCGTCCTTCACCACTATTAAAGTTGGTAATCAATTTGCTAAACAGTTAATTGACCCGAGGTTACCTACATAAGTAGTAGAAGTGATTCATGTTTCCTTACTTTTTAAAAGGAAAAAATATGAGAATTGATCATTTCTAGGCAGTTTAGTTGGTGGCTGTTGCGCTAGAGGGATATCGAGATTTAAAAATAGTGAACGCCAAAACCATTGCAGTATTTTCCCCGTTAGTAACATTATTAGTTACCTACATAAACCTCATTATTCTACAGTTTAAGTTAAAATATTTTAACAACCCAGAAAACTAGATCATCACAAAAAGTAACCCCAACAATAACGAACTGTTTAACGTTGCCATAGCAACGGCTCCGGAGCGCGGGAAAATAGTCAGCTGTCTGTTATTCTTCCATTTTCAAATCAACATCCACCAGATATGTTATGATAATTAACTATGCTGAATAAAAATGTTAATTTTGTGAAAGCAGGCACTGGAAATGTGCTACTTTTATGATAATATTTTATTTTTTTATTTAGGGTTTGTTACACCATCTTTCTTCTTTCATTAAAGCATAGCCTTTTTCCAACTTTGTTGGGGCCTTACAACAGTCTAACTGGATGCAGCTGAAAACCAGTATTTTACAAGGGGCGACTGCCTATCTGACCTCTGCAACCCAGTTACTGAGGAATCAGTCATACCCCTTGTAAGACTGATTCTCAGACATTCGGGCTTCTGACTACCCGTAAGGACTGTCAAAGATCGGCAAATGACAGCCGGGACTAATAGTTTAAAACGTGCTTTCCGAGGTGCGGAGAGCGGTAGAGTTCGATATGTAATGGATAGTCACCCATCTACGGACCGGCCTCCGCGAGCGTAGCTTTATATTCGATTGACCCGTGCGGCTGTTATTATTTAGCCAAGAGCCCCTTTATGACATAGACAGACAGGCAAGACATAAAAATGGCGGCTTGACAGTTTCAATAAAGGAAAACTGTCGCAATTTTTTTTTTCAAAAAACGTAATCAGATTTGTTTTGTTAGCATCTTTATTAAACCCTTTAACAAACCTTATTTATACCTTAAACCTTGTTAGTTATTGTTAACTGGCTCGAAAAATAGCATAAGGCCATAAAAAATACGGCTTTATGGTTCTTGACAACTATGCAGGGTTTAAAGCTGTAAGGACTAAGTACCTACTTATTATCTCTTTGCGAATCTTCAGCGCGCTTTGCCCTCGACTATAATTTAAATATCAAAGTAAACTTTCACAAAGAACCTTGAAATCGTCTGAACATCGGTGCAAACTTAGTAGGTGGTATATTAAAACACCGACTAAGTGCGAGTCGAACTCGCACACGAAGGGTTCCGTACCACCGACCAATATTTAACACCAAGTACATATTTTTTTAAACACGTTTCTTGTATGGAGACCCGCTTTCATTTTTAACTTTATTTTACTGTTATTATTTGTTATAAACGGCAATAGTAGTACACACTGTGAAAATTTCAAGAGTTAATCTATTACGGTTCAAAAGATACAGCCCTGTGACAGTCGGACGGATGGACAGACAGCGGAACCGCTTTTAATAAAAGGGTCCCGCTGGCACCCTTCGGGCACGGAACCTTTAAAAAATAACCCTTTGTGTTGTAGTGAAAAACCAAAGAGATAAACCAGATGACAAGAAACAGAGAACAGAACTTTCCAGGAACCGTGTGATAGGTAAACATAGTCAGCCTATAACGTTCCCACTGCTGGGACACAGGCCTCCTCTCTGTGAAAGGGAGTGGGCCGTAATCCACCACGCGGGCCCGGTGCGGGTTGGTAGATGTCACATTTCTTCGAATTTTTGGTTCTAGGTCATGTCGGTTTCCTCACGATGTTTTCCTTCACCGTTTTGAGTATAGGTATACGGAAATCTTTAGGACAAAGACTGGTGATAATTATAGAATACCCAATCTATACATACAGAGTGGCATGGACATCGACGTGGAACCTGTTACCATGGATTCAGTAAGTACATACATGATTCTAAAACCGCGTTGAAATTTTTCGTCGGTCCTGTCTAACTTACGGGTAGGTATTGCTTGCGGCTGTTCGGTAACAAGATAACCAGAAGTCCAAACATTATCTAACACTCATTGCGTTATGAGGTACCTCGGTAAAAAAAGTTAGCTGTTCCATACATTTTGACCGCGTAGGTATAGTACTTTTCTATGAATCTGCGGATTATTTTTTTATAACCGATGAAAAATATTTCTGCGCTAGGGTCTAGAATTATGTGCTGAATTCATGGTTACAGTCGACGTCTGTTCCTGCCAGCCTGTATTATACTTGAAAGTGTCCTCCCAAACTGTCCTCCCATACCTACTACAATTTGAAAACATTGTAAAAGCCAATTATTTTTAAAAGAGTAACCGTGGAGTTTCTTGCCGGCTCTTCTCCATAGGAAACGACCAATTGGAACCGTGCACCTAGCTTCTGACGTTTCATAAGTGCCCATGTAGGTTTATGTGAAATATTTAATTTTTATTTTACACGAAGTCACTTTTCTAAGCTTCGCAATGGATTTTGATGCGGTTTTTATCATCATTTAGAGAGATTCTTTCGGAAGGTATATATGATACCCAATACTTACATTACTTTTTAACATAAATATAAGTAATGAAGAAATCCCTAAGTTTTATCAAGTCATAAAAACCGTGCAAGCCTAGGGGCGGGTTGCTAGTTAAAAAATAAAATAGACGACCAAAACCCACAAATAAAGATGCTACAAAGAAACAGCCTTATTTAACCACCACGAAAAATAAAAAACAAACCACAGAGAACAAAGAAAGCATGCCAGTGACACGACCGACACAGTTTTTACTCATAATCGAGTATGTTAAGCACAAACCCGCCATAATCGAGCTGTCAGCGGCAGCCGAGCGCGCGCAAAAGTTTGATTAAAACCGAACCAATCAGCTAAGCGGAGGCTAGATAACAAACTCAGGTGTTTTGATTTTCAAATTTCGAATTGGTTTGTTGTGGTTAAAGTGTCGTTGAAAAGTTGTTTTTTTTTTGTTTTCGGAGTTTTGTAACTGGCAATTAGATGGGGAGTATTTTTGTAAATGGAAACAAAATAAGAAGTTCTTTTTTTGTGTAAATGTCAACTGGCTAACATGAGACTCAATTGTTGTTTTATTGAATGGACAAACGAGAAATTGCCCGATTGGAAATGGAAAACAGATTCGTGAAAGCAGTTTGATGTTACGTGGATTCCTTTAAATTGCTACTGGTCTGTAGTTTTTCTTTCTGAACGTGGCCAAAAATAGCATACTATTGTGTGAAGAAGAAAAATGGGTGGGCCTTTGCCAAGCAATCGGAAACAATGAAGGCAAAAAAAAACGATTTATACCAAAGCGAGGGAATAACTTACCAATTGTTTTATTTTATTTTTCTGAAATAAAATTTTCTCGTGAATATTTTCATTGCTGTGATTGTACATACCGACACACAATCAGCCAGTAATGTTCCCACTGCTGGGACACGGTTTCCTCACGATGTTTTCCTTCGCCGTTAAGAGAGCAGTGGTGATGAAATAATTTACACAAAGTAAAGCGCCTGTTTGGTTCAAACCTACGACCTAGAACTTGTAAGTTGCGGCGGTTACCACAGACTGCTCTGCTTGCTTACAAACCGACATTTCTCAGTATTTTCAACATCCGAAAACCAGAAACTTACCACTGTTTCAAACACCACATTAATATTATCAATCTGTCATCAAGTACAATCTACGCAACAATCTAACAATGACCTAATTCAGTCCGAATGCAATTTTTCTCGTTCACGCCGAGACGTCCGTCCGTCAGGTGCGCCGCATGATTAATGTCTGTTCGCGATTAATTGTACCCCCTCCACCGCGCCCACTCAGCGCGGATTACCTACCCTCAATATTGGCAAACATGTTTGTGTTCATGCTTAGATATTTCTTGATCGATGTTCGTGGAATTGAATAGGTAAGGTTAAATATGAATATTGAATATTTATGGTAAGTAAATATTATTGACATGACTGAGAGCAACGTACTCTCTCGGCCACATAAATTATAAAATTAACAGAATAGGTACAGCTTTCACAAAAATATGAATCCTACCCTACTTCCTACTATTAATAATTAATTAATTACACTAATATTATAAAGGCTAAAGTTTGTGAGTGAGTGTGTGGTGTTTGTTACTTCTTCACAATTTTGATGAAATTTGGCACACAGATAGTTTATAGCCATGATGAACAAATAGGATACTCTTTATCCCGATATTCCCACGGGATCGAAACAAACGCGGGTGCAACCACGGGGTGCAGCTAGTAATAGTATAAACGCGAAAGTTTGTATGGATGGATGCTCTTTAACGCAAAAACTACTGAACGGATTTGGATGAAATTTGGCACACAGATGGTTTATAACCAGGATTAACAAATAGGGTATTTTTTATTCCGATATTCCCACGGGATAGAAACTTATGCGGGTGAAACCGCGGGGCGCAGGTAGTTTTATTTTCAACAGAATTATGATTCCGGGCTAGAACCAAACAGACGTCCGTTTATCTGCAAATACGTAGTACGAAACAAATGAACTACGCGCGACGAAAGCTAGTTCACAATAAATGCAGTATTCAAAAACAAAGTTTGTAGTACCGTGTAGTACCCCTTCAAACTCTGCTCATCTCACCACCCACAACAAGGTTACAGATACAATACCGCAACCGCACAGGGGCACAGCACCCTCATATCCTCGCAGCAAGTTTATCTGCGACACACTGCAATGGCGCCTGGCGACGAGATGCGGGCCCCGTATGTACTCACTAATTCAATGACAATACACCTGAGGTGCTTCAGGACTGTGTCGTTTGAAGGGTAGGAAAAGATCGACGTTGGCTTACTTTTTCTTTGGCTTCTTTGTAATGTCGTGGATACTAGACCTTAGAGTCAATTCCTGTATTTTAGAACGTGTTACCTCTATAACAAGTTTTTGACATTGATAGTCGCTGAGATGAGATTGCGACTAGATTTTAAACGTTTTTAAGTACGGGAAATTACCTTATTATGTCACTTACTTTTCACTCTCATCACCTGCCTAGCCTGTTCCCAACTATGTTGGGGTCGGCTTCCAGTCTAACCGGATGCAGTTGAATACCAGTATTTTACATGGAGCGACTGCCTATCTGACCTCCACAACCCAGTTACTGGGTAATACGAACACTTACTTTTCACACTATTCTTTTTAAAAGAGTAACGGTGGAGTTTCTTGCCCATTCTACTCTCCAACGTTACTCTAAAAAAAAAAATTGATTCTAGTCGCCCCTTTCAAATGGTATGGACCTTTTGGAAGGGGTGACTAGAATCAATTTTTTAGTACCTAGTAGATTGGATTTGTTTGATATAAATGATGATGATTATTTCTGTAAGTAGGTTTGTACACACACTTTTACACATCAATCATATTTTTTTACATCTAGATGAGGTCGGCGTTTCCTGTCCGACTACTCTGAGAAGAAAGGCCGAAACAAACTCAGAGGTCACAGTCTCTTTTAAAGTCCGAACAAAATCTTGGTCAGCTCATGTGAAGACCATGTACATAGATTGGAAAAACCACAATTTGGGAATCAAAGTCCCGTACTGTAGCGCTGGAAAACAATCGTTCCAGCCTGTTGATAATTGAGTCGTTGTTGTCATTCATTCATCAATATTGTAGTCATGGGAAATAAAGTGGGTAATAAAATAATAGATAATATACAAAAATATATAGGTAGATATAAAATATTAATAATTTATTTTAATTTTAAAAAATTGGTAACCTAAAGCACAATTTCCGCACAAATCATTTATTTATTTACTAAAAGCATAGTTCAGTAAGCAACACATGAATGTATTCGTTACAGAACCTAAAATTGTTTCTTTTTTTAGATTAAGACTTTTAAACGTCACATTGTACTTATAATACTATTTATCGAACCTCTACTAATTTAAAAACCAATTTGAAACATTATTGAAAACTCTAATATAATGAGTGCGTCTCATTTTGTGACCCCAAAATCATCTTTATTTTCATCACTTTTGATCAACTATTTAACTGACTTGCGCGTCCGAAAAAATAACCGATGATACCGATCATGTACTTATACAGGCGAACGAAAATAAAATCAGTAAAGCTATTCTGTAAAAATCTCACCGTGAAAACATAGGTGAAGTGAGCTGTCGTTACACCTTATGATTGACACTAATGACAGCTCACATCAAGATCACTTCACCTAAATATTCATGGTGAGATTTGAGCCGAATAGATCTATATCTGCCATTACATCACGCATCAATCTTCTTCGTATTCCTTCTATTTTGACAGTTGACGAGTTAAAATCATCCTCAATCTCTCTCTCTTTATCATTTGGTGGGTCTTCCAAAAGACTCTCTTCCATCTTGGAGGTGGAAGGACCCCATTGTTCTGGGTATACAGTCCGTTTTTCTTGCTTTAACGCTCTTAATTGCATATTAGCAATAGTTTTTTGCAGCTCCATTCTCGCAATTATTGACATTTCTTCTGGCATAGATCGTAGACTCGTCGCTATATATTTTCCATAAACGTCTAATACGTCTTCTTCATGTTTAGTCTCTGGTTCACTACTGTGGGTAGAGGTAGGGGTGGAGGTAGTCTGTGAAACTGTTACTGATACGTTTTTGGTTCTATTATTTAAAATAGTTGTTATTTGTTCTGTATCGTCCTTTTTTGTTTTTGCGTCGCTGCATTCTTCCGACTCCTAAAATGGAGACATACATAATTCATTATAGACAGTAATTGGTCAAGAGTTTATTATTTCAATGAGTTATTATTACCTACATAAACTTTCTAGTTTATGTAGGTAATAATCATAAGATGATCATTTTGTAGCGGTATCTACACCGCCACATGCGATCTACGCGTCATACTGACGTCACGCAAAATCCTGCATCTCGCAAGCAGAGTTTACCGCACAACTTTGTATATATGCTTATACAACGTCCCGACATGAATCATCGGGCAGTTGCCCACCAGACACAACACCCGTCTGGTCGTCGGATCATGCCTTTTCTATGGAGGATGAGTGAACTATGCACCCTGTTCTAATCCTACTAATATTATAAACGTGAAAGTTTGTATGGATGGATGGATGGATGGATGGATGATTGTTACTCTTTCACGCAAAAACTACTGAGCGGATTTGGATTAAATTTGGCACACAGATTGTTTATAACTAGGATTAACATGTAGGATACTTTTTATCCCGATATTCCCACGGGATCGAAACTTATGCGGGTGAAACCGCGGGGCGCAGCTAGTACTTCTATAATTTAAACAGTCGTCTGCATGTTAATTTGACAGTGACAGCATCTTTATGTCGTATCAGTACATACTAACATTTGGTACAAAGTTCATTAACGCGGGTTGCTCTACCAGTCAACTCCTACCGGGATGACTGGTAGAAGTCGTCAAGTTGAAAAAGCGTTATGTGATTTTCTCTCTCTCTGTGTGTGTCTCTTTCTATTTTATACTAGTGTGTATGTGTGCGTGCGAGTATCGCGTAAGGAACTACGCTTCTGATGGGTCCCCCAACCGCGCACGTTTTTTTTTATCAGTTCGTGTAACCATTTATTTAGCCACACACAAAGTAAACACATACAAGCATTCAAAAATAAAGTCATACAAAAATTCCTCTCTAAAATAACGCAAAAGATCGTTCTTACACGGAAATCAACCACGCGACCTCCAGGGCTTGGAACTGGTACCAAAAGTACATGTTATGTACCGGTACTTAGCGGTTCTTTCCATTTTGGCACTTGGGTACCAGTTCCAGACGTTACCAGTTCCAGACAGGTACCGGTACTCCACCTAACAAGTACTGGAACCAAATTCAGGTACTCGCCGAGCACCATAAATCTCGTATTTGTACCTTGAAGTTATTTTGACGACACGATTGGCGTAGTGGCTGAGTGATCGACTGCTGCGCCGCATGTCACGGGTTCGATTCCCGCACGGAACAAATATTTGTATCGCCTACAGGGGGTTAATAATATTGCTTCGAAACTAATTTAGACCCGCCACGTAATCTTCCCCATCCTTAAATACTCTCACTATCCCACCAATCCCGAAGGAAACGTAGGTGATTTTTTTCTCAGCACCTATGTCGTCGCATCACATATGCGCGTGATCAACCGAAGGGAGGGCGCGGGGTGTCGGGGTACCGACCACGGTAGGCGACGGCCGCTGCGCGCCCTCCACGCCACTCAGCTCACAGACGCGCTTGACCACGGGCATTTCATTGTTTCTTTTATAGTACCTACGTTGATATGTAAATTATGGTATTACACCTATTTAAATACAGTTCACTACTTCTTTCATTATAAATCCCGATTGAGCCCATTCAATGAATGAAAGAAGTAGTGGACTGTATTTAAATAGTTGTAATACCATAATTTACATATCAACGTAGGTACTATAAAAGAAACAATGAAATGCCCGTGGTCAAGCGCGTCTGTGAGCTGAGTGGCGTGGAGGGCGCGCAGCGGCTGTCGCCTACCGTGGTCGGTACCCCGACACCCCGCGCCCTCCCTTCGGTTGATCACGCGGATATGTGATGCGACGACACCTATGGTTTTGCTGCGTTTGGGGCTTCCAAAAATACACTAAAGAGGTCTATGGTCTATTCTACCGAAAAAAAATTGCTATCATAAAAAACATCAGACCATAAAGTACAGAGTTTCCATCTCTATAAGCAACGCCACATTACATTCTCAAAGAGGTCTTAATTATAATATAAAATCGATTAGTTCTGCTTACCGTTTCGGTTGATTCAACATTCTGGCTCCACACAAGTTGATTCTTAGTCCTTAACATTTCGTCAGCGATCGCGAACCACGCTACCTTAGGTTTATACGGCTTCCCGCCTCCTTTTTTACTCTTTTCCATCTTCCTCAACTCCGTATAATACGACAACCTTAGATTCTTAATTTTCTGCGGAATATGTGCGACTTTCAAGCCTGGAATTTTGAGTGTCTCTAAAATCTCCTTATACGCGTGGTCACGCACTTCTCTGTTCTTATAATTCGCGTGCGAAACATCCCATAGACAGTCATATTCTTTGTATATTTTAAATAATTGGAACACTTGTGATTCCGACAGGCGTTTGGATACTCTTTTTCTCTTCATGGCGTGCGGGCTGTGCGCGGACTGCGCAGTAACTAACTGGGGTGACTGGCGACTGCGGGGGACGCTCGCGGGGGGCGAGCGGTTCTCATTGGTCGATACTGAATTCAAGGTCTTTTTAACCCCCGGCGCAAAAGCGACGGGGTGTTATAAGTTTGACGTGTCTGTGTGAGCGTGTGTGTGTGTGTGTGTATGTCTGTCTGTGGCATCGTAGCTCCCGAACGGATGAACCGATTTAAATTTTTTTTTTTTGTTTGAAAGGCGAATTTGTCGGGAGTGTTCTTAGCTATGTTTGATGAAAATCGGTCCAAGATGGCCGCCGCCACAAAATGGCGGATTACATATTTTTTCACAACTCCCTCAATATGGGTATCAAATGAAAGGGCTTGACTAGTAGAATACTATACACTATGATAAATTTCAAATCCAAGATGGCCGCCACCACAAAATGGCGAATTACATATTTTTTTCACAACTCCCTCTATATGGGTATCAAATGAAAGGGCTTGACTATTAGAATACTATACACTATGACAAATTTCAAATCCAAGATGGCGAATTACAAAAAACCTGATTAAATACCAAATTACCTGAATCTTAAAACACAAGAAAATAAAAGAAATGAAATAACAAGGAGTCCCTACAAATAGCGTGAAATAAAAAATTAAATTTAAAATTTAAAAAACCCTTGACAACGAAACCGAATGAAACCCTATATCCCGTCGGGGGACCGCTCTCATTATTAGTCAAACGTTCTGTTAAAGTTTAAAATAGTAGCGGTCCCCGACAGGACAATATTTAATGAAAAAATTTCATACGTACTTACGTAGGGTCATAATTTCAAGTTATTAAGTATAAGTTATTTTTTTCTTTTTATAGGGTTACACGTTGTCAGGGCCTTTTTAAATTTTAAATTTTTAGCAACGACTTTTCGTTTGTAGTGAGAAAGCGCAATGGCGCGTGTCGGTAACTCGCATGCTGGTGGCAACGGAGTCGACACGAATATATATTATTGTTATTTACTTTTAAACGTAATTACTTGTTTTTTTTTTTTGGTAAACACTTTATTTAGTTTCTTGGACGCAAAGATGGAATTAGTTCGTTTAGTCCGTGGGTCCATGTAAAATTGTATTATTCAACTGCATCCGATTAGACTGGAAGCCGACGCTAACATTGTTGGCAAAAGCCGAGGCAGATGATGATAGGCGAAAGCAGAAAGTTATGATTTATGTTACCTACTTGTAGTATTGACATGATTATAATCAGTCCATACAGACAACCTTGTGACTGGTATTGAACCCCCGGTTAACTCAAGAACACCCCTTTTACAAGAGTCTACACAGTGTCCATTTTTACCTGCTTTCAACTAACTTTACGAGTGGCTAATTCTTTCATCACAAAATGAACCATTCATGTTTTGACATAACATATAATATCACGCCTGTAATTCCCGAAGTAACCTAGTACACCCACATTTCGACTGTTATGTTTAAATCCCATGTACTTAATACAGCGAGCCTATTCTAGCTTTGTTTAGTTATAAATAAAGTAAATCGTAGATAATATAGAATGTGTGACGTATTACATAATATACAAGTCGTTTATCAGACTTTATGCTGCGGGTATGCCCACATGTATAGCTATGTAGCACACTAGATAATATTCCATTGAATTCTATTATGAAATGTCCAAATAACAAATTCTAATCATCATCATCAGCCTACAGCAGCCCACTGCTGGACATAGGCCTCTCCTATTGCACGCCATTCAACTCGATTTTCGGCAAATCTCATCATTCAGTTGCTACCTGCCTCCCAGCGAAGATCGTCGCCCCACCTAGCCTGAGAACGTCCTACCCATAGAAATATTTCTTAAATGGTCCTACCATACGTTTGCCGATTCGCGGTCTCCACTCAAGAACACGTCTACCCTAACGGTCATCGGTTCTAGGGCTAATATGGCCCGCCCATTAACACTTCAGCTTGCTTATCCTGTGAGCTATGTGTAACTTTGGTTTTCTTGCGGGTCACCTCGTTGCGGATTTGATCCCTTATTTTTTGGGTGGGAAATCATCAAATAACGTCCTGTTAGACTTTTATTGCCTAAAACCCACCCGTGTTCCTTCAGTTGCCTGTGCTAGGGGCCGCGGTAACTCTTGCGAACAACTTGCGACTGGCAGGCATCGGCCCTAGCGGATCCCGTCACTTTGTCGACAAGTTATAATTGAGAACATTTCATATATTTTCAAGATGCTTAGAAATATTATTTTGAAATAGCATCTATTACCAGTGTGACTCCCTCTCACAGAGAGGAGGCGTGTGTCCCAGCAGTGGGAACATTATAGGCTGGTTATACTGCCAGTGGTTTTGTGCCCGCATGGGGCGCTCTCTGATGCCCTGCACTGCCAAAGTCAGAGGCTGCTAAACACTAGGTACAAGTCATCATTACTTATCTGGGGGTGTTCACGGCTGCGCTGGTGACAATTTATCACGCTGTCCCCTAGAACGTTAACTATAGGAGGCAACTGCACTCTGCTAGACAATGCTGCTAAACGCTAAGGGTCATACTCATGACTACAAGTCATCATCACATATCTGGCGAGCCTCACGCCAGTGTAGTGACAATTTATCACGCTCTTGTTGAGCATGCCAACTATCACGGTCAAATTAAATTAGCTAGCGTAACTCCACTAACGTGATGAGTATTGATCTTATCTAAACATGATAAATCTGCTGGTCCTCACGGCTGGGTTGGTGACTATTTATCACGCTCACGGTGAGCACGCCAACTATACAGGGTCAAATTAGGTTAGCTAGCAAAACTCCACAGACGTGATCATACCGATAACTCAATTTGACCCTGTATAGTAGACTACTGCGCTTTGCAAGGCATGATGCTAAACGCTAAGGGTCACAAGACTACAAGTCATCGTTACTTATCTGCTGGACCCACGGGCTGGTCCTCACGGCCGCGCTGGTGACAATTTATCACGCTCGCGCCGAGCCCGCCAGTGCAAACGGACTCAAATCGAGCCCGTATGCGGGACGTAGACGGTACCGATGGCAAATTAGGTGCGGTATTTTGAGGGCGTATTTTTTTTTACAGATATTGGTAGAAAATTTTCAAAAAATGCATGTCTATATGGTAGATATCTCAGAAAATGGTTAGTTCAAGGACACAGAACACTCGTTTGCTAATTTTGCGCGTTAATAACGATTCACGATACGTCTGACATTGTCAATTTGACACGTTATTTATAGCTCCCTGATTTCCGATTTGGTAACAAAAGTATTTAAGGGATAAACTTCAAAGCGGTAATTGTTATGTTCTGTGTAAATAACATTTAAAGTTTTTTCTCAGTTAGTTTTTTTTTCTAAGTTTTACGATACTTAACAATATACCTTTGCCGACAAACTGTTTTGCAGTTTGGTACATACAGCGGAGTAATTACGTAACACACCATCAGTAGGTAGCAATAGCTGTCATTTTGACAGTTCAACAACATTCATTGCGTTATTTACGTTGTTCATATGAAGCAATGGATTAGCAGAAACTACAGGACGCCACCTGCTGCGATCCTCACATAATCCTAAAAAATATTATTGCTACTTTTGTCCAAGTTTTATCCAGAAACAAAACATACAAATAAATACTCCTTCACCAGTTTTTATGCCGACGCTCCTAGCGGCCCGCATGTCTGTGATAGGCGCACAACTCTCGATCATGGGGGACAGTTTTATCTCGCAGCCGGGACTGTTTACACTAATCTACATTTAATTGCTTGGCATGCTGAGGGACAGGGCTCAGGGTACCAGGGTACAGGGCACAGGGTACAGGGGAGGTTGATTGTGTACAGAAAGAATGAGAGATAAGGTGGGTAGGGTAAAAAATTGGCAACAACACATGTAGGGGTTCATTTATAAATGTTGCGTTTAAACGCCAAAAATGTAAGTTTAAACAGTCGCTAATCATTACTTAACTTCAAGCATTGTGTATGAATAAAGGAGGTGGAGTCTGACGAATAAATGGTAAGATTTAAAATCTTATAGATACCGACTCTTTCAAAACGCTTATAAGTTTGAGCACCTAAAACTTACTTACTGCCTCTTGAAAGAGCACAGAGAGAAATTATTAAAAGTAGCTAACCTTTCTCTATCAAATAGAACGACACCAGCCGGTCTATTCCGTATAAATCTCATCGTGAAAACTAAGGTATAAAGAGCTAACGTAGACTGCCATCCCATCGAATGCTAGAGATTGACAGTTGACTTCAAGCTCACTTCAGCTAAGTTTCCACGGTGAGATTATTACAGAATGGATCGGCAGATTCAGCGCAATTAAATAACAATGAAGTGGTTCCGTGAACTGCGAGATTTTTTCCATGAATACGTATGAGCGGACATATTGTATTAGGTAGCTGTGGACAATCCTAAATATGAGTTATCATATTTACATTCCCATTATCAGTATCGCAAATAGACATAGAAACAAAGCACTTCTCCAAATCTCTTTGCCTACCCATTCATGTCCCACACTTGTTATCTGTTCTGCTGAGCGTGAGGTCCTGGGTTCGACACCCTGGTCGGGATAAGTGTATTTGAGTTTTTCTATTGGGAATTTCTTAGGAACAGCCCGGTGTTTGGAGGTTGGCGGTGTTCTACCCCCGTGGCTCGGAAAGCACGTTAAGCTGTTGGTCCTGCGCCTAATCGAGGGATTAGGCGCAGAGGCACACGATCGGAGAAGTCCGGTCGTGTCGGATGACTATGAGAGTGAGGGATGACAGAGTGCACCTGTATATGCGCACACACTTGTGTACTACAATATCTCCCGCGCCGAAGGCTGGTCTCCGCTGAGATTGGTCACCACGGCCGAAATTCGGTCTGGAGGACTTTGTCTGTTATCAGAACTTACTACACAAAAACAACTCAGCTATATGACAAGTCGTGACCAAAGCTTTAAATTAAGCTTCGACAACGAAGAGCGGCATTTTCTAAGGGCTGATTTTTCAATCGACAGATAATTTTTATTCGTGGAATAAAATTGACGTCTAAAAAAATAAAATTGACAGATTTCGTATGGAAGAACTGTCAAAAATTCAAAATTAATCCTCCGATAAAATTATCTGGCGTTAGAAAAATCAGCCCTAAGTTTCATATCCTTTCAATATTGTTTCCCTATCCACAAGAACTCATCTCCTTGTTATCTGCTACCTATCAGAACTACACCTGGTTCTTTATTTAAAGCCCGATGGCCGTTGAGAGTGGCGCGAAAGAGATGCATTAAGCCACGTCGTCAACACGCATGCGCGCAGCTGGCCTCTTAGCGATATTTATACAATGGCGGATTGCGCTGTTACCACCGATGGAAGATGTAATGGGTTCTGACGTGGGTGTAATATAGCCTGTTGGTGGTAGCATACGAGAGTGATAGGCATATCTACAAGGTGGAGACGACAATACAACAATAAATAAAACTGCGTACATCTAATGACGTTTCCAATCTGCATACGAAAATTCAACCAAATATATCCAACAGTTTAGTCACTATAGCTAGCCAAAGATTGGCAAAACCCATAGTTGACCCATCACTACTGTTTAGTTTGTTTGAAAAAATCACTTTTTTAATTTCAATGCTAGAATTTATTTGATAGTTCAAAAATATTCTTATGCATTAGTATTGCCAGTGTTTTCATTTATTGTCGTATTGTTATCTCCACATTGTATGCTAATATTATAAAGAGGTCAAAATGAGTAAATTAGAGGTAAATTCGTAATTAGTATGTAACAAACAAACAAAATATTTAACTTTGTATGTAGGGGATAATCTCTGTAACTACCGGTCGGATTTGAAAAAGTATTTTTGAATTTGATAGCCTAATTCTTGAGGAACTCTATAGGCTATTTAATATCACGCTATGGCCCTAAGGAGCCGAGCAAAAAGAAGAGCAGAAACTACGCTAAGCGAAAACGAAGTGATAGCGCGGGTAGGTGATGAGATGCGACTGGGGGAACTAGAAATTTCATGCGAATGAAGTCACGGGCAGAAGTTGTTATATAAGAAAGAAGGTAATTGTTTGCATGTATTTCATCGACTAAACATACGAAATAACATTCTAATATAATGTACTAGTTGCGCCCCGCGGTTTCATCCGCATAAATTTCGGTCCCGTGGGAATATCGGGATAAAAAGTCATATGTGTTAATCCTGGTTATAAACTATCTGTGTGCCAAATTTCATCCAAATCCGTTCAGTAGTTTTGGCGTGAAAGAGTAACAAACATCTGTCCATCCATCCAACTATCCATCCATACAAACTTTCGCGTTTATAATATTACTAGGATAGTAGGATGTCTCTTTTGTGATCCTCAAATAATTTCTATTTTAGTGTTGTAGAAATACTAAATAGTCAAGAAACCCGCCCATGTCTGTCGAAGGACCGATGGCCGCTGGAGCAGACGTCCGCAGAGTCCTGGAGTACTGACCGCGTATCGGCCAAGCGTAGTGTGGGATGCCCCCCAGCTAGATGAACGGACGACCTAAAGAAGGTGGCTGGGACAGACTGGATGCGGAAGACGAAGGACAGGGTGTTGTAGCGTAATCTGGGAAAGGCCTATGTCCAGCAGTGGACTGCGATAGGCTGAGTTGATTGATTGATTGATTGAATTGCAGTTGTGGTGAACGCTAAATTCCGGTGTATATTGTTCTCTAAAATGATATAAAAACAATTTATAAACGGGTTATTTATATGTCTAGTTCAATGAATAAAGTGGGTAAAGTTCAAGGCCCACGTTGGGCGCCAAAAATATCCATTGTATATTAAAAATCCGACCAAGAGTGAGACAGGCTCTCAAAATTTTGATTCCGAACCAAACTAAACTGACGAGTTTATGGAACGCGCGCTGGTCTGCCATAAGTACTGTATTGCACGTAAGTAATTAATGTGCGCTAGCTCCTAAGCTATACGTCTAAATTACATAATGTCAAGGATAAAACCATATGTTCTACAAGGTTAGGTTCTTTTTTATTTTATCGTGTTTAGATATTGATACCCATCACGTCTGCAGAGTTTCGCTAGCTAATTTAATTTTACCCTGTATAGTAGAGATGTGTATTGATAATAATCATTGTAAACTATATTTAATTTGTTTGAAAAAATCACTCCTTCATTTTAGATTTTTGGATTTATTAGATCGTTTCTAAATAATCCAATTCGTCTGTAGGTTGTCGTATTTTTGTCTCTGAATTTTCATAATCAGCCTATAACGTTCCCACTGCTGGGACACATGCCTCCTCTCTGTGAGAGGGAGTGGACCATAACCCACGCGCGGGCCCGGTGCGGGTTGAAGTCACATGTCTTCAAAATTTTTAATTCTAGGACATGCCGGTTTCCTCACGATGTTTTCCTTCACCATTTTGAAAGGAGTACGATGAAATTAAATAAACAAAGTAAAGTGCTTGCCTGGGTTCGAACTCCGCATTGTATATTCAGCTAACTAACGTTTTTTTATGTGCTGATGAACCACAAAGCGTAAGATTTGCGGAAAACACAATCACGGATTTACATATAAAGTACTAATAACTAATATAATAACTGGACAGGAAATTATGTATTTTAAATATAGCATAAAATTTTATGACTAGACAAGATCAGTAAAAAATAGTTAGAGTACCTACAACCGATTTTTTTCGGCCGAAAGCGGATCAAAATATTTTTATTTTTTCAGTCATAATTATTAATAATCGATTAACAATATGTTCTTAAATGCGAGAAAATCACTTTCACAGATACTGTAGCTATTGTTACTAAATTAAATTAGCTAGCAAAACTCCGCTGATGTGATGGGTATCGATATCTAAACATAGGAAAAATTATTTGATGATAACATTTTCTTGGGTCAACGACCTTATATAGTGTAATTACTTGAAATACCAGTTTAAGAAATCAGTTTTAATGGTGTAAATTTGACTGTCCGCGGAGTTTCGCTAGCTAATTTAATTTGACCATGTATAAGTGCATATTTTTTCGGCCGGAAGAGAATTTTACCGAAAACCGAAAACGAAATTCGGTCGGCCTCTAAAAATTATATCCTGTTTGAAGTGTTAAATATTATATTCATACCCACAAATTAATCATTCATTGATAGATACTCATTATAAACAGTCATGCAGATGTTCTTGGTGTGTGTTCTAATATTATCTCTAAACACATTGACGACGAAGTCCAATTTCATTTATCCGGGTGACGAAAACATGGTGTGTGAATACGAGAGCAACAGTGTTGAAGAAAACAATCACATAGAAGATACAGTGAAAGACATTGTTACCAAAGACAATGATATCAAAAACAGTACGAAAAGTGATAAAAACGAAGATCAAACAGTCAACTCAGCCTACCGCAGCCCACTGCTGGACATAGGCCTGTCCACGGCTGCGCCACAACAGCCTGTCCTCAGGAAAGACGAAGATAGTGGTTTAAAAGTCAATTTACCAATAGTATATACGTTTGATACAGAGGACGGATACATTGATACTCTTATCGAAATGCCGAAACATACAGTGGCAGCTGATAGCGACACGACCAGCAATTTGTTTTCTTATGAGTCTCTTCGTCCGGCACTTAAGTTATTGTGATGGTTCCCATGGTAGTCTTCTAGAACATTCATAAAAGTGAATGCAATTTGTTAACTGCTTTATTTATTATAATCTTGTGGCGAAATAATAACAGCTGCACGAGTCGTTCAAAGGTTATGCTGCGCTTGCCGCGGTCGGTTCGTGAATGGTAGACCATCCCTTCCATACCGAGACCTCTCCGTGCCCCGGAAAGCACGTTAAGCCGTTGGTCCCAGCTTTCATTCGTGGATATTTGACAGTAGTTACAGGTAGTCAGGAGCCCGAAAGTTTGACAACCAGTCTTACCAAGAGGTAACGTGTTACCCAGTAACTGGGTTGTGGAGGTCAGATAGCCAGTCGCTTCATGTAAAATGCTGGTATTCAGCTGTATCTGGTTGTCAGACTTACTTATGTGTTTCTGACTACCCATAAAGACTGTCAAAGATCTACGAATAGAACCAACGGCTTAACGTGGTTTTGGTGGTATGTAAAGATGGTCACTCATCCACGAACCAACCGCGGCAAGCGTAGCTTAACCTGATCGATCGACCCGTGTGGCTGTTATTACTTAGCCACGAGCCCCTCAAGCATTCATTCAATCAATCAATCATTTAATCTTTCACTCATGTATTGTTTTTTTTTTTTATCTCACGTAGCATTAACAGTCAACAAATTAGTAATAAGTGGATAATGTTGTTAGTAGTATAATAACTATTTTGTTTAATTAGTAAAATAGTAGGTATGTATAACATTAATTTGTACTCCTGTTTTTTATCCCAAATAAAATAAAATAAAAAATAGCGCACTGAGTGACCTTGAATTTTTAATTAATTGTTAATTGCTTGTCATACTACCATTGTATAGAATCAAGAGTTTTTCCAACTGAACAGACATCTGTGCTGCTGGGGAGTTTGTTGCGCCACTTCTTCCCAGCGAAAGCACTAGGAATTGGTGAAGGGCGGGCGTTGGACAGTCTTATGCAATTTTGATGTTCGAAAAGAGCTGATTCTCAGCCTAATTTTAATAAATAACTTGATTTAGATTATTTGAGTTTTGATTTAGGCATAACCAGTAAAGGCAGTGTTTAAATAAATGATAGTATTTTGACACCAACCAGGGGTTGTCCTTGGGTACACTTGCAAAGTGCGTACAGGTATAATCGTCGTTTGGTGCCTCCTTTCCTTAAAAGCGTCTAACGGGCCTCGACGATTTCGCTTCGGGCCCTCGTACACCTTTCGAAGGATCAGGAATTCAAGACCAATTCCCATAATTAAAAACGTTCAAAATCTAGTCGCAATCTCATCTCAGCAACAAAAAATGTCAAAAACTTGTCAAAAATGTAGGTATTTTAGAGGTATTTTTGACAAATTGAGACTGAGATCCGCGGGGTAATTGCGTAACACACTAACAGTAGTCATGGCTTTTATTTTGAAAGTTCAACAACATTCATTGCGTTATTTACATTTTTGCGCAGACAATTTTTTCGAACATGTGAAGCAAATATGCATTAATGCATTAGTGAGTCCTTCAAAATGATTCACATTGTCATTGAGTGTGGGTTACGCAATTAGGTTGCGAGGTCACGTGGTCCCGAGAAATGTCAGAGACGTAAAAATAATACGTCGAAATACTGCGATCACCGTTAACCTTAAATATGTATAGACTCATTTCCAAGGTTGACCACTCAAAATATATATAATCGCCCGTTTTCGTTAAAAAGTATTTAGATTTCCGTATATGTAGTTAATTATCTTAGATTTGCATAAGAAATACCAAAGTTGAACAAGTTTGAACCTTGAACAAAGATTAAAGAAGAGACTAGATGCGGCATTCGTATCTCTGTACGTGATCATATTACGGCAATGATGTAATGTATTTGTATTGCAATATTTATATAACCTCTGACTTCTGTCCGCGTGAATTTTCTTGTTCCCCGAACCACCACGGTGCATCGCATTGCAACCGATGAAAATTTTCAACGCAGGGTGTTCAGAATCATGTACTGAATCCATGGTAATACTTTGCACGTCGATGTCTGCCACGCTGTTTTTATAAGATACAGAACTTAGTTTGCATTTAACGTGTCCCGATGCCCGATATATAATTGCATCTAAGTTTTATGTAAAACAACACCTACATTTTAAAAGTCACATCACCTGTTTCTGACGCTCCTTGAGCTACGTCGCGATGACTCTTGGCGTGCTCCAAACAACTTCCTTCATTTGTTTCCCCCGCAGTCGTCTTTGCAAGACGCTTCGCTTGCGTCTGTAGCTCGTGACCACAGGATCAGAATTTCAGTCATTCGAGGACACAATCTTCAGTGAAACAATCATGAAACTCCATCTATTTTGTTTTATAATATGTTCAATAAACATATTGACGATAACATCTAACTTCGTTTATCCAAATGCGCGAAGCTATGATGATTGGATCTGTGAATTCATGGACGATGATGATATAGAAATCGTGAAAGCCAAACAAACAGTGAAAAGGAATGCTACTGAAGTGAAGGAGCCAGATTTTAAAGAAAATGAGGATGAAAATGATATTCAAGTCAAATTTCCGAAAGACAATGTGATTGTGTCTGGAGAGGTTAAAGATACGGACGGAAAGGAGCCTGGTGGGGCCTTGGGTGGTGAGTGCAATGGTATTAATGGCAAATGTCAAGTCGAAGATAAATAAACCATCTATTGTGATCTCTCCCTATCTCTAAAAGGTTTCCTGGAAAAAAACTCAACTCTGAGCTAAGCTCGCCTTTGTGCATGTACGTACAATTATGAATTAATGTTTGAAATCTTATTTTCGACTGTTGTTAAATTCCATTCAATTCATTTATTTTTCTGATCATAAAATCCAATTTGTTTGTTACATACACTAGTGTTAGTACATCCATAATAATAGTTAGTTACAAAGATCCTAAAACTATGTTAGTGTTACACTACAAACTAAGTTAGCAAAACAATGAAATCACTGTTAATTAAAATACCCAATATTCATGAGACCAAGTTGCAAGCATAGGGCATTATCTTAAATGTTTTACATATTACATAAATATCTATAAGTACATCTACATAAATTAAATTGAACTGCCTGTTTGTAATGTCAAAATAACAGGTTTTTACTAGCATATGAAAGTACTCTGCTCGCCATGCCTAGCGCGCAGAAAAACAATTTTAGAATATTTTGTCTATCTTTCTGTCTGCTATACAAATAAAAAAAACAGAAACCGATAAGGCCGCCCATTGTATGTTTTGTTTTAACAAATTTTCTTGTAATGTATTTTCTGGTGTACAATAAAGTATATATAAATAATAAATAAAATTGATAGAACTGTCTGTTTGTCGCCTTTTTCTTTAGAAAATATAAAATACTTATACCTTTCCGTGCATCTACATCTTGGAAACATGTATATATGTTTGGGGCTGTTCATTTATTACGTAAGACGATTTGAGAAGGGAGGGGGTTCAGGCAAGTCTTATTTTTTCTTACATGGGGGTGGGAGGGGTTTAGATTATTCTTACGTAAGATCAAAAAGTAAGCAATAATAAAAAAAAAATAAAAAAATATGCTACTTTTGCACGCTTATATGAAATACTGGCTATAGCTAATAATACCTACTACTACAATCTATAAGTCTACCTTATTGGTATATAAACTAATAATAAAGCTGAAGATTGTGTGTTTGTTTGAACGCGCTAATCTCTGCAACTATCAGTCGGATTTGAAAAAAATGTTTGTATTTGATGGCCTATCTCTTGAGGAAGGCCCTCGCTAGGGCCGATCAAAGAGAAAAAAGTCAGAAAGAACAATAAGCGAAAACGAAGTAATAGCACGGGCAGGCGATGCGATGCGACGGTGGGTTCTGGGGAGCAAGAAATTTCACACGGACGAAGTCGCAGGCAGAAGCTAGTATCTTCATAATCTTCATCACTTTTTTTCCCACTAACACCAACACTTCTACCTAAAACCTTACAACGAACAGAACCTCACAACTCCCACATCATTACAGCAACGTGACGCTGAAAACCTGCGCTGGGACTCGCATAGGGTCTTAGCATTATGCTGAGCGATGGCCGTTTTGCGGGGATGTGATGCATGTTTTCCCCAAACTTGTAATTTTTTTTGTGTTTGTATTCTTTTTCTGCGTTATATTTAACGCAAAAAACGTATTTTCTTTCTTTCTTTCTTTTCTCCTTAATTGCGTCACACATTTCAAAGTCAAATCATTTATTTCAAATAGGCACATAAAAGGCACTTTTGAACGTCAAAAATAAAATTAGAATAAAATTGATTCTAGTCGCCCCTTCCAAAAGGTAGTTTTCGTATGGAGAAGAATGGGCAAGAAACTCCACCGTTACTCTTTTAAAATGTTATTTTAAATCATTATCAATCACAATCTAAATCATTTTGAAGGATATAGCTAATCCATTGCTTCATATGTTAGAAAAAATTGTCTGCTCAACAACGTACATAACGCAATGAATGTTGTTGAACTGTCAAAATGAAAGCCTTCTACTGTTAGGTGTTACGCAATTACCCCGCTGGTCACAAGCACCAGTGTTCCGCATCAGCGTCATTAGATGCTCTCGTTATGGTGCCGGTAATGGTGCGATTAGGAGCTCACAGCTGAGCACAGCACCTGTGGACACACTAATTATATTATGATTTAAACGTTTGCCTGGCAAGAGTTATCTGCAGGAAGCAGGGACGGAAGCTAAGTTTAACTTGCTGACTTAGTTACCAGATCGTTGACTGTTCAAAAGTGCAGTTTGTAATATGGTTTGTAAGTAATCCTTTGGTCTGGTGGTTCCAATTGTTCCATTTTCTGTGTAATGTGAGTATCGTTAACAGTATTTTGGGGAAACCTACGCTGAAGTTTAGGTTTCTGGCCCTGGTTAGAATAGGTTTACCCCTGATGAGCCAATAATACCTCCATCGTATCTAAGTATACAATATTTATTTGTGTCTTAAGGTTTAAAAATACTAGGTATACAGTAGCAAAATCTATACGTCTATATAGATTTTGCTACTGTATATCTAGTATTTTTAATAATCGCTAATAATCGGCCATAATCGGTAGAATAGATATCTATTCTACCGATTATGGGCGATTATTATAGACCTTGCAATTTTGTTAATTAAATACATTTAATTTTGAACATTTTCATTATATCGACTAAAATTACTTTTTCCTATATTTTGTTTGACATTTTAATTGAATTTGACCTTATAATAGTATGTACATATAGTAAAGTGACGTTTGAATAGTATTTAAACATTGGAATTGTATTTTGACATTTTGATCTTATTTTGACTATTATGTATTTATTAATTGCATTTTCACTTAATTGATTTTAATTGTATTGAACTGCTAATTTTTATCTCATAATTATGTCTAATGTTCTTGTTTTTTTTTTTTATTACAGCATCGTATTGATTCATTTCAATTTTGCATGTCGAATGTTGGGCAGAATGTATGGCTCAACTTGAATTCTTCACGACAAACAAACTTTCATCCACTATTTAAGCTCTTTAGGGATAAATGATTAAAAATCCTTTCTTAGCTTGCTGCTCACTATTTAGATTGTGCAAACTTCCATAGGTACTGCTAGACCCAGCGATTTAAGCTGTGCGTTTTTTGTCAGTGAATGAATAAATGATGAGTTCAAGATTTTGATTAAGTAGATACATTATTTTTGTCATGTGAACTCCAAAATTAACATGCAACAAGAGCAACTAAGAGAAATCATCAAAAAGTCGCGACAGTGCGCAGACGCAGCCGCCACACGCGCCGAGTGTTTGCACAGTTGTTTCCGCCAAAAACAATATGTAAACCAAACGTCTGTTGTCGGGAACAGTCACAGTTCACGGTCAAAATAAGAAATAATTTATAAAGAAATAATCAAGTTCCTTTCTAGTCTTAGTAGGACCAGTGGGGTAATTGCGTAACACACTAACAGTAGCAATGGCTTTCATGTTGACAGTTCAACAACATTCATTGCGTTATTTACGTTGTTGAGCAGGCAAATTTTTCGAACATATGAAGCAATGGATTTTAGCAATATTCTTCAAAATTATTCAGATAATGTGGGTGGAGATGGCCAATTCCCGGTACTTAAGAAAAATTCATATTCAGGTCGCAATATCATCTCAGTGAAATACAATGTCAAAAACTTTTGAATATGTAGTTAAATTAGAGGTTTTTGGAACGAAGTTCTTTAACGCGGCTTGCGAAACCTTATACGACTCGACTCTGGACTTTTTGAGTTAACGTGTTTTTCGAAGCACGAAGGGGTCTGGATATGTAATGGATGGTCACCCATTTAGGAACAGACCGCGGCAAGTGTAGCTTAACCCTTCGATCTAACCGTGTGGCTGTTATCATTTAGCCACGAGCCCCTTCCTGCTACAAGAAGTTTTCTTAATATCTTTTTTAATTTATTTCTTCTTAATATCTTCTAATCTCTCTCTGTCTACAATATGCCAATACGACTTTATCGCAGTAAGATATTTCATTAAGAACATATTGTTAAAGCGCCGTTAAAATACACATAAAACACTACAGAGCGTCAGTCGCACTACCGGGCCCCTGCGCCGGCGCCGGAGCGCACGCGCCACGGTTGACACAGGTGCTGCCAAAAACAATGTAACCGGACGCTTGTAGACGTCACATGCGAATGGTGCTGGTACCACTGTTGCCGGGTCCTTCGTCAACTATTTATAGGAGCTGAGGATCGAGAGATTGGGTTTTCAACATTTTTGTAATCTTTTTCCCATGCTCAGGCTTGAAATGATTTTTTTTAAATTTCAACTTTTTTTTCTATTTTTTTTATCCTGTTAATCCTATACTTAATTGCCAAAAATGTAAACAAATATGAACTTATGGAAAAATAACTTTAAATCCTACACAATAAAGTTCAGTTTACGCTAAACTTCAAACATTTTTATAACTTTTTCAATAGTGCTATACTCTAAAGGTTTAGGTAGTTAAAAAAGTGTAAACAAATCGTAAAAAAGGTTTTTTATAGTTGACACTTTCTTGTTTAAAAATACGTTCTAACAAAATTAAATTTATTTTCGATCACACAATAGTTTCCTCTTTTATTATAGTATGTTCAACTTTATCATTTATTCTTAAACTACTCTTCGTAGATGTAACTGTTATAATTTTGTAATCTGTCTTTTGTAAAGCCCAAAAAGGCAGGTTCCCCAAACCTTTTAGAAAATACAACGAATTATATAATGTTGCTAAATTGAAGAGTACAACTGTGACGTAGTCTGGCCGCTGAAGTGGCAGGTATTACGTTTAGTAGGTTAACCAGACGGACAGCGCTCTCGCTCGAAATTTGCGTATTTAAGCGTGTTTCGAATCGATTTTGTTGAATTGTGATATTATTAGCTTGTTTCTTGGTTTTGTTTTTGTTATTTAGTTATTGTTAGTTTTTGTTATTTATCGTTCTTAGTTTTTAAATTCGTATCGTGGAAAAATGAGTGAACCCGAGGCTGGTACTAGCCAGACCAACTTCGTACACACATTTCCATCACCAAAGAAGAAACGCTTCAAAACCGGACCTCTCTCATCATCTTAGTAACAGACATTGATAAATGTGTTTAAATATGTAGAAGAAACATGGCCCAAAGAGTGTTTTCCGTCAAAAACAAAACAGACATAGTGCACAAAACTGGTGAAATAATGGGTGTAACAGTACCAACTGTGTACAGGGTTATTAATCAATACAAAATATCGCATAGAGTGGCGTCTCCTCCTCCACCGGCCTATTAATATGCGACTATAATTAATATGATTTGAACATTTGAAATAAAAGGTTTTGTATCTATGAGTCACGTGTTTTTTTTTTGTTTACCGTTTTTTAACTACTAAACCTATGGAGTATAGTCACTCTGAAATCAACTTAATTGCCATTACAATAAAGTTGATATTTGTTTAACTTGAAATAACATCAATGTGAAACATAAGTTTGAATAGACTTTAGTTACATGTGCATGCTATGGTCTCCTGTAACTGAAGGAGCACCCGTAAAAGAGCCTTTTGTATTATTGTTATTTCTGTAGTACCTGTGTATCCTTTGTTGGAGATCACATAACACAAAATCAGCCTATAATGTTCCCACTGCTGGGATACCGCCCTCCTCTCTGTGAGAGTGGGCCGTAATCCAACACGCGGGCCCAGTGCGGGTTGGTAGATATCACATGTCTTCGAATTTTTGGTTCTAGGACATGCCGGTTTCCTTATGATGTTTTCCTTGACCGTTTTGAGAGCACGAAGTAAAGTGGAGATTCTATATAAATAAATAATAAATTGGTGTTCTTAATATCTAGGGTTCTAATTGTGGTAAAACCTGAAAAAGAGATTCGAAAGGATAGTAAAGTCTTATTAGTTCCGTTAGTGAAAACAAATTGCGATCACAAAACGTTGACTAATAGCATATCATTAGAGAGCCTTAGTACAAGGCACGGTTTCATGGTACGGTGTATAAACCGCGCCGTAGAAAAAACGTGTTTTTCATACTTCTATACTAATACAAAGAGGTAAAATTTGTTTGTTTGTATGTAGGGGGTAATCTCCGGAACTGCTAGTCTGCTTTGAAAAGTTCTTTTTGCATTTGATAGCGCAATCCCTGAGGAAGGTTATAGGTAAAAGGCTATTTAACATCACGCTACGAGCCTTAGGAGTAGAGCAAAATTTAAAAAAGTCAGAAAGAATGCTAAGCGAAAAGAAGTTGGAGTACGGGCGAGTGATGGGATGCGACGCGATGTGTGGGGGCCGATATTCTATGCGGACGAAGTCGCGGGCAAAAACTAATCAATAAAGCTAGTTCATTCATTGATACAGTGACACACTTGTCATTTATTGATGTTTGGGTCTATATCTGGCAATGACAGCCGTTTTGTCAGTAATTTCCAGTGATAAATAAGACCCTAGAACCAAACGGGGTGGAAATCCAGAAGAAATATGAAATCACATGAAGGGACAATTCGATAGACATACATCAGTATAATTGAAGTGAAGAAAATACGATCGCCATAACTTCTGGAGGAAAAAATCTAATAACTCGGCAGTCTATTCACGAAATCTAACCCTTTATGTTATTGAGAGCTCTTTGGCTGTCCGGGACGACACCGACACGACCCACAGGACCAGGGAATCGAAATGGAAAGCAACGAAAGTATTTACTTTTTCTTATAAATAATTTACAGGGTGAAGTGCCTTGCAACAGGACTCTACCAAGTTGCGATAGAACACAGGGACACTTTTAATTACCGTAGTAGAGTTGTAACGACATCTACATTACTACATGCGAACAACGCATCACACAGTCGTCACGCAAAAGCCTGCATCGCGCAAGCAGAGTTTACCGAGCAACTAGGATATAAACAACGTCCCGACATCTATCGTCGGGCAGTTGCCCACCAGACACAACAGCCGTCTGCTCGGAAAATCCTCTCTTTCCATGGAGTATAAGGGAACTTTACACCCTGTTCCTTATACCTCTATACAGTAAGCCGAAAGTCAGTGGTAACAAAAGCAGTTTCATTCTATTGAAACTTCCTCATACGCCAGGCAAGTTCAAGGTGAAAGTGTTACCAACGTCAAGCAGTTGACTGGTGCTCCTATAAGGAGGTTCCACCTGAAGGCCACCCTTTCAAAATAAGAGGTATGCGGATACAAGACTAAAAACTTTATAAACACTTTAGAAATTTGATTTCAACCCATGTTACAGATACGAAAATGCAGTTTAAATGGGTATTGCTTATTCTTGGTTAAAAAGAAGAGATTGAATAGTCAATTAAAATATGTAAACATAAACACATAACATTTTTCTGACTTAATTAGTTTACTGAATTATCATGTGGTGAAACAAATGACGTATAATTTCCTTAGTAAATGCATTTGGTCCAGCGATGTGTAAATATAGGTACATATTTGCGTGGTATTTTCGCCGACTTTGCTACGTACCGTATGAATATTTGCTTTAAATACATTAAAGTTAAAGGCAAGTTACATACTATTTTAATTAATACTTTATTTACTCACGTCCGCCATAAAGCAACCATTCTGAGTCTTCTAGTGTTTTTAATATACAGATGTATTATGTATGATAAACGACCTTATATTATTTCGATGCACTTAACTGGGCTTTTGGGCTGCTGCAGTCTATTCTGGAGCACAACAAAAACACATTCTGAAGCACATTCTGCTGAAGTTAAACACCATTATAACGTGGTGTAAACCTACATCCTGGGAAATAGTAAATGAACTTGAATTTGAAATTACCTGATCTACGTTTTTTTAAAGGAGAGTATAGTTACTCGTAATATACATAATATAAAAGTTTTTAGTAATTAAAATTTTTAGTAATTTTTTAGTTTTCATGTAGAATTTTGTTTGGATTTTTGTTTCTACGATTTAGATTTTTACTAAATATCTATAACTATAATTTTGCTGTGCCCTGACAGGGTCTACAACGGCTCTTAGCTCTAAGCCTTCTGTGAACATCTTTATACGTTGTGGAATGCAAATAAACGAATATGCATATGAATAAAATCTAAAATACTGCCAAATGCGTGCACTAGCTGGATAGGTCCACTTAATCTGTCTGGTTCTTTCCTCAAAAGACCATGTCAGACATCAATCTGGCTGGCCTTCACATGATCTGACCAAAATTATGTCTGGACTTTAAAAGAGACTGTGACCTCTGAGTTGGTTTCAGCCTTTCTTCTCAGAGTAGTCAGATAGAAAACACCGACCTCATCTAGTTCTAAAAATATGATTGACGTGTAACATTTTTTGTACAAACCTACTGACAGAAATCAAATCATTTATCATCCAGGACCGAAAGACCCAGACTTTTTCTTAAATCATAAGGGGTATATATTCACGGCAATGGTTCATTGCGTAACCAGTTAATAATAACAATAGCAAACCAACACATAACAGCTAACAGAAAATCTATATTCCCCAAAGGAGTAGACAGAGTTGTTGGTACACACAAACGATCCTACTGCCAAACACAGACCACTCCAGGCTGACATAGAGAATTTCATTAACAACACCAATTTCTTCATACAAGGTAACATAGTCACCGTCCCGATCCATCACGCCGCCGTGTCGTACCCACTAAATCTCAAAGGACCCTCCGTTATTGGAATTTCCCTGTTACAATTTATACGTAAAGCGAGGAACACACCTGCGGCGCCCAGATGCCGCCTTATTGTTGACACAGATGTGCACTACTGGATGTGCCGGAGCTTTGTTCTGAATTCCACTTTTAATTCCGTGTTGGAAGCTTTAGTTGAGTTTAGTTGAAGGGGGGGAAACGTTAGAGGCGTTGTTTTCGTGTGGGGGGTTGTATTTAGATAGATGTTGTGTAAAAATATATTATTATAGCATATCTAATCAGCTTATAATGTTCCCACTTCTAGGGAAAAGGGCCTCTTCTCTATGAGAGGGAGTGGGTTGTAATCAAATACGTGGGCCCAGTGCGGGTTGGTAGATGTCACATGTCTTCGAATTTTTGTTTCTAAGGCGCCATCTCCACGGGCGAGGAAATCGCAACGATTGTCATGCGGTGCCATCAAATTGTCGTCGGGATGATATCGCCGTCTGGAGATTGATTCATAGAATTTCTATTGAATTTGATGGCACGGCGACACTATTGCTGAGATTCTCTCGCTCGTGGAGATGACGCCTAAGACATGCCGGTTTCCGCACAATGTTTTCCTTCACCATTTTGAGAGCAGTGATGATGAAATAATTTACACAAAGTAAAGCACTTGACTGGGTTCGAACCTACGACCTGCAACTCGTAAGTCGCGGCCACTGCGCCACCGCTGCTCCACACTGTTCAGACATTGTTATAATAAGACCTGATTCTTTCAGATTAAAGTTTCCCATGGAGTTTCTTGCCCGTTCTTCTCCATAGGAACCTACTACGCTTTGGAATGTGCGGCTAGCTTCATCTTTCCGACTGACCGAACCCTTGACAATTCAAGTGACTGCATGTAAATTAATGTAATTCAAATAAATGCTTCGAGTTTGTGAAGTTC
This sequence comes from Apamea epomidion, assembly GCA_947507525.1. Taxonomy (NCBI): domain Eukaryota; kingdom Metazoa; phylum Arthropoda; class Insecta; order Lepidoptera; family Noctuidae; genus Apamea; species Apamea epomidion. The sequence goes on along the minus strand of OX382246.1, from coordinate 16,520,824 downwards.
GAAATCACTGTTCAATGGCAACCAGCTTTTTCGAAACGTCATCAATCTTTTAAAGGCTTGGATATTCGTTTTTCTGGCACAGTATCCTTGTTTTCACGAACGCGTTTTCAATAAGTAGGTACTTAAACAACATTCACGCAGAGATTCCATAGTCAGTACCTGAACTGTATGGTTCACGTACTTTTTGTTATATTTAATGACTTGTGTCGGTCAAACAACCTAAATAATTCAATGAATGTTGTTGAACTGTCAAAATGAAAGACATTGCTACTGCTAGGGTGTTACGCAATTACTCCGCAGTTAACTAAGGCATAAGCCTAGCATAATCCGCCTATAATGTTCCCACTGCTGGGACACAGGCCTCCTCTCGGCGAGAGGGAAAAACTTAATGCACAAGTAAAAATACTGTACAAAGGCCTGAGGCATTTTCTACCAGTCAACCTTAGGGTGACGCAGAGACAAAACATGGCAGGTATGTTTGTGTTTGTATGTGAAGTCTTTTAAATTATACTGCTTTTATTTTGTGCCTACTATGATCCACTGTTGGTCGAAAAAAACGTTTTTATACCAACAAAATAGTTCATTAAAAATAAGAGTTTCTGCTGTTCCTAAAATAATTGAACATTATTTTTGAACAAATTCGTAACTATACGTAAATTAGTCTTCTCCTTTATAGTTTCTTAATTATAAGTAGATAGTAATAAAAAATCAAAAATGTCAAAATCAACATCGAATCAACAATGTCTAAATCAACGACGAATCAAAAATACAAACAATAATTTACAAATGCCCGAAACTGTACTGAAATACTGAATAGAACTGTAATCGGTAATTCAGCCGGTCACGCATTAGAACAATATTTCATTCTATAACGTCACAACTTGCTATCCTATCGGAAGTAACCATGGCAACGAAGTTAATACAAAAGATGACACAGAAGTTGCACTTCAAAATATATTAGAATAGAATAGAACATACGATCTTCTTCCCTTTTCAATCAGGTATTTTCTAACTGAACATACAGCTGTGCTGCTGGGGAGTTTGTTGCGCCACTTCTTTTCCCCAGCGAAAGCACTAGAAACTGGTGAAGGGCGGGCGTTTTGGGGACTGTCTTTTGTAATTTTGACGGTTCGATATGTGCTGATTCTCAGCGTAATTTGAATAAATGCTTTTTGTTTTTTTTTTGGCCTCGCCTTTTTCCATTAAGTGGGGTCCGGTTTCCCAATCATGCGACGTCATTTATTTCAGTCTAACACGTCATCTTCTGTAAGTCCCATCTCCCTCATGTCCTTTTGGACCTTCGTCGTCCATGGATAGGTTAGGCTTTTTTATGTGGTTTGAGGTCTTCCTCTTCCCCTCTTTATTGTAGCCATGGGAAGGCACGAACACAACGTACCTACACACAACACACACAAACAATACTAATTACAGATGATAAATGAGATGACAAAAACTTACATATAGTAGTGTAATAATATTTATTTGTTTGAATTGTTACTTAGCTGTCTTCCTCTCTCCTAATTTTTGCTGTGCCCGACAGGGTCCATATTTATCTTTTACTTTGCAATACCATCTATGTAACACATATGGAATGCAACAAAGAATTAAGTATTGAGTAGTACATAGGGACACTATGGACGGTCTTTTCGCTAAAACAAGAAAGAAATTAAAAAACGAAAGAAGAAAAACCGGCCAAGTGCGAGTCGGACTCGCGCTCGAAGGATTCCGTACCATTATCTATAAAAATCACGTCTGTTGTATGGGAGGCCCCCTTAAATATTTATTTTATTTTAATTTTATTATTTATTATTAAATTAAAAATACAACTGAGTATTTTGTGAATATTTCAAGTGCCTACCTGTTGCTATTATTCATATCGAGCAAAAAAGGGCAAAAAAATCGCGTTTGTTGTATGGGAGCCCCCCTTAAATATTTATTTTATTTTGTTTTTAGTATTTGTTGTTATAGCGGCAACAGAAATACATAATTTGTGAAAATTTCAACTGTCTAGCTATCGCGGTTCTTGAGATACAGCCTGGTGACAGACGGACGGACAAACAGCGAAGTCTTAGTAATAGGGTCCCGTTTTTACCCTTTGGGTACGGAACCCTAAAAAAGGACGATAGAATATATTGATAGGAAAAAAATTATGACTATGGAAAAGAATTTATGTTTACTTACAAATATTACCTACACGCAGCAGCTCTAAATAAGAATTCGACATGTGACTTGTAAATCTTAATAAAAAGAAAGTTAAATCATGGAACCTGCTATCGAAAACGCAGTGCGGGAAATGGGGGAGCAACTGTCAAAATGGCGCTGTCGTAGCTAGTTCCCAAAGCAAGCTAATAATACAAGGCGTGAGGTGGGTTTGTTTTACCTTATCATAATCAGCTTATAATGTTCCCACTGCTGGGACTCAGGCCTCTTCACTTCGAGAGGGTGTGGGTTATAATATACCACGCGGGCCAGTGCGGGTCGGTAGATGTCACATATCTTAAAATTTTTGGTTCTAAGACATGCCGGTTTCCTCTCGATGTTTTTCTTCGCCGTTTTGAGAGCAGTGGTGATGAAATTATTTACATAAAGTAAGTAAAGACCTGCCTGCCCGAGTTCAAACTCCCGTTCGACACCTCGCAAGTCATTGACTCGTTGTTGTGTTCTTAGATACTTCGAAATTGTAGTCCGCCATTTTCCAAAATACCCTAAAATAAGAAGATTGTGGCTTAAAGCTATTCGTAGAAAAATCTTATTAAACAGAGTTTGAGGTTATGTCGGAAACATTTGGAAGAAAGTGATTACAAGGAAATCTTTAAGGTTTTAAATTCTGTCAATTTTTTATGTCAATTAAGTACTTAATTTAGAATATTAAAATCACGGAAGATTACGAAATAAAACCAAACTCAGGAAAGAATACCACATGGAATGAACGGATGAATTGTCAAATTTATTGTCGGCTGTAGGGACCGAGCTATGGTCACGCCATCTATAATTAGCTTTAACCGACCTTGCTCATTGAGATAACATTATTATACATGGTTGCACTGAAGAAAAATGATCTGGAGGCTAATTCCCGTAGTTAAAAACGTTCAAAATACTGTCGGCATCTCATCTCAGCGACAATCAATGTCAAAAACTTGCCAAAAATATAGGGAGGACGTATTTTTGACAAATTGAGACTGAGATCAGACTGTGAACGATCTTAAAATTTACGAGAATTGCCCCTCTTGTCAAGTGTCCTTTTCACATGTTTGAAGAGAAGATCTTCTGTATCTCTCCTGCGATACGTCAAACGGTTCATAGCCAAACTCGCGTCAGTTTTAGCGCGGGAACCGACACAGCTGATGTGATGTTTATCTTTCAATGGCGGCCCCGCACCTAGAATTAATGCCGGAGCCCGAACATCGCTCGAAAAACTCGTGAGTGGTGGTGAAAATTCCACCAAAATCCACTTAGCAGTTTAGGAGATTAGATCGAAGTTTATTGATGGTCGGTCGGAAATCGTTCGCTAGTTTGAGTTTTATAAGGTATAGGTACTAGCGAGCCTCTGCTTCGCTCGGTTTTTACGACTTGACAAAGAATCGAGTTTTTTTTTTAAATTAGGTATATTATACCTGCTATCTGTCCCGTCTGCAAACTATCAAGATGCTCTCGTTATCAACTCGAAGAGAAGTTATAGATGCCCTGTTCCTATGCAAACTACTCAGAAAGCAAATAGACTGTCCACAGTTACTGGGTCTCCTCAAGTTTCGTGCACCAACCCGCTATCCTAGAAATCCCATTACTCCGCTTTACCCGCCATTGCGTAGAACTGTCCTAGGTTCTAACTCACCAATTCCGCAAACGTGTAAAATTTTAATCAGCTGCAGTGACCTGAATGACGTTCACCACGACAGCATAGGAAAATTTTGTAAATTAATTATTGAATACTATTCGCACAAGACCTAATATGAATTGCCAATTTGTTAATTTTTATACATAATTAACGTTAATTATTTTTTAATTATTATCTAATGTAAACCAAATATTTAATCTAAGTTAATTTAATGTACTTATCTGTTTTTTTTTTGTGTTATTTTATTACCAATCAATATAATACATTTAATTCGATTATGTTGATTTGTTTGTTCAATTTCTGGAAACAAATTGTAGGCTAACCTGAAATAAATAAATAAATACCCATAGGTAAGTTTAATAGTAATTAATGTATTATTATTGTACAAATAAACCTTTCGGAATTAATTCTCTAAATTATAGTGAAAACCGCATCAAAACCTATTGCGTATTTTAGAAGATCTTAACGAACACACAGACACGGAAGACGACTTTGTTTTGTACACACGGCTGCACATCAAGCTATATTATTCCAGTTTTAACTGACCTCACATTGTATAGGTTTTCCGTACAATCAGAAGTCGGCTTATAACGGTATTTATAGCCATGTGTACATATGCATGTAAGGAAAGGCGAATCGAATAAAGTCCGTCATTAAAAATTAAATGTCATAGGGTGTCTGTTAGTTAATGTAAAATTTGTATATGGGTACATTATCTATGAGATCCGAAAAAGTTTAATGTAAGTAGATAAAAAAAATCGCAACAAACCAGCGAGGTAATCGCGTAACGCACTATCGATAGCAATGGCTTTCATTTTGACAATTCAACAACATTCATTGCGTTATTTACGTGCTTGAGCGGACAATTTTTTCCAAGATATGAAGCAATGGATTAGCTATATTCTTCAAAATCATTCAGATTGTGATTGAAAGTCTTTTACGCAATCAGGGTGCCGGCAAAAGTTAGAATGCATTTATAAGATCATCTCATGCTTTTGCAAAACTGCTTAGGTACTAAGCGCTCGTATCTTTTCGTTCGCCTAAAAGCTATTGTATGCTTAGCCTAGAATTCTTGTCTAGCCTAGGAACACGAACGTTAGCGTGAGTTCTAACACTAACGTAGACTCCATCATCGTTGCCTCTTGGTGCTCATACATTATCAGCGCTATTTGTTCTCTCATCTATCTAGGTACTTAATAGAAAGTGATTACTGTGTGGCACTTAAAGTCTGTGGCTGACTGGTCACCGCAGTCCACTGCTGGTCAGCCTATAATGTTTCCACTGCTCACACACAGAGCTCCGCTCTGTGAGAGGAAGTGGGCCGTTATCGTCCACGTGGGCCCAGTGCGGGTTGGTTAATATCACATGTCTTCGAATTTTTGGTTCTAGGACATGCCGGTTTCCTTTTCTTTCCTTTACTGTTTTGAGAACAGTGGTGATGAAATAATTTACATAAAGTAAAGCGCCTGTCGGAGTTCAAACCTACGACATCGTAGATTCGAATTCCCAAACCCTCAACTAGAAAGTCGCCACTCCTGCTCTGCTGGATATAGTAATCTCCCAAAATGAGACATTGATAGCGGCATCAGTGGCATTCTTTAGGTCATCAGAGGTGAAGGGACACTTAGGACACTCCAGCAAGCGGGGCGTGGTGTGATCAGAATCCCCCACTTCGACAAATTGTAAAACTTACTATTAACCAATTTGAATCGACACAGTTCCCGACACCCGCAGTTGATAAGATACTTTACTACAGCTACAATAAAAACCCTGATATAACAAGTACTTGATTTACAACAGTATACTTTAATTAGATGAGCCACTAAACAGGGGTAGGCAGCGATGCGGGTCTAAGGTGACCTCAATAAGGGCTCAGCATTGAGACTGTTGCATACGGGCAAGTGATTCATGTGATACGCATCTGTCTGTGTGTGAGTGTATGGTGGTCGGGGTTGTGGTCGAGGTGACACGACAGTAATTGTTTATCAATGTTGCTTACTATGTGCCTAACGTGGATGTTATGTGTTTTCCCATACGAATAACCGTTCACTTTACCTCAGATTTAAAGTCATACTCATAATCCGTAAAATATTCGTCCTTATCCCAGCTATATTTCTTCTACTAAATTCTTGTAATCGTCCTACAGGCGTAATTTTTACTGTTTTGGAAATCTTATTATATCATCTGAATCAGAATTTATATGATCTTTTTTCTGAAAACTCTAAATTTAAACTGTTGTCCCGTATGTTATCCCGATGTCGCTTAGTCAATTTTGCCTCTCAAGCGTCGATTTATTTTTTGGTACTTAAGTAAAAACAAACAGTGTAGTATATTAAAAATAAACAGTAATAACTAAACAATAAACTCGACAAATATACTATCCACTACATTTTCCACAGATTATAGATATTTACCAACTGATGGCAAACGCAATTGTAGTCAGGACAAAAATAATTATATGAACAAAACTTAAAAAACAAAACAAGACTCTTGTTTGTGTATTGTATCCTACGGGTCCTGTAATGATAATGATAATTTACTAAAGCATTCCGTATGCTCTCTCCGTACCGTATGTACATATATGAAGAAAGAAAGAAAGAAAAAAGTTTATTTGGACACAGTTCGTGAAACACAAAATACAAAATTAATAAAATAAAAATAAGGTTTCAGACAACAATAGTGTGTGCCAAAAAGGCCATATCTACTGCTGATTCTTCAGAATTTTAGCTATATTACTTTTAAAGGCATTTCGGTTAAGAAATAGAATGTCGATTTCACTAATCGCTTATTATCACATAGCTAGGTATCAGAATATTAGCTTACAAATAGCTTTGTTGTAACTCAATGAGTAGCTACTTATGTTGGTCCTTGAAAGCTGTTACAGGTTGAAGTGTCTTCAGAACTCAAAGGACCAAAAGTACATTTTCAAACAGCCACATTGGGCAAGTCTGTTTAAGTCTTAATAACTGGATGTCAGTTGAAATGAAAATTGCATCTATTCATTGGACCTGAAACAAATGTTCCCGTGATTAATCTTTATTCAAGAGGATAAACATATATACCTACACTGGATAAACTTCTTACACTAAATCAACTAAAAACTATAAAAATAAAAATATAATACTAACTAAAACTATTAACTAACTAAAACATGGCGTTGAAAGATTCCTTCGCATCGCTGTCGACTGGTAACGTACCCAAGAGATTGGCGGCATTAACACGATGTTCGGCAATGTTTAGCCTCTGGCCAAGGTAGAAGCCAGACCTTGGGTCACGAGAAGTGCCCGTAATTTGAATTTCAGAAAAATAGCCTTAAAGTCGTCAAGCAATTATAACAAGTACCTGAAACCACTTACTAAACAACCTTCATTCCGTTTATTCAAAAATGCGAGGAAACTCACCGCCATGTGTTTATTTAATTAATTTAACGCCTGCCTTCAAAGAATATTAATTATATAACAAACGCAAAGAGCACAAAATTCCTTCAACAACGCCTTTTCGATGTACCTACGTAAAACGAAAATTGGTCTTTTCAGTCCACTCCGGGCGGAAAATACGAACCCTAATAGCGAATATCTTTGGAAAATATTTAAGCTTAGAATTCTTTTAACAAAAGTTGCCACACAAAAAAATGCTTGTGTTTTTTTTTTTTTAAACAGGAAGCAAGGGTACCGGCGCGTGGCGCCAAGTAAACATTTGCGTTCAAAAATAAATTCCTTGTGTACTTTGAGATATTAATAGGCGGGAGAAATGGATGCAGTTCATTACCAAATAGTTTTCAAGGGAATCGGTAATGTGTATTGCTTATTGAACAAAGTTATGCGGTAATAGTAACTAATTCTTTGGTCACAGAATAAGCAAGCTGAAGTGGCAATGGGACGACCATATCAGCCGTAGAACCGATGACCGTTGTGGTAGACGTGTTCTTGAGACTGCGAATCGGTAAACGTAAGGTGGGTTCGTCCTCAGGCTAAGTGGAGCGACGATCTTCGCAGGATGGCTGGTAGCAGCTGGATGAGAATTGCAGAAAATCGATTTGAATGACGTCCAATAGGAGAGGCCTATGTCCAGCAGTGAACTGCTATAGGCTAATGATGAATGAATGAATGAATCCTTTGGTTATACCGTGTTTTTCTGAATACCTAAATTTCAAAGTCGAAGCCAAATCATTTATTTCAACTATGCCTTTGAAAGCCACTTTGAGACGTCAAAATTTACAAAAAAATAGATTGGTTTCTAGGAACAAGGGGCGCCTAGAATCCAATCTATTTTTAATAGCTAGTTTTATATGCAGAACAATGGGAAATACACTCCACCATTACTCTTATAAAATGTTTTACAATATTAAGTATTAAACAATTAAACATAATCAGCCTGTAATGTTCCCACTGCTGGGACACAAGCCTCCTCTCTGTGAAAGGGACTGGGCCGTAATCCACCACGTGAGCCCAGTGCGGATAGATAAATGTTACATGTCTTCGAAATTTTGGTTCTAGGACATGCCGGTTTCCTCAAGATGTTTTTCTTCGTCGTTTTGAAAGCACTGGTGATGAAATAATTTACCTACACAAAGTAAAGCGCCGTTCGGGGTTCCAACTTACGACCTTACAACTCGTAAGTTGCGTCAGTTTCCACTGAGCCACCACTGCTCTCAAAATTAAGCAATGAACGATAAAAACCTTTCCATAGACGAGGTCCGGTTATTTCGTACCTATTCTTCTTCTTCTCCGTGTCGCTGACATAACTGAATTTTAAATCTCTTTGGCCCAAAACTTTGCCACTTCCATTTCTTGCCTATTTAAAAGAATATGCTCGGTTTTGTCCGAAACCCGTATAACTAAGACAGCTACAAACTGACGAAATCTACTATGAAATCTATATTTTGGTATCCAACCCAGTTATGCGTACCACAACGTCCACAGCCAACAGTAACGCACATGGCACGAGGCGCCGAGCCACATTTAATGATCGCTATATTGGAAGGACCAGCTGATGCTGAGCACTAGTAAAAACCTCTGGTTTTACTTACAATAGCAAATTACCTACTTATACTTATTAAGTAATGTGAGCTTTGATTAATTATCGTCCTTTCTACAGGGTCAATTTAAATTCGCTAGCGAAACTCTGTCGACGTGATGGGTATCAATATCTAAATATGATAAAATAAAATCATTTTGAAGGATATTGGGAATCCATTGCTTCACATGTTTGATTAAGTTTAAAAAATAACGCAACGAATGTTGTTGAACTGTCAAAGTGAAAGCCATTGCAACTGTTTGTGTGTTACACAATAATTATTCCACTCATTTCTTACCTAAATCTAGATACAATTCTAAGGGCTGGTTTTTCCATCGCCCGATAACTTTTATTCGATTACCTAATAAAATTGACGTTTGACAGTTTTTGTATTAAATAACCGTCAAAATTTTAAAACAATTCCTCGAATAAAGTTATCGGATGATTGATAAATCAGTCCTAAGTATGTTTATTTTCCAATCCCAAAATCTGTAAGTATGTTTTCGCTTTCTACACAATGATCAACCTTAATAGCGAGAAATGGGTTGACAAGAGAAGAACAATTCTATTAGACTAGACGGTCCTAGGAAGCTAGTACTCAGTTACAAGAGAGCATTCCCTTCATTCCTTAAGATTTTCTTATTTTTTCCAATCCTGCAGCCCAGCCTCAACGCGTATCGTCTTCAGAGCCGCGCCACTGCACAGCCACGCGCCATGATGATAACTATATTGGAAGGACCAGCTGATGCTGAACACTAGTAAAAACCTCTGGTTTTAGTTACAATAGGAAAATCCCTAAAATAATTGTAGATATTGTACAAATTTGACTACCTAATTATAACTTTGTCAATGAATCTAGCCTAGACGACAAGGAATACATTGATAAATCAGGCATTTCTTATTGTTCTCCTGGCCCTAAGTACCAACCCGCACTGGGGCCGCGTTAGATTATAGACACCCTCTCGAAGAAAGGAGGCCTGTGTCCCAGCAGTGGGAACATTATAGGCTCATTATGCAATGTTTATGCCTTAGTAAACTACTTCTTTAGAATGGAGTTCCATTTTATTTGTTCACTTTTTAAGAAAAGTTCCAAATGAAGAAAACTTAGAATATTTAGCTAGAAAGTTGTCGAAACCTAGTAAAACCGATTGTATTGTAAACAGTAGGCTTAGCTATAATTGTTTGCCATCAAAAACACTGTTTCCGACCAAATATTCAACCCAAACGAAAAATGCCTTCACAACCCAGTTACTGGGAAACACGATATCCCTTGGTAAGACTTTCGGGCTTCTGACGATCCGTTACGACTGTCATAGATCCACGTATGACTCACTTAGTTTCTGGTCCTAAGGGAACTAATTTTGGAGCGCCGAAATCTGCATTTTCTTCCAATACAGCAGCCCAGCCTCGCGTATGGTCCTTCGAGCCACGCCACACTTAATGATCGCCATATTGGAAGGACCAGCTGATGCAGTACACAGGTGCCCTCTCTCTGTATGAAAACTAATAACGTTTTATTTATTCCCAGCGACGTGCGCTTTGAGTAATGGCAGACTTTTATGTGAACCATTGTGTTTGCTAAGGGAATCGATCGGTTTTCGTGAAATACGTGAGCGATTTTCTGTGCTTTTTAAGATGTGCTAGCTGCTACAGCCAGTTTCTGTCGACAACTGTCGAGTGTTAGGACATTCTTTCTTAGGAAATCTTCATCTTTTCGAGTGGATGGTACTTTTAAGGGTTCCGTACAAAAAGGGTGCCAACGTGTTTTTGCCTAGCGTCAGTTGTGTTCATTAGGACATCAAAAGTGCAGGTGTATGGACTCTTGGGGCATTCAAGCAAGTGGGTCATACTCAGAACAGCGCCGCACTCACATTGGGTGTCGAATCGGCCTATTATCCCCATTTTTTCCAAGTTGTATTTACAACGGCTGACGTGGTTGTACGTAGTCTATTAAGTGCTTTAAAAATATTGTAGTTGAGAAAGTAGAAAACAAATGATAGATATGGCTTTCCTTGTTACTAAGACTATATAAAAAACCATTAAGAACCTCCTAACGTTGCGGATTTATTGACGATTACATAGAGAATCCGAGGTTTTGGTATTTTTCATTTCTGGGCTTCTATGTCTAAATAACGGATGTAGAAAGACACAACGAAGCCGAGAGTCACTTGTTTCTACCGACATTGTAAACATTTTTTTGTACTGGACCTGGGAACCTTCTGGTTAGGGAGATATTGAAAGTCCATGTTACAACTTTTACTGACGTTTTTTGACGAAAACATGTTTTTAATGCTATAACACAACTTTAAATTCCCCCACGACCCTTGTACCGTTGCTTGCACCCATAAGAACAATGTTTAGCGTGTGTTACATTGCGCACTACCGCAAACAGTAAATTTTCACAACAAAAATAAAAGTCGTTTCCCTGCAATTATTTATGTGCAATGTTACTTAGTTTTAAGTACAGAGTGCGTAGTTGATGGCTATGTGATGGTTCTTTGTACAGCCTGTATAATTGAAAAAGGTTTGTATAAAAGTTTCAATAAGCTAGCACAGCCAGCCTATTCAGGGATACCACAAAATAGATAATGGAAGGCAGTAAAATTGCTATTATTGTTGTACGAATTCTCATTTTGTTATACGCCAAAAGCTCTATAGTTGTTAGTAAGATTAGTACCTCATATAAGACGTTAGATGAGGTTTTGGGATAATTTATATCACACCTGTATCCATAAAGGTGTTGGCACAGGTGTAAGTAAGTCCCCATGTCGCCAGTTATGTTTACTTCCCATGTAATAGGGGCAGGGGGGCAAGTGAAAGATTTTGGCCCTAAATAAACTTTTAATGCTATAACTTTTAGTAGATCTCTATAATGTAAGATCTTTGTACCTACATAATGTACGTAGGGAAATTGGCCAGAGAAGGAAAGAGGAAGACCATTTCAAAGATCGGAAGAAACGACTTGAAAACTACTGCGGGAGACACGGAGGAGAAAAACTCAGGACCGTGAACTATGGAAAAGCCTGAGAGAGGCCTGTGCTAAAGAGCAAAGTAATCTGGAGATTTCTGATGTCTAAACTTTTAATTTAAATAAATTGTTGAACTAGTTTTTAAGATTGCTATTAAAGGCTATTTGAAATTGTAATGGAATGCATACAAAGTTTATTCTACCTATACCTATATCATAGGATATTTGCTTAATCTTTCAATGATACTTGGGTAGATCCAAACTGGCCAATAGTAACGTATGGAGCTACTGAGTTCAAAACTCACAACGATGTTATCGTTGCTCGCTAGATGCAATATTACCATTGCTCTACATTATCATAAATGGTACTTTTGCAAGCGTTCCTTATACCTAAACAAACAATACTAGAATCGAGTATTATATTTTGGCAGGTGCGGAAGCTCAACGCAGAGCTTTTTGCCAAATAATACTAATTTCATATATTTTTTTGTCTCTGAAACTTTCACATATATAATAATTAATTTGACACCGGAAAACATCATACATGCTGTTTTTATTATATTCTATATCCTATAGTAATAAATGTAACATTAAGTTTACAAGAAAAGAAAAACGTACGTTATTAGTATAATTTACAACTCGATAATAAATTAATTTCATCACTCACCTCAACCTTTTTGACAGCTGACAGCAAACAGCTTTCCCTCGCTTTTTATTGCAGTCTCCCACAGACACGCACTATTGTAATAAATCACTGTACATTCAAACGTTTATGTTCACGAAATAAACAAAATTGAAACTAGATAGATCAAATATTAGGATGAAATAAACTTTGAGGTTGAAATTTTTTATGGTTTTTCCGCCGCGATCTGTGAACGGTTCGGGCGCGGGAAAATTGTGCGTGCGCTTCCGTCCGCGTTCGGATAAGCACTGAGGGCGGGAACGCCTGTGTCCAAGCGCCATTCGTTTGGAAAATTCTTTTTTTTTTCACGAAAATTGTTCAGCTGTTGGGCACCAAACATTCTGCGTCTGTTTTTCACATTCACAGTGGGTATTGCTAATTCGCCAGGCGTTCGGTAATATGGAAAAGTGGATATTGTATTGCAGTTTTTGCTGCTTTTGTTTTATAGTATTAAAATGCATCTTTGTTAGTTCTATTTTGAACCATTAAAAGTGTTGCTTTGCATTACATGCAAATATGTAACGTTATTTATTTTAAAGTTTTTATTAATTTAGCTATAGTTGTCTCAAATGGACTGTGTGAAAGATGCTAGGGATAGAAAGGGGGACTCTCGAGATGACGACTAATGGAGGAGTATGGAAGAGAAAGAAAAGCTGCGCCAATTCTAAATAAATTGGGATAAAGGCAGGAAAATGATGATGGTGAGGTACCTATGGTAGTCTTAAGGAGATAGATAGTATGCTAAAAGTCTGATTAGTTTGGGATTTATATATAAACGATGATTAAAGTTAAGTGACGTTAAATCGTCAAAAATGTATGGTTAGACAGTCGCTAATTACTACTTCAACCAATGTTTACGAATAATGAGGTATGTACAGGGTTTTATTATTTAAAGAAAACCATATTCACAAATGGTTCATAGTTTTATACCCAATCGTACGGTCAGCAACGAAAGCCCAGTTCAAAATTAGAAGAATATTAACTCTTCGAAAGAATGAGTTAATGAAAAGCAGTAATTATCGAATCATTTTGTGTCAATTATGATTAAATGAAATGGCTTCTGTTGCTGACCGTACCTAAATTAATTAAACGTGCTTTAAGCTTTCTAAGCATTACTTTAAAAGGAAATAATATACCGAAAAGTCAATTGATTAACATTTTAAATGATTTAATTTAACTTTGGTAAACTATTAAAAAAAAGGCAGTAAATAAGCAAGTAAGTAGGTAAGCAAGTACCTATTTCCAATAATTCAATCGTTCACAGCTGGTCCCGGCTGTCATTCGTGGATATTTGACAGTCGTTACGGGTATTTAGGACCCCAAAACTCTGACAAACCAGTCTTATCAAGAAGCTTGAGGCACACTTTCCTGCTAATTTCTTACATCGGACCTCACACTGTTTATTTTATATTTTATATGGTTTTATCTGATGTATCTATCTGGTGTATTGTGTCTTTTAGCCTGTGGACTAGAATTACTGGTATTCAGCTGCATCCGGTTAGAATGGAAGTCAACGGAAAATCTAGGCAGATTGACTTATACGTTCCTTCTCTATTTCTAAACGTTTTTAAATTAAAACATACAACGGGTTTTTACCATAGCGTGTTTTCTGCACATTAGGTATTCAGTAGACAAATAATATCTACGTAATAGAAATAAACTGAACAAACTTCATCCTCCACCACCATGTTGATATGACCTAGAATTTTTCGTGTCTCCCCCTTTCTGCCGCCCATAGTTGATGTTTTTGTACCTATTCACATATTTCCAATACAGGGTGGCCATAAAACCATGAACCAGCACCTGATTCTAGAACCTCTAGCGTAGAAATTATTCGACAGTTATCCAAAAAAAAATGTTTTCTGCTGTTTCATAGAAATGTGCAATACCTACGCGGTGGAAATGTATACATAATCAGCCTATACTGTTCCCACTGCTGGGACACAGGCCTCCTCTCTGTGAGAGGGAGTGGGCCATAATCATCCACCACGCAGGCCCAGTGCGGCTTGGTAGATGTCACATGTCTTAGAATTTTTGGTTCTAGGAAATGTCGCGTTTCCTCACGTTGTTTTCCTTCACCGTTTTGACAGCAGTGGTGATGAAATAATTTACACAAAGTAAAGCGCCTGTCTGGGTTCGAACCTACGACCTGCAACTCGTAAGTGGCGGACGTTACCGCGGGGCCAGCACTGCTCACTCAAAATGTATGGAACAGCAAATATTTTTTTAGTAACTCACGAAAAATTTCAACATAGGGGTCCAGAATCATGTACTGAATCCTTAATCCATGGTAACAGGCTGCGCGTCGTTGTCCCTGCCACCCTGTATACTTAGGTATAGTCATAGATATAGGACAGGGTATAGTCGTTGAACATGTTAAATGGTTTATTAGAGCAGCACAGTGCACAGACAGAAAGGGGTGTCATTGACTTTTCTCCTTAGGAATTTCTCAGTTGCTACTAAGAAATTCCCCGGAGTCTGTATTTATGCCCGGTTAAAATAGGCTCATTCGTAAAATAATTACACTGACAGCACTTTTACGTCGTAGCAGTAAGGACGATTTTTAAAGAGCAAATGTTACTCACAAACGTGTGGTTGACAGTCCTATGCCACCACCTCTACCTACCCCCTTCAATGATTACAAGCTTGATGTTATGTTATGTAAATATTAAAAACTTAAAGTTATCTCCCAGCACAGCTTACGTGACAAACTCATAAAATGCAACGATCGAACTTAAAGCATCGTAAACTTAGGTTTAGGCACATCGCTGCGGCAAGCTGTTAAATGCTATTTGCAAGCTAATACGACACCTGCTCTGGGACGATACAACACTCGGCTAAAAATTACTACTTATAGCTTATTGATATAGACTTTAGAGCTTTAGTACCTAGTCTTTTTAAAGGGTTAGGCAGGGGTGTGCCTATATATGACTTAAGTACGGACACTCACGGTACAGCTGGTCCATAAACTCTACGTCTCTCAGCGAGCTATAGAACGAGCTATGCTTGGAGTCTGCCTAAAGGATAGAATCCGAAATGAGGTGATCCGGCAGAGACTAAAGTTGTCGACATAGCTCACAGAATAAGCAAGCTGAAGTGGCAATAAGCCAGCCATATTTGCCGTAGAACCGATGACCGTTGGGGTAGATGTGTTCTTGAGTGGAGACCGCGAATCGGCAAACGTAAGGTAGGTCGCCCTCAGACTAAGTGAAGCGACGACCTTCGTAGGGTGGCTGGTAGCAGCTGTATGAGAGCTGCCGAGGATCGATCTAAATGGCATGCAATTGGAGAGGCTATGTCCAGCAGTGGACTGCTGTAGGCTGGTGATGATGATGTATCTATAGTACAGTCACGAACACCAATATGTCAACACTTGGCAACTTTCAATTGCGATTTTTTCGCTTTTCTTTTCGATTTTTGTTGAAATACGACACATTACATAAATCTAAGGGTTCGAAAATGCTATGTTCGTAACAACATACAATTTCATTAAAAAATAAAGGAGTGAATCGCTTTTGAATAAAGCCGAGTGTATACATACTTTTGCTCGTGAGTGTACACCCATATTTCACCAGTAACGTTTCTTTCTAATACAACATGGGGCGATCCTATCGCCATACAGCTACAGATTGCGAGTTGTTACTGAAAAAAATCATACCTATGAAAAAACCTAATAACACTAAACTTGGCCCAATTTGGGAATCAAACTCACCAAGCTGAAGTTATTGGTACCTATTTAATCAGCGGAATATTTTTTTGTATATGTTTCTTGGAAACTTTCTCGATTACCGTAACTGAGTTGTGGTACGACCCTAATCTTCGATTCCCGTAGCTACGGAAACAATTTTGTAATGCCTATAAAGAACTTTCTTCTGCAGGTCACGGCCATCATTTTACCTGCCCTACGGCACACATGCATTCATTTAAAGCATCCAAGTTCTTTCTACAGAAATAATGGGTGCTTCAACATCGAATTTCCACCCACATTTTTAATTATTTTGTCATCAGCATCACACCTTTATCAATAACCAAAATATATTTGCCTTAACCTTATCAGCATAACAATAGACACAGACCACAGACACCAGCTTAGTTACTGTGCACCTGTTCCGTCGCAAATCGAACGTTATTTCAAATTTTATTTGATCAGTTGCGCAGCGGCCGTCGAGTGGGGCGCACGTGCCAGAACGCTGTGCTCAGCTGTTTTCATAGATGGTGACAAGAGTTATGTAATATAATATTGTTTTCCATACTTACATATTTTTATGAGGATCTGTTTTTGGTTTTTTGTTTACCTTGTCTGGGAGTTGAAATACTAACAAAGTATCATTGTTGTCAACAACTTCCAAGTCACCGTTGCCGTAATACTTAAGACCTTTGGGGTGTAGGTAGTTCTTTGTCATTGCTAGATGAGTTTGTATGTTGCTATAGCTAAATCCTGCGTGGTAGGGTGGCGTATCTTGTTGCAGTTATAAGGCAAGCGCACCTGACAGCCGTAAGCCTACGTTCGCGCAGACGTAAATATATCGCGGCGGGATTTTATCGCGCCCTGGATTTTCAACTCTCGGTGTTGAGCCGAGCATTGAGGATCCAACAGAGCGCATTCAAGCGCGTCAAAAAAACACACACTGTTGGAATTTCAACTCTCGGCGCTAAGCAGAGCGTTGAA
The DNA here is from genome assembly GCA_947507525.1 of Apamea epomidion. Taxonomy (NCBI): domain Eukaryota; kingdom Metazoa; phylum Arthropoda; class Insecta; order Lepidoptera; family Noctuidae; genus Apamea; species Apamea epomidion. Next base: position 16,503,654 of record OX382246.1, on the reverse strand, counting down.
AACCCAGTGCGCGAAAAAATATCGCCGCGGGAAAAACGCGCCCATGCGAACCTGGGCTATAGGCCGCAGCGCAATGCATTTTCATACAAAAAAGATCTGTGCGGCCCTCCTGTAGTTTGCGTTAGTTCATAGAAAATGTACAAACGTGATGAAGGAGGATTTTTGCAATGCTTGAGTTGCGGCGTGGTCAACCCCTGTCTGCTTAAGCCTATAGGTAGCCTGAAAAAATACTGAAAGTTTGTAAAAAAACACATTTTTGACACAGGCCATAGGCGCTAAGTATTTTATCTGAATGATTCATATTTCACTTTCCTCAATAGTAATTTAAAAAGTATTAACTACCTACGTTTATTAAACGAAAACCTAGAAGGGGTGTGTCCCTCCCCGGCTGATAGAAATCACTCATCGCTGCTCATAAACTATTAACTCTATAAGCACTGTTTACAATTGTCTATGGTCTCCACCTTTTTTATGTCGCCATCAAATATGTATTGAAGTTCTTTGGTCTGTAATTTACATCGCTATTAAGGGTTATTACTGCTTTTAAAGCTTGCTCGATTTGTTGACTCAAGGCACTTGATGTTTCAGCTTGATAATAAAATGAAAATGGTGTCAATAATAGTATGTACACTGTATTTTCTATGATAGCGAAAAGGTGTAAACCGATTTTACCCTGATTGATACTCCATAAGACCCAACACATGGAAAAAAATTCTAATTATACTAAGACTGTAAGACATCCAAAAGGCAAAGGAGAGGGCCATGCTTCGAGGTTCGTGATCGTGTCAGAAATGAAGAGGAGGGACTCGGTTTGTCTTTCTTCACAGACACAGGGCCTTCTACTTCTCTCCGCCAATCCAGCGAACACGTGCTGATCGAATTTTGACTTTGTTTTATCAAGACCTTGAAAATTACGCTATGAAAGAAAGCGAGTCTTGAACTGACAACAAAGACAGGAACTATAAGGAGCTATGAGGTGAACGTGCCTTACAAACGCTAGTTTCACTTCACATTTTTCTCTCTTTGTGATCAGCATGGAAATCAGCACAGCTCGCCAATAAAACACCAATGTCGTGTAATTAAAACGCCATCAAGCGGGCACACGCGCGCGCCAGCCGGCACCTACGTACGTGACGTCACGAAGCGCGGCCATTTGCATTTTTTTCCCGCCAACCGCGCGTTTGCGGGGTGCGTTAGTGTTAAGCGTTGTATATTCGTACATACGAATTTTGTTATTCAAATACTTATGTAAAATGTTTACGACGTAGGAATTTGTTGTAAATGGGCAAATAAAATATAAGTTGTCAGCTGCTTATTAGATAAATAGCGATCCACCACAACTACGCATGGATTTTACATCTTGACCAAACATTAAGATTGCCAAACATAAACCTTCCGCAATAAAGTGTCTAAATGATGGTGCAAATCGCATCAAAATCCGTCGCGGAGTTTAGAAGAACAATGCGATCACACAGACAGACACGAAAAGCGACTTTAATTATATACATTATATATCATAATATAATATGTACTATGGCTGTGGATGGAAACATTTTGTAATGAAATTGACCTTTATTATTGCAACGGGGGCTTCAAAAAGTCGTCAATTTTCATTACAATAGGAAAAACTTTCTGCAAAAGTATTTCATGCTCAGCGAGTTCATCATGCCGTTTCCTTCTGCTAGAAGGTTTTATATTATTCACTTGAAAATGTTTCAAATTGTCCTCAAAGTCCGACACGGTTCCACCTTCAAAACTGTTCATTCTATCGTCTTCTGCGAATTTATTGTCATCTACGATTTTATCGCCATCTCTCCGTGTCAGAAAGGCATGAGCTGGATGTTTCTTCGTGAGAGCATCTAAGACTATCCCTGCGTTTTCGTTGTGCAGCAGTCGTCTGTAGTCAGCATCGGATGCCACGACCTCGTCCTCGTCCTCGTCATCGTCTCCTAGAGAAGTATCGCGCAAAATCTTGTTCTGTGCGCTCATCATTCCCGACAAGTCGAACCTGTCGTTATTGCCTGCAAAACTTATATCTGGCTTGATTTCATCTCTTTGCGCTAGTACGGTGCGAGTCAGTAGGATGAGGCCGAAAATTCTCTGGATCTGAAAGAAAAAACAGATTAAGTATTTACTTTGTTAATTTGTCATCTAGAATATCCATTTGTGTAAAATAAGCACCCGTACGACTGAAGATTTTTTTTAAAAATGAGCCTGTGAGTCAACCATCTACGGCTACTTCGGAGAGTTATTTATTGGATTCAGATCGGAGCCGGTAATGGTAGCCGAGTAATCATGACCCCGATTTACAAGTCATAAGTCCGAACTCAGACAGGCGCTTTGTGTAAATAATTTCATCACCACTGCTCTCAAACCGAAGATGGAAAACATCGTGAGGAAACCGCCATGTCCTAGAACCAACAATTCGAATACATGCTACATCTACCAACCAATCGCCTGGTAGATTACTGCCCACTCCCTCTCGAAGAGAAGAGGTCTGTGTCCCAAGAGTGGGAACATTATAGGCTGATTATGCTTATGCTATGGATCGGAATGATCGAATGCAATGCGCAAACGCTTACACTTTGGACCTTCTATGTGCATTGTGTGTTCTCCGAGCGACGAGTCGATGTTAGCGAACCACGTCGCGTCTTAGAGAAGTTAAGCCTACATATATACAGTGCGCAAGATGGTGTGACTTTGCACAAGAACATGGCAGCAGAACAGAGCCGAACGTTACCACACTATCACGCTATTTAATGCGAGAAGCGGACCGGGCAGTGAGATTCGCGAACTCTACCGGCACGACCACGTCATCTAAAGAAACAGCGCGTCAACAGGCGGGGCTAGAACATAGGGCGCAATAAACAAAGGCACATGATTTCCTAATAGAAAATGTAACTTACCATTTTGTTCATCTCAATTTAAAATAACCTGAAGGCGATGACTTTGTCATTTCAATTTCATGGTCATAGTTTCTATTAACTTTGAGATACTTTATGAAACATTCATGAAGTAGAAAATGACATATATTTAGACTCCTCTCCTCCTCTTTTAGGCAATGGAATAATACAAATGTGATTTCAACTCCCGCTAGAATTCATATAGCAAAAATCATGAAAAAATATGAACCAGGCAATAATAAAGTGCCTGAAAAATTATCTCAAAATTAATTGAAATCAAAACCATAAAATTGAAGCTCATAAGCATAGGTATAGCTCTTGGAGTTAAGTAATGGAGGAACATTGGAGGGAATATGGTTTCGAATTGACATAAACAAAATGGTAAGATTTGTTTTCCTTATGTAGACCTGCCAGTGTTGGGAACAGGGATCTAGCTACAAGTGGATAATGCTTCAGAGATAGGAACCTCCTCACAATGCGAGCTGTATCGAGGAGAACTAGCTTCTGAATCAGCACCCTAATTGCATAACAGACTATCAATCACAATCTGAATCATTTTGAAGGATATTGCTAATCCATTACTTCATAAGTTCGAAAATTTTATCTGCGCAACAACGTAAAAACGCAATGAATGTTGTTGAACTGTCAAAATAAAAGCTATTGTTACTGATAGTGTGCTACCCAATTACCCGGCTGGTCTTTGATGAACGAGAGCCTCCAAAGACGTTGCCGGTCAAAGATTTTGGCCATCAGGCTATTTGGCCGTTACAACAATCGGCACAATGATATCCAAAATTACAAAATAAAAACGTAAAACATGTTTTATCTTCCAGTTCCAGAGAATTCTCGGCCTCATCCTACTGGCTCCCACCGCATTAGCCCAAATAGATGAAATCAGGCCAGATATAAGTTATGCAGGCAACAACGACAGGTTCGACTTATCGGAAATGGTGAACGCACATAACAAGATGTTCCGCGATACTCCTCTAGTAGATGATGACCAGGACGAGGGCGTGGCATCTGACGCTGACTACAGGCGACATCGGCAGAATGAAGATAAAGGGATACTCCTAGATGCATCCAAGATGAAAGATCCTTCTCATGCCTTTCTGACACGGAGAGAGGAACCTGATTTCGCATATGACCCTGATAATCTACCGACGATCGGAAGAGCTGGAAATGATGACATGTTGGACTTGGAATTTCAGGAAAATTTGAATCAATTTAAAATGAATATTCCTAGACCTAGCAGAAGAAATGCCCCTAATGACGAACAGAAGCATGAAGATGACGTCCTTATGCAAAACGTTGTTCCTATTGTACTGAAGGTTGATGGCTATTTGAAGGCTCCATTGCATGAAATAACTTTACTTGAAGCCAGCCAAGGCAAAAAAGTAGTTTTTAATACAAACTGAGTTCAAATAAAAGTGTCATCATTCTCCTGTCCCCATCCCCCATCCCAATTTACTTAGGGTCGGCGGTTTTTCTTCCATACTTCTCTATTAGTCGTCATCTCGGTAGACACCCCCTTTTTAGCCTTCTCCCAACTATGTTGGGGTCGGCTTCCAGTCTGACCGAATGCAACTGACTAACGGTATTTTATATGTAGCGACTGCCTACCTGACCTCTACATCCCAGTTACTGGGTAACACGATACCCCTTGGTAGGATTGGTTGACTTATTTGGGTTTCTAACTAATCGTAACGACTGTCTAATATCTATAAATGGCAGCCGGGACCAACGGCTTAGTGTGCTTTCCAGGGCATGGAGGGATCTCGATGTGTAATGTATGGTCACTGATCCACGAACCGACCGCAGCCAGCGTAGCTCAACTGACCGACCCCTGCGGCTGTTATTATTTAGCACGAACTTAAAACTACATAATACATGAAGTGAGAGGGTTCTAATCATGTATTAAATCCTGATAACTAATCAACTTTGCCAAACTCATCACAGACGCCTCGCAGTGACATAACACGTCATGTCTTAAACCAATCTCACGCTGGATTATATGTCGATAGTTTCATCTTTATAACTAGTTTCCCAATCAATAAAGCACCGCTCCACTGCCACGCTCCAGCCCACGGCTAAGCTACGCACGTAGCTTCGCTTTGCACAAAAATGTACGCGGAATCGTCTACTGCAAGCCACGCTACGCACAGATTATGTGTGAATGGTGTGTCATAGAATAAATCTCTTGGTATGCTGAACCGTTTGACGGCATAGCCGGCTGTCACTGAAAACTAACGCTGTGGCTGTCTCGCATAGGGTCGTAGCATTATGCTGAGCGATGGCCATATTGCATGAATGCGACGCATATTTTCGCCAACTTAGTTTTTTTTTTGTTTTCTTTCTTGCATCATGTTTACCGAAAATAAACGTATTTTCTTTCTTTAAACATATGAACCGCGCAGCTAACGTGGCAAACTTCTACGTGCACATCCTACGTAGCAGTGGATGGTATACTTGTCTTCCTTATTACGCGGCTGCGCGACAACAAAGACAGGGTCATTCAAATCTAAGTTTGAACTAAAATAACAGCCAAAAACTGCATTAGACTGCTTGAAAAGTGTGCTTGTTTTGAATTGTTTAGTTGCAGTGGGGTTTTCTGAGATTTGCAAAAAGTTCCGTAAAGATAGTATCATCGAACGGTATGAATAGTTGCCTAAGATATTATATTTATAAGATATCACGTTTTCGTCCATCCGCCCGTCGCATATTCAATGGGAATATGTCGCCCGCAATGTTACTTGCAGATAAGTAATTATCAAACGATGACATGGTTTTTTAATTTCCAATCTCACGCTCAGTAATGTAGTGTATATTTCCATCTTCTAACTAATTTCACAATCAATTATTCTGCCCTATAACCAAACGATACAACGAAGCTACTGTCATTATTATTTTGACTAGATAACAGTATGGTACCAAGCTTTAAAATGGTATCTAAGATCTCATACTTTGTTATTTTCGGAATAATAGTCTTTACAAATGGGAACCCTGCTTACAGACAAGATTATTTTCATGGTGAACGTCAATATGACCTCAAGAAGTTGATGGCGGAGCATTCAAAACAAGGTAAATACGATGTAATGCTAAACCACCACGAAGATCGCCCGGGGACTCATCATGAGGATATAACTCAACTAACTTATAATAGTGGAAAACCAAATTCTCGCGAAGACAATGACAAATACCGTAATGCAGAGTCGTCGCAAAGTTCAAGTGGGAAAAATTTTAACTACAATAGTCCACCAAGCCGGACAAGCATACAAAATTTGAATTTATTCCTTAGAAAGAAGCCTAGATCCCTTAGGATTGTGGAAGAAAATAATAATGGTAACACCAACGAAAACGCCAATGACGTTCTGACATTCCTTAATAATCTTGACAACACTTTAAACCTAAACGGAGGTAACAACTTGGAACTGCGTTGCTCTGGTAACAGATGTGGTGAAAGCCGAGATAGAGGCAACAGTGACAATCAAAACAGTAACGACAATGACAGACATCTGCGATGCAATGGTAAGAGATGCAGCATAGTCATTGATAGCGATAGGAATGGGAGAGATAATCTGCGATGTCTTGGAAACAGATGCAGTAGAAATGCAAATGACAGAGATGACAACGACGATAGAGATATTTTAAATAATCTGCGTTGTGTTGGAGACAGATGCAGCATTAACAGAGATGACGATGACGATGATGATGATGATAGAGAAGGAATATACACATTCCGCTGTGTTGGAGACAGATGCGGTATTAACAGAGATGATGATGATGATGACGACGATGACAGAGATGGTTTAGGTTATTTCCGTTGTGTTGGAGACAGATGCGGCATCAACAGAGATGGTATGAATCCCTTGCGTTGCGTTGGAGAACTATGTAGTATAAACAGAGATGATGATGATGACGATGACGACATAGATACTCTACGTTGTATAGGTAAAAGCTGCAGTAGGAACAGAAATGATAACTATGGCATTGATACTTTGCGTTGCATAGGAGACAGATGCAGTAGAGACAGAGATGATGACAGGGATGATGATAGAGATGGAAAAAATGATTTGCGATGCGTTGGCGATAGATGCGGCAGAAATAGAAATGATGATGATAGAGACAATTTACGCTGTATTGGAAATAGATGCGGTAGAAGTAGGATTGATTATGAAAGTCAGGACACAAACCTCGAAGATCAAGATGATGATGAAACAGAAGCGATTGTAGATAACCTCCTATCAAATTACGCAAATTTATGGGGAAATGATTATGCTTTATTTGAAGGTTCAGAGAAAAGAAATGTCATGAAACAAGTTAAATCATTACTGGCTAATCTAAAGAATGGACTCATTCGGATAGTTCATGGTGTTGTTGGGTTGAAACCACCCTCTGCCAGACCGGTCAACCAGTAAGTTCTGCGGTATAGATGAACTTAGAAGCATAGATGAACAGTTCTAAATTATTCAATACTTGCATTGTCGAATTACAAGGGCGAATTTTAAATGTAACTTTTATTATGCATATGGATTGCTCCCATTGACCATTAAAAGTTTTAAAATATCATTAAGGTAGTTTTTTTTATTCTAAATTCCCATATTGTCTTTTAATTTGAGTAATTATCGAAACTGGGGAAACTACTTGGTGGTAAGCTTGAGCAGAATAACTGTCCCTGCCCATTTAGGTCGTGTAACTTGTGATCTTCAAGTATTGCACTCGTCAAACAGGATCAAAGTAACAACAAACCGGCAAAATGCGTGTGAGACACACACACGGATTCCGAGCCTTCGAAGGAAAGCAATGGGTGTTTGCTGTGGTCGGCCCGACCCATTTCCAGCACCGACGGCACAGGAAAGATAGAGCAAAATGTCCCTTAGCGACAGATAAACCTTCACTTTCATCTTTTCCGCGCCTACCAGTGAAAAAACGCTTATTCTCCTTACAATTTATTATTCATTACATTACTTTTTCAATTTCGCAATCAAAGACGTCAAAAACACTACTTTTGCGCAACCAATTATATTTCTCAATAATAAAGTTACAACCCAGTCAATGATATTATAAATTTTCTATGAGATTAAGCTAGCAGATCTACTCTTTTTTTAACCGTTTTAATTAATTCAAATAAACAAAACCTATCGGGCAAGAATTGAGGTATGGTGTCTACACTCTCGTGTTTCCTTCTATTCGGAATAATAATACTAGCAAATGGAAATAATAATTACTATAACCAAAGATCTGAGGGTTTGATACAAAAACTGTCAAGCCTAAAAGAAAAGCATGGTCTGAACTTCGTTCATATTGAAGGAACCGGAAGTTTGCTGGAGAACTTCAAAGAATCCCATCCGAGACTGCATTACATTGAAACTGACGACCCACGTTACAATCAGAGTAATAATAAAAACAATATTAATCATATGAAAAATTTCAATCTTTTGGTGGCGATGAATAGATTTAAAGGAACATCAATGCCGGACAAAGACAGTAATCAAATAAAACGAATGAAAAGCCTTAGAATTTGTAGAAAAGTACCTAAAGAGTTAAAATGTAATAATGGTAAGTGTGAGTCAGAGGAGAAGAAGAAAAGTGAAGAAGAATGTAATTCTAATAAGAAAAAGGAAGAAAAGAATACGAAAAGAAAGCGTTATTACAGAGCTGGTTATAACAAAAAATACAACACTGTTGATGAAACCGCTAAATTACTGGACGATCTTGAGAGTCTCTTGGTAAAGAATGGGAAATACAAAATTTTCTTGGGTTGTGTCGGTGACAAGTGTGGAGTGAGAAGCAATAGAGACCGATATGAAGAAGATAGAGATAACGCAGAGGTAGAAAGAGAATACCTAGGCTGTACAGGCGACAGATGTGGCAGAAGTAGATATGATGATAATACCGACGTCAGAAGAAGATATTAATGATTTAATAATAATCTACGTCGCAAATGCGGTTAAACTAGAGTAAATAAAGACGGCACAGACAATCTACACTTCATTACAAATACTATATGCAACAGGTTTAGGAATAAATAAAGTCCTCCAGACCTTATTCCGGCCACGACGGCCAATCTCATCGGAGATTTCGGCGCGACGCCTTCGGCGCGGGAGATATTATAGAATAGGGCAAAAGGATGCGCGTAGACACAGGTGCACTCTCTCTTCCCTCACTCTCATAGTCCACTGGGACGGCAATCCGACACGACCGGAGAGAGATCAGGTGCAGGGTTTAGAAATAGATACATAGCGTAGACTCAGCAGCAATAAAAACCGTGGGACATCAAAAAAAAGCGGGGGGTCTTTATAATATTTTTTTTTAAGTGAAAACTTCTTTAGCGGCTTTGTGCACTTTTTTGTGATGGGTAAAAAATGTTGAACTCGCGTCAGGACACGTGACCTGATCGAAAATTCGTAAGACGGAGCTCGCGTCAGGACACGTGACCTGATCGAAAATTCGTAAGACGGAGGGAGAGTTTTTGTGATGGGTAAAAAATGTTAAGCTCGCGTCAGGACACGTGACCTGATCGAAAATTCGTAAGACGTAGCTCGCATCAGGACACGTAACCAGATCGAAAATTCGTAAGACGGAGGGAGAGTAGACCGCATTCCAAAATATCAAAAATGCACAACGTTAATATTCAAGTTTTCACTTAGCCGGCACTCCCGGAGTGCAACCCGTTTTTTTTGCTATCGTATCGAGTGGGATGTCAAATGAAAGGTCTTAAAGATTAATTTATTGGTTACCTGTAATTTTATAAATAAACCCCAAAATAATTGAAACAAAAATGAAAGTTACTACTTAGACCCAACTACAAAAACGCCAACTAAAAAGTTATTCTAACTGAGTTTATACCTTTTTTTTTTTAGTTGTCGTTTCTGTCGTAGCTGGGTTTTAACTTTTTTTTCGGTTTTCGTATATTTCGTAATGGCTGGAGTCACATTATATGATGTAGGAGATAATGGCGTAGTGGCACTTCGGCTGAAATTTCTTCGAATTTTTAGTTCTAGGACATGCCCGTTTCCTCACAATTTTTTCCTTCACCGTTTTGAGACCAGGGGGCCTAAAAAGGCCACCTTGGCAGAATCATATTATGATAACAATATGAATCATATTAAAAATCGTAAAATGGTGTCAAACTGACAATTCATAATATGATCTGTGTGCAATTCATGTCATAATGAAATAACATTTAAACTGTAGAAATAAAAAATTAAAAAACAATTTGATTGATTAAAAATGTAATGAAATTTACCGATAAAATTACGGTTTTTATTTTTTTCATGCGGCAATATTTACACCAAATATTTCAAAGTCAAAGTCAAATAATTTATTTCAAATAGGCACATAAAAGGCACTTTTGAACGTTAAAAATAAAATTAAAATAAAATTGATTCTAGTCGCTCCTTCCAAAAGGTAGTTTTCGTATGGAGAAGAATGGGCAAGAAACTCCACCGTTACTCTTTTAAAATGTTTTACAATAGTTTGCATACATTAGTTATATAATTATATGTGAAGATGATGCACCTAAAAATAAAATTACTATACCACAATAGGTAAAAGAATTAAAATGGATTAATGGATCCATGACATATAAATTAACTATGTGATAGATACATGGTGCTCACATATTTACAAACATTCTAAAAGTAGACGATTTTCATAAATAAATAAGGAGTAATAAGTCCGGGTGTGACTTTAAGTAATTACAGAATGTAAATCAATGTCAAAGTAAAAAAAAAAAAAAAATTATACAATTACATTAGCAACCAGTTTGATTTTGTCTAGACTCTAGAGATTGTCCTATGGAGAAAGACCAGCATGTTTCCAAGCATATGAAATGAAATTTTACGAAAATTAGAGGAATTGCTAATGATCTGCAGGGAATTAAGGAAATGAATAGCTTTTAGAGGTATTGCTTAAAGTGGCCTTTTTAAACCCCCAGTTGTGATGAAATACACAAAGTGCCTGTCAGGGCTGCCAGGGATCGAACCTACGAACTACAACTCGTGAGACGCGGCGTTTCTACGGCAACTACTGCACCTTTAGTACACTTGGTTACGTCGAAATCTTTGTTAAGGTTGGGTACGTTAACAAAGCTTTCGACTACCAAATAAAATATCATTGATGGCCATTCAAAGAAATTAGATCAAAATTATTGAAATGATTTATGTAATGACGTAATTTAGGAAATTTTCTGAATCACAAAATCTTGGGTTTTCTCCTATCCCGTGCATTTTCGACTGGGCTGTGGTGCTTAGATGTTGCAAAGAGGTTACACGATTATGCGGCGTAATTGCGTAACACACGAACAGTAGCAATGGCATTCATTTTGACAGTTCAACAACATTCAGTGTGCGTTGTAGAGCAGACACATTTTTCGAACATATGAGGCTATGGACTAGCAATATTCTTCAAAATGTTTCAGATTGTCATTGAAAGTGAGTTACGCAATCAGGGTAATATTCTGGAATTGAACGTATTCTGTTCAATTACAAGTTACCCTTTATAATGTGTGCAGGACGCCCACATACATAACGGCATAATGTATATAAGTAGATATAAGAAAATTAAACGATTAATGTTAGTTCTAGATTCATTCCTTACTGTTGTTGCGTAATGTTTTTGCGTAACATGAACAATGCTATGCAGGTGTCAGGTGTCAGGTGCATGTCTGTCGTCATCAATAGACGCAGACTATGCAGGTGTCAGGTGCATCAGATTGCAACATATTTAGCTGTGTAAATATACCCCGCTGTGGGATTCATGAGTCAGTCGTCACGAAACCACCAAGTGGACCGGACCGCAAAGTCCCATCATTTAAAGTCGTATCGATTTGTATTTAGTTCAGATCAAGATCTCATAGAAACAACACGGAAATAAATAGTCTTCGAACAACAAGGAGTTTTTCATTGAACCAAGTGGTCTCCTGCAACCCAGCGCAAATTATAGGCACAAGAGCTCTCACCTCAAACATAGGTAATCTTAAAAAATTAAAATCGAAATATTTGTTTTCACATATACCATGGGCACTTAGGAAACGTCAGAAGCACGGTTCCAATTGTTCGCTTCCTATGGAGAAGAGCTGGCACCAAACTCCACGGTTACTCTTTTAAAAATAATTGGCAATGTTTTGTGTGTTTTCAAATCACAGTACTTAAGTATGGGAGGACAGCGTAGGCCTGTCAACAAGCACCAGATACTTGATAAAATAAAAAATGGTCTACATACAGATAAAAGATTTTTAAACCGCAATAAGTGTAGAGTAGTACTTACTTCTCTAGTAAATGATTATTAAATTGAATTATAAATGTTCTATGATTAGAAATTACAAAAACATTTCGCTTTTCATGCATGAGGCCGTTCTAAATCAATGTTTTCTAATATATTAGTATTGTGTTAGCCCATAAAGGGATTTTTTATTTTATTTGTCAAAGGTGTACCTACCTACCTATAGTACACCAACATTTCACCAGTTATGTTTAAGTCCCATGTAATAGAGGCGAGTCTATCGCCATCGACAGGGCATAAATCCAGGCTGCTACTGAGGAATTCCGAATTTTATTTTTATTACATTTCTTGAGGTATGACGAACAGGGTGTAAAGTTCAGTTATCCTGCATATAAAAGGGAGGATCCTCCGACCAGACGGGTGTCGTGTCTGGTGGGCAACTGCCCGACGATTTTGGTGTAGTTCGCATGTGGCGATGTAGATACCGCCACACCCTTTTGCAAGTTGCAAACTGTCCGCAAATAGTCCGCCGCGCTCGGCTGTTTGCAGCGTATTGTGCGATGAAATGCACGGATTAATTAATTATGACAATGTGTTGGAACGTGGAAGTCAGGCATCGTTTAAAACCGCTTTATGTTGTTCTGAGTCGTTTCGAAGAATTTATTTATTTACATATTAACGAAGGTCTATCACGCGGCCGTGTCATTATATTTGTCAGTATTTTTTGGTTTATATTTGCAATATTACTCAACTCACACTCTTTATGTACATATTCGTTACTATTTTTATCTGACACATATTTATCATATTTAAGTATGCATACACACGTCACGTTGCAGTGTAAAACTTATATACATCCGTCACCTCACTCATCAGGTTCAGTTGAAAACCAGCGTCAGGCACCATTGTCTGGCATTTTTGCTGAATTGGGCCTTTTTTGTGCCGCCGTGAGGCACACTTACCTGCTATTTTCTTACAGCGGTCTTTATACTTTCTATTTGCTTTTTATTTATTTGTTGCTAGGTATGTGATGCATGGTATCTGGTGTAGGTATTGTGTATCTTTTAGTCTGTGCTAAATAAATGTATTTTCTGTCTTTCTTTCTTTATTTACACTCACTTCACTACCCGTCATCACTTCGTTGTCAGTCTGTCTGTATGTCAGTCTGTCGACCCCCTTTCTCTCAGGAACGCGTGACTTGATTCTAACTTGATTTTTTTAGAACCAAGGGACCGTAGACATACGTCTACGGTCCCTTGGTTCCGTAGACCACGTAGGTCCCTTGAAGCTCTAAAAAAATCAAGCTTCTACCTAAGTCAACCCAATAAAAAAGTACGGCCATTTATGCGACATATTTTGATACTCGCAAATAAATCAAAACCTATACATAGGATACTTCCCGAGTTCCCGTTTACCTAGAATCATGAAAGTCAAGAAGCAAGGTCTTACGGCAGAGGCAAAGGAATAAAGTCCGGTGGTTTTATCACATAAAAAACTGAAAATAAATAAATTTCGTTGCGATTACAAACTTACATTTGTAGTCGGAGAAATGACCGTGACGTATATCGATGTATGGGAAAACATGGTTTTCAACTAAAATATTAAGTTTGTTTTGGAATAAATTCATCCCAACTACGAAACCCTTCATTGTGCGTGGTAAATTCATTCATTCATTCATTCATCAACTTCATTCAGGGTTCATTGTGTAAGGATCCGGTTTGTTTGTGCAGAAAAAACAATTTTTCTTTCTTTCCTACCAGTCATAGGGCAAGATTCACAGACCGCACTTTGACTTTACTTTGATAAGTACCTAAAGAAAAATAGGTTTACCTATTAGTCTCACAGAAACACGTGCATACTTCTCAAACGAAGTATTATGCGCATGACACGCTTGCTCACATTCGCTATACGGATACTAGCGGTATCTACGGGTGTTACAACTTACAAAACATTGAGATTTATCTAGCCCTAGCTGACCCAACAAACGTGGTCCTGTCCTCACAGTTTTAAAATCCCATAGAAAAAAAATTAATTCCATAAAAACCTAATTCGGACTATTAAATAAACATACTTAAACATCCCGTCGTATCCCATCGCTCGCCCGTGCTACTACTTCGCATAGCGTTCTTTCTGACTTTTTTCCTTTTGCTGGACTCTTAAGGGTCGTAGCGTGATGTTAAATATCCTTAAACCTTTCTCAACAATTGGGCTATAAAGTGCAAAAATAATTTTTCAAATTCGACTGCTACTTACAGAGATTAGCGTGTCCAAACAAACGAGCAAACATACTCTTCAGCTTTATTATTAGTATTAAGTAAGATAGATATAGTTATATTTTAAAATATTATCCTCGAAAAGGGGGCACATTCTCGAGTTTACGGATCGAAAACTAGATCCGTGTCTGCAATATTGTCATGAGTATCGGTGTTATGCATGTCTGGTATATAACGCTAACAAAGAAGTTAATTAATCGCGTGCAACTCATAGCACACACTACTATGACGTAACTAATCATAGTTTTTCAATCTCACGCTCGATTGCACGTCGATACCGTTACCTTTAACTACTTTCTCAATCAAACGTTTTACCCAAACCCACCATAAAGTTTTTATAATTATTAGTCAGGAAACCTAGCATTGCTGCGAAATAAATTCTAAAATAAAAAATGGTGGTGAAGATCTCATACTTGATATTTGGAATTATAACTATTACCACGGGGAAACCGGCAAGGGATGACATAGAAGATTCCTCTTACGTGAAAAACGAATATGACCTTCAAAAGTTATTGCAGTCACTGGCTAACCAAGGTACATACGACGTAGCATCAAATCACAATAAAGACCTGCCTAACGCCTATCATGAAAACAGAGCTGCTGCATCACGTTACAACGAGAAACCAAGTCAATTATATTACTATAATGACAAAGCTGACTCTCCACAATATTACGAATCACGCGAAAATGCAGACGAAACGCAGCCTAGCATCAACAGCTTACAGATAATCAACCAATTATTGGGAAATAACGAAAATAAGCCAGGATATGATAATGGGCAAAATTTACTTCAAGATTTACTATCACTGAACCGTAATAACAAGTTTAAATTGTTAAAGCCTAACGATGAAACCGATAATGTCGACGAAGTTGTAGCTTTCCTTGGCGATTTACAGAAAAAAGTCGCTGACCACAGACATAATAGAAACGACTACAGTTATAGTAAGGCTAGTGGAGATAATTTAAGGGGCCAGTTATTCCTTGGAGAAACTGATGAACAAGGAGTCTCGGATCAAGTTAAACCAGTGATGGCTCAGCCAAAAGTTGGAGTCATGAAATTGGTTGAAAACATTGTTGGATCTAAACCTCGACATCATGAGCTGGACTATGTTTCTGTTCTAAATGTCTACAGTGACAGAAATAATCTACGTTGTAATGGAAAGAATTGTGCACGAACTGACAACGATAGTCGTTTGCGCTGCCGAGATAAGAATTGTGCAAGAACAAGAAATGATGATGATGATATAAAATACAACTCAAAGCTCTCAGCTCAGAAAGTTAAAGTTAACGATGAATTAGATGCTGTTGTCCTCGGCCTTTCGGATGTTGAGCATTTGCTGACAAAGTTGAATGTACAAAAACAGCCACGTACAAACAAACTGAGAGGTGCAAAGTTGTACGAAAATGTAGAATTAGAAAATCTTCTCAGCAGTAAAGGCACTATTGGTAAAAAAGGCAACGTAGAAGCCGTAGTTTTCGATTTAACACAAGTAGAAAATGGTGATGCTGTAGCAAGACAAATCAAACAATTGCTTTTACAACCAACCAATGAGGGCTCCTATGACGAGTATGAAGAATATGGAAGCGTAGTTGAAGAGCATATAAAGCAAGGATTGTATGACCTTGAAAAACAAGTCGGTGCAGACAAAGAAAATGCTAGAATTTTGCCGCATAAAGAGAATAATAATAACGTGTACCTTCCACAATGGTTACTTGATGAGGTGATAGCAAAAACTTACGGAGAGAAAGAATCCGCTAAAGAGCGTACATCTTTGTTTCCTTTATCGCGGCAGCACAAGGAAAAAATCGAAGCAAAAAAACAAAACACGCCTCGAATTTATCGCCGTAACTTTGAACAAGATATAGGAGTTCCATTCCATCTGGAGGTTCAAGGGTTAGGTCAAGTTAATCCATGATAATATTTAAAATATTGATATTAAGATAATAATTGTCTTATTTATTTCATAAGTTCGAGGTTTCAGTTCAAATGAAACCGATTGTTAGAGTGCCTTATCTAATATCCATGAATGCCCATGATAAATAAATAGCCTTTACGTTTACAGTTATGCTTTATTAACCCGCTAGGGTTCCGTACCAAAAGAGTGCGTAAGGGACTCTCTAGATAAGTAAGCCTCCGGGCTACGTCGTCTGTCTATCTATATTATATTTGTCACAGGGTTGTATCTTTTTAACCTTAATAGGTGGTCAGTTAAAATGATCACAGAATGCGTGTTAGGTAGCTCTAGCACTTTGAATATCTTGATAGAAAAAGACTACATACTTTATGGATCAACCTGGATCCTCAAAATGCGCTATCGTATACTAAGTTATACTGGTACTAATGTATCTTAGTATACGACTGCGGATTTTGAGCTAGCCACTAGACTCTAGTACGGTATAGCGTAGCTTAGCTCTAGTCACTAGAGCTAAGCTACGCTATACTAGAGTCTAGTGGCTAGCTTTCAATACAGTCTAGTGACAAGACAAACGAGACAGTCGAACATCTAGAACGGCATAATAAAGCATCAACTCAGAATAAGATTATGTCACGAACGTGGAAGACTGTTTCTCGCAGCGTTCAGCGAGCCGTTACATAAGCAGTTCCATTAAACGTTACGCTTCACGCCGCTCCGTATTTGCGGCCCAAAGTTTCCGTAGTAGAGGCAGAACTATTTGTACTTCTTATTATTTACCAGCCTATCCCAATCAAGACCACTACTCTCCGTTCGTCGTCGAACTAATAAATGAACAATAAATTGAACGCACCCTAGCTGTCAAGTGTCAATGCCAAACTGAAGTTGACGTTGACGTTTCCTATCTTGACGTTAATGACGAACGACTATTATTGATTTATTTTTCGCCCTAAAAATTAATAAAAAAGCGTGATAAAATGGCAAACGACACCCCAGAAAGTGACTTTTCCATAGAATGCTTCCAAAACTATTCCGCCCCGGAGGTGTTCGTCCAAGGTTTGGCGGGAATGGTGAATCAAAACGATGTAGAAACAGTTATAAGGGCACAGAAAAATATGTAAGTTTATTAAGATTCTTTACTACCTATCTATTCGATGCAATACACGAAAGACGAAGCTTTTATTGCTGCTTCTTCCTTTGGTACCACCACCAAACTGTAGCTACTTTTGAGCAACAAAATGCAACTATAAAACCTCCCGCAAGGTACCGTATTATGACTACTGTTTGTCTACCAACCACCCCTGAAGTAATGACGACTTTATGAATAGAGGGTATGCAAATCTTACAACAATACTCCTTATTTCCTTGACAAATGCTTAAAATTTTAAGAAATAATTGTAATAAATCACTACCGTGAATTCCAGGCTACAGCGGTTTGAGAAGACAACTGAGATGCTCACCAACTGCAACCAGCTGTCAGCCAGCCGTCTCCGAGCTGCCTCCACAGAGTTTAAGAAGCACACGCAACTGCTTTTGGAAATGAGGAAGGATCTGGAGTTCATATTCAAGAAAGTTAGAGCCATCAAGACTAAACTAAGGTTAGCAGACAGTTTAAAATAAATTTACTTTTGATCAGACAGACTTACTTGACTCACAGAGATACTTAGTGTTAGTAATCCCTGAATCTTTGAAAGCCTGAGCTCGGGGTCTTAGCATTATGCTGATTGATGGCCGTTTTGCGTGGAAAGACGAATGTTTACCCCAACTTGTTATTTTTTTTTTGTGTTTGTGTTCTTTTTAATGCGTCATGTTTGCCGCAACTAAATTCTTTCTTTTTTCTTTCTCTGGACTTTCAAAGGTATTTTATTACTTAAGTATACTTATACTTATTTTTTCATACTTTATACTACAATGGACATAAAGTATGAAAAAATAAGTATAAGTATACTTAAGTAATAAAATACCTTTGAAAGTCCAGAGAAAGAAAAAAGAAAGAATTTGGTAATCAGAGTTTAAATTTCAGTTTCATATTTTGAAGTTTACATCGTGTCTTGAGTTTAAAAAAAATCTTAAAGAAGTTTTTAAGTCACATTTTTATAACTCATGTGTTTGTATTTCAGATTTCTCTTTTTTTTTCAAGTACTCATTAAGTAGTTAGCATATTAGTTTTTAACCAACTTCAAAAAAAGGAGGAGGTTCTCAAATTTTTTTTTCTGTTTTAAATTTATCTCTATAATTTGTGATTTTTTGTGTACTTACATCCTCAATGAGTAAATAAAAGCTCTCATACACCTAATTAACTTAATTTTAAAATCTATGTGAAACATGTTATGCCTTGAAACTATTAACTCCTCCATGTCTTATATTATTCCCTTTGAAATGAGTTATAATATTGCCGATATCAGCAACATAAAATTACTTTGTGCCATTCCAATAATATCTTTAATTCATTAATTCACTAACAAATAATGCACAGTCTAAACTAAAAGAGAAGCTTGAGATTTTACACAAGGTTTTTTTTTTATAAATAAAAAAGCCAGTAAGAAAATATTTCTGAAAATTCATCCCCTAAAGAACTCAGTTAATCATCATTGTATTCTGGCACACAGCTATTATAGGTACTAATAAAATCTTTATTTATTTCAGCACCCAGTACCCAGAAGCGTATAAAACTGCAGTAGCAGCATCAATAGCAAACAGAAGACCAGATGAAGAGGATGATGACGAAGACTTCAAACCGTCAGACACCCGACCCGAATCCAAGATGGTTGCCACAGTCTCCACAGAAACCCTAAAACCTACCACAAGTGAAACTGGCAAGAAATCCAAGAAAAAAGACCTGACTAGTGATGAAAGTAATAATAATAAAGAGCCTAGTGTTGCCAATGCGGAAAATTCTAAAAACGTTGGTAGAAAAGCGAAAAGGAATAGTAGTTCTTCGGAAACGGAGAGCGCGAGTTCTGGTGATGATAGTAGCACAGATACAGGCTGAATATTAGGGCTGTAATGATTCTTTTTATTCTGCTTACTGCTTATATTGGAAAGAAGCTCTGCATAGCTATTCACAACCATACGACAGACTTACGTATCGAAAATTACACATTTCGATAACCTGAATTCCCTTGCCCCCGTCAACAAACAGCTGTCGGAAGAATAGCGGTCGTCTATTTGATTTAAATTGACAACATCTAAGCGCTGTTCATAAATCCATGAACAGCGCTTAGAAGACTCCTACGATAACATTGATTGATGTTCGATTCGGTATAGAAGCGTATCGAATGGTTGTGAATAGATATGCAAGTCATCAAAAATATGAAATAGTAGGAATCTAAATACATAAGTCTCTGAAGCAAGTGTATGAGATTAACGCCTCGTTTCTGGATCGAAAATCAATACAAAAATTTGCTGACAAATTATCAAGCGCGCGTAACCCGCTATCATTGGTTTAAATTTAAAAAAAAAAACAAAATTATTTACTAATGACAATTTGCACACGAATAAAATAGATGGTGACCCCCAAACTAGGCATTTGCCTGTACCTTGGGAGTCAGAGTTGCCACATTTTCAAAGTGTGGTACATACCTAGTGATTATTGCAAGATAGGAAAACAAAAACTAAAAGACAATGGCGCCGATCCCGTGTTCACAAACTCAACTAAATTTAAGTTCAAGGCATCTTTTTCTTTCTATTTCATTATAAAAAGGGCCGAAGAAAAAAAATCTTACGACAAAATTAGACTGTCAGATTTCAAATATAGCCTGTTCCATAGCTCGAGAGACCACTGCCAACTGTATAACTGTGGGTTGAAGAAACCCAATCTCCATATCCAGAAATAATAAAATTAACCTTTGTAACAGTTCTGAAATTGATTCCAATATAGCAGATATACCTATTACTAGTCACGAGGATTTGCTTATAGGCTTATCGAGTCATTCCAATTGTACATTTGCTACAGTGCTATGCTACATTATTTTACTCAATTTCTCACAAAATAATAATTTTAAGTTAATTTAAGTATTTAAATGATAATTATGAATATAATTTAAAACTCAATTAGATGTACAGCCCGATTCAAACTTTATGGCAACTCTGAAGTGCGTGTATGTGTGTACGTCCGCGTGTTGTGCTGACGCTACTCGTCTTCACGCACACTTTCACGGCGTGTTTGTACACTTGGTTACCACAAGTAAAGTGCGCGCCGCTTCATGAGATAAAACTAGTGTACTTACAATAAATTCACAAATATGCCTTAATTGGAATTTTAAATCACAATAATGTAATAATCGGCAATATCAAATGTACAGTTTGTAATCATGTAAATAAAACAAAAATTAATAAAGACATGTTTATTAAAAACCGTATTTACCAGTCTCTTATTTACATGTACAGTCAACCACACATTGTAACAATTTAGCTTTTGTCAAAGCAGTAAGGTTTGTTAGTAGAGCAATTGTTACTCATTACTGACAATCTGACATGCTGTTTACTATACAGCTTTATGCAATCTCGTAATTAAATTACAACATCATAATTAGTTGACATGATGTTGGTCTACTATACATATTTTCATCTGTTGTGTGACCACATTCTTCATCTTAATTATGCAATAGACCTCCATGCAGTTTTCACCATCATTTAAAAAAGCATTTGTTCCGAAGGTTTATGTGTACCTATTATACATTAAATGTTGTCAAAAATAAAAGGCCCGTTTTGACGTTTCAGAATGCAATCTTGACACCTTGACACAAACAAATACGTGTTTTGCGAATTTGATCTTTATTAACTAATAGAACTGTGAATGTCAAAACGGGCCTTTTATTTTTTGAGAACTTTAATATTAAACTTGTGTAGAATAAATGCGGAGACATAAACATACACAAAAAGCTAATTTATAATATTTATAGAAGTAATTGGTTCACATAATCTAGTTGGACAAAACTTTGAAAGCACCCAACTGATTTATTATCCCTTGGCATATTTTTCAGTATGTTTCTTAGCATTTTCCAGATATTTATCTATGTTGTACTTATATTCGTTGGCTACGTCCATCATGAGCGGGTCGTCGGGGTTGGGATTAGCCATCAGGGTCTGAAGGGACACTAGAAGGGTCTCCAGTGTGATGGTGGGCAGCCAGGCACCTTTGGGCGGCATTTTTAACATGTCCATACATATTCTGCCACCTGTAGTAGTAAGTGAGATGGTATTAGTTTTTATGAAATAAAAATAAAATAATATAAATCAAATCTTTGATGTTTCTATGATTACTGGCTGACTTCTTCTTTAGTTGCCGAGATGATTGATTATGATAAAAGTAAAATAAAAATGATTCAAGGAAACCTGGCCTAGCAATTATTGATGCTTTTACTTCACTGTTTGGTAGCACTTATGGATATTTATAACTTGAATTCTTTGGAACACTCATGAAGGAAGCATGAACTGTGTGCAAGTGTAACTCTCAGCATGTTACCTTTGTCAATGTTGGGATGATAAACAGGTGTAGAGAATTTAACGAGTGGCGGCTCAAAGGGATATTTCTGTGGTATAGTAACGGTCAATTTAAACGATCCGTTTTCATACGGCGATCCTTTAGGACCTTGCAAAGTGAAGTTCAAAACATCGTAAATGTCTTCTTCTCTTGGATGGCAAACTATCCCCCAAGGAGGTTTTGTTTCAAAGTTTTTCACCTCTCTGGCTAATCGCGCTGTTCGAGCACTGGGTATCATAATTTATTATGTAAAAGTTAACTATTTCTAACGAATCATAACAATAATATGACCGCGGTTTTGATTGACGACATTGACGTATGTCAATATCAAAATTCAAAAATCGACGTTTGACATCTTCTTGATCGAAGTTATATATTTTATTTTATATATTATATATTTTATTTTGCGTTCGTGGTTTCCGTACTCAGCGAAATTTTTTATTATGATTTTATACACTTAACTATGTTTGCACATTTACATCATTTTAACAGCAAAAACCGAACAAAATTCAACCTGCACATAATGCTTCAAATACTTTCAAAAATTCTCTAGTAAAACTTAATATTCATGTCATTTACAAAAAATCATTTGAACGCAGCCATTACTGAAATGTCAAATGTTCATGCGACAAAAGCGCCCTCTGACGTAAGAATATCGAACCATCCCCGTAGCAAAAATCATCGCGAAACTGAAACACTTTGCGGAAGGTTATTACACGTTTTAATAATTTTTCTTGCAATTATCTATTCACAAATTAAGAACGTTGACCTCTTACTCGTAAAATTATCCACTTATCTTAGATTATCGTTACGTAAGTCCTAGAGTGCAATATAAATAATTCAGTGCATTACTCCAGACACCATTGCAGCTCCGCTCTATTCTTTGGTAAGTAATTCATTATTTCTGTATCGTTAGCAGTACTGTATGTACTAATTATGAAATAGGACAAATTTTCACGGTATAACCTTGTACTTAAATGGTGAAAATCGATGAATTTATGCGTTTATGCGAGTCTAATCAATACGGACAAGTGACGATCCAAATGATTTATTTATGTTTGTGGTGCGGTGTTTTATCGATCTGCAAGTGCAAGTTGGCTGTTTATTTATGTGTCAGAGTGTATAACGAAGGTGTTTTATGTAATGCGATAGGATGTTAGCTGCGCGGAAAACAATTATCGTCAGTATTGTTATGATTTGTCTGCGGCCGAACAGCCGGTAAACGTGCCCGTTTCTCTGAATACATTGTACCTTCTTTGCACGCGACGCGTGTTTCTGGCCAGTATTGGTAGTATACAATCTAATTCTCGTGAATCAACCTCTTTTCTTTTTTAATAATCAACTTAGTAAAGGCTTGTTATGACTTTCACAGACTGGAAGTTATGGCCTGTCAGAAATAAGCAAGTTATTATTATATCTTGTTTGAAGTATCTATAAGTTAAAAATAAAGATTTGTAGGCAATAAAGTTGGATCTTTGTCAATAAAATTTAGGTTTTAATTGGTATTGATTACTTAATGGTAATGATTTGTAATAGATTATTGCTAAATAAATCATCTCAGGAATAAATATTTACGAAGACTTATCAAATGTTAAGTTAAACTAACTATAGTAGATTTTACTAAGATTCTAATGAGACTCGTATTTTTTTTTTAATAAAAATAAATGTCTGCCATTTTTTTTCTCTCTGACATACTTTCAGACCTTGCTTTTAGACTGAAAGAAGAATGGTATCTCACTATACTCTGTCTACGGTTATCTCCAATATTTCCAAAGAGAATTTATTGCTTGTTATAAAACATATTGCTGTTAGGTTATTTACCTGTCTTGCCTAGTACCGGGTCACTATCTGACCCGGTTCTTTAATTGATTTTTCAGCTTATGCAGATAGTTATGCAAGTCATGTTTTATTATTCCTAAGTCTAAACATGCCTTTAGTTCATATTCAGGTCAATAATTTAACACCGTGGCTATCTCTTTCTAATAAGAAAAGTATGTATATTTTTTAATACATCTATTGGTGATCCACAATAAACTTTCTGTCTGTTACTTAAAGTTTTTTTACTCTAACAATTTAAATAACAGTAGGCACTCTTAGTACCTATGTAACCTCTTTGGTTCTGCCATAAAAGAAAAAGCCTATGACATTATCTATTCAAAAATGAAACACATTCCAGCCAGTCATTTTTAAATAAAAAGATTTTGTTTTCACAAAATCTATCCATTGAATGAAAGATAAACATCACTATATTTACAATGTAGTTACATACATCTGCACATATTGTAAACTTGGACAATGATATTGTACTAGATTGTTGTCAAAACATTATGGATAGGTTGTGTAATGTATTATTGTTAGAAATAGTTACTAAAACAATTATCTGAGTTACAATGTGCTGGCCCTGTGGCTCTGTGTTGTGAAAGACGGCACAGTTGACATCTGTCGGGCATGCCACCGGTCGGGGGAATCAATCAGGCATTTTATCTCCGGGTGTTCTCGTCTAGCTAACGGAGAGTACTTGCATAGACACAACCTTGTAGCTAGGATAATCCATCAGCAACTTGCTCTGAAATACAACCTTGTGGAATCGGAGGTGCCGTACTAAAGGTATGTGCCCGACCCAGTTGTCGAAAATGGTAATATCACATTGTACTGGGATCCATCCATCATCACTGACAGGACTATTGTTGCCAATAAGCCTGATATAGTGGTGGTGGATCGATCAGAGCGACGCGCAATGATTGTTGACATAAGCGTCCCGCATGATGAGAACCTTGTGAAAGCCGAGAAAGATAAACAAATCAAGTATTTTGACTTGGCTCGCGAGGTTGTCGACATGTGGGATGTGGACGCAGCGATCGTTGTGCCGATAGTTGTGACAGCCAATGACTTAATAGCCAAGAGCCTCGACCAACACCTGAGGAGGCTCTCGTTGGGCAGCTGGATCAAGGGCTTGATTCAGAAAGCGGTACTTCTGGACACGGCTCGCATTGTCAGAAGGTTCCTCTCTCTGGAGCCCTGACCAGCGGTAGCTTGGACCCTGTTCCTGATACCGATGGGCTACTATTTTTTATATTTTTAAATGTTTTTATACTTTTTATATTCTAATATTTAAAAATATAATTTATATGATTACATTAAAATAAAGGAGATAATAATAATAAAAAATAGTAAATACGCAGAACTCAAAGATGAAGTAGCTAGAATATGGCGCCAACAAAAAGTTTACGTGGTCCCTATAGTCCTCTCCACAACAGGCGTCATCCCAAATCACCTTCTCCATAGCCTTAAATTACTAAACCTAAAAGAAACCCTGTAGATCACCCTACAAAAAGCTGCAATATTAAATACATGTCACATTGTCAGAAAGTTCATGCAAATAGATGAAAACGAAATAGGTCCTCATCACAACACATCTTTAACATAACACACCACACGCTGCATTTACTTGACTTCGGTCCGTAAATGTTGCAAAAACTAGCCAAAGAGCTGAGAAGAGAAAACACTCTAAAAAACAATAATAATAAGACTACAGTTTTTTCACTCTCCTGTAAAGTTGCTATTTTAGACTTACGTGGTGTTAGCACACCTAAGCGACGATTGCCACGGACTTCTTACGCTTCAGTAGCTAAATTCCTCCTCCTACATATATTATCAGTCTAAAGAATTTTTACTGAACCGGTTTTCCCTATCTCAAACCTTATAAAAATCTATGCACCACTTGAACCTCCATTCTTATACTTGTTTACCTGACTGCCCCAGCTTTTGGGTGTGATTCTCTGCCCTTTGTGAACTCCTGAGGAAACAATTTGTTAAGTTTTACAAATAGTAACAACGTCCACAAAGGGCAAACAAACATACATCCAAAAACCCGAACCCTAATTGCGTAATACACTATCAATCTCATCTGAATCATTTTGAAAGATATTGCTAATCCATTGCCTCATATGTTCAAAAAGTTTGTTTACTCAACAACGTAAATAACGCAATGAATCTTGTTGAACTGTCAAAATTAAACCCATTGCTACTGATACTGTGTTACGCAATTACCTCCTTTCTGGGGCATTCTATACAATCTCGTTATCAGTAATTCCCTTCAACAAAAATTCCTTTATTTACGTGTCTATTTTGAATGTAAACTTTTCCATAGCTTCGCTATCATTGGCCTCGTTTCCTCGGCCCCGGTGTCACACGGTCGCACCGACTCGAGACACTTCCAGACGCATGAGCACGGCATGGCACCCTAATGCCTTTTGGAATGTTTGTAAATATGTGAGCACCATGTATCCCACACATATACATTTTTTTAATTAATTTATATGTCATGGTTTCAATAATCCATTTTAATTCTTTTACCTATTGTGGTATAGTAATTTTATTTTTAGGTGCGTGGTCTTTACATATAATTATATAATTAATGTAGGCAAAATATTGTAAAACATTTTAAAAGAGTAACGGTGGAGTTTCTTGCCCATTCTTCTCCATACGAAAACTACCTTTTGGAAGGGGCGACTAGAATCAATTTTATTTTTATTTTATTTTCGACGTGTAAAAGTGCCTTTTATGTGCCTATTTGAAATAAATGATTTGACTTTGACTTTGACTATGTTGTTACATAAGCAACTGTTATAAGTATAAATAAAACCAGCGGAGTACTTAATTGCGTAACACAGTATCAGCACAGGTGGTATCAGTAACAATGGGTTTCATTTTGACAGTTCAACAAGATCACGCAACGCGCGAGAGCACTTTTCGAACGTCTAAATTATATACGACAGCCCTCAAAAACCGCAAAAAAGGAAGTGGTGAGGACGGGCCTTCACCATGTCCTAGTGCTTTAGCTGGGAAGAAGAAGTGGCGCAACAAACTTCCCATTGTTTAATCGTGCTTTTGTATGTTGTGCTGTGTATTTTGTGTGTAAAGAATGTACCTATTCAAAACCTTGTAAAACATTTTAAAAGTGTAACTGTGGAGTTTCTTGCCTATTCTTCTCCATACGAAAACTACCTTTTGGAAGGGGCGAGTAGAATCAATTCTAGTTTATTGTAATTTTTGACGTTCAAAAGTGCCTTTATGTGCCTATTTCAAATGAATGATTTGACTTTGATTTTGTACAAAATAAACGATTTATGTATCTATCTAACAAAGAGCTCATGAAAGGAAAGAAAATTAGTCTGGGTCGCTGTCGCCGAATACGTTGAAGGGGGGTTTACTAATTGTGTTACCTACGATTGTGTGTGACCTCCAAGGTTAAGCTAGATAATAAGTAGTAATTAATATTTAAACTATTTTTTACCGTTACTCCTAAATCAGCGCAGCAGAATTTTTTATACCATGAAAAATTGTAATCGGTAAAATAATAAATCAAATCCATTCGCTATGGCTGCAAAAAACATGTCGTTACGCAACATAGTTTTTTCTAAACATAAAAACTGATAAGGATAACCAATCGATCCTTGACCTTCAGTTTGTAAAACCGTGGTTTATTATGGGGTTGACATCTGTATGTGTTTATGACCAACATCATATAGATAATAAATGCAATTAAATTAAAACATGAAATGAAAACGGCGGTTCAGCGGGGTAATTTCACAACGCAACACACTTACAACGGCAATGCCATTCATTTTGCCAGTTCAACAACATTCATTGCTTACGTTGTTGAGCACTTCGATCAATAACTATTATTGATCGAATGTTGAGCATAAGAATTTTTCAAACACCGTTATTAAGCAGTAAATTAGGAATTTCTTTCAAAATGTTTCGGATTGTGACAGAAATTGTGTTACAATTAGAGCCCCTGGTCGTCACTAAGGGGCCCGATTGAGTTCACAAAGAATCGGACCAAGACCCTCCGTGCCTCGAAGAGCACCCCGGCTGCCATACGCAGATCATTGACAGTCGTTACGGGTCGTCAGAAGCCCGAAAACTGACAACCAGTCTTACCAAGGGGTAACGTATTACCTAGTAACTGGGTTGTAGAGGTCAGCTCGGCAGTCGCTCCATGTAAAATACTGCTACATCCGGTTAGACTGCAACCCCAACAAGTTTGAAACAGGCTAGGCAGATTGATTGATTGATTTAGACGGTTATTTTCCTAACTTTCGTTCTCAATAAATAACTACAAACAATACCAAATACAACACTACTATAATTCAATTAGATCCGGTGACATAATATGATCGCACATACCTAAATCGATAAATAAATAGGTATTACATAAACCTACCTACTACACGCACAACGGTCCACTTGAAGGACTAAGTGCGGAAACCAAACCCATAACATAGAACATAGAACCTACCTACTTTTGAGGCGATGGGGTCACGGCCAACAACGTATTTAATTGAACCCTGTATACAGTTGTTACATCATTTAGTTTATTTATTCCCTATTTATATGTATACTAGCTTCTTTGTGCCCACAACATCTCCAGTTATGACGTACATGTTATCTGATTCTAAACAAACCCTTGGACGGCCACTGCCATTTCCGGATGATAAACACAGAGATACGGAACTGTACTTTTGTTAATTGGCTATCTAATTATCGGCGGGGTAATTGCGTAACACACAAAGGATACCGATTTTCCAATCTTCAGATAACTGTGTGTTCTGAGTGGAGACCGCGAATCGATAAACGTAAGGTGGGACGCCCTAGGCTAGGTGGAGCGACGATCTTCGCAAGATGGCTGGTAGCGGCTGGATGGGAGTTGCCGAAAATCGAGTTGAATGGCGTGCAATAGGAGAGGCCTATGTCCAGCAGTGGACTGCTATAGGTTGATGATGAGATAACTTGTATCTGAGGAAGAAACATTATAGCTTGACTGCTTTTGTATGTAGAATATGTTAAACCGCCATATTTATTTATTCTTCAGATAAAATATATCTGATGATTAAAAAATTTTCCCTAACAGTAGCGATAGCTTACATTTTGACAGTTCAACAAAATTCCTTGCGTTATTTACGTTGTTGAGCAGACAAATTTTTCGAACATACGAAGCAATGGATTAACAATATCTTAGGGTGGTAGCGAAGGAGGTGGCGGGATGGGCGAGGGAGAGATCCTCATGCCTCAGCCGCCGAGGGAGACGCTCCGGGCGTCGGGAGCCGCGTGACGACTCCCGGCCACCGTAGGCGCGGGCCTGCGGGCGGAGAGCAATGGGTAGCTCTCCGTCCGATCAGGACCAGGCCCGTGCCGGACGGCGCGTAAGTGTTCCACGTGCGCCTCAAAGAGATGTCAGCATAGATGACGGGGCCCGACAGGGCCGAAGCCTGCCGGGGTAGCGGGATCGTCCGAAAGGGTTACCGCTGCCCTGGTACATAAAGGGCTAAGGAAGGGACACGGGTGGGTTTTAGTCAGTAAGAATCTGACACTCCCTTCTGCTCCACCCAGAGCGGGAGGGGTCATTTGATGATTTCCCATCCTGAAAAAAAAAAAAAAAAAAAAAAAAGGGTGGTAGTACATCTGTAATGAGTTGACAGTTAACGCGAAAGAAACAAATGCCTGTTAATGATAATTGTTTCGCGAAAGAATGGCATAAGGGGAAAATGCATATTGTATTGTCACCTGCACGCGATGCAGCTTACTGATAAAACTGTGACAATCGGTAGCTGATAGCGATTAAAGTCGGTCATCCATCGCAGATTGAATTTACAGCCGCTTTCAAACCCACCTTCTGAGAGGCACATGCCATAAACACGAAAGGATGCTGTAAAGGAGGTCTCAACTTGGAAACTTAGCAGAATCATTTTCCGTGTAATTTTTGTCAATATCCTCGATCTTCTCACTTTAAAGATTTACGACACGAGAAACTGAATACTAATTCATTATCGATCTCTACGGACCACGTGTACCCTACACAGATCAAATGTGTCGAACATATTGCAGCAGATATTTTCTTGGTGCAATTAATCAAATAAAATTCAGACGGACAAGGTGGCTGATTAATTTTTTTTTTGTTGTTGTCAAAAGTTTTTGAGTTGCTTTTTGAATTTCGGTCCAATCGAAATTGCGCGCAAAAACCTGCCAATCAATCAATGCACGGAAAAAACGTTATCCTTGAGATAAAACATTCATTGATAGCCATGTTCACTTTCCAGCACTCGATATACAAAAGTTCTAAAAAAGAAAAAGAATGCATTAGTAAAAGAAATATTTATCTCATACTCCCGCGTACCTGTAATTCATTTATTTAGTCACAAGGCAACTACAACAGGTAACAATCACAGTATATCACTAGGTTCACACTAGAGGTTTCGGCCTGTAGGCCAATTCCCGTATTTAAAAACGTTCAAAATCTAGTCGCAATTTCATCTCAACGACAATAAATGTCAATTATAACTCGACGAAAATGTATGGAATTTTTGACAGATCAGACTGAACTTTCTTAAAAATAAGAATTGCAGGGGCAATTCTTGTAATTTGACAGGGGCAATTCCTGTAATTTGACATTGACATTGCAAAATGTTGTGCAATAACAGAGCGCTGTTATTGCACAACATTTTGCAATTCTTGTAATCTGCTTAGTAAGTATCACGTTTAGTAACGAACTTTCCTTGTTAACACAATGCATGATGAATAGCAATATGCCTCACGTTCGTAAGTGTTTGATTAATGAGTATTGCTGGAGGTATTCATAGTGTAGCAATTTACTTTAAGATAGACGGAAATTAAATGACTGACGGGGAAATCAATTAATATGGTGTGATTATTGGTAGGCTTTCGTGCTACAAAGGATCCAACGATAGTCCAAAAAAGGAGTAGAATCGCTTTCCTGTTCCATTCAGTTCATCATAACTGAAAATCAGCCTTTAATGTTTCCACTGCTGGGATTGGGGTACAGGCCTCCTCTCGGCAAGAGGGAGTGAGCCGGAATCTACCACAGACGCACGGAACCAGGAAGTATGGTAGAAGAAAAGGGAGGCCTATAGCCAGCAGTGGGTGATTCCTGGCTGAAATTATGATGATGATGACGAAAGAAAAACGACTTATGACTGAAGCTTTCACGGTAATGTAAGTAGTTTTATTATTCTGACTTGCTGATCATGCTCCGAAGAAGGTTATTGCCTAATAGAACTGTAGCGCTTGACCCACTGAGTTTTAACCTAATCGTCAAAATCGTTTGTTCACGACAAAAAAGCAATTTCTCTACAAACGACGACACTGCTCAGAAAATTCCTGCGACAACAAACTAAAAATAGACGAGGGTTCCGTTCCATTTTCACCTGAGTAACCCGAGCGTCGAACTCACAATAGAAAATTAGATTCAATTAGAAATATAACTGCGACACGACGCAACTATGTTGACATACAATCGGTGGAAACAATAGCCCACATGCAAGCTATATTCATGCCTATTGTGAACACAGTAAGAATGTAAATCCCTCACTTGTAAAAAACATGTGGTACAGGTTTTCTCAAAACTGCACAAGCCATTTCCACCTCTATGGCGTAAAAGCTAA
This sequence comes from Apamea epomidion, assembly GCA_947507525.1. Classification (NCBI taxonomy): domain Eukaryota; kingdom Metazoa; phylum Arthropoda; class Insecta; order Lepidoptera; family Noctuidae; genus Apamea; species Apamea epomidion. The sequence continues at coordinate 16,472,394 of OX382246.1, read as the reverse complement.
GGGTCGAAAACCCCATGCATAGAAAACTCGTTCATATGTAACACAATACGGTCTTGCCCGCTGAACTTGGCACTGATTCAATAATTCTTATGTAACAGTATAGTAAATAATGCCAAAGCGGCCTGCATTGATTTTCCGCATAAAGGATCAAAAGGGGGACCAAGGGGGGAAGGGGGAAGCTGGATTACTTCCGACAATTTTGGAAAGATTCCAGCACCCTAATTGCGGAACGCAATGTCAATGACCATCCAAAACAGCGTCCTAATAACGTAATACACTCATTACGCAATTACCTCTCAAGGTATATTTTCTAATTCTAAGCTAACCTAGGAGTGCTTGCTATACTTAGCGTTATTTATGGACATATTAATAGTAACTTCACACACATTAAGTGTCTTGCGTGTGACCTTATGTACTTGAACAATGGATTCTGTTGCTACAGTTGATTTTAAAGGATAGGCCTGGGACAATACAGCTGCTTCCGTTGCGCAATGATGTTTATTCTCAACTAGCTTCTGCTCGCGACTTCGTCCGCGTGAAATATCTTGTTCCCCCGATCCACCCCGTGGAATCACATCGCCTGCCCGCGCTATTACTTGGTTTGCGCATAGCGTATTTCTGTTTGCTCGGCCCCTAGGGGTCATAGCGTAGCCTTCCTCGAGACCTAGGCTATCAAGTGCAAAACATTTTTTTTAAATCTGGGAATTCCAGAGATTAGTGCTTTCAAATAATCTCTTCAGCTTTATTATTAGTAAGTACAGATACTTCTGTGGCGTATGAGATCCTAAGGTAATAAGACTATTATTGACAAACGTTCTTGACATAGTGTTTGCCTATAATGAATCTACCTCCGAATGAATCTACACTTGGGAAAGGAATCCTACTTTATTGAAATTGGTAAGTACAGATACATCTGTGGCGTATAAGATTGCTCCTAATATAATAAAACTATTATTGACGGTTATGCTCTTGACATAATGTTTGCCTATAATCTACGTTTTAACTTGGGAAAGGGAAGCCTACTTTATTGAAAGCCTATCACGTTATTCAATCTGTTGTTGTGATTATGTTCGAATCCTTCCTGCTAGCAACTTTTGGGTAAAAAAAAAAATCCTTAAAACTCGAACTTTAAAAACCTTCAATGTCAGCGTGATCTCATAACGCCATTGTCACAATATCAAGACAGCAGATCGAGAATAGTGCTGTATCATAATATAATTTGTTTTTTTTTTTTGTCTCCTAATTTCTGCTTTTACATTGATAAACTCTGTAAATGCCGTGAAATGACTACTATAGTGGGAATTAGTCATCATCTTCCTGCCCTTATCCCATGTTACTTGGGGTCGGCGCAACACGTTTTCTTCTTCCATTCTCCCCTGTCAACCGTCACGCTATCATTCACTCCCTTCTCTTTCATATCATTCCTCACACAATCCATCCATCTTTTCTTCGGCCTTCCTCTCCCTCTCCATCCATCAACATGTATATTCATCATTCTTTTAGTCACATGCGTTTCGTCCCTTCTCATCACATGCCCATACCAAGCCAAACGATTTCCTTTCAACTTTTCTGTCACTGGCGCCACTTTCAAACTTCCCCTTATATATTCATTTCTTACTTTATCCATTCTCGTCACTCCAATTAGTGCGAGGTTAAATAAAATTTCAATGTCATGAGTAGTGTTTATTCGAAAATTACAGACAAAAATGTTACAATAATATTGTTTATCGATAAAATTTTGGAATCCCTATTCTTTTTGTAGGTATTTGCGGTGAAATTGTGGCTTGGCGTGGAGGGCACGCGCGTGCGTTTATGCTCTGGCGTTCAAAAGGTTAACACGAGATTTGATAGCATATTCACTGATCAGATTAGATTTTGTTTTTATATCGACTTTGACCATCTGTAATAATTAAATAAGATACGCAGAATTATTTATCGGAAAGCGTAGTGTGGGACGCCCCCCAGCTAGATAGACCGACGACCTTAAAAAGGAGGCTGGGACAAACTGGATGCGGAAGGCGGAGGACGGTGTTGTGGCGCAGCCTGGGAGAGGCCTTTGCCCAGCAGTGGACTGCGACAGGCTGGGTTGATCGACAACTATAGATGCTACTGGCCATCCAATTCCACGTTCATCTTAGTCGCCTACAGGAACATCGATCTATTTTCTGCCAGAGAACACATGTATGTTCTTCCTTCTATATTCTACTTTAATTCTCTTACAGAAAAATAGACTAATTTTCTATCAAAGGTCACACAAGTTAAATAAAACCACCCACCCCAATAACAAAAGAAGCTTAAATATAATACTAATTACTACTTTTTACCTAAAACAATTATACAGCAGAAAATTCATGTGCTACACAAACACAGGCACACCCACACATTATAACATAGGTACGCATGGACATATTGTACACACTGCTCAGGAGGTGTGTTGAATGACGCACGTACTAACATAATGTGATGTACGTAGCACTTATCAAGAGTGCTATTTATGTGTACAATCAATATGACATGTGTGTCTGTTTGTTTATACGTTGAAGTAATTTTTCATTGAGGAAATAGTTGGTATCGGGCATTGGCCGATGACCGGGGTGTAGTGTTGTAATCTTGCAGTTTATTGCAGCATAGTGACAAGACATTTGTTTTACAATTTTTTGTGGGATTCGACAAAGTGTAAGTCGTTTTACCATTTGTACAGACGCCAGCACAACAAGCTGCTACAATATGTCAAATTTCTTTATTAGTTTTTCAACTTTATCTCTAAAGCATGGTTCAAGGTTGATTGGGCAAATTTTACAGTTTCGGGTAGCTTGACCTGCTGGCGTATGTACCATTTCTTAATCCGTTATTTTCGCAATCCTTATAAAAACCCTCCGTTTGCAAAAGGCAGTAGGTACAGTAGGGTCTCCTACTGACTAAACTGTACGGCAGCCATTCAAATTAGAGGTCAGAGTCCTTCGATGTAAACTGCACCTTCCCAATCGCAAATTGCTGTCATTCACAGCATTTGACGGTTGAACACAATTCTGTTCAAATAATGATCGAAATTAATTTCTTTGAACTGTCAAATTGAAAGCAATTATGAAAATAAGAGCGCTGAAATAAGAGCGTTAAAGGCGTTCTTTTAGAAATCCATCGTGGTTTAAATAACTCCATATTATAATAGTACTCTGTAACTGTACCCAAATTGCGTAAAACTCTCACAGTTGCAATTGCTATCATTAAGTAAAATTTTGACTGCACAAATTTGGTTGAACTGTCAAATTGAAACCAATTATGAATTGCAAGAGTTTTAAAGAAGCATCTTTCTTTAATAACCAAGCGTGGTTTAGACAAATGTATTTACTATAATAATAATAACATAAACCTTTATCAACCGTTATCAACTTATCACACAGTGCGATACTATTAGAGTATTTTTCCACGGTGCGATATACTGTGATAGGCCACTGCTTTGGCGACCCATAACATTGACTATGTCAACATCATTGTGACTAATAACACACGTAATAGTAAAATAATATGGGATGTGGACTCAGCGATCATTGTGCTGATAGTCGTGACAGCCAATGGCTTAATAGCCAAGAGTCTCGACCAACATCTCAGGAGGCTCTCGTTGGGCAGCTGGATCAAGGGCTTGATTCAGAAAGCGGTACTTCTGGATACGGCTCGAATTGTCAGGAGGTTCCTCTCTCTGGAGCCCTGACTTTGTTGTTTATATAAAATTTTATGGATTTAAATTAAATAAAAGAAAATAATATTATAGAAGTACACATAGCGACACATCAAGTTTAAATAATCAAAATACAAAATATTTTATTTCACATAAACCTACATGGGCACTTATGAAACGTCAGAAGCTAGGTGCACGGTTCCAATTGGTCGTTTCCTATGGAGAAGACCCGGCAAGAAACTCCACGGTTACTCTTTCAAAAATAATTAGCTTTTACAATGTTTTCGAATTACAGTAGGTATGGGAGGACAGCGTAGGCCTGTCAACAGGTACCAGGTACTTGATAAAATAAAAAATGGTCTACAAATCTAAAGTCTACAAAATTATTCTGCTCAACTACGTGAATAACGCAATGAACGTGGCTGAACTGTCAAAATTAAGGGCATTGCGATCGATTGCCATTTTATGTGTGTTACGCAATTACCCCTAAAGACAGTTAGCTTGCTGTTAGATAAATGTAGGTATATCCTGTAAAAAACCACGATAGTCGGCAAAAAAGTGTAACTCGTAGACTTATACGTCCAGACGCCAGCATATCAAGCTACGCGAGACTGTCAAATTATCCCAATCAACCTTGATAAATGATTTTATTTTTGTAAGTAGGTTTGTACAAACACTTTTACACGTCAATCATATTTTTAAACTAGATGAGGTCGGCGTTTCCTATCTGACTAGTCTGAGAAGAAAGGCCGATACAAATTCAGAGGTCACAGTCTCTTAAAGTCCAGACATAATCTTGGTCAGATCATATGAAGATCATGCAGGTCGATGTCTGAGATGGTCTTTTGAGGAAAGAACCACACAGATTGAGAGGACCTGTCCAGTCAGTGCACGCATTTGTCAGAAATCGTGCAGCTCAACTCAAAACTTAGGGAGCTCAACGATTCGACGAACAATACCAAAGAAAGGACATTTGGGTAGGCCACATTAATTACTCAAACTGCCAAACCATGACAAAAACTAAGAGAACAGAGAAAAAATAATATAAATAAAATGACCCACATAGTCTCACATTCACAATAATAAAAATAATAAAATACTTTCCAAAGTAAGAAAATGTCATAGTATATCTCAAATTCATTAATGTCAAAGAGTATATAAAAAAAAAAACAACAACAAAACAAAAAAAATAAAAACATTCAATATATAAAAATTGGAAGCAGCTTAATCCCAAGCCTTTTTGTCCTCGATATAAGCCTTAACGGTATAAAAGGCTTTCTGGCACCTTGGACCTAAAACTAGCGATAAAGTTGAAAATCTATTAAAGAAATTTGACAGATTGTAGTAGCTTGATATGCTGGCGTCTGTACAGTGTTCATAGATAATTATAATAAGTACAATCGACATGTGCTAATGATATTCAATCAGCTATAAATCACCATATCACTTCGTGCCAAACGTTACTTCAATCACTTCCATTTATCACTTGGCACTGATTTTAGCTTTGATTAATTTTATTTCTTTTTATAGTGACAGATTGGTTCTAATTTCCCTTCAGGAATTTAAAACTGTTTTGATCGAGGAAGTTTCTTCATCAGGTTACCTAAGTCATTTCATATACCAGCGGGGTAATTGCGTAAAACACTTACAATGGCAATGCCATTCATTTTGACAGTTCAACAATATTCATTGCGGTATTTACGTTGTGGAGTAGACGATTTTTTTAAACATACTCGTATGAAGCAATGGATTAGAAATTTGCTTCAAAATCCTTCGAATTGTTGTTGAAAGTGTGTTACGCAATTGGGGTAGCATACATAATCAACCTCGTTCCCACTTTTGGGACGCAGGCCTCCTCATTGTGAAAGGGAGTGGGCCGTAATTCACCACTTGGGCCCACTGGGGGTTGGTAGATGTCACATATCTTCGAATTTTTGGTTCGAAGACATGCCGGTTTCCTCACGATGTTTTCCTTTACCGTTTTGAGAGCAGTGGTGATGAAATTATTTACACAAAGTAAACGTTGGTTGGTCCTATCTTATTGAATAAAAAATATTTCATATTCATACTACGCCGTGACATTTTTTTTTGTAAACATGGATCATTCATTAAACTTTTAATTTCCCCGTACACAAAGTTATGTGCATAAAGCGATAAGTAGAGCAAATATACGAATTTCATAACCAACTGCGTATGTAATAGAAATAGATACAGTAATCTATAGGATTATCCAGCAGATAAGATAATTATACCTCGCGGGTTATCTTTTATTCATTTCCTTTATTTCATTATACAAGAGAGAGTTTCTCACCGGACACGGTTGTTTCGGGAGGTTCCTGTTCAGGATAAGGCGGGAGGAAACGCCAGGGTGTCACCACTGTGTGGATCGCCCGGAGGACACGGTGGAGCATACGGTGGAGGTCTACCCGGCTTGGGCGGAGCACCGCCGTGTCCTCGTGGCGGCGATTGGCGGCGGCGATATCTCGCGTCCGGCCCTGGTCCAGGCCATGGTACGGAGCGAGAGTGAATGGAAGGCCGTTACCTCTTTCTGCGAAGCAGTAATGCTCACAAAGGAGGAGGCGGAGCGCGTGAGGGAGAGGCAATCTCCGCGCCCTCACGCCCCTAGTCGCCGCAGGAGACGCCCTGGACGGCAGTCAACATCCGACTCCCGGCCACCTTAGGCGCGGGCTTGCGGGCGGCGAGCAATGGGCAGCTCGCCGCCCGGTAAGGACCAGGCCCGGGTCGACGGCGCGTTGTGTTCCACGCGCGCCTCAAAGAGATGTCAGCACGAACTGACAGGGTCCGCTAGGGCCGTTGCCTCCCAGTGCTGCGGGTTGTTCGAAAGAGATACCGTGGCCCCTGGCACAGGCAACTGAAGGAACACGGGTGGGTTTTAGTCAGTAAAAGTCTGACACACCCTTCCGCTCAGCCCAGAGTGGAACAGGTCATTTGATGATTTCCCACCCAAAAAAAGAGGCTTAAATTAACTAACAAACTATTAAAATCCATACTAATATCCTAATATTATAAACTCTAAAGCACATATGAATTATATTTTTAAACATAAGAATATAAAAAATAGTAGGTAGCTCAACGGTATCGGGAACAAGGTCCAAGCTACATACATGGTTTAATAGAAATAAATGCTTTGTTGAGTTTATTTAATTGAAAATCTGAAGATCGTACAAAACCTTATTTTAATTTTATACCATTTTAGTTGACACATTTATTAACAACCAAGTTGCTCCATTTCTCAATCACAATCATGATTCATGAGTTCGTGACACTTTAAATTACTGATGTTCATAAATATTCATTGCGTTGATCGAAGTGGCAATCTTGCTATGATGGGTTTTCCATAACATAATGCAAAGAGCATTTCCAGCACCCTAATTGCGTAACACAATATCTGAATAATTTTGAAGGGTATTGCTAACCATTGCTTCACATATTCGAAAAATTAGTCTGCTCAGCAACGTAAATAACGCAATGAATGTTGTTGAACTGTCAAAATTAAAGCCATTTCTACCGATAGAGTGCTACGCAATTACCCCGCAGACCGGTCAATGAATGCTATTGCGAGTGTGGTATGGAATAAGGCTGCGAAGTAATGTTATATATTTTTAAAACAATTACTACAACTTACTACGCGTTAAAAATAACTATAAAATAATTAGAATTACGTTGTGGATTTGTATTTAAATTAAGGAGTAACAAATCAATGAGAACGTTGATACAATACCCTACCTGGTACATGGAAATTACCAATTTTCTACATAAGCCTTCGTGTAAATACAATGTATGTATTACTAGTTTCTGCCTGCGACTTTGTTCGCGTAGAAGTCGTAAGATACACAATATACTAAAATAACAGCCACACTTTTATAAAACTCCCTCGGCCCCCGACCCACCGCGTCGCATCGCATCGCCCGCCCGTGCTGTTACTTCGCTTTCGTAATAAAATTATATAATTATGAATAAACACCACTACTTTTAGATTTTTTATCAGTTCAGTTTTTATTTGTATTCTGTAACCATGGCGAGGCATGACTGTGCAGAAGCCGAAGGTCAAACCAATGACTTGTCTTACATACAATTTACATACAAAAAAGTCTACTGCGATGTTGTATCAAGTAGATAGTTACATACATAATTATGTATACTAATAATATAAAGATATAGTTTTTTTTTTTTTATAAACTCGCTTACTCCTGATCTTGGGAGTTCCGGAGTAAGCGCGTTCAATTTAATCATAAATTGCGTCGGATTTGAAAAATTCAATTTGTACATTTGATAGCCCAATTCTTGAGGAAGGCTATAGGCTATTTAACATCACGCTAGGAGCCGAGCTAAAGAAAAAAAAACTCAAAAAGAACACTAAGCGAAAACGGGCCAATATCGAGGGCGGGCGATGCGATGCGACGCGACGCGGTGCGTCGGGAAAGTTTTATAAAAATGTGGCTTTTATTTTAGTATATATAATGTGTATCTTACAACTTCCACGCAAACGAAAACTCGGGCAGAAGTCTAGTTATTGAACATAGGAATGAGTTACGATTTGAAGTCAACTGTGATTTGTCATCTTGTGGTCTGTCGAGTAGTTTTTCGATTCGTTAAAATGACTTCGCGAATCGCATTCAAATATTGATTATGTATGAATGTATTATAAATTAAAAGAGACTGTAGCCTACAAGATTGACGGGGCCCGACAGGGCCGAAGCCTGCCGGGGTAGCGGGATCGTCCGAAAGGGTTACCGCTGCCCTGGTACGTAAAGGGCTAAGGAAGGAACACGGGTGGGTTTTAGTCAGTAAGAGTCTGACACTCCCTTCTGCTCCACCCAGAGCGGGAGGAGTCATTTGATGATTTCCCATCCACAAAAAAAAAAAAAAAAAAAGCCTACAAGATCAACTCTGAAATATGAAAAAAACGTCTGTTCCATTCGTTTGGGTCGTGTTAGTATAGTAGCTACTTATTGCACCTTTATTATCGTACTAGCTGCGCCACACGGTTTCACCCGCATACGTTTCGATCCCGTAGAAATATCGGCATAAAAAGTATCCTTTATGTTAATCCTGGTTTTAAACGATCTGTGTGCGGGGATGAAATTATTACCATCGCGGGTAGAACCTGGATGAGGCTGGCACAGGGGCATGGGGTATGGCACTTGAAAAGAAAGGCCTATGCTTCATCATCATCAGCATATAACAGTCCACTGCTGGACATAAGCGGGTTAGTTAGTGGGTAAAGTCGGGCTGTGGCTGGATGGATAGATGGAAAGAAGGGACCCCCCTTCTTTTTACTGCCTACTGTATAATATGTATGTAACTGGTACTGTATCATTTTCATTCTCCTGCCATTATTCCAATTTATTATTTATTTTCGTGGTCGGCGCAACATGTCTTGTTCTTCCATACTCCTCTATTAGCCGCCATCTCGACAGTCACCCCCTTTCTAACCATATCATCATTCACACAGTCCATCCATCGTTTCTTTGGTCTTCCCCTACTCTTATAGCCATCGACATTAATACTCAAAACTTTCCTCACGACCTTTTCCTCGTTTCTCCGTAACACATGGCCATACCATGACAACCGGTTCCCACACAACTTTTCAGTTACCGGTGCCACTTTCAGACTTCCTCTTATATGTAACAGTCGGCCGCCAGCCTGACACCACCCTCGTTGGGAATGCTTTTGTTGGTGGTTTACCCGCCACCGCGCGGAATTAAATGTCAAGTTGTCAATCAATCAAAAGTCATCTTGCTTTATCATAGGGCACATTTTATTATTTGCAAGTCACGGGCGAGGACTATTGCTTATGACCTATGAGTAATATAGGATAACATGATTGGGACACTATTACTGTTGAATTTGAATATCACAACATTGTGCAACCATGACTTGAAACATATTGCTTATCAATGTTTACTGATGACAATAAAATTTTAACACAGGTTTACCTAGTTCTTAGGACACAAATATCTCCTTTTTTTCTGATAACAATTGAATGCCTTTATCACCAAAATAGAGACTAGCTTATGAATCAGGGTAAAATGGGATAAATAAAGATGAGGGGATAAATCATGACAACTTGTAGCAATATTCTCCTGTATACAATAAATTCAATGAATCATGGCTGTATCTTTGACAGTTGTTACGGGTAGTCAGAAGCACAAAATGCCTGACAACCAGTCTTACCAAGAGGTATGATGTTACCCAGTAGCAGAGTTTACAAAGGCAGTCACTCCATCCATGTAAAATACTGGTATTACGCTAGATCCAGTTAAGACTGGAAGCCAACCCCAACAAAATTGGGAAAATCCTTGTCAGATTGATTGAGGAACGAAATGGTGACATGACGCGTGTGAGTGAGTGTACATTCGCCAAAAGAGATAACTAACCAGGGTCATCGGATATATTTGAAGTTTAGTAAGAAACCCATGGACGTTTTCTAATGAAATTGAATTTGAAAAATTTGGGGTTGAAACACTAGGGCCTTGGGGTTCAAGTGTACATCGAAATTTTCGGGACAGCGCCAAGCGGTTGGTTGACTCTGACTCTTCACGTGACCTGGGGGCCTGAAAAGGCCACTTAGGCAGAATCATTATAGAATAACAATATGAATCATATTAAAAATCGTAAAATGGTCACAAACTGACAATTCATAATATGATCTGTGTACAATTCATATCACAATGAAATAACATTTAAACTGTAGAAATAAAAAACCAATTTGATTAATAAAAACTGTAATGAAAAATTTACCGATAAAATTACGGCATATATTTCAATGTAACACAGTTTATTTTTACTAACACATGTATTATGGACCAATGTCTGAAATAATTTTTTTTTTTTTTTTTTTTAATAAGTATATTTGTTTCATCCGGCAATGTTTACACCAAAAATGAAATGAAATTTTACGAAAATTACAGGAATCGCTAATGATCTGCTGGGAATTCAGGAAATGAATAACTAGTACTGTATAATATGAACAATTATGATTATATTATGTCATAAAAAGAATTTGCTCTCTTATTAAGGCGAAAGCGGCAGAGTAGCCCGCGAAAATCGAATTATCTTACGTTTTTTGCAATTTGCATGTCAGTATCAAGTTGTATATTGATCTAAATATGATTCGCGGCCGTAACAAATATTTATTTATAGAATTATACCTAATAATAAAAATCATCAATACAACTTAATTCACATTACCCTATTGAATGACTATTTCATTAAATCATGACATTTGAGGCAAATTGTAACTCAAGGAGTTGTATTGCCTGCCGGAGGCTCTATGGGGGGGTCGTGCGGGCCATGGCCCTTTACGGGGCACCAGTATGGGCGCGATCCTTGAGGCGGCGACCAGCCCGCCGGTTGATCGCGTCCCAAAGGGTCATGGCTGTCCGGCTCATTCGAGGATACCGCACGGTCTCCGCTGAGGCGGCGAGCCTCCTTGCCGGATTACCGCCATGGGATCTGGAGGCCAAAGTCCTCGCCCACATATGGGAGTGGCGAGAGGAGGCAAAACACCGGGGCGTTGCTCCGCTGCCGCGAGAAATCACGGCACAGCGGACAGAGCTCCGGCGGGATCTCATAGCGGCATGGAGAATGCGATTGTCGCAACCCAGCGCTGGGCACGCCACAATTGCGGCGATAAGTCCCCTCTTTGAGGAGTGGCTAGAGAGGCGCCACGGCGCCCTCACCTTCCGCCTGACGCAGGTCCTCACCGGACACGGTTGTTTCGGGAGGTTCCTGTTCAGGATAAAGCGGGAGGAAACGCCAGGGTGTCACCACTGTGGGGATCGCCCGGAGGACACGGTGGAGCATACGGTGGAGGTCTGCCCGGCTTGGGCGGGGCCCCGCCGTGTCCTCGTGGCGGCGATTGGCGGCGGCGATATCTCGCGTCCGGCCCTCATACAGGCCATGGTACGGAGCGAGAGTGAATGGGAGGCCGTCAGCTCCTTATGCGAAGCAGTAATGCTCGCGAAGAAGGAGGCGGAGCGCGCGAGGGAGAGGCAATCGCTGCACCCTCGCGCGCCCAGCCGCCGTAGGAGACGCCCTGAGTCGAGACGCCTACGGTGGCCGGAGTCAACAGCCGACTCCCGGCCACCGTAGGCGCGGGCTTGCGGGCGGCGAGCTATGGGCAGCTCGCCGCCCGGTAAGGACCAGGCCCGGGTCGACGGCGCGTTGTGTTCTACGCGCGCCTCAAAGAGCTGTCAGCAAGAACTGACGGGGTCCGCTAGGGCCGATGCCGCCGGGGCTGCGGATTGTTCGAAAGAGATACCGTGGCCCCTGGCACAGGCAACTGAAGGAACACGGGTGGTTTTAGTCAGTAAAAGTCTGACACTCCCTTCTGCTCCGCCCAGAGCGGGAGGAGTCGTTTGATGATTTCCCACCGAGAAAAAAAAAAAAAAAAAAATAAAAATAAAAATAAAAAAAAAAATGGAGTTGTATTGCTGATTGTAATGATTATAATTCTGTTAATGCATATTTGTTACGACAACGAATCATATTATTATTTAGATCAACATACAACCTGGCACTGACCTGCAAATTACAAAAAACGTAAGAAAAGATCGTCGCTACTTTAGCGGATCCCCCTTTATAACAAGCATCTGGTAATTAAATAAAAATATCGTCTATCGTTGACCAACTGCTAGACGCGGCCTCTTCTCCGATCTGATACAGTATCACCAAGGAACCACTCTCAAACCGGTCAAACAACGCGGTTGTTGACCTTATCAGCGAGTAGGTATACCTACATGTGACGTCTAGGCAGGCGAGCATTTAATTATTTTGATTAACCAATTGATAATTAATAGTTGTCCGATTTAATATATCAAAAGTCTTATACCAAGGGGTATCGTTATTTATGTCTATAATTTATATGGTGTACAGAATAACGAGTGTTCCATTCCATTCTATCATGTTACTCAGTATCTGGGTTGTGGAGGTCAGATAGGCAGTCGCTCCATGTCAATATAGGTATACTGCTGCATCTAGTTAGACTGGAACCCGACCACAACATAGTTGGAAAAAGGCTGCGCAGATGATGAAGATGAGTCTGGTAGCAACTGCTAGTAAATATTTGTATGTGGCCAGAATATCTCGAAATAAAGAGTTGCCTCGTTGGTCTAGTAGCCACAAGCGCTACTGCTGGCATGAGCTCCTGGGTTCGATTTCCAGGTCGAGCAAAATGTTATTGTTGGTTGTTAGACTTTCGGGCTTCTGACTACCCGTAACGACTGTCAAAGATCCACGAATGACCGCCGGGACCAACGGCTGCTGCCCAGACTAAAACTTATTAAAAGTTCAATTGCTTTGTCTGGACGTTCGCGATCAACCCTAAAAGGTTAATTGGAGTTCATTTAATAAGATCTGCGAACGGTATCAGTGGATACAATGTTTTAGCATCGTTTTACTTAGTGTTTGTAGGTACCTACTTCGTTATCAGCCCAAATGATAAGCATCTGTGACCGGACATGAGAGTTACCATACCACATTTGACCGCATGAGACCTACAATGCGTACTATTTATAAAACTTCTATATCTGTAATTTCGGAAGAGTTGTGTTGTCTGCTTTTACGATTCATGTGCAAAAGATATATACGTCGCCGCTAGCTGGTTTAATCAGCCATTTATTTATTTAAACTTTTCGCAAAAAAAGGTGCAAAGGCGGACTTAATGCCTTAGGCATTCTCTACCAGTCAACCAAGGGTGGTGAAGTGGTGATATCATTCAGGCCGCTAGTTGAACGGCGCCGTTTAGCTAAAAGGCTAGGCAGTTAACTAAATGGCTGATTAACCAGTTGGCGGCGACATATATAGTAAATTGAGTAATTGTAAATGTTAATAACATTAATAATACCAGCCTATTACTGTCTCGCAACAGGGTAAAGGCCCCTTCTCATATAGAGAAGGCATGAGCATTGATCTCCACACTTACTCAAAACGGAAGACTAATTACGATAGCCTTTTTACTAATGAAACATACAATGGAACCCGCTACTAAGCAGTGGAGACCACCTAACGACGAATGTTTGTTATTAGTTTTTTACATTGTTCTCACATATATGTAAAAGCAACAAGAATAATGTACCCAGGGTTTTGTAATACCTTGATTTAAAAGTGTCCTTGGAGTTTCCCGTTCTCCATAGAGATCTACGTTTTGAAACGGGCAACTAGCTTCAACTTTCTAACTTACTAACCGACTCTTTGACAATTCAGAAGTGCCTATATATGGTTTGATTGAAATCCATTCTTTGAGTTGGAGTTTGTTACTAAATTAATCTAAAATTATTTATTTGATCTGTCTACATATTAAAGACATGGCATATAAAGAAAGAAAATACGTTTATTGGCATGGCATATATTCAATCTAAACACCTTAAAAGTAAAAGAGAGAGGGAGACATATGTACACATACAGAGTACATCCGTTTGACCGTTTGATATCAAACCAAGCGACAGACGGATGTCTAGACAAGTCATGTAAACGTGCTAATTGCCCGTACGTATGTTCAGAAATAGAGCCCTGAGAAATAGACTCGCCCAAGTCGAGAGGATTTGGCGTTCTGGCAGTTTTGTTACTGTCGTGCGTTCCAATCAATCAAGCTAGCGTATCAGTAGGAGTTCACTGCTGGCCATAGGCCGTAGTTGCTTCACAACATCTGGTACTCCATCTTCTTAATCCAGTCTGTCACTCCATGTAAGCATTCGATTGCCTATATGAATGACTTTAAAAACATCAACTACTTAATACCCTATTTATCAATAGCAGTACGTTTTGACTGTCCCTTTCAGAATCAGTTGGTCATGTAGTGTGTAGGTGTGGCGAGTCATGGCAAATTATAAAAAATTATGTAATGTGTACTAGGTTAAGGTTGCTATGGGTCTATGCCACCCGAAATAAAGTTATTATTATCTCCTTTGTTTCATTTAAATACTTACAAATTACATTTTAAAATATTTTTATAAACAAAAGGATTAAAAAAAACATTTAAAAATATAAAATATAGTAGCCCACCGGTATCGGGAACAGGGTCCAAGCTACCGGCGGTCTTATTATTATTGTTATTATCAGACAGGATGTCCCTACCATCTTTTTTATACCGAACCATCTAGCTGGGTGTGCTACACTAAAATTGCTGATTTCCCCTCCTCCCCCATCTTCTTAGCGCGTCGATAGCAATCTAAATGGACTCGGCCCAGAATTAGGCTACATGTTTAGCTCCATCACTAACGTCCATCAGTTCCTGTAACGTGCAACTGACAGGACACGCAGGACATGGTATTAAGTGTCCCATTGTTTGTGGAACAGCTCCACATTTACATTCCAAGTCGGAGTCGTCTATGAATCTCCACCAGAACAGATTTTCCTTGCTTCGGCCAACCTGAGTCCGGAGTCTGTTTAAAGAGTTCCAGGTTACCCAAAGCAACTCATTTCCCCTCCTTTGTAGCCTTAGATTGCTTCATATTATTGACTATACAATGGCTATACCTATTGAATATACTATACAAGTTCTCTATACTCTATTTCTTAATTAGACAGGGGTCAATCTACCACTGACATATCGTAGGATTTATCTCCATTCTGACCACCATGTCGGTACTGCGTAGTACCGATAACCTGAGGGTCAATTGACACAGTATTATATAAACCCTGTTTCTACTTGTAGAAAAACTTATTGATGATAATTTATTGTCTTTGTCTTCAATGAAAGTGAATTGTTTATAATTAAAAGTAGGGGTACAATTAAGTTTGATGATATGTTTAATTAAATAGTCTTGCGAAAGACAATGAATGTTTATCGTTTAGTGAAACACTTTTCTAGCTGCAATTATAACTGCGCATCATTTCTAGCAACTCCACAATATCTTTCTTCTTTTCCTTTATATATAAGCTAATTCAGCCTATAAAGTTCCCATTACTGGGTACACGGCCTGTGTACCTCCGTGTGAGAGAGAGTGGGCCATAATCCACCACGCGGGCCCAGTGCGCCTTGGCGGATGTCATATGTCTTCGATTTTTTTGTTCTAGGACATGACGGTTTCCTCGCGATGTTTCCCTTCACCGTTTTGAGAGCAGTGGTGATGAAATTAAATACACAAAGTAAAGTGCCGTTCTTTTCCTTTAATATGATTCTATTCACCAGAATTGGAGACGAAAATTATAGTTGAAGCATATTCCTCATCCTCACTCAACCACGCATTGATATCGTGAGTATTGGCCACTGCGCACGGTAGTCTGTCTTATCAAATCGGAAGCTGGTTTAACTGAAGGAAAATTTTGCTAGCTGATAAACGCTTATCATCATCCTCCTGTCCTAATCCCATTTTTTTTGGGGTCGCCGCCACAGATTTTCTTCATTCATAAACATGTCTATTAGTCGGCCAACTCATATGGTCATAAGACACTCGAGGAGTCGATGGTCTTTCAATATTTGGGATCGGCGCAACATGTCTTTTTCTTCCATACTTCTTTATTAGTCGTCGTATCAGCAGTCACCTCCTAATCATAGGGGTAATTGCGTAGCACACTTTCAGACGCAATCTGAATCATTTTCATTAGGATACATATAATCATTCACACAATCCATCTCTCGTGTCTTTGGTCTTCACTTATTCTTATGGCAATCCACGTTTACCTATATTCAAAACTTTCCTCGCACCAAGTTCTTCATTCCTCTTTTGACTGGTAAATGAATTCCTCTATTTTCAAGAAAATCTCTTCTTCATAGGAACAAAATTATTATGTGAACTGGTGAAAACTTCCACCTAGCAACACAAAGCAGTTGAACTCATTATAACCTTTGGTTCTGCTGAATCATTATCTGATTCATTAGAATCAAAGGTCATTATGAGTGTGAATCAGATAAAGCTCTCAAGTTCGTTCACCTTTTATCGGATGAGAGGTGTATTGTCATAAAATAAAACTATCTTACCAATTGCGGTTGCTATACGGTCTGGTCTGGATATATGATCGCTGTCTGGTGTATCACCGATTGGGTTTGGAAGTTTAATTCGATCAATACGAAATACTTTTGTGGTCTACAGATTGCTTTTCTGTGGTGCATTGAAACGCCTGAGTTGATAAATGAATGTACGTCACGCGCCCTGGAAAAGAGGATTGCTAAACCTAATCCTCAAGAAATGTGTGGTAAATCGGCAGGTTATACGGGTTGTAGCTTCATTCCACGTTTTTTTTTTAATAAGGAGGATAATAACACGAGAATACGACGTGGAGACGACAACACGACAATAATAGTTTAATCACTATACCTAGTCAAAGATTGGCAAAACCCATAATAGGCCCATCACTACTATTTAGGTTTAAAAAAAGTCACGTTTTCAATTTAAATGTTAGTTTCAAAATACTCTGCATTAGTATTGTTTGTATTTTCGTTTATTGTCGTATTATCGTCTCCACGTTGTATAGACGTATTAGGTATGAGGACAGGGTGTAAAGTTCACTGATCCTCATAGAAGAGAGGACCGTCCGACCAGATGGGTGTCGTGTCTGGTGGGCAACTGCCCGACGATTGATGTCGGGACGTTGTAATATTCTAGTCGTACGGTAAACTCTGCTTGCGCGATGCAGGATTTTGCGTGACGTCAGTGTGATGCGTAGTTCGCATGTGGCGTTGTAGATAGAAGATACCACAGGTTCGTGTTGATAAAAATACGACAATAAAAACTGTTCCGGGCTTGAATGCTTGTAAAAGTATCCATGTCATGATCGAAAAACCAAGTTTATTTTTTTCTCCAGTGTCACTGGATATTATTTTATGAACGAACAAAAGTCACGTGATATGTAAGAAATCGTCGATAATATTTAAATATTTTCTCACAGCAAGCGTGAGTGTGATAATATTTTCAAACGTACTACGCATATAATAGCTGGTAGATGATATTATAAATATCGCATTATAATGTAAGAGGTTTAATAAAACAAGCGCTGTTAATAAAACACTTACACTTCTAAAACGATGGGACATAATAGACGCCAATCCAACATGATATTGAAAATTATCCTTCACTTTTTTTTAGTATTTCCGAAATGCTCCATTTTCTTCGGCATTTCCTCAATACCTTGCACGAATACCTAGATGAAATATAGACCAACTCACATAGTCATAAAACACTCGAGGAGTCGAGGGTCTTTCAATGATCTAACTACGCATTTGTAGATATTATTGGGCATGCAGCTGTCTATTTAGAAGCCTACGATGTTCATCAAAATCTTACCGATTGATTATGATGTTGATACAAAAACATCTCAAAATTTTCGAAGTTCTGAGTTTTAGCTACTTACTGACAAATGCGTGCACTGAATGTACCACTCAAAACTTTGTAGTGAGATTATGAGACTGTCCTCTGAGTTTGTTTCGGTTTTTCTTCTAAGAGTAGTCGCTTAGGAAACACCGAACTTATCTAGTTATAAAACATAATTTAATTTTGACGTGTGCGTGTTGTTTGAACCAGTTTTAAGAAACACATAATTTATCATCATGATTCGAGAAGTCCCCTATGTAACCTTGGCAAGTTCGCCTGTGTGGTGATGGCTGGCCAGGCATATGGTTTTTATCTCTTTTTCGCTTTGACGATGTAAAATTAGATGGTTACAGTGTGGACGGGTTCCGTCTCCTCATTTTGCCTGTTCATAAGGAAACAATCGGTTTAAATTCCATAACCATGATTTTATTGTTGTGTTGTTAGTGTAGTAGATGAAATATAACACGACGCTTCATCTTAATTTTGGTTTTAAACTAATCTCTTTAAAAGATGTTTGAATTTGTAGAACGACACTTTTTTTATGTCGCTCTTTGCGTAAACCACTTACAATTAATTTCATTTTAACAATTCAATTATAATCATTGATTTAAGCCAAGTGCAATGAACATTGATGAACTGAAAATTTTAAAGCCATAGCGATTGTGACCGTTTTGCGGAATCAGGCTTCTGCACTCTAATCGCGTAACACACTATCAATCACAATCTGAAGGATATTGCTAATCCATTGCTTCATATGTTCGAAAAATGTGTCTGCTTAACAACGTAAATAACGCAATGAATGTTGTTGAAGTGTCAAAATGAAATCCATTCCTACTGTTTGTGTGTTTCGCAATTCATGATTATTCGCATTGACGTCATTGTACATAGGATACCAGCAGGGTGCTGGTATCCTATGTACAATGACGTCAATGAATTGACTCTGTATGCACAAACTGCATTCAGTCATGAATTGTTGGCAATATAATTAGGTAGCATTGATTGTAACCTTGGCAATTGTTTCTTTTTTTGTAGTAAAGAAACAGTTGACTGCCGGAAACTGAAGGTCGGAATGTGAATTGTTACCATTTATTACGAGATATTCGCCAACTTGTGCAATAATATTGCATTGTCACCGAAATTACATAGATATGCAAAGTTTCAGCTTGATCGGATGCCAGGAATTATTTAAAAAAGATTGCTAAATTGTAACTAGAAGCACATAGTATAAACGAAGCAAATCAATGAAGAGATTTTGTTTTTTGATGATGTTTAATACGTAGCAAATCACAAAAATTACGAAAAATTTATAGTAGGTACCGCATGATATTTCCTTATTTTTCTTCCAGACAAATTCAATAATCTCTTAACAGCTGTACGTGATCTTAAATACGGAAAAGTCTAACATGTCAGATAATTATGATAGACACCAATTTGATTGATAACAATGAAATGCGCCGTAAATGGCGATCAAAATTGGAAATCAATA
This sequence comes from Apamea epomidion, assembly GCA_947507525.1. Lineage (NCBI taxonomy): Eukaryota > Metazoa > Arthropoda > Insecta > Lepidoptera > Noctuidae > Apamea > Apamea epomidion. The sequence goes on along the minus strand of OX382246.1, from coordinate 16,452,956 downwards.
AAAGGCGAAAAATTCCACGCCTTCAAAATTATCTTCTCGATATTCGCCGTAAAACATCTATCAGATATAATCAGATACCTTATCTAGAGTATTGGTAATAGTCATTACTTTAAGGGCCTTACTCTCATTTAGTACCGTAACACGGTCACTTTATGAAGAATATTTCTCATTAACGGCTTGATTAGAAGATCTGAAAAAAATATATTGTTGGTATAGGTTCATGTATAACATTTCTGAAACAGGATTTTTTCGTATGGCTAATACGTTTCCCTTAAAAAAATTTTTTGCAAAACGCTATTTTTTCCTAATATTCCATATTACTTCTAATCGGCTTTGATGTTTGCAAATATTTTTACACTGAAAAATTGATGGTTAGAGGTACTATAGAAATGTAACAGCTTATGTAAATCAATCAACATTTGCAAAGAAAATTTCCCCACTTTGAGATTGAGCTTCAGAGGTGCTCTGCGCGGGCGCGGGCGGCAGTCGTGCGCTAGCACTGAGACGGGAGGGCTGTGTCGCTCCCTGCTCCGCTCCGGCTATCGACCGACTACGCGCGTTTGCCTGTGTTAGTGCAAATATTTACGAACGAATTGTATCAGTGTGCGTTTATTGACTAGCTCGCTGCAGATGGCCCATTTCTATTGTGCGCGTCGGGACGCTTACGATAGTATACAAGTAGTAAGGCTTATCTAACTAATATTAAAATGAGAAAATATTGAATTTGATCTAAATAAAAGTCCAAGATGGCGGCTGCGAAAATTTTCAAGTTTTTCATCATGGGTGTCGTTTTCATACTTTTCGAGGGTGATAAAGCCGATAGTGAGGTCAAAAAAAATCCAAAATGGCGGCTGCAAAATTTTTCAAATATTTCATCATGTGTGTCGTTTTCATACTTTTCGAGGGTGATAAAGCCGATAGTGAGGTCAAAAAAAAATCCAAAATGGCGGCTGCAAAATTTTTCAAATATTTCATCATGGGTGTCGTTTTCATACTTTTCGAGGGTGATAAAGCCGATAGTGAGGTAAAAAAAAAAATCCAAAATGGCGGCTGCAAAATTTTTCAAATATTTCATCATGGGTGTCGTTTTCATACTTTTCGAGGGTGATAAAGGCGATAGTGAGGTCAAAATAAAAATCCAAAATGGCCGCTGCAAAAGTTTTCTAATATTTCATCATGGGTATCGTTTTCATACTTTTCGAGGGTGATAAAGCCGATAGTGAGGTCAAAATAAAAATCCAAAATGGCGGCTGCAAAATTTTTCAAATATTTCATCATGGGTGTCGTTTTCATACTTTTCGAGGGTGATAAAACCGATAGTGAGGTCAAAATAAAAATCCAAAATGGCGGCTGCAAAAAATTTCAAATATTTCATCATGGGTGTCGTTTTCATACATTTCGAGGGTGATAAAGCCGATAGTGAGGTCAAAATAAAAATCGAATAGTCCGGGAGCCGAGTAGGCCGTCTTGCGACTGCCTACTGCCGCGCGTATTTGTATGAAGATTTTGTTTTTTGTTAGGTATGTTAATTTAGTGAGTTTCATAGTTGGGCACGCACACTACAATGTAACTAACAGGCCTATGGTGATTTATCGAGGTAGGCACTGCTTATATGCCTTTATGCAATACACGCCACTGACTAATATACTCTGAGTATTCGCGCGCGGCTGATACGCACGAACGCGGAAGGTTTATCTACTGAGCGGCCGTAGGTGATTATTTCATGGTCACTAACGAAACATGATACTGTTACTTTACTATACTATAACAGTGGTAACAGTTTTCGTAGTTCAACTGTTACTTTTGACGTACGATTAATAGTAAAAAAAATCTTTCATCAAATTTCAATCAAATTAGAATACCACTGCCTGCTATGTAAATAACAATGACAGGAAGAAAGTTGATTATAACATCATCCGATTGGCTACGGAATCCTAAAAAACCCATTTAGGTACAGTGCTAGTTAGGTAGGTTTATTACTGATTTATAATAATTCAAATTGATGAAACAGGTTCTCATTTTTATAAAATCTCATTTTTATGTAAGTCCTCCTAAGAAGACCTACAGTCTATGCAAATAAAATGTTATTCCATTCCTAAGAAAATACTCGATATCATTTTTAAAGTTTTACCCCCGTCGGGAACTAAGTTCGTTCTCACGTATGATTTTAAACAAAATCAAAAAAATGAAAAAAATCTAATAAATAATGTCCAGTAAAAACATAAAATATACGTAACATAAATATCAATCTATACAAAATATATCAGCCTTGCCTCCGCCATTCCCTTCTGGAATCGTAGGCAAAAATGGCGACCTGCGTGCGGCATGTCTGCGTCTCCGCATATTCTTTGATCGTCGTTTTAGTGCAGCGCGCCACCGCGCGCGTTTTACGTATTCGGGAGTAGAGCGTTTAGCTCCGCCCACATGCACAAGGTCAGCGAGCCCTATATACACCTTAAAACAATAAATAAGATTATTCCCGCAAAATATTTATTATATCATAAAGCTGTTATCAATGCTAAGCTTGATGAAGAGACAAGAATCATGTCTCTGATACCTGACGTCACACGCCAAGTGAATGACGTGGTACTTACAAAGCAGTGACTAGGCAGTTTGGGCACATTTCAATTTTCACGGTGGGTGTTAAAAATGTAATTCCGGTTTTTTATCTGCAGATTATCTTCTGTGACGAAACATTGCTGCCCTATTATTGCAACAGTTCTTTTAAAGATAATATTTGTTTGCAAAAAAAGGCAGACGAAGAGATTGATGTTAGTTTGAAAGGTGATATTATGTCTAGGAACACCTCCGGATTACAGCTAATAGAGATGTATGGGAGGAAAGTTATGCTGCGCTGGCGCCAAATAGATTGGGACTAGCTTCTGTCCGCGTGAAATTCTTGTTCCCCCGCCCCACCGCGTCGCATCGCATCGCTCGCCCGCACTACAACTTTGTTTTCGTTTAGTCCTCTTTCTGACTGTATTCATTTTGACCTAGCGTAGTGTTGAACCGACCCGAACGTTATCATACCTATTTTGTTGCGGAGTTATTTTAAAATTATGGTATCTCTTAAGGTGTTGATAATTTTGTTCACAATTAAATAGATACTTGTGATGAATAACGTATTTATTTGGATAAGGATTAATATCATGTTGATAAAACACCTTCGCAAATAATGCATTAATTTCGAACAAATTTGATTACCATAAAAAAGGTTATAGTGAGTCAATCTTAAAAGATAGACATATGCTGTCGCGGACTTTTTTTTAGAACTTTTAAATTGGAACAATTTCATCATACATGATTTTTGAGTAACTAGAACCGTTTACGCAGCGCACGCAACGGAAGCTCCCAAAAAGGAATCATTATTCCCGTTATTGCAACATTTTCCGTTGATGCTCTGCTCCTATTGGTCGCAGCGTGATGTTACATAGCCAAAAGCCTTCCTCGATAAATGGACTATCCAACACAAAAAGATTTTTTCAATTCGAACAAGCAGTTCCTGAGATTAGCGCGTTCAACCAAACCAACAAACTCTTCAGCTTCAACGAAATCTACCAACGCCAACTGGGCCTGCGTGATGGACTACAGCCAACTCCCTCTCGAAGAAAGGAGGCCTGTGTCCCAGTAGTGGGAACATTATAGGCTGATTATGCTTTTATACTAAAGGCAGGAGGATGATGCAGGTGTTTCTTTTGTAAATTTGTACTAATTTTCCGGACTCTCATCAATAAAAAGTCCCGTTCCTTCAACTAGGTCTTACCCACTGGTCCTACCTAAGGCTATTCTTCCACCACGCTCTGGCCTGCGCAACTTTTAAGCAAACCGTTTCGTCGTTACGATGTTCAGAGCCCAAGTGTGACCATTTTCGACACCAACAAAAAGTCCCAACCAATTAGTTAATTCTCGTCTCAGACATGACAAACCATGCAGTTTGTAATTCCCAGCGCACATGCGTCACATTCTATTTTAGTTGTCGTCTAGAGCTCGTAGCGTCCAGACGTTACCAATTAGTTCTCCTCGAAGGAAACTGTCAGGTGGAACGATTGTAGCAACAGTTGGATGGAATTGAGGCGCAGTTTCAACAAGTATTGTTGATAAACAAATTGGATTTACAAGCATAGGCACTCCTATTAAGTTTTTTATGTTGATACTTTGTAGTATAGTTGTAGCACTTCATAGTGCCTCTTTGATTAAGATAATATCTACTATAGTTATTTAAATAAAAACCTCTCCTAATATCGATCTGCAAAGGGTGCTTATGTATCAGAGGCTTCACTTGCAGATAGTCATATTTTACCAGTACAATTCCTACCTATTGGCGCCATTTTTTTTTCTTAACTTGGGACTCTTCTATCTACGTCTTGGTAACATATTTTTGCATTAAGTACTGTTCCTACTATCATAAATCCCGAAGAATCCCAATGACCACAGTCCTTGGATAACAGTAAAATATTTTACTATTGCCAAATTTCGTCATCCTGCTAGGTTTAACCAACCCACGACACTTACAAAGTCCAATGCGACATCATTTCAGTCGCCTATACATATATCATCAATACACGTCTCAGGTCAGACACTTGGTGATGTTCTTCAGAAAGGTCAGGTGCGAATTATTCGCAACTGCGTATATGACCAGATGTATAAACCTAAACGAAGCAAAAGGAGTATATAAGGATCGTAGCAGGTTGCGCTCTGTAGTTTCTGCCTACCCCCATGAGAAGAAGGCATGAATTTATGCACGTATGAGTAAATGTACGCATCGTAGTCGTCTAAAGTGCACGCAGATATCTAACCTCAGATATAGTACAGGTTATTGCGTTACAGATTTAGACACTTTATCTCCAGTCACGACAATAAGTTTCAAAAATAAACTCCAGACGTAGTCGAACTTAATTTAACTTCGAAAGTCAATTATTCATACATAATCGATTGGAATGTTTAACTTTCTGTGTAGTTATCGAACGTTCTTGGGATTTTAAAGGTCGTTTTACTGCAGTTGTGGAAAGTTCTAGGTTCATTCAACAGTCTAGTGTCAGTAGTAATTTTGACTTTAACTAAACTTTTCCTCTCACCTCCTTTTCAGTAATTGACAGCTACATTAAGTATGTTGTCATCGTTTCCTTCCTAATTAGTCAGTCAATCGGATACACCATTCTGGCTTGCAATGCGTAGCATGGTACTAAAATTCCAATCATCATCGTCATTTACCTGCACATAACATTTTGTTTGGGGTCGACTCACCGTGTTTTCTTCTTCTACATATCAGCCGTCAGTACTCACCTAGCAATATCTTCTTTGACACTTTTCATCCATCGATTCTTTTGTCTTCCTGCAGACAATACTAAAACAGCATATATCTAATGCCGTTCCCAGTCTGCATACGAGAATTCAATCAAATATATCCAATAGTTCAGTCACGTTAGCTAGTCAAACATTATCAAAACTCAAAGTCGGCCCAGGGTATATGTTTGCAATATCACTTTTTTCTTTCGATGCTTGGATTTATTTGATAGTTCCAAAACACTCTTTTACATTAGTATTGCCAATGTTTTCATTTATTGACCTATTATCATCTCCACATTGTATAACCATCTTATCTTTCTTACTTATAATATGATACAGTAGGTAGATTATGTATCAGAGTTTCTTCCACTATATTGGACGTGTTTACATTTGCACTAGCCAATGGAAGATATAGCAAGGAAGCTTGTTTTGCTGCGCCGACTTGAATGGCAGATAAAACATGATTGTCTCCTGTTTGTCATCAAGACGTTTCACACAATTGTAGATATCGTTCTAGTAAACGGGCAATTTGTAAGACGAGGCTATTATCATTATAAGAGTTATGTATGTAGTTTGTTTTCGCCTCAACAATGGTAAGTAAATTGTTTCGGTGACGGAACGTGGACAGTAACAGTCGGGCTGGCCCACTAGTTTAAGGTTGCTCAGCGCGCTATTGAGCGGACTATGCTCGGAGTTTCTTTGAAAGATAAAATCAGAAACGAAGTTATCCGGAAAAGGATGCTTTTAGGTAGTGGCTGGCCATGTTTGTCGAAGGACCGATGGCCGGTGGAGCAGACGAGTCCTGGAGTTGAGAACGCGTGTCAGCAAGCGTAGTCTGGGTGTCTGGGCGTACACAAGTAACCGCACATCTGCAGCAGTCTCGGAAAATGTCTTCGCACATAGCGTTTAAATCTTACTGAACAATTAACACAACGTTGAGTAAATGCTATATTACCATCTGAAAAATTCAATATTCATTGTACCTAATGCTTCAATTACACACAGGAAAACAGAAATATCAATTTCATGCAATTCGAAAGAAACGGGAAGAAATTAAATGAATGAAGTGTTGCTGTCACATGACACTAACTTGTCTTTCTAACAGTGATAGTGATAGCTTCGATTTTTTTTAACTCTTAACTCGAGTAAACAAAATAATGGCGCGAGTCCATTTTCTCTTGAGGTGCCACTCAATGTTTTCGCGATTAGATAAATATCACAAACACTGCCATTATAGTTAACTGTCATTCTTTATTCTATAATTAAATGCGAAGGGAGGTAATAAACAAGGGATATTCGTGTAATAAACCGTCAAAATACTTGCGATATACAGTCACAAGGTTTTAATAAGAGTAAAAGTACATATTCTGTGGGTTAGTGCTTTCAGTTGATAACGTGTATTTTGTCAATAAAATCGCCATCATACCGTCATTGATTATCAGATTGACAGTGAAATGTGAGTAGGAAAAGACGCTCTTTACAAAGTAGAACAAGGAGGTTTTTTTTTTTTTTTTTTTTTCTGGATGGGAAATCATCAAATGACCCCTCCCGCTGTGGGTGGAGCAGAAGGGAGTGTCAGACTCTTACTGACTAAAACTCACCCGTGTTCCTTCCTTAGCCCTTTATGTACCAGGGCAGCGGTAACCCTTTCGGACGATCCCGCTACCCCGGCAGGCTTCGGCCCTCTCGGGCCCCGTCAATTATGCTGACATCTCTTTGAGGCGCACGTGGAACACATACGCGCCGTCCGGCACGGGCCTGGTCCTGATCGGACGGAAAGCTACCCATTGCTCTCCGCCCGCAGGCCCGCGCCTACGGTGGCCGGGAGTCGTCACGCGGCTCCCGACGCCCGGAGCGTCTCCCTCGGCGGCTGAGGCGTGAGGATCTCTCCCTCGCCCATCCCGCCACCTCCTTCGCTAGCATGACTGCTTCGCAGAAGGAGGTGACCGCCTCCCACTCCATCTCGCCCCGGACCATGGCTTGCACCAGGGCCGGGCGCGAGAGGTCGCCGCCGCTGCCGATCGCCTCTACGAGGACACGGCGGTGCTCTGCCCAAGCGGGGCAGACCTCCACCGTATGCTCCACCGTGTCCTCTGGGCGATCCTCGCAGTGGTGACACCCGGGCGTCTCCTCCCGCCTGATGATGTGCAGGAACCTCCCGAAACATCCGTGTCCGGAGAGGACCTGCGTCAGGCGGTAGGTGAGAGCGCCGTGACGCCTCTCTAGCCACTCCTCAAAGAGGGGTCTTACCGCCGCTATCGTGGCGTGCCCTGCGCTGGGTTGCGATAGTCGCGCCTTCCATTCCACCATGAGACCGCGCCGGAGGTCCGTCCGCTCCGCAGCGATTTGCCGCGGGTGCAGAGTTTCCCCCCGACGTAGTGCCTCCGCGCGCCAGTCATACAGGCGCGCGAGGACTATCGCCTCCAGATCCCATGGTGGCAGTCCGGCAAGGAGGCTTGCTGCCTCGCCCGAGATCGTGCGGTACCCCTGGATTAGCCTTACGGCTACCACCTTTTGGGGCGCGCTCAGGTAGTGTGCGGCTCGCAGCCGCAGTGAACGCGCCCATACCGGGGCCCCATACAGGGCCATGGACCGCACGACCCCCGCGTAAAGCCTCCGGCAGGAGGCGTTTGGCCCCCTAAGGTTGGGCAGGAGCTTTAAGACGGCCCCGGTCCGTTCCAGTTTGGGGGCCAAACGTCGGAAATGCTCGACGAAGTTCCACCGGCTGTCGAGGGCGAGACCCAGGTATCTCATCGTTGTTTCGACGCCGATGTGAACCCCTCCTACCATCAGTTGGGATCCCGAAGGTGGCCCGTACCAAGGCCCATGAAAGGACATGGCCTCGGACTTGTGCAATGCCACCTCGAGACCCAACTGCCGGATCCTTTCCACGACTATCGCAAACCCGCGTGTCATCGCGTCGGCCGCCGCCTGATGCGACCTCCCCTGCGCCAGCACCAGCGTGTCGTCAGCGTAGTAAACTACGCTGACGCCATCAGGGAGGTCGGGCCGCAGCACCCAGTCGTAACCGATGTCCCACAGGAGCGGCCCCAGAACCGATCCCTGTGGGACACCGCACGACATCTCTCGCCGGTTCCAATTCCCGTCGCGACCGGGGTAGATGACGGCTCTGTCCGTCAAATACGCCCCGACTATTCGACGGAGGTAAGTCGGCACCCGGTGATACCGGAGTGCCTCCCCTATGCAGCTCCAGGGCAGGGTGTTGAACGCGTTGGCGATGTCTAGTGACACCGCCACGACCACCCCACCCCGGGACACCGCGTCCCCCGTCGTGAGGGCTCTCACGCGCATGATGGCATCCACCGTCGAGCGCCCCTTACGGAAGCCAAACTGGCACTCCGCAAGATCCGGCCCCGTCCTCACCAGGTGCCCGACGAGGCGGCCCGCAATCACTCTCTCAAAGAGCTTGCCGACCTCGTCGAGCAGCACTATGGGCCGGTATGCGGACGGAGAGTCCGCAGGGCGCCCTGGCTTCTGAATGAGGACCAGCTTCCCCATCTTTCAACGGAGTGGAAACTGGCCTCTCTCCATGCATGCGCTTAAGAGCGCCTCCAGTCGAGGCCCGAGAGCCCTCGAGGCCAGGACCCAGGCTTTTCCCGGCAAGCCGTCGGGTCCCGGGGCGGTATTTTTGGCCTTCAGCCTGCCTACCGCCGCTCTCAGATCTACCCCGGTCACTTCAGGGGTGTCGTCGTCGTCGTCCGCGTGGTCCGCTTCGGGCACCGCAAGTGGCGGAGCCATAGGCGGGGGAGTATGCTCCCCCCTTGAAGGGAACAGAGCGCTCACCACCTCCTCCACCAGCTGTGGGCGGAGACTCTGCGTCAGCGGGGGGGCCCATGTGCGGAGTTTATTCCGCACCCTTCTGTAGGGGCGCCCCCATGGATCTCTGTTCAGAGTCTCCAGCATCTCCTCGCGGGCCATATCTTTGGCCCGCTGAACAGCCTCTTGGAGGGCGGTCTTCGCCGCTCTGTACCCCTCGTACAGCACCACCTCCGTGGCTTCCGCATCCGGAGGGCGGATGCGGAGCCTGCGGTGCCTGGTGTACCGGTGTCGCGCGTCGACGCACGCCTTGCGTAGCGCCCCAACCTCCTGCGACCACCAGTACACCTGACGTCGGGCGCATCCTGGCCGGACTCGGGGCATTGCCACGTCACAGATCTCGGACATGGCCTCCCGGAACCACTCCACCTCATCGTCAATGTCAGCAGGCCTGTCCGGTGAAAACACCCAAGCCTGCACGATCGAGGCTTCCAGGAGAAGCTCCCGGTCCAGCTGCTTCAGCGCCCACCGCGGACCACTCGGGGCCTGTTGGACCAGCGCGCTAGAGGTCTGGGTGGAGACCTCAAACCGGATATACCGATGATCGGAGTAGGTCTCCACCTCCTCCATGACGCGCCAGTCAATGACACGCTGTGACAGAGCGGGGCTGGTGAACGAGATGTCCACCACCGACTCGCCCCGCATCCGCACACACGTAGGAACAGAACCCCGATTTAGGACGACCAGGCCTGTTTCCAGAGCCCAGTCCTCCGCCATCCTGCCCCGCACATCCGTGCAACGGGAACCCCAGGCCAAATTCTTGGCGTTGAAGTCCCCGAGCACTAGCACGGAGAAGGCGTGGTTTCTGGCGACGACGACACTCAACTCTGTTAAAGAGTTCTGGAACTCGGCGAGAGTTCGGCTCGGAGAGAAGTATACTCCCACGACTACAATCTCTCTGAACCGTGCTGCTACGCACCCCTGTCCCCTCGTGACACCTTCGAGGGACGGGGTACCGGCGGCAGCCGACGAAATTATGGCCACTGAGCCGTTCAGGTCCTCCACCCAGTCATCCCTGGGCGGGACAAAGTACGGCTCAGCGACCACAGCGATGTTAATCGACCACTGCGCCATGCTCTGGAGCAACAGGTCCTGAGCGCAGGCGCAGTGGTTGATGTTCGCCTGGAGGAGGCGTAGTGGAGGAGTCATTACTCCTCCATTTCAGCCCCCTCCCGGGCCCCCTCGGCAGTGGTGGCGGCGGCGGCGGCGGCGGCGGCGGCGGCGGCGGTGGTGGCGGCGGCGGCAGCGGCGGTGGCGGTGGCGGTGGCGGCGACAGTGGCGGCGACGGTGGTGGTGGCGACGGCGGCGGAGGGCCTGCCTTTCCTCCTGGCTTCGGCGGGTGGAGCGCAGGACTTGCTCCCCGCCCGGTGATCGGCCGGCTTGCCAGCAGCCGCACATGCGACGCAGTGCGGCGCGGCGTTGCACGAGCCGGCCGTATGTCCGGGCTTACCGCAGCGGAAGCACAGAGTGCTGCGGTCCTCTAAGGTGCACTGGACGCTCACGTGGTGCCCCACGAGGCATTGATAGCACCTTAGAGGTCTGGGCTCCAGCAGCTTGACCTGCGCTGACACTCAGCCCACCAGGAGCCTTCCGCCCTCCACAATTTTCCTCGCTGCCGTCACGGGACAGGTTACCGTTACGAACAAGGAGGATCTTAGTCAGTGACTTAAACCTCAAAGTACCTACAAACATTGATTGGTTGCTATATTTTTATATTGCTATGATTCGTTTCTTTAAGTTTTTTTTTTGTATGCATTTCAAACGTACGAAGATGCAGGGATCTTAGTTTTCGAATTACATAATCGAGTCAAACTAGTGCCTGATCGTTAATGAGTGAGTAACATCACTACAGTGAAACTGACAAGCAACAAGAAAACTACAACTCGTTTAAAGTTGATTTTTAAACTACTTTAGGCGAGAGGAAGCCAACTTAAAAATGGGATTAAACACTGGAGGACCTGCTGCAGCGTCAATGGTACATTTTTGTACTAAATGAAACAGATTCGGTTACCACCTCAAACTGTAATTAGGGATATATTTGTTATTTTTCTTAAACTGGTAAAAAACGTACAAGTATTTATAACATTGACGACCATATTTTAGTTTTATTACAGTTTCGTGATGCCGGTTAGACTTTATTGAAAATTCGACCATTTTAAATAATAAATTGGTTCCGTTTTTATAAGTATAATACGATTAATAGACGTTACAAAAGGTGGGCCCAAAAAAAAACTATCTCCTTTGACAGTTTCGGGTAGCTTGACGCTGGCATCTGTACAATTGTCATTTACACCTTATATGCATTTAGTCAGCCTATAGTGTTCCCACTGCCAGGACATAGGCCTCCTTTCTTCGAGAGGGAGTGGTCTGTAATCTACCACGCGGACCCAGTGCGGGTTGGTAAATGTCACATGTCTTCGATTTTTTTGTTCTAAACATGCCGGTTTCCTCACGATGTTTTCCTTCACCTTGTATAAAAAATTGGAAATAGTCATAAAGCAGCGAAACGGCCATTAATCGATTAAATGAAGTGGTCAACAAATCTAATTAAAGCCTAAGTAAGAGGATGTTTCCTCTTAAGTGCTTAGAGAAACAATAGCCTGCTGTAATCAGAAATTAATGAGCCAATCTGCAGGCCACTTATGGTCAAGTGTACGCAGTAGACACACATGTCTTCGAACGTGTCACCAACACGTGGCACTTACAACCGTTAATGGAAATAGCATGGTGGTGGAAACCAGCTATTAGAGAGAAGAACCAGGGGTTTAGATTCAAATCTAAGGCACTTACTTGCCTTAGATTTGAATGTCCCCAAACATATCATTGAACGAAGCTGTTAGTGTGCATACTTGAGCACTTAGTTTGAGCACTTAAAGAAATACTGAGATATATTCCGGCGTTCCCGAATATACCATTGTTGTGTATATAAAAACTCTACCGTTCCCGAACATCCCCCTAGCTCCGCATACAGATAGATAGAAGGATAGAATACACTTTTTTATGTACACCATAAAAATTCCAGACATAAATGTCGAAATTGTACAAGGGGTGACACAATGGGTGGTCTTATCGCTAAAAACTATATTTTAAAGACAACCTACGTTCTACATACAGCGTGGTGATTACAGCTGTTTTTTTCTCATGTGGTTATGTGAATGAGTGTCGTTTGGCCGTGAACTTCAACATGTTGCGTAAATATCATTAATGAGAAATAGAATTAAGCTAGGCTTGATCTAAAAGCAAGCCTGTGCTAATTAAGACTTTGTTTTTGCCTTCTATCAGAGGGGGTCTAATTTCGCTCCTGTTTTGACAAGTTTTTGACAGTTGTTTGTCGCCGAGATGAGATTGGGTCTAGATTTTGAACGTTCTAAATTATGAGAATTGGCCTTCAGATAACATTTACGCCAAATTGGACTAAGATCTTTCAAACGGTCAGACCCATCTTCATAAGGAATGCGCATATTTAGACGAGACAATGATTTATCACAAGAATAACATTAGGTACAAGACAGACAGGTCACTTTGGATGATTACAAAAAAAAAGATATATTCAAGGGCTTTTTTGCTCTCCCTGATAACCCAAGTTTATTGAACCCAAGATCATAAAATTATAGTCTGTGCTGTTGGGGAGATTGTTGCGCCACTTTTTTTTCCCAGCGAAAGCACTAGGAAGTGGCGAACGGCGGGCGTTTTGGGGGACTGTCTTATGTAATTTTAACGTTCAAAAAGTGCTGATTCACAGCCTAATTTCAATAAATGTTTTTGATTTTGTATCTGCTAATAGGTAACACAGACAGGGGATGACGAGGGCTGAGCAAGGAAAGAGTGAACATCTCCGCCGCCATATTTATTTATATTGCTAAGAAGTTTCCATTTAATTCATTAAAATCGGACCATACACGTCTGACATTGCATGAAAAACATGAAAGTGTGTAAAACACGTGTCTGCGCCGGCACTTCACTTCAGTGTGCTATACAACACACAATTCGAATTAAAAATCGGATATCAATGTCAGTTCTTGTCAGTATTATTTTCAGTCGGCATCCAACCTCGGTCGAGTGCGCACGTCGAGCTAAACGCTCCGCCTGAACATTCGCGAGAAATAAAATAAAGATTTGTTTTAAAAATCGTTTTCATAAAAATTACTGTAGTGTTGTGTGTGTATCGTTTAGTATAAATTAGTTTTACTGGGTATGTATTTTTTACTAACTTTTTTTTAGTTTGTAATATTTTATAGTGCAATATCGATCGCTGTCGTCATGAGACTGAAATATACTTGCAAGTTAAAAAAAATTGTTGTATGTCTGCAAACAATTAATAAACCTGAATAGTATAATTTATTCCTTTGATATTGAATTGAATAGACTATTAACCTCTTTGTAAATTCCATTGAAGAAAAAAAAGTTGGCCTTAATAGATATACATCTAATTAGTAACACTAGTTTATATCTTGAATATTATCCAGTTCTTCAAATATTTCTAGGACAAATGTAGAATTTATGTTTGTGGAAAAATTATGAATGGACAACTTCCTTTTTATTATTTTGTAGGGGATATTGAAAGAGCTGTTTGTTTATTGTAAAACAATAACTATATATTTACATTTTTTACTGTTCATTCATAATTATTATTATTAATTATCTTCTACATATAAATAAGCACATATTCTTTTGCCCTTATCCCAATTTCTTTTGGGGGGGGGGGGCTTTTGGGGGGGGGGTAAATGAAACCTCTTATCAAATCCGTTAATGGAGTACTTATAAATTTAATGATCGAAACGTGTTTTATTAATCTAGCAGGTTATTCTAGTTTATTTCTTGTTTCTATGTAAATACCATAAATTAAACTCGCTTTTCGTGTCTGGTCTGTATGACCGCGTTATTCTTCTAAACTACGCAACTGATCTCGATGCGGTTTAGACCGTCATTTAGAGAATTTATTCCGGAAGATTTATGTGTATAAAAAATTAATAGTCAACATACATTTATCAAAGAAATTTCGATGTTTTATCAAGTCGTAATAACCCGGGCGGAGCAGGGGCGGGTGGCTAGTTACTTATAAAAACTCTTAGTAAATTAATTAAAGGCCTGACATTCATCTTATAAATACGTATAATGCGGTCTACCGGGACGTCGACATCGATGTTTTCAAAATCAGTATTTCAAAATTAAAAAAGACTGATTTCTTTTCTGATCACGTAACCTAATTGATAACAATTTACGCTGTTTGAAACGCATTTGTACTTATGATAATGTATTTACTCAAAACGCTGTCTACCTTCTCAAATATTTTTTGTCTATATTCTCTCTTCTATCTGTGAAAACTTGTTATTGGCCTTATTTTTGTTACTCTCAATCGTGCAAAAGTTTATAGCTGCAAGTTTTCCAAAAACTGAAAATAAAATAAAATATAATATATTTAAATAAATAATAATAATAAATAAATAATAATTCTATATTCTATATTGATATAATTCTATATTGATATATTCAAGCCAGTTATGTTTCTTACGTAGGCAGAGTCATAGATCTCTTAGTAAAAATAAAAATAGGGCTGAAAAAAAATTTGAATTTGACAGTCCCTATTTTTCTTTTTTTTTTAAAGTTTGCAGCTATTTTGTGAATTGGCTCTCATATCTATTTATTTGAAATAAAAACTTTAAAAATACACCCAACACAGATCAACTTGACTAAGCATTTAAATATTTTAAAAGAAACGAAGTTTTTCTTTGATTGACTCTGATTAGACTAAATTGTTAATTACATGATGTAGACGGACTAATGTAAACGCTTATCAATGTAAATATTTTTTTTAATCTGTAATGAATTGCTTTGTTGTAAATCGTTAGTGGAATAAAACGAGTAACCATTAGGATTAACACCTCTTTCTGAAGGTAATGAGTTTCCACATTTATTAAAAAGTTAACCGTGGTACAAATAGTTACCTTCATGAACATACGCTATTATATTTTACTAGCTTCTGCCCGCGACTTGGTCCGCGTAAAGTAACTCTCTTATTTTTTTTTTCGTAAGAACCTTCTACTAAGTATTAAAAAACTTTAAAAAAAAATAGACGAAATCGGTAAAATCGTTCTCAAGTTATGGCGTCACCAAGGGAAATAGGGATTCATTTATATATATATATATAGATAGATAATCATAATAGGTACTTGATATACTTACCAATATTATAAAGAGGTAAAATATGTGAGTTTGTATGTGGGGTAATCTTCGGAACTACTCCGAAGATCCGATTCCAAAAATTCTTTCACTAATGTGAAGCTACAGCCGAACTAACGAACTATTGCCGAGTGTCAAAGGATATATTTTATGATAAAACAAGTTTCACGCGGACGAAGTCGCGGCAGAAGCTAGTATGAAAGATCAAAGAAAACTGCTGAATCATTCTGTTATAAATTCTTCAATAGTTGTAGAATCATGCCAGATAATGTTCCATGCTAATTTATTTAGTTAGTATTCATTTATGCGGCAAGACAAGATGATTGTTAAAACGAGTTGTGATGTAACGTAATACATTATACCTACTTATATGGTTTAGGAAAAAACTATGTATATATTGATAAAAAGGCCTCACTACTGATTGTAATACCTATTGCGCGATGTAACCTATAGGCAATATAACGCATTCATTCGTTTCTTCACCAACCCGCACTGTGTCCGCGTGGTGAATTACGACCTACTCTCTCTCACAGAGAGGAGGCCTGTGTTGGGACACAGGCCTCAGGACAGTGGGAACTTTATAGGCTGATTATGTATGTATTCGATTCTTGTCTTATTCAGGCACTCTAGGGAAAAATAGACTCCACGAGTGACGTATGTGACAATACTTAAAAGTATGTACGCGAAGTATTTTGAAAGAAACTCCTAATACATTGCTTCATAGGTTTGAACAGTTCGTCTGTTTATCATAAATAACGCAATGGATGTTGATGAACTGTTAAAACAAAAGGCATCGCTATTGCCAGTGTGTTACACAATACTGCGGGTTCGTTGCCACCTTACTGCAAAATCATAGCAGACTATAACGTCCCCACTGCTGGGACACAAGCCTCCTTTCCGTAAGAGCGCCTGTCGGGATCCGAACCTACGACCTACAAACTCGCAAGTGGCGGCTGTTACCGCTGAGCCTTGCTGACTGGCTAATTATTATTTTGACCACGGAATAAACTATTCGTAATTCGTTCACGTCGAAACAAGAGCAGAAGGCAAAAAACAAAAGGCGCATTCATTTGTTTCTGTACGTATTTTGAACCATAGACACTACAGTATCTTTTGAGTAATGTTTTATTTAGCAGTCAATAGGCATTCTACATTCTGCATTCATTCAACGAAAATGATGCAATAAATACGCACTTTCATATCATTTTCTTTACTCTTATTGAATATTATTAATAAGTGGTGCAATTCTTGTTTGATCAGCACATTTCATTTGTTTACTCGTCAAGGTGCAAATAAAACATACATACTATTGTTTTTAACATAGTAAGTCTGTGCACTACTATCTATCAGTTCGTCATAGTTATCATAAAGGTTTTAAGTTATTTTGGAACCAGAATAAATGATGATAAAAGTCGGAAAATTCGTAAGGTTCACACGGCGCCGCGGTGTTTAATTTACGCGCCGTCGACGCGCGTATACGCGCTGCAAACGTAACTAGTGCTGCTTTTCCTAGGCAAAAAACGCGCGGACGACCCTCGTATAAAACGCCATGTATACAGGCCCTTGAAGGATAATTTTTGCTAGACCGTCACAGGCGGGAGCTGCGTCCATGTCTGGTCAATTTGCAGGGGCCAAGACTCGGGCGGGACATGGACGCTGCATGGTGTAGCATGAACTGCTTCATATAAAATGTTCGTGAAGTTTTGGACCCGAGCCCCGGGGTGTACTCTCTAAGTCCGTCAACGCCCATCCGAAAGTTCATCCGTCAAAATAAATGCCATATTAATTATTTCGAATAGGCAAAACACAGCAATAGGGACAACTGTCAAATCGTATTTTCATTCATTCTTAGTTCGAGCCCATAACTAATCGTATGTGCTTAAGTTACACGGCGTAGGAAAAGCCCCTATATTCGGCCGAAACTACACATTTTCTGCTTAAGGAGCAGTTCCCCTCGCCCGCGCCTTACACAGTCTAGCATAAATAATCCTCTTCCGCCTTATCACTGTGTTTTTATAAAAAAGCTGACTAACCCATCGCTTCCTACTAATTACTACCCAAAATCATGTCTTGCCAACAGCAAACATTCTGAAGAAAAACATCATTAAAGAAATTCCGAAAACTATTTCCCAAAAACAATATTACTGTGTAAAAGTGACTCATTGGGGACAAATAACCCCTGAGTGTGTTTCGATATTTCCACTCAGGAGTCGGATAGAAAATGTCGACTCCTACTTGCTTATTTTTGGAACGAAGTTCTTTAACGCAGCTTGTGGTAGAAATCTTCACGTAACGAAAAAGCGTTATGCGTCTTTTTACAAGCTTTGATTTAACTTGCACTGTTCATATGTAAGTATTCCGTCAAAATTTGCAAACCATTTTTCGACCAATTGTTGGTATCCGATTGAGCTGAAATTTTGCATACACTGTTTTAAATAATAGAAAGAGAGAGAGAGAGTTAGGTTTCAAGGTTTTCGAGGGTGCTGAAGCCAATAGCGGGTTCAAAATGAAAATCCAAGATGGCCACTGCAAAAATGTCCACATCTTTCGTCATTTTAAAATTGCGCAGCCGCCATCTTGGATTTTCATTGTATCCTTAGTTCCCGACGGGGATCCCCCCGACCCCCCACGTTTTTTTTTTTTATATGACGTGTATATGTGATTCCCTATTTACAGAATAAATAATATCATTTCATAACTATGACTAACAAACATGATGGTTTAGCACAGATAAATAATATTACGAGAGATAAGAACTCGAACGAGAACTCCTGGCGGGTTGCCATGCTGCCATCCTTGAACCCACGTCGGGAAGTCTGAGCGCCGTCTGACGTTTATAGCTTCGGGGCTGTAATTTGTCATAGCGTTTTAATCCATCGAGGCAATTAATCGTGTTTGTATGGGCTCGGAAAAGGATATCTAGAACAACTAAGGGAGGCATTTGCCAAGCAGTGGGAGTGTCAACAAAATATATATTTTTTGAATGCCTAAAGTAACCTAAATAACGGTATCTGTGGGTCTGGTGTTAGTAAGTGCACTTATTTATAACAAGACCAAAGAAGTTATGGATGGACTGTGTTAAAATGATATGGCTAGACTCAAACTCCAAACTATTTATTTCAACTAAACCAATTACAGGCACTTTTGAATTGTCAAGGTCGGTCAGTCAAAAAGCTGAAGCTAGTTGCCCATTCCAAAGCGTAGTAGGTACCTATGGAGAAGAACGGGCAAGAAACTCCTTGGACACTTTTAAATCACAATATTATGGTTACAAAGTATTGGTTACATGATTCATGTTAAAAATTATGCATGTGTGAACGATGCAGAACGTTAAAAGCATCCGTAATGAAAAGATAAATAAAAGAAATAAGCCATGGCAGCAAAGAGTTGACTAGTCCCTACTGACGGCGCCCGTTCACGAACATGACGCATAGATTAGCACCATTCAGCTCAGCCATTATGAAGGGAGCTAAATGATCCAACACATGCGCCACCATCAACAAGACATTAGAGTGAGCATGACATACTCTCAGCCGCCAAGGCACATCTAGTCAATGAAAGACGTTTCTAGTTTTTAAAATATGATTGACGTGTAAAAGTGTTTGTGCAAACCTACTTACAAAATAAAATCATTTATCTTTTGACGTACCCAGTAAATGTTACCTTTATAGTATGTACAGTCACGAGCAAAAGTATGTATACACTCGGCTTTATTCAAAAGCGATGTATTCCTTTATTTTTGAATGAAATATTATGTTGTTACGAACATCGCAATTTCGAACCCATAGGTTTATGTAATGTGTCGCATTTCAACGTTGCATTCGTTATTTCACGAAACAATCGCAATTGAAAGTGTTGACATATTGGTGCTCGTGACTGTACGTAGTAGAAAGAGGTACGAGGCGAGGACTAATAGAGAAGTATGGAAGAAAAAGACATGATGCGCCAACAGGAAATAAATTGGCATTGGCAAGAGAATGATGATGAGAGGGAAGTTTCTTCAAAAGAGTTTTTCACAAGGAAGTAACCTTTGTCGTATTCAGAAACAAAATCTTATAACTTACAATGAGATGTTTTTCAACGCACGATTGTCAATATTGTAAGGGAACGCCAAATGAATTATAATTTGAGAATATTCAGATAGAGCTTTCTTTTTTTTTCTGACAGTTAAAAATTGTATAGCGCCAACTGACCCATTTTCCACGACAAACCTTAACTTTCACAGCAAAATATGCGGTTTTAAGTTAAATGATAAACGATAGCGGTTCACCACCGGAAAACCGACAAGTTTTACGTCAGATATTATAAATCTATGGTCGTTTCCATAAATTGAAATATTCAACAGCTGGCGATAGGCTGAATGTAAGAGTTGCCTTTGTGTCGAAATCAGCACATTAAAAAGTGTGCGCAACGTCTCTTTTGGGATAATGAATTTGGACCGTTCGATACTTTTAATAAATTACAATTTTAGATTTCGAGCGTATGTTGTTTTTTCGTGAAACAAATCGATACTAATAATAAAACTGAAGTGTTTTTTTGCGCTAATTTCTTGAACTACCAGTCGGATTTGAAAAAATATTTTTGCATGTGTTAGCCCAATTTTTGGGGAAGACTATTTAACATCACGCTTTATAAGGCTCTTAGGAGCCGAGCAAAAAGAAAAAAGTAAGAGAGAACGCTAAGCGAAAACGAAGTAATAGTGCGGGCAGGCGATGCGATGCGACGCGGTGGGTCGGGGGAGCAAGACATTTCATGCGGACGAAGTCGCGAGCAGATGCTAGTGTATTATTTCCAGTCAATTAAGAGCTACCACCGTAGAAACCTGACAAAATTTTATTTCCTAAAATAAAATACACAACTTGCCTTTATATTTTCTTTTCCCTTAATGGTACAATGTTCGCTTGAATAAAACCAGTAGATACCTAGGTGTATGCTCAAGGAAAAAAAATTAACTGCCATTGTGCAGTTATAGAGATATTACCATATATTTAAAGATCTACGATCAACTTCTTTAGAAGGCGCGAAACAGGAAAACAAGGTTGCTTCATCATGGCATAGGGAAAACCGCAGAAGATGACATATTCAGAGACTAATCATATTTATGGCCCAGGCAGGTATATAGGGTACCTAAAGCATATAAGTTCCAATAATGTGAATCATTTCGCGTTGTATTCATCTACCTACAAAACTTATTTACGGACTTTTTCCTTTCATTCATGTTTTTTTTTTTACGCTACATAGTACGACCTGCTTAGAGCGGTTGAGTAACATAGATAAAGCTACTTTATAAGGAAAATAAAAATTAATTGTCTGTGGAGAATCCCGCCGAACTTGATCCGTCAGCAGTTTCTTTTTTTAATGATTAATTACCTATGTTACGTTCTCTCTTGCGCCAATGTCTGTACCTACATACATACAAATAAATAAATAAAATTTAAGTGTCTGTTTGTAATGTTTAAATTAACAGTTTTTTTTTTTACTAAATGCATAATTATGAAAGGGTAGGTACTTATAACCTAAAAACAGTTTTTTTTTTGCAAGCCTGTTTGTTCCGGCGAATATCCGAAACGGGATGGGCCTTTTGACGGGAACTGCTCTGGCAGATAGCTGATCTTTTATGGAGTAACTTAGGCTTTACTCATATTTTACTTTTAAAAAATTGGTAATAAAATTAAACCCATGAAATCCGATTTGTTTTCCAACATGCACGCGAAAGAAGTCGCGGGCATAGCTAATTTTTAAATAAAACCTCAATAATTGTTTTATTTGATTTTTATGAGTCATTTATTTGATAATTGGGTGCAAATTATTTATTTTACCATTTATGTACACATTGTATAAAAAGACAAGAAAACAACAGAACAGAAAATTAGGGACAAATGTGATGCTTCATTCATAAGAAATCTCTTCCAGCATACATCCATATTATTGTTTTATAAATGTGTGCTTTAGCATCTAAACATTATAAATCAAATTTCAAGGGCCTTTAAATATAAATTTGCGTAATAATAAGTTGTTTATCGCTCATTTCCTGCTTTCCAAACCATTTTTACTAATATTTTATTGTATAGGTTGTTTGTTAATATCTCTGAAACAAGGAAGAGACAATTTCCTACAAAAATTGGCATGGATACCAAGATTTAAGCCACATACATACATGGGATTCGTTTCTGTGCCAAGAATTAAGTTCAGCGTAAAATATTAGGTCAGATAAATCCGCACTTAGATACAGCATCCTGTATTAAATCTTACTGGAGAATTTGATCTAGATTCCTGAAAAAAGATTTTCCTAGATTTTTAGTTTCAATAATAAAAGATTCCCTAAACTAGATTTTAAGAGATTACATAAGCCATCGAACAGCGAAGAATTTTCCGTTTCGTAACGTAACGAAATTTTTCTGTAAACCTTTGACTTTTTTCCTAGGAAAGCGGTTCCGTCATATAATAATAGTCCTCCAGACTATATTTCGGCCATGGCGGCCAAGCTCAACGGACACTAGTCTTCGGCACAGGTGCACTCTCTCTTCCCTCACTCTCATAGTCCGACGGGACGGCACGCAAATCCGACACGTCCGGAGACAGCAAACCGCCGTTTGGTCCTGCAAACAGCCGTCATGAAAATCGGTAATTTTCACCATTATTGGACATTAGCACAATCAGCCTCTAATGTTCCCACTGCTCAGACACAGGCCTCCCCTCGGTGAGAGGGAGTGGGCCTTTATTTACCACTCGGCCTAGTGCGGGTTGGTAGATGTAACATGTCTTCGAATTTTTGGTTCTAGGATATGTCGGTTTCCTCACGATGTTGTCTTTCACCGTTTTGACATTTAGGTGTCAAAAATGTTCTGTATCTGGACAGCCGTTATTGTGTGACTGTTCACCAGTTTCTTAGGGAACCAATGCTTAACGGTCACCTAGAACAAAAGACGTGTGAAAGAACTAAGTCAAACATACTAATTATATCTGTAGCCGACTGAGTGGCTGCCAAATAGTTGTAGTAATGCTTTCCGCATATTCGTCCTAAATACATTACTGCCAACACTTATTTGTTCGATTTTGACATCTTTAACATCAACCACTGCTTCGTTGGTCTAGCAGTCCCACGCGGTACTTCTGAGCATGAAGTCCTGGGTTTTTATTCCTAGGTTGGGCAGTGTTATTCGGTTTTTCCTCAGGAATTTTCGTCTGGATTTGTGCCCGTTTGGTGGCAATAGGGTCATCCGCTATTAAATGGGACCTGGACATAACTGGCGAAATGTGGGTGTACTCTGTATAGGTACACCTCTGCGTAACCCTTCGGGGATTACAGGCGTGATATTATGTTATGTTAACATCATTATGTGCTTCCTCTGACCTATGAAGCTCTGACGTCATGACAGGATACTCATCAAACTACAACTCTTTAGTTTGTGGTTTTCTCATCAAACTTGTATTGTAACATCGAACTTTCTGCATGAATAACTTAGTGGCGGGAAATTGTATTACCAACATGTTACCAACTAAAGTGATAGTGTGACCTAATACCAGTACCTGAATACCAGTATTTTACATGGAGCGACTGCCTAACTGACCTCCACAACCCAGTTACTGGGTAACACGATATCCCTTGGTAAGACTGGTTGTTAGACTTGGGCTTTTGACTACTCATAAAATCTGTTAAGATCTAGACCTCGTATATTTATTTATACACCATTTTTTGTATTTAGTAACACATTGACCCGCTTCTTTTGGGCATCTCAATAATCAGCCATTTCTAGAACTGCATCGAGATCTATTAAAGCGGTATCAGAATCTAAATATACTCATATCTATATACTAATAATAATGCTTAAAGGTTTGTTTCTTTGAACGAGCTAATCTCTGGAACTGGCCGGTCGGATTTGAAAAAATATTTTTGCATTCGATAGCCCAATTCTTGAGGAAGGCTTATCATCACGCTACTCTTAGGAGCCAAGCAAAAATTAAGAAAGAACGCTCAGCGAAAACGTAGTAATACCGCGGGAAGGTGGTGCTAGGGTCGGAGGCACTCGGGAGAACAAGAAATTTCACGCAACAAAGTCGCGGGCTGAAGCTAGTGATAAAAACATTATGCAATCTTCATTCATGTGATGACAGTGACGCGTACATGACGTCAACTGCAACCTAATTATTTTATCTTATTGTGACATATATTTGATTATATCCCTTATCTAGATAAGGTATACATATTTTCGTAGATAATTAAAAGATAAAGCTATCAGACCAACGGTAGGTGTTTACCTATGATGTCGGATGTCAAATTAATTTGCCTTTGATTAATTTACTGTGTTAGCATGTGTAGCCCAAAATGTATTTTGATAACTTAATTTTTGGGGGCAATTGCGTTACTCACATAAAGGTTCCAGGTATGCTGGAAGAGATTTCTTATGAAATAAGCCTCTCTCACCTCTGGTCCTATTTTTCTGTTCTGTTTTTTCTTGTCTGTTTATATATGTGTGTACATAAATGGTAAAATAAACTGACAATTGATTTCAATTGTTTTCGTTTTGACAGTTCAACCACGTTCATGCGTTATTCACTTTGTTGAGCAAACAATTTTATCAAACCTATGAAGTAATGTATTAGGAATTTCTTTCAAAACCCTTGTATCTAGATGGATAGTGTGTTACGCAATTAGGTAAGTGCTGGTTTGACTGGCTAGATTGGATATTGACCTGAAATGGGTACGTTTTGGACCCTGGTTTTAAATATGGGATCAATGTTTCTGATAGGTCAGAATAACAACACTCATTCATAGAAAAGAGTCTTGCAGCAACCCTGTGTTCCCTCCCACATGTAACCCGTCTGCCTTCAAAGCAAGAGTGAACAGACATCTTCTGGGCACGCTCGTTCCATCATAGACCTCATCCATCGCTTTCCATCAGGCGTGATCGAGGTCAAACAGGCCCAATTAGCAATAAAAAATCCAATGAAATTTTGACAGCTGATAAAGCCGAAAAGCCTTTCAGAAACCGAGGTTAAGCTAAAGATTCCTGTACACAAATTCAGTAAACCTAGTCATACTCCTAGCCTGTTATTGTCCCACTGCAGAGCAAAGGCCTCTGATACAGAGAAGGCACGAGCATTGATCACCACGCTTGCTCAAGACGGGTTGGCGATTTCAGACTTATATTAACTGTAAGTCCAGGTTTCCTTACGATGCTACTCATAAACCAAAATAATTAAAATGCCTTTATCAAAGCCCCCATTGTCTCGTTATCAGCCAATACCAGCTTATCATTTTTACGAGTAACGTCACAGACTTATAGTAATGTTAATCGTTCATGATTTATGTCCGGACAACCACAGTATGTTTGTGTACTGTACTGTGGTACACACGATGACATATCAAGCTACATATGTCCAGTTTTAGCTGACCTCGCATTGTATAAGCTTGTCGTACAATGAGAAGACAGCTTATACTTGATTTATCGTCGTGCGTACAATGTTTGCAGTCAACCGTCAATAGTGTGGCTGTATGCTCGATCAATGGTAACTATTGAACCGAGGTCAGTGTTTGACTGGGTCCATGTACCTACGTAGTCACCAATGAACTTTGGACAGGAGGTGTATATTTAGCTTATGATGATTCTACATAGTGTAAGTATTTGGTTCCCTGACACACTCTTCTTAGCGCATCGATGGTAAAAAGTTCAAACATCTTTGGCCCGAAATTCAGCTGCGCGAACTCCGCTCACTGACGCTGTAACTGTCCTACCCCAGTGGAAACAGCCGTGACCTACGTTGCAGGTTCTAGTTTCGATCCCAGACATGCACTTTACTTTTGAGTAAATTATTTCATTATTATTGTGACTGAAAAAAACATACAGTCGTTTCGTAGAAGCATAATTACAATGTTTCACGATCGATTGACAATGACGATACAAAAAGTATTCTATGAATACAAATACAATAACTCTAGCCCATTATTATTTATGTATTAGGTAGGTACTGTACCTATTGATCGATTCTTTTACGTCTAGACATGTCTTCAAACTGCGTCATGACACATCACATGAATGTAAGAACTATTAATTTCATAACATTTCATGTTATTTGATAATCCTACTAATATTATAAACGTGAAAGCTTGTATGGATGGCTGGATGTTTGTTACTCTTTCACGCAAAAACTACTGAATGGATTTGGATGAAATTGGGCACACAGGTGGTTTATAACCAAGATTAACATATAGGATACTTTTTATCCCGATATTCCCACGGGATCGAAACTTATGCGGGTGGAACCGCCGGACATGGCTTCTTTAAAATAATAATATCAGCCGATTATTGTCACACTGCAGGGCAAAAGCCTCTTCTCATACAGAGAAGTGGTGACCCAGTGAGATCAGTGGTGGCCCAGTGCTATCGGCCACCACTTACGTGTTGAAGGTCGTGGGTTCGAAGCCAAGCAAGCACTTTACTTAGTTTAAATTATTTCATACCACTCTGGTCTCAAAGCGGTGAAGGAAAACATCGTGAGGAAACCGACATGTCCTAGAACCAAAAATTCGAAGACATGTGACATCTACCAACCTGCACCGGGCCCGCGTGATGTATTACGGCCCACTCCCTCTCACAGAGAGAAGGCCTATGTCCCAGCAGTGGGAACGTTATCTTAGACTGATTATGCTTATTCTTTTTTGTTGTATCATCGTCTCCGCGTTGTAGATTAGCGATTTTATAATTGGTGTCAACTGTTATTTAAAAACTGATAGCCCTGTGATTGTAACTCATATTTTTTTATGACTTATGGCAATTATTATGATAGGGAATGAAAACATGTAAAATTATAGATATGGTAGCGCCAGTCACTTATCATCCAATCAAAGAGAATGACTTGACCATAATCATGACAAGTTACAGACAGATTACAGCGACTATATTGTGAAAAATATCACCGTGGAAACTTGAGTGAAGTGAGCTGTAATTCCACCAGAAGACAAATTCCCGTAATTAAAAACATTCAAAATCTAGTCGCAATCTCATCTCAGCGACAATCAATGTCAAAAACTTGTCAAAATGTAGGAAAATTAGAGGTATTTTTGACGGATCGAGACTGAGATCAGAAGTCAATTCTCATAATTTAAAACGTTCAAAATCTAGTCGCACTCTCATCTCGGCGAAAAAAAAACATCAAAGGTTGTCAAAATGTAGGAAAATTAGAGGTATTTTTGACAGATTGAAACTGAGATTAGACTGTGAACGTTCATAAAATTGCAATAATTTTATTGCCCCTCTGATGATAAAGATTGACACTACTGATACCTAAGTTCTCATGCTTTTGCCTGTACTAAAATACAGTATGATATTTTAATATCACCAACAAAAAAAATTAACAAACGAAATAAACCAACTTTGAGGGAATAACTAATGTTACTTAACCTATGAAGAAATAATATTTTTTGTATTTACCTGTGCAGGCTTGTACTTAGCAATTTAGTTATATATTACTGTTATTATAATGTTAATAGTCTGTAAGCCTTCCGAAAATAAAATAAACAATTCCGTGCATAGGTGCCAGACCATCATTCATTCTCTTTCCTTTATCCTTACCATGCGCACTAGTAAATAATTCAACAGCTTTCGCTTATTGAGTTACACCTGTGACCTGACTGAGACATGGAACTGTCTGACACTGGAGTGATCAAGTGCGCCATAAAATGTCTGATTTATGAGACTAGTGATCTTGAAGTGAGCCAGGACCTATTACTGACAGTGTTTTGGCACTAAATATACCTAGCATATATGTAACACATCATTTTATTAACCTCAACTTAATGTATGTTGTCTTATTGTATGTTGGGTCGGCTTCCAGTCTAACCGGATGCACCTAAATACCTGTATTTTACATAGAGCGACAGCTTCTCTTACCTCTACAACCGTGTCTGGGTAGTACGATACTCCTTGGTAACACTGGTTGTCAGACTTTCGGGCTTCTGATGACCCGAAACTATCAAAGATATACGAATGACAGCCGGGACCAACGGCTGGGTATGTAAAGTTGGTCACCCATCCACGGACCAACCTCTGCAGACGTAGCTTAGCCTGTGCGGTTGTTGTTACTTAGCCACGAGCCCCTCAACGTTTTATTAACCTATTATTCTTTATTGTTTCAGATAGCAAGAATCACGACTGCACATAAACAAAGCTAGAACGCTGTTCGCATCAAAAACCTACCATAGACCCAAAAAATTACGACGAAGAAGAAATAGAATAAAAAAGTCCGTAAGACTCAAAACTGCGTGTGATATTAATTTTATTTTAAAAAAAGTATTTATTCTGACTGCATTTAGAATTTAGAATTCGCTATTTAAAAAATCCGCCATTCGAATAGAAGTAACCATAGATTAAGGACACAAATAATCTAGAAACCAGTGATAGACAAGGAAAAAGGCTGGATCGCAGGAGGCTGTATGCGATAAAATCGGACAATAAAATGAAGGACAGTATGAAATCCTGCCAGCACGTGTTATCAGAGGACGTCGTGTACAAAGAAGTTGTTGTTATCGGTAAGTAATTATTGATTTTCCATCAAAAAAGCCCATTGCGTTTAGGACTTTAAAAGAAAAGTTATAAGGACAAAAATTGAAAAGAGTATGCTTAGATGGTTTGGTCATGTTGACAGGATGAATGAAAGACAACTAACAAAAAGTAGATGTGAGTCGAAACGTCGGGAAGGGCATATAGTGACCTTATTGGTGGTGTTTCTAAAGGTCAGGTGTGTGCTCGCAACCGGCGTTTGACCAGAAGGTCAATTCTCGTAATTTAAAACGTTCAAAATCTAGTCGCAGTCTCATCTCGTCGACAAGCTAATGTCAAAATGTAGGGAAATTAGAATTATTTTTTGATAGCTGAGATCAAACTGTGAACATTCTTAAAATTACGAGAATTGCCCCTCAGGTGCATGAACGTAAACGAAGCAAAAGGAGTATGTAAGAATTGTAGCAGGTTCCGTTCTGTAGTTTCTGCCTACCCCCATGGGAAGGCGGCGCGAGTATATGTAGTGCAAAAATATACGCCGAAAATTGGCTTGTACAATTTTCCATCCATTCCATTTTGTCGTCTATTTACACCACTTGCCCCTCTTTGCCATCAATCAGTTTCGTTACGGGTCTAGCCACGAGTGAGCGGAATATTTCCGTCACCCCGGGACCTGGCGCACGCGCACGAGACGATCAGACGAATCAATTGACCCTCCACCCCGCTGTGTCGCTACTTTGTATATCATGTACCTACTGATCGTTTTCAAAGTAGATTAGTTAGCCCGCGGGGTGCATACGACACAGTCGTATAATAATTCTGCGTTCGCGATTAACTTGCCAAAAATGTAAACAAATATGAGCTTATGGAAAAATAACTTTAATTCCTAGACAATAAAGTTCAGTTTACGCTACGACTTCAAACATTTTTGTAACTTTTTCAATAGTGCTAGTCACTCTGAAATCAAGTTAATAACCATTAAAATAAAGTTGATATTTGTTTAACTTGAAATAACATCGATTGGAAACAAATTTGAATAGACCTTAAAACTGCAAGGATCAAAATTAGTTTACAGATTTTAAAGTTATGTCTGCAATCAATAGGTGACATATTTATATTGGTTCTGGTTTTGGCACTAGTTACAAAATGGTGGGCTAACATAATATCAAAGAATGAGATAGAATTATTGACTAGTCCGAGCTGATTCATCCTTATTATTGACTAGTCCGAGCTGATTCATCCTTATTATTGACTAGTCCGAGCTGATTCATCCTTATTATTGACTAGTCCGAGCTGATTCATCCTTATTATTGACTAGTCCGAGCTGATTCATCCTTATTATTGACTAGTCCGAGCTGATTCATCCTTATTATTGACTAGTCCGAGCTGATTCATCCTTATTATTGACTAGTCCGAGCTGATTCATCCTTATTATTGACTAGTCCGAGCTGATTCATCCTTATTATTGACTAGTCCGAGCTGATTCATCCTTATTATTGACTAGTCCGAGCTGATTCATCCTTATTATCATTTGCATCCTTGTTGCACTCACCGCTGAGCATTGGCCTCCTCCCTTTTATGCCATGCTTCCCTGGTCTGTGCGAGTCCCAAGTGTCCCAACCAACGGGATAATTGCGTAACACACATAACATGGCAATCGACCGCAATGCATTTCATTTTGACTGTTGAGCCACGCACATTGCGTTAAAGACGTTGTTGAGCAGACGATTTCTTCAAACTTATAAAGCAATGGATTAGGAATTTCCTTCGAAACCCTCGGATTGTGAATGGAAGTGTTGTGTGTTACGCAATTAGGGCGCTGGTCTTACCCTGATTGAATGATTTCTACTATGATTATGGCCGACAAAACGCGGAAAATACGCTTACTCAACTCACAACAACGCTTGAATAAATTAATGTAAAAGGTGTTTCATTAAACTCCGAGCTGATGATATAGTAACACCAGAGGGGCAATTCTCGTAATTTTAAGAGCATTCACAGTCTGATCTCAGTCTCAATCTGTTAAAAAATACTTTTAATTACGGGAATTGACCTTCTGATTTCGGATTATGTAAAACAATACACAAAGCATGGTTGGTTATCTGGCTTCGTGATCATGACCGACACACCACACACCGCAGTTTCACGGTTGGCTTGTTAGATCTGGCATTGTTTACCGTTGCGCTACGTCCTTCGCCCATCCCTGTCAGTTTCGTTACGTTCCAGAGTTTTCCGTGACCGTCACGATTTAGTGACCGAGGGAATCGTGAGACAGTCAGTAATTAATGTTTACTTCTATTATTAAAGTGAAAAATAGTCTGTGTTTGACCAATCTTCGCGTAGCTATGGAAATATCAATGATGTAACACAGTGTGTTTATTTATTTTTGTTTTTCGGGACACAGGGGCCTTCCATTTTTCTCTGAACGATATCTCCGCCAAATAGTTTAAAACATACAATAAACTCTTTCTTTTCAGTTTTTCTATGAAATCATTTTCATTCCCATCATAATTATCTCTTTCATTCGTCTTGAATTGACTACCCCCCTACAGTTTATGTCAAAAGGCTTGTCCCCTGGCGACACGAGGGTGTACTAGGTGCACCACTGCCTACCACTTCTGATGAATCTGCAGGCGTGATAATGTGAATTCTATCTATGTATTGTTAATATCACATCAAGCGAAGTCGAGTGCATCAGCTAGTTATGGCTCAATAAAATTGACACTTAATGACTTCTAATTAGAAATTGGCCGCGAGCCAGCTTTTATATGTAGAGTATCTTACTCAAATTATTGTTCGGCCTTCAAGTAGGTAACCTATAGAGGAGACCGACCCAGTTTTCAATTGTTTTTTTTTTGTACTGGTGACCTATATTTTAGAAACTAAGCGATCCTTTAGTTTCATTTTTTAACCCCCGACAAAAACAGAGGAGTGTTATAAGTTTAACGTGTGTATCTGTATGTCTGTCTGCGCCATCGTAGCTCCAAAACGGCTGAACTGATTTTGATTATTATTTTTTTGTTTGAAAAGGTGACTTATTCATTATGAGGTACGGAACTTTTTGGAACTTGAACTCGAATCATATTTTGTGTTTGACATTCTGAGTACTTAATGCCAATCATAGACGGTAGTGGACGAACAAGAAGTTTACTTTGTGAGAGACTGCCCGAAGTAGGTTTATAGGTGTCACCATGGTGATATGATGACAATATATCATCATTACTCATTACGCCAGTTGGAACCCCAACTGCTCATTTCCTATGCAGAAGAGGCAATAAGGAACTCCACGGCTACTCTTTTAAAAATAATTGCCAAGACGAGAAGACTCTTTAAACCGAATAAGTATGTTCCATTTCTCTAATTAACTTTTCCTCCCCCAGGCAATGGACCGAGCGGCATGGTGTCGTCGTTCATGCTCGCCGGTAACGTGCCATACCTCAAAGAGATACCAGATGACTTGCCCATCGACGAAATGCTCAGAGCCAGGTAAATATAACGGGTCTCTCTTGTTTCATCGAAAAGAAGTTGCCAAATTATCACTTCCCAAAACGCAAATCTAATGTTTGGCAAGTCAACGTTTAAACAATGAATTGTTTACCAACTAGTACTTTTACCAATTTTTATGTAGTGTAATATTTCAGTTGGAATAACTCATTAAACGCAAAATAAAATTTGCCAAATATTTAGTATCGTCAGTTTTCAATTTACCATTTCTATTCAGTCAATTGTTACAGTCTCGGGTAGCCTGTTATTTTACATACTTTTTTCTCTATAATCTAGTCGTTTCTGGCATAGGAGGTCACAGTTTTAACCTAACCTAAACCTAAACATTTTTTTTTTAAATAATAAACCTCGTCTGACTCGTTTGGTTCTTGACAGCCTGCTAACAATAATCTCTTTTTTTCCTTATTTGTATTAATTAAATGATTACTTATATTAAAATAAAATTGAATTTTTTTACTAAGTATATAATTCCCAAAAAAGAATATTTTTGCCTTTATATTTTTTCCCAATAACAAATCATTTGACCAAACGTTTATTGCCTAAAGATCGTTTGCTGTAATAAATCATTTGATTAAAGACCAAATGCCTAAATGACATTATCCTTGATAATATTCTGCCAAGTAAAAATTTGACCAAATGAAAATGTGCGTACTAAAGTTATTCCAAACATTGCATTGGTGTAAAAAAAGGTTGTTAAAATTTGTATGGGTAGTGAAATTTTGGCAAAATCTTTTCGGCAAAACGGCAGGATCCCAAATGTAACACCACCACCACCTGCAACCATTCCCGAACCTTTATGTGTCCGCTACCAAACTGAGTGAGGAAGTTGACGTCTGACAGCATATCTACTTGCAAATTAACTGGTAACTGAACTATAGCCTAATAACGTACATTTACAATGCCTTTCATTTTGAAAATTCGACAGTATTCATTGAGTTGTTTACGTTGTCGAGCATATGAATTTTTCAAAGATATGCTGCAATGGATTATGAATTTCCTTCAAAAACCTCCGAATTTAGATAGCATCTGTGTTGCATATTTGGGTATACCACATACGGCACCTATCGATATTAAAGTTTTGCAGACCTGTAACTGGATATAGAAATAGGGACATAATGTTTTATGTTTACTTATGTTCTTTGTATGGTTTTCCTCCAGACTTTCAAACTTACCGCGCGGACAGAGTTTGTACGACACAGACCTCATGGAGCTGGCTGAGGGACTCGAGGGAAGAAGCCAGAACCCCATACCTCTGCTGGTGAGTACAGTAGCATTAGTAGCATAATGTAGAAAGTAAAAAAGAATTGATTCCATATCGTGCAAGCTGCAAAAACTCCCGAAATTAAACTTTCCGATTGCATAATCTAATTCTTCTGTACGAGTGTTTGTCATCTAATTCCTTCTAAACGACTGGACCGATTTAGATGAAATTTTGTGTGTATATTTTAACGGGTTCCTGGATGGTTTGAAAACACAATTGGACCCGGTAGGTGGCGCTGCAGTCGGTATATGATGACTCAACCGGGCAGGACGACGTCTGGGCCCGCTAGTATAAATATAAAACATAAGTAGGAAATTGTTTTCAGTGCCCTAAAAATATTAAAGACCATTGTTCAAATAATGTTTAAAAAAAAATTGTATAAGAGGAACTCGTTCGTAAATGCTGTAAAGGTATATAATAAATTACCCGACGTTTTTAAAGATTTACCTTTGACCATGTTTAAAAAAAAGGTAACGCAATGGTTAAAAGAAAAATGCTTTTATAATCTTAATGAATACATGTCAGATCGCGGAGAAGGAAACATAATAAATAATATTG
The DNA here is from genome assembly GCA_947507525.1 of Apamea epomidion. Lineage (NCBI taxonomy): Eukaryota > Metazoa > Arthropoda > Insecta > Lepidoptera > Noctuidae > Apamea > Apamea epomidion. The sequence continues at coordinate 16,419,830 of OX382246.1, read as the reverse complement.
GTAATGGTGGTAATTGGAATAGTTATGATTTGAATTAATATGACCTTATAATAATTGATTAATGTTGACATTTTTTTTTATTTAACATTATAGTATTGTGCATGTTAATTATTTGCACACCATGTGTAATGGTAGGATGTAAAGGGGCAATTATAGTTTAAGATCATCATGTAAACCTACATTCTCGCAAATAAATAGATTTTATTTGATTTGATTTGAAAAACTAAAAACAAAAGAACGAATCCAGCAGGTGTGTGACTTGGTAAATTTTATTTCCCAAAATTGTGGTTCCTCATTAAATTATTGTCATTCATATCTTACGATCTTTGTGTTACCTACTGAATCTCTACCCAACGACCCACTGCTGTGGGGGCTTGATAATAATACCTAATATATGCTAATAACGCCACAACCGCATATTATCAGACATACTTAGATACATAAAAAATGTAACCTCATGATACTCAACGTGACTCGGACAAGTATTCGAACTCGTAGAGGTTTTTACAATAATACGTTGTATTGACTTTGATAAAAGCTGGTATTTTAACATGGGGGTAGGGGCTGGCTGGGGTCACACTGATAATGCACGGATTTGGTCGTAATGTGGTAATTCAGTATGGTTTTATTTTTTACGTATCTCGGGCACATGGGGTCCCGGTCCTTTGGAAGCCGTACGAGGGGCCGTAGCCAACTCGCAGAGGCCCCTTAGGAAATTTTTATAGCTTATTGTTAGCTGATAAGGATTTGCGACCTAATTTTTGGGGTTTTTTTTTGCACGAACACTAAATATAGGCACATCGATATTATTATAACAGGGAGAAGATTTGCACTTGTTAGAATACTGCTCTTAAAAAAAATGGAAAGGTACTTACCGTTATTTAATTTTTTTAATCATTGGTATTTTAGGGACTTTCTTTTAAAAGCTTTTGAAATGAAAGAAAACTATACCCAATCCACTCAGCCTATCGCAGTCTACTGCTGGACATAGGCCTACCAGGCTGCGCCGCAACACACTGTCCTCCGCCTTCCGCAGTCTGTTCCAGCCACCTTTTTTAAGGTCATCGGTCGATCTAGCTCTGGGTAAACCTACAAACTATACGCAATTTATTAAAATTGTTTTATACCTAATGTCTGCTGGCCAGGCTTAACATGAATCTCAGGTTTTGAATGGACACCATTCAGAACGAGATTCTTAACCATGTCACGTTTAAATAAACGTCTTCAGATTTTAATTCATCAAAACAAAGCTGTACGATAATTTAATAAAACAATCAAGTTTTCAACTGTACTCATACATAACATTACATTGTCATCATGAAACGGTATAACAATATCTTAACGCCACAGTATAACATCGTAATCAGTAGTATTTTCTTAATTGATTTGTGCCCGTTGATGGCAAGAGGCTTGCCCGGTATTACATGGGATTATAAACATGACTGCCGAAATGTGGGTGTACCTCTGCCCAACATTTTCCCAACTATGTTGGGGTCGGCTACTACTCTAACCGGATGCAGCTGAATACCAGAATTTTACATGGAGCAGCTACCTATCTGACCTCCACTACCAAGTTACTAGGTAATACGATACCCCTTGGTAAGACTGATTGTCAAACTTTCGGGCTTCTTCTGTAACGACTGCCAAAGTTCAATGAATGACAGCCGGGACCAACGGCTTAACGTGCTTTCAGAGGCACAAAGCGGTCTTGGTATGTAAAGATGGTCACCTATCCACGGACCAACCGCAACAAGCGTAGCTTAACCTGACCCGTGCGGCTGTTATTCTTATTAGGTACGTACAATTCTTACGAATAACAAAATTAAATCTTTGCTGTCATTATAAACTTATATGGATTACAACATGATAGGATTACTTGTCATAACGCTTGATACGATACGGCCTCGTAAGCGAACCGTATTTACGATGTACGATGCCGTAACACCGATGCCGTGATCTGTTTAGAAACACGATACATATGCTTCCGGGTTACCATAAATACGTCATATAGTACCTTTTATATGGAGGCCCTTTGGGCATATCAAATCTGAAGGCCAATTCTCGTAATTTAAAACGTTCAAAATCTAGTCGCAGTCTCATCTCGGTGACAAACAAATGTCAAAAACGTGTCAAAATGTAGGGAAATAAGAAAGTTTCTTTAAAGAAGTTTCTTTCTTTCTTTCTATATTAGTTTATTTCACTGCAACTACCGTACAATTCACAATACTTCTAAAACTCAAAAACACACAGAGATAGTTTAACCATATATCCCTTTTTTAAAAAGGGCGCGAACTAACTTCCTCTATAAAAACGACACGACATCGCGTGTTTTTTTTTTTAAATTATTTTTACAATAAGCAACGAACGAAAATGCTATCAGCCATATTAATTATGGAATAATCTTTTCTTTTTCTATTTACGATAAAACTGGCATGAAATAAATACAAAATGTTTAAAATGTTGCCAGCTGAATTAATTATGGAATAATCTTTTTCTTTATCCATTTACAATCATTTTAAATCTACGTAAATGTTACCAGCCGAATGAACTTTATTGTAACAGTGATTAAAACACCTAACGTTACCTATTACAAATCAAGATAATTTTTGAAAAGAAAACAGAGTTATAATCGTTTGGTATTATTTGACACAATCGTTTTAACACGAGAATTACCCCTCAGACTGAATGTTCTTAAAATTACAAGAATTACCCCTCTGATACCAATTATAACTAAAACAAGCGAAAAACGTGTTTTTATAATTGAGCCGGCCATCCGGCGGCGCGGCATAACGAGGCGAATTGATTACCTAACACGCAGTATAATGATGATTAGGACTCTTATCTAAGCCGTTGGTCCCGGTTGTCATTCATAAATCCTTCAGTCGTTACGGGTAGTCCAGCCCTGCGGGCCGCCCAGCGGGGCTAACCATCAGCTCTTATAGCAGGGCAGAAGTTTAACTGCACTGCTTTTTTGTTCAATGACTAAGTACAAAAAAGCAGTGTAGTTCAATTTCTGCCCTGCTATAAGAGCTGGTGGTAAGCCCCTTGAAGTCTAACACAGTTCAACAACATTCATTGAGTTATTTACGTTGTTGAGATGGGGATTGATAGTGTGTTACGCCATTATTAGGCTGCTGATCACGTCTACTACCGGAGATTACTTTGTAATTACATAACTGGCTGTAATTACGGCTAGTCCACATTCCTTATGTAAATTATAAGTACCCGTCTTTATATTTCTAACACAATGTCAAAAAGTCTCGAGTACACTCACGAGCACCAATATGAACACTTGGCAACTTTCAATTGCGATTTTTTCGTGAAATAACGAATGCAACGTTAAAATAAACAAGACATAAACCTAATGGGTTCGAAAATGCTATGATCGTAACAACATAAAATTTCATTCAAAAATAAAGGAATAAATCGTTTTTAATAAAGGCGAGTAGTAGTAGTAGAGAGGTATACATACTTTTGCTCGCGGGTGTACATTAAAAATTCATGAAAGCTCGCAGTCAACTCCTCGTATTCGTGTACTTTAACATATGACATGACAAATTAAATATGAATCAAAGGGAATTTGTAGTGTTATGAAATAATCGTACCGTTGGCGTTCTGTCCTTCCTACATCATCACCTGCCTTTTCCCAACTTTGTTGGGGTCAGTTTCCAGGCTGAATACCAATATTTTGTAACCATATTTTGATTTAAAAGATGGTCATGGAGTTTCTTGCCCGTTCTCCATAGGTCCCTACTACCATTGACATAGACAATTAGCTTCATCTTTCTGACTGACCAACCCCTTGACAATTAGCTTCATCTTTCTGACTGACCAACCCCTTGACAATTCAAATGAGCCTGTGATTAATTTATCCTACTAATATTATAAATTAGAAAGTTTGTATGGATGGATGGATGGTTGTTACTCTTTCACGCAAAAGCTACTGAACGGATTTGGATGAAATTTGGCACACAGATGGTTAATAACCAGGACTAACATGTAGGATACTTTTTATTCCGATATTCTCACAGGATCCAAACTTATGCGGGAGAAACCGTGGGGCGCAGCCAGTTCGAAATAAATGCTTTGAGTTTTGTATTTTACATGGAGCGACTGCAGTCTATCTAACCTCCACAAGCCAGTTTGCTGGGTAACACGATACTTCTTGGTACTGGCTGCTAGACTTTCGGGCTTCTTAATAACCGTAACGACTGTCAAAGATCTACAAATGATAGCCGGGACCAACGGCTTAACGTGCTTTCAGAGGCACGCAGCGGTCTCGATATGTAATGGATGATCCGCAGACCGACTACGACATCGTCCGGTACAGCTGTTATTATTTAACCACTAGCCCCCGACCTTCGGTACTATTTATCACTAAATCATCAGCATCGTCATCATTTCAGCCGATAGACTTCCACTGCTTGAAATTGGTGGAGACCTATGTCCAGCAGTGGAAGTCTTTCGGCTTGGCGGCTTTCGATTTGGCTAGGACACAAACTATACACAATAATCCATCCATTAGGGCAAGTCCAAGAGAAATTAAAAAAAAAGAGAAAAGAAAAACAGAATACAAGAAAAAAAAACCATTAAATGAAAGTGTTGTGTATGTTTCTAGTGTGTTTGTCTGGAGTTATATGTGTGTGGATGTTTGTGAAATAACAAAACACAAGTTGGCAACATTTCTATATTTATACGCTATACGAACTCGTTATGCGTAAAGTACGTAAATCAATATAAATTATGTTATTTTACATCAAACGCGACGGACCGTGAACTTTCTGACATAATAATTATATCACCATGAACTACACGTCAAGGTTATGCAAATCATTTTAGTTAGACGAGAATGGTGACGTGTTTTACATAATGACGAATTTGGTGATTTTTACTGTAGGTGCAGACTGACTAAAATATTACGTGTATGGAGATAGTAACATTAAAACAACCTCCACGAACGGTGACATTTAAATGTGCATACATGGGGCGCGCCCTGGGCAGTCAACCCCGCTACCACGTGGCTGACTGGTTGATATATTTACCACGGCATATTTTAACACCTTACAAAATTATGGTTGTGGGAAGTTTTTTACACTACATACAATAAGAACTGTCCAGCCCACAATTTTCCACACAGTTACAGTTGTTTTATAGTTTCATGAACAGCATAAAATATTTTATATCGATAGGAAACATAAAAGCAAGAGTAGACTTTTTTTTACAACCACTACGAAGTTTTATTTTGTATTGTCAATAAATTAGCAAAATATTGGAACGAATTCGTCTATTTGCCTCTAATTTTTAACTCAGACATTTTCAACGTGTGTGAGTGACACTTACAAGAAAAAATGTCAGCAACGGACGAGCAAACTCAGATAAATTAGTATTATCATCATTTTATATATTTATGCCTGTCGCCCGTCTGTCCGTCAGTCTTAATTGTGACAGCTAACAAGCAACTCTCATAACAATAACGTGTTTAGTTAAAAAACTTTTTTACAAAAAAAAAACAACCGACTTCCAATAAAATAACACTGCAAGGAGAAAAATAACTTTAACTTCCGAAGTCGGTGTCGCTGGTTCCGCATTTTCGTTTTTTGACACCGTCTTCCGAAATTAAAGTTATTTTTCTCTTTGCAGTGTTTTTTTTGGAAGTCGGTTGTTTTTTTTAGTAAAAAAGTTTTATTTTTCACTTTTTCGTTGCAAATTACCCCACACAAATTCGTATATACTTACAAGATTAGAGGTACCCCAATAACACCTTTGACAGAAATGAGGGTGTACCGTGGTATACTGAACACATCTGCATACCCCTTTAGAGGGTACAGGCGTGACGTTATGTTGTGTGATGGCGTAAACAATACATACATAAGCGATAGCAGCAATAGCCGTTGATTTGCTGGCATTTATTGAAGAGTTCCGTTGTCTGTCTCCGAAACACATCATCAGATCTTGTCGAAATTTCAATAGGACCATTTGGGAAGTATACCCTTTCCAACAAAAAAATAATTTTTCAAATCGGTTGGCAAGCAAAAAAATACAAACATCCGAATTGAGAACCTCCAGAAGTCGGTTAAAAAAGTAAAAGTTTTTAGTTTCAATTTTTTTTAAATTTAAGGGTTTATAATTCCCCGCCAGTCGTCGAAAATCTCACCTTAAAAACTTAGGTGAAACACACTACCAGTAGCAATGACTTTCATTGTGACAGTTCAACAACATTCATTGCGTTATTTACGTTGTTGAGCAGACAAGGTTTTCGAACATATGAAGCAATGGACTAGCAATATCCATCAAAATGATTCAGATTGTGATTGATAGTGTATTACGCAACTAGGGTGCAGGTTCTCAGTGTTTTTTTTTTTTTTTGGGTGGGATATCATCAAGTGACCCCTCCCGCTCTGGGCGGAGCAGAAGGGAGTGTCAGACTTTTACTGACTAAAACCCATCCGTGTTCCTTCAGTTGCCTGTGCCAGGGGCCAAGGTATCTCTTTCGAACAACCCGCAGCCCTGGCAGGCATCGGCTCTAGTGGACCCCGTCAGAGGTTCTCAGTGATCGGTGAGGGTAAAATAGTTCCATACTTTCTGTACCTATGCGCTCGGGTTGAAACTTGTCGGTACCTGTGAGTTATTCTGTACCTATCAGTACTGACCTGTACCGAGAAATCGTTTACGCAATTGAGGTGTTGATGCTAGGGAGTGACACACGTCAGACTCACTCGACCGAAGTTTTCACGGTGAGTTTTTTACAGAATAGAACGGCTGTTTTTAAAACGATAAAAATAGTATGGTGCGAAAATAAACGATTGTTGATATTTAGATCAAGAGTTCCCGACTATCTGTGTAACTTCTAAGTCGTCTGTTGTGTAACCAAGTTGTCTGTTGTGTACGACGCCGTTTAGCATAATGCTATACTATTTGTAAATACTGTACTAAACTGCAGTTGTCGCGTTTGTAGCAGAAACTTGATTTGTATGAATGGAATGTTCCAGTTTAAAGTTTATTTCCATAGTTCTACTACCATTGGAATTTTCCGTAAACTTATAATCGAACAGTTCTTCAGTATTGTGATAGAGGCGTATATTTAGCAGTGGACTGTAGGACGCACAATGAAGTAACATAACATCACGCGTATATCCCCTTGGGTTAGGCAGAGCAGAGGTGCAAAATGAAATAATCGATAGATTGTAGTGCAACATTACATAAAGAAAGAAAGAAAAAGTATTTATTGCGACTCGTAAAGGAAGATCATAAACAAAACTAAACACAGTCAAAAATAAAAATAAAACCAAATTATATAAAAAAGTAACAAAAACAAAAATAAAAGAGAAAGTCATATATATACTAGGCCAAAATTTCAGCATAATGCTGCGACATTTAAAAAATAAATGTCGTATGGGACTTAAACTGAACTGGCGAAATATGGGTGTTCAGGTGGCAGCACATCAAGCTACTAGAATCTGTCAAATTTCTTTAATAGATTTTCAACTTTATCGCTGAAGCATTAAGGTTCAAGGTTATTTGGGAAATTTGACAGTTTCGGGTAGCTTGACCTGCTGGCGTTTGTACCTACTACAGACACTTCTGCGCAACCCTTCGGGTATAACAGGCGTGATGTCTGGATAGTTAGTACATCTTTGCCTGACCGACCAATATTTTTCCGATTAAGTTTTTCAAATCTGCAAGCAAAAGACGAATTGACAAAAGTTAATCGACAAATCATATAATTACTGATGATGATATCTCACCTTAAGTACTCAGATTACAATCACTTGATAGTATCTCGCTATTAAATAGGAATATTAATAGAAGTGATCGTAAAAGTGAAGAATTGATTGTTGATAAACATAGATTGATTTTATTGACATACGTGTGGGTGTGATGTGTCATTTTGTGGACAAAACTGAAGTTTAAATTCCCTCATGTATGATATGAAAGTACAGTTTACCTTTATTTTTACTAGCTGTTGGCCGCGACTTCGCTCGTCTGGAGGCAATTATCCCATGTGGACGTACACTACCTTGATAAAAAGTCCTAACCCAGGTCACGATCTACCTGCGTTTCCATTGAAATCCATTCAGACCGGGTCCCGAGATATGTAGAAATATAAAAATAAATAATAATTAATATCTGCCTAGCCTTTTCGCAACTATTTTATACTAGCTGCGCCCCGCGGTTTCACCAGCATGAGTTTCGATCCCGATCGGAATATCGGGATAAAAAGTATCCTATGTGTTAATACTGGTTATAAACTATCTGTGTGCCAAATTTCATCAAAATTGGTCCAGCCGTTTGAGCGTGAAGAAGTAACAAACATACACACACTCACTCACAAACTTTCGCCTTTATAATATTAGTGTGATGAACAATGTCCTAATTTTTCAGTTTTATTTTATGACCACAATAAATAATTTTCATTGTATGTAGGTACATACACAGATTAAAAATAAGCCATATTATCGGTTAGAATCAGCCATTAACAAGATCAATATGTCATGGAGTACATTTATCATGTATTGTATTCAAGGCTATAATTTATTAATGTCTGAATCGTTCGTATACCTACGTTTTTGTCCAAGTTTTTTTTTTGGGAATATTTTATTGTGTAACAAGATATAAAGCGACCAGTCTTTATGTTAGGAGTTTTTCACATTTATATAATGGCTCCCGCATACAGGCGCGCCGCGACAGCGCGACGTAACTCTAGTAAAACAATTTCTATGAAAACTTTATGGAAATTGTTCTACCAGAATCGCGTCGCGTCTGTCTTTGGGAGCCTTTAGTCGCCATCGACTTTCTGAGATATTCATCACCATCAGTCTCCTGCCCCTATCCCAAGTTATTCGTGGTCGACGCAACATGTCTTATTCTTCCATACTTCTCTATTAGTCGTCATCTCGACAGTCACCCCCTTTCTAACCATATCATCTTTCACACAGTCCATCCATCGTTCCTTTGGTCTCCCCCTACTCAAAACTTTCTTTATTTTTTGGCCAAAGAATCAGCATTGTCATACAACGTGGCAATGCTGCCAGCTTTTAGGGCACGTTTCCTATTGACAGCGATGCAATTCTTTTTATATACTTGTACATATTATTATTTTAAGACAGTTAGCTTTTTAAATTATGTAAATATAATGTAAACTTTCCTCATGTTGAAATGATGCTGATGAATGAATGCATGATGAACCAATGTCTACATATTTCGTGAAAAAAAAAAAAAGGAAGTAGAAAGTAAATGTTGAGTTTATTACACTTTTCCTTTAAAATGTATGTCAATAACTTCTAGTTTTTGCTTTGGCATCCAGCCAGGGTGGACAATATATAGATAAGAAGATATTGCTTTTAGTAACTTTCATAATACCTACCACAAACTTCCATTTCTATGGAACTGTTAATAAAGCTGAAGAGTTTGTTTGTTTGAACGCTAATCTCTGGAACTACCGGTCGGATTTGAAAAGTTATTTTTGCATTTGATAGCCCAATTCTTGAGGAAGGCTATAGGCTGTTTAACACCACGCTACGACCGTAGGAGCCGTGCAAAAAGAAAATAAATCGGAACAAAACGCTAAGCAAAAACGAAGTGGTAGCGCGGCGGGCAGATGATGTGATGCGACGGAGTGGGTTGGGGGAACAACACATTTTACGCGGACGAAGTCGCGGCCAGAAGCTAGTGTAATAGTACATTGGAAGCGAACTAAGTGGTATCGATCGTAATTCGCAGTACGCTCCGATTGTTCACTTTGGTATCGATTTTGACATCAGTCGCTTACGCGGTTAGGGCATGCCTGCCAGGCTGCCAGTCTGTCTATTTTATAACTTGTCAAGTTGCCAAATAAGGCAGTAAATAATATAAATAATGATTATTTTAAAAGTACTTGTCTGAAGCAATAATATTTGCAAGTAAGTCGAGATACTTACTGGACACACTGAAATAGCTACCATTTTCCTTTTGAAACTGTTTGCATAAAATCTATGTTTGTATACTTAATTTAGTTGGAAATATCTAATAGTACCATCTTAAACTAAGATGTGACCGTCCACCCCATAAGATATGATTTCAAGATGTCCTGAAATTCATAATCTCGCGTCGATCTTTTTTTTTTATCAAGTACCTGGTACTTGTTGACAGGCCTACGCTGTCCTCCCATGACCTAATGTAATTTGAAAACATTGTAAAAAACTTTTTTTTTTAAAAGAGTGTCTGTGGTGTTTCTTGCCGGCTCATAGGAAACGACCAATTGGAACCGTGCACCTAGCTTCTGACGTTTCACAAGTGCCCATGTTGGTTTATGTGAAATAAAATATTTTGATTGGCTAGCTTTCCGTTCAATCAAAACCAATAGATTTTTAAAGTAAACCGGATCGTAGTATATTCTAGCGTTAAATCGCATAGAGTAAATACTAAGTAGTCGTAATACTCGTAGTAAAGCAGTCCATAATAAATCCACAAAGCAGCAGAACCTGTTGTATCTGCGCCGGCGCCGGCCTTCGATACTGAACTTGTGATCGATAAGAGGTCGATGTATTGCCAGCGCGGTTTTAAACACAAGAGATTTATTTGAAATTTTGAATAGTTTACAATATTTACGCTGCCGAGGAAATTCAGTTAATACCAATTTTTTTTTTAATCAGACATTCTACGGGTCGTCAGAAAGCCCGAAAGTCCGACAACCAGTCTTACCAAGGTGTATCGTATTACCCAGTAACTGAGTTGTGAAGGTCAGATAGACATTCGCTCCATGTAAAATACTGGTGTTCAGCTGCATCTGGTTCGACTGGAAGCCGACCCCAACATAATTGGGAATAAGCTAGGCAGATGATTACCTTTTAAAATGTTAATTAGTTCCTGTTTGTTATTAATTTTCTTTTTAAATCTGTTGGTTTACTTTGGTAGAGTTAATGAAAGAGAGAGGTTGCAAAAAGTGGCAAATTCGCTTAAAAGCGCTTTTGTAATGCTTAATTAAGCATAAACAAGAATAATCCGGGAAAATCCGGTGCTAAATCTAATGGTAATAAAGTTAATTAACATAGTGAAAGTATTTATACAAAGCCAATTAAAATTCGTTCACAAATCGTTCGTTGATTCACCAATTGTACTTAATTCAACAATCCGTCAAAAATAACTGAGTCACAAGCTTTAATATTCAAAATGCCTCTATTATTATACTATCGTTTACCTGCGTCATTCAAAAGCCCGTCATTACTAAAATTTCTATTAATTTGTGTGTATGTCATGTGTGAACCGTGGTGGCCCAGTGGCAACGGCCGAGACTTACGAGTGTACATAGGTCGTAGGTTCGAACCCAGACAGGCGTTTTACTTTGTGTAAGTTATTTCATCAACACTGCTCTCGAACTGGTAAAGGATTACATCTTGAGGAAACCAATATCCTAGAACCAAAAAATTCGAAGACATGTGACATCCTGACATCTTCTAAACCGCACTGGGCTGTTTTGGATCACGGCCTACGGGACCCTCTCAGGAGGTCTGTTCCCCAGCAGTGGGAACGTTATAGTCTGATTATACTGTTGCTATGCACCAATCAGTCAAAAATACAGAGTCACAGCTTTATTATTCAAAAATGCTACTACAATAGTGAGCTATCGTTATAAATCAATCACCTGCGTCATTCAAAAGCCCGTCATTACTAAAATTACTCTGTCTGTATGTGGGTAGTCACGGAAAACTGTCATAAGGTTAAGTCGACAAAACAGATTAGTAGGTAGCTAACTAGTAGTTAGAACTACGACTAAATTACTTTTAAATATTTTAACCCATGTTTATGCTGAATTGCTGAGTAATCTTGTAATATGTCTCGTAAGTCATTCAAAGTCAAATCAAGTTGTAGTGCAAAAATCCTTATCATTTTTCTATATATTTATCAATTTTCATCATAGCCGTCAACTACGCATTATGTACATCAAACTAAGTAACATTGCACAAACATAATTGCTGGGAAACGACTTTTATTTTTGGTGTTAAGATTTTCTGTTTACGGTAGGTAGTGCGCAATGTAATGCCCGCAAAACATGGAGTTTATGGATGCATGCAACGGTACAGGGGTCGTGGGGATATTTATAGTTGTATTATAACATTAAAAACTTGTTATAGTAAAAAAACGACGGTAAACGTTGGAATTTTGACCTTCAATATTTCCGTAACCAAAAGGTTCCTGGGTGTGGTCCAGTACGAAAAGATTATCACAATGACGGGGAGTACAAGTGACTCTCGGTATCTTTTTTCTCCCGTTATAAAATAACATCACGCCGGTTATCATTTAAGAGATAGGTAGAGGTGTACCTATAGTACATACGTTTCGCTAGTTGTTAGTTTACCTTCACTCTTGCATGCATAACAATCTCTTTTATCGACTGTACACCATCATTAGGACTGGAATCCATCGAAAGAGTAGAGGAGATCTCTCTACTTTTGAACAACCATCTTAGAACTCATCCATTAGTTTCAATCAGGCTTGATCGAGGTTAGGAGCAGGCCCATTGAATAACTCTCGGTGAGAGGGAGTGGGCCGTAATCCACCACGCGGGTGCTGTACGGGTTGGCGGATGTCACATGTCTTCGAATTTTTTGGTTCTAGGACATGCCGGTTCCCTCACGATGTTTTCCTTCACCGTTTTGAGAGCAGTGGTGATGAAATAATTTACACAAAGTAAAGTGCCTGCCTGGGTTCGAACCCACGACCTACAACTCGCAAGTGGCTGCCGTTACCACTGGGCCACCCCTGCTCTCTTACTCTTACCGCGTTCTAACCAAAAGCGATCGTCGCGCGAGTCCGCAATCGATCGCGATCGTTTGTATGAATTTTGACGTACAAACGCGATTTGATTGATCGCGCGGCTATGTCATACTTGTCGGAGATGGTATATCTGTCTCTCGTTAGCATCAGGCATATTTTAATTACTGTGGGCGTACTATGGGTAGTGTTGGTTATAACACGATAGAAAAACGGTTTACAGTTCAAATCAGATTATAATTTACGAACAAGTTAGTCACACTAGCGAATCACACACTCACACAACTCAATGATACGGAACGCAATTGAGAGTTTCTGAGCACATGTTGTTCGTACGATGTCCAATCTTTCGATCCTCCCGAGAGCTCTGCTCACACCGCTTTTGTAGCTGTTGCTCTCGTCCCACCACGAACTCAGGCTAGACTCTGTCTAGCGCCACGAGATGGCGCTAGTGTTCCGAATAGTCAAACGAATGACTCCGACATACTTATATTCATATAAAAAAACGCGACAATCGCTTTTAGTTAAGACGCGGCCTTAAAATTTCCTAAGAAAACATTCAAATGTAAAAAATTAATTAAATATATCCGCATGACAAGTACTTAATCACTGCTTCAAACCAAGCAGTTAAAATCGCCTTACAAGAATCGACAACCTTGTTTATTAACCGATTTGCTGACCGTACCAAATGACGACTAAAGTTTAAAGTACCTACTCTAATAATAGAAAAGATAATTACTACAATTAGTCTGTACCACAATTTATAGACAATTTGGCAGTCGTTACGGGTAGTCAGAAGCCCAAAAGTCTGACAACCAGTCTTACCAAGGGGTATCGTATTACCTAGTAACTGGGTTGTGGAGGTCAGATAGGCAGTCGCTCCATGTAAAATACTGGTATTCAGCTGCATCCGGTTAGACTGGACGCCGACCCCAACGTAGTTGGGAAAAGGCTAGGCATATGATGATACATACACGTGGCGTCTTCCAAACGTGTGGGCAGTTGTTGGTCGGTGCTCATTAGTCAATTAATACTCGTTAGAGATGTCGCCAAGATGCAAACACAACGTTTCTAGGGTGAAAATAGAATAGTCCAGCGGTGGTTCCCATGTAGAAACTACAGAAGTCCACGTGCTACAATTCTTACTTGTTTGCAACATAACTGCACCGTTGGTCTCATGGTCGCAAGCGACTGCTGTCCGCAGGGTACTGGGTTCGATTCCCAGGTCGGGCAGTGTTATTGGATAACATCCCGGAGTTTGGAAGTTGGCGGTGTGATACCCCCGTACCTCCGAAAGCACGTTCAGCCATTTGTCCTGCGCCTGATCTCTCTCTGGTCGTGTCGGAATGCCGTCCCATCGGACTATGAGAGTAAGGGCAGAAAGAGTGCCCCTTTGTCTGCGCACACAGTTGTGAAATATAATATCTCCTGCGCGGAAGGCTAGTCCCCGTTGAATTTAGCCGACATGACCGATATACTACGCCCACGCTAGTTCATTCTACAGTTTTGTTTTTCATAAGTAAAAGTAATTTTCTAGGCAACACAACCGAGTCATTTTCAATCCTTTAAATATTTTTTTTATATGATTGAAGTTAGCTAGAAGATAATCTATGTATTAAAGTTACGCAAATCAACATAACCCATAACTTTTAGAACAAATCTTAATTACCAAATAATAATTTATCATTTAATTTAACTTATTCCATCTGTCATTGAAAAACACAATCCAATAAAAAAACAACTTCCGTCCAGCTAAATTCAACAACTTCCTCAATCCGCCATGAATGCAGAACAGGAACAAATGTCGCCATTTTTTTATAAAATGAGGAAATTACGTGCACAACCTTCAATGGTAAACTTAGACTCTAGTAATCCTATTGAATGACTATTTCCATGAAATATTTATCAATAGAAGTATGTTTATGAGTTAAGTAAAATTGTTACTAACCCTATGGACTCCTGTCTGAAATAAAAGTTTTCTATTCTATGCTATTCTATGAACCTAAGTTCATAAACATACTTGTTGTAGGTACTTGTGAGGGTTGTATTGATGATTTTAATGATTATAATTCTGTAAATTCATACTTGCTACGGTCGCCGATTGTTTTGTTCAACATACAACCTGATACTGGCCTACAAATTGCGAAAAACGTAAGAAAGGACCGTGATGGTCCGTGGCATACCTATTTTATTTATTTTACCATTTATGTACACACATATACAACAGACAAGAAAAAAAAAACAGAAAAATAGGTACAGAGATGATGTTTATTTCATAAGAAATCTCTTCCAGCATACCTGTGATAGGACAATACATAGATACAAAGATGCGCCATTTTTTTTTTAACGGCCATATTATGCTAATTGTTTGCATTAATGCAAACAGAAAACATAATATTGCCATTTCAGCCGTCAGCTATCGATTTATAAAGATTTAATGCGGGGCCGCCTTTAGAAAAAAAATACCAATATGTCGCGACAGTAGGTATGCCATATAAAATCTTCAATCCCCTTTCAATTTCGCGGTGTTCCCGCTTAAACAATAAAATGAGGAAATTCACCAATACTTACAACCTTGAAATAAGGTTGTCAACACGGTCACGTTGTCACAACTTACAAAGAAGAAATATTAACAATAACTTATTTGTGGGGACACAAATATTAATGACTGTAGTAAAAATTATTTGATGATAAAAAAAATACAATATGATGGACAATTTGAACAATACGCCAATTAGTTTAGTTACGAAACGTGCTCTTGTTTAAGTATCTGCTATATTTCTTAATAAACTACCTAAGCATAGTTTTAACATATTACAAATTTAATAATAACTTGAAAAAGTCATCTCTAAAAAATCTCCAGAACTCACAAAATATTTTGCCCAATTTCTTCCTGTTTTTTTTTTTTCAATTTGTCCTGGGTACCCAATTCCGGTTCTGGGTACCTACTCCAATATCAGAGGGCCAATTCCCGTCTTTATACGAACGTGTCAAAAATTCCTCTAAATTCTCTACATTTTTGACATTCCCTGAGATGAGATTGTGGCGTGAATGTGAACATTTTTAAGTACGAGAATTGGCGTTTGATTCTGGTCATCAATCCTCTTGCCAATCAATCCAATCATTTATTATCAGCTGTGTACTAAATATTTGTTTTCTATTACTTCCAGATGGACAATTTGCTACGACCCTGTGCAGACATGGGCATCCAAGCAGACTCACTGATCGAGTGGAAATATGACATAGAGAAACAGGTAACTAATAGTCTCTGTAATACCACTGTTTTACTTTATTTAAATAAACTATATTCAATTTAGCAATTATATTCTTATCCTCAAAATTGTATGTTTCAGTGATTTCTCGGAATAGATAAAAAATTATAACTTGTTTTGAAATTATACTGTCGTGTTATAAATAGGAATAATGAGTAAATACTAGATGATTCATATAACAACACCCAAAAGACACCGACTTCCGAAACCAATGTTATTTTGCACTACAAATAAAACTTGACGGCACGGTTGGCGCAGTGGTTAAGCGATTGACTGCTGCGACACGCAGTCGCGGGTTCGATTTCCGCACGGAACAAATATTTGTTTGGCCTATAAGTAGTCGTTCCGGGTCTGGCTGTTTGTGTATGTGAGTTGAAATGTTTGTAAACGCACCCACGATACAGGAGAAATTCCTAGTGTGGGGTTTAAAAAAAACATGACTGCCAACGCCATCTAGTGGCAAACACATTCAAATTAAAGTAAAACTTCCTCATTGTAGCCCACCCTTCTCCCCCACAGATAGATCACATAGTGCTCGGGCGCGGGCCGCCCGGCGGCGCGTGGCACACGTTCCCGCCGGGCGTGCGCACGCTGTCGCCGGGCGCGTGGCTGTCGCTGCCGCCGCACGCGGCCCGCGGCGCGGCGCGGCTGGCGGCGCGCGCTGTGGCCAAGTACTGCAGGCGATATGTACACGCGTGTAAGCTGCAGGTGAGAAGCGAGAACAGTTATAATATCCTAAATAGATAGTCATCATCATTTCAGCTGAAAGACGTCCACTGCTGGACATAGGCCTCCCCCGAGCACCGCCACTTTGACCAGTTCCGTGCTTCTCGCATCCCACGGGTTCCTGCGGCTTTAACAAGGTCGTCGGTCCACTTTGTGGAAATTATAGTATCATCATCATTTCTGCCGAAAACGTTTATTGCTAGATAGGTGTTGAGCTGAGCGTATCCAACGTCAAAAACCACGCTGTTGGATTTTCTACTCTCGGCACTAAGCGGTGCGTTGAAAATCCAGTGCGCGAAAAAATCCCGCCGTGATATTTTTTCGTGCGTACGAACGTCGGCTAAAGGCTTCCCTCCAAGCGTCGTTACATTGACCGGTCCTGTGTTTCTCGCATCCAGCGGATTCCTGCGGCCTTCACAAGGTCATCGGTCCACCTTAAATAGAACCGAACCGAACTTTAACCAAATAGAAGCCTCCATCCACCTGCATTGAAAACAACAGCACCAGATTTTATATTACCGAAAGAGCATCTGACATTCTGACACCGTCACAATCTGCCGTAGCCTATCTGGAAATCCTTCTTATGATCAAAACAAAGAAACTATCAAAATTATAGTCATCAGCAATATAACCCATGAGAACAGGCAAAAAAACAATCGAGAATTAGGCCTAACCAAACAATTTCATCCCTTAATCGTAAGCTGCTCCGTTCGAAGACCCCTAAATATTCTTTTTTAACATTCCTGTAGTTATTATTATTATTAACAATATTGTCTTGATTTGCAGAAATTCTTCCGTTCCGGCGTGACAGTGACCAGCGTGACTCGCATCCCTCAGACCGGTGGACCGCGATGCCACAACACTGAATGTCCACTCAATGCCGAGTTCTGCGTGGCGGGGTAAGCATACATATACTTACATACATAACCATTACCCGCTCTAGTTGGCTCATAATACTGAGCCATGCCTATTTCTAAATGAACAAATTAGAAGACCTGTGAAAAAATAATAGATTCAAGAAAAGCGCATGAGAACGTACAGACATATCAGCTAACGCCATCTTTTGGTGGACAATGTATAACATTTCCTATTTTGCAATTACGTCATTTTGAAAAATCTAGATGTCGCTGAGTTTACTGCCTGACTTTGAATATTTACTGGCAATCTATTAGGGAGCCGAAGCTCTCGTGAATAGAAAAACTTTTGCAGTAGGACCAACCTTATTCATAGCGGAATAAAGTTTTTTTTTTGTTTTTCACCAATATGTAAAAACTCTGATCAATCATTCTTTAGCACCACTACACCTAACTTTATAATTAATTCAATTGATCTCTGCTCTTTCCAGTTACGTCACATCCTCCTGCCAGCCATTCCGCTACTTATGCCGTCGGGTTGTAGTCGCGAGTGGCGGCGGCGACCGGCCCAACACTCTCGCGCACGAGGTGGCGCGCCACGCTCTGCACTCACTCGCGCCGCTTGAGAGAGCGGTACAAGTGCTGAGTAGCCACGGTAAGAAGTTGTCGTTATTAAGAAAGTTTTCTTCAGCTTTCCACATTCCCCAGAAGCGTAATACACCGTTAAATTTTGATCGTTTTAATCCTTAAAAGGGGTCATTGTCCAAAGGGGTCCCGTAGTAAAAGTTGTTCATAATGATTAGTACAATGACCCCTTTTAAGGATTAAAACGATCAAAATTTAACGGTGTAAAAGTCTTTCTTTGACTTCACTTTGTTAACTAAATTAGCTAGGTAAATGTATCTAAAAATAAGGATTTTATAACATTTGTTCACATTCGCTTCACTTCACACATTTGGATAAGAATCATATTCGTATGACACGCAATAAAGTTTAAGTGCGCTGTGAATCTCGCCCTCAGCGAAAAATTTCGGTGAGCGAGTTCTCATCAGTCAAAATTCAGAACGACGAAGTAGGTACTCGTATAGTATTGTACAAATCGTGAACGGCTTTATGGTTTTGATAAGATGAAAGGGTGATATTTATTTTATTGGGCGTAAATCCCTTTCAGAGAACTCTGAAGAACAAACCTGTGTTAAAACCATGAGATAAAACATTCTCGCAAAAGTCATTCGCATAACCAGCGAAATATGCGAACTACATATTATTACTATACAGTTCAGAACAATTTTATAACAAAAAGTTCCCAAATAAAATTTGACTGCAATGCAATTTAAACTTAATCATTATATGGCATAGAGTTTGTTGTTCCAAAATTCGATAATACTGAATTCAAGATTTATAGAAGTAAATAGCTTTGATTTTGACATCATTTTAACCCCCTTTCTCCTCTATTCCAGCATCTCAAACCCCACCATCAGTCCTCATCGTGGGCTCTGGCGTATCTGCAGCAGACGCAGTGTGGCTGTCGTTACGCGCAGGTCTACATGCCCGACACCTGCACAGGACGCCTGCTGAAGCACTGGCACGGCTCGAGCCACAGGCATATCCGGATTACTGTCAGGTACAGTGTTATTACCATATATTTTTAAGGGATTGGATGCGAAAGGTCCCTCATCAGCGTGAATAATAAGATTAGGGAGACCGTCAAAGTAGGGGCCAAGCAACCAAATTGTAATAGAATAAAAAGTCGTCCTATTTTGATATACGAATTTCAGCCGTATAAAAAAGAAATAAAAGCGAGTTTCAAGCGTAGTTAGATTTTGACTTTTCTCTAGTTTAGTCTTCTGTATGTCGTCAGTCTAACAGGATGATGGCCTGATGCCTGAGGTGTGATCAATGATTTAAATCGCTATGATCAGAGGCCGAGAATCTGTAGTTGAGTGTCTACAACTTTTACCTAGCTTAGCTGTAGACCTATTTGTTGATTATATTCAAAAATATCTTAGTTTTTTTCTAATCTATCTCCATTTCTCCTTCCAGGTATACAAAATGATGTGCGACGGCCCCTCCGGCAACCACAACAACTACACACCCTACCCGGAACACACGATCTTAGAAGTAACACCCGAGAACGACCACACGCACAAACTGAACGCCGACGACATTGAGGACTACGCCTTATCACTCAAGCGGGTCAAACTACTCAACCTCAACACGAAAGAGATCACGGAAATACAAGTCTACCTCATCGGCGTTTTCATCGGCTCCAAACCAGACCTATTCTTTTTACAAACAAACTTCCTAGACTGCATCGACATAAAAATTGACTGCGTAAAATGTATCGACGAATCTAAAACCACGAAACGGAAGATCGAAGAAAAACAATGCTTCTTGAAAAACCACTGGCACTACATAAAATCTATGCTCGGACAAAGCATCCAGAGTTGCAAGTCCAGATATTTAAATTATTCCGAAATTAATGGAAACACTGACACAAAATGCGTTGTACCGGATTGTAATAAACGGAATAACGATAAAACGGATAAAGATAGAGATATGATCGAGAAATGTCAAATCATTCCATATTCAGACGAAGAAAAGGTGAAATGTACTTGTGAAGCGATTAACCCTTATTCTTCTGGACTCGGTTTCGGTATCGACCCAAAAAAGGCTGTGGACGGGAGGGCCAACCCTATCGCCATAGACAAGTCTTCTCACGAGATATTGAACGCTCCCGAGGGTATGTACGCACTGGGCCCGCTGACCGCGGACAACTTCGTGCGCTTCATCCCGGGCGGCGCGCTCGCCATAGTGTCGCACATGCTACAGAACAAACACTGATTTGCCATAACCAATAATGTGATTGCAATACTTAATTTGTTTTTTTTTTACAATAAATTATTTTTTATACCCAGTATTTTATGGTTTTATTACCTGTGTATCTGTTTTGAGTGTTGCCAGTTGAATAAATTCTACTTTTTACATTCAGAAATAGGTAGTAGTGTTGTTGTATAAATATGTATATTTAAAAACTCTGCTTCTAAACTACAAGCAAAACGATGAAGGAAATAAAACAAATAATTTATCACATTGAACATTTAGATGCTTTATTTTATAAATGGCGGCTGTGTTACTGTAGTCACCCTCTTACAATATTAGTGCACTTTGAAAGCAGCACAGTAAAATTAAACACCTAATTATGGATTATGGCACATCCATAACAGCTAATCTATACAGGGTTACTAGTAATTCGACGTATATCCGTCAGGGACTTATAAGGGGGCCTAAATGCAACAAATTGAACCCCCATATGTATGGCCGAAATTCAATAGTTTTCGAGATATTTTAATTTTAAGGGTTTTTCGATATTTACCCAAAATTTGACATTTAATTCCAAATAAAAAAAAACTACATATTTGAATGGGTACCATTAAAAATGATGTTGTAGCTGGCACTTCAATTAAGCTATGGACATAATTAAAACTACTTAATTTAACAAAATAATTAAAATAATGAGCGATATAAGAATAATATCTTACCAATATTTACATTTTACGCTTAAAAAATGTTGTCTCGTCACAAAATTTCTATGACATTAATCGTACAAATAACTAAAACAACTTGCCTATTCTGTAAGCTTTCCAAAAAGGTATAAAAGTCAATTTGTATGGCATAGCATGTGTTTGAATCGGCAGGGGGAGAGAAAGGGTCATTTGTATTTGTATGAAATAAAATGCATTAAAAAATGTACGTCAAATTGTATTAAAAATTTTACACATCTTGTTCAAAATGAGCCCCTCGATTACGAATGCAGGTTCGAAATCACTTCCTAACTTCGGTTTTCGTCACTCTTTATGTGAACGTTGTTTTCATCTGTTGCGCCGCGTTTATTATTCGCTGTCGAAGTTCTTCGACTGAATTTATTGGGGTCACATTAACTAATTCCTTCATATGCCCCAGACGTAAAAATCAAGTGGTGTGATATCAGGGCTTCGTGGTGGCCACGGAATTGGCCCTCCCCTCCCAATCCATCGGTTTGGATATCTCTTGTCTAGCCACTGTCGGACAGTAATCCGGTAATGTGCTGGGCAACTATCATGTTGAAACATGAGGTTGTTTTTTATTTCTTCGGGAACATCCGCCAACAAATCGTCTAGGTTGTTTCTCAAAAACTCCTCGTAATTTTCGCCGTTCAGATTTTCGGGCAAGAAATGAGGGCCCAGCAAATAATTATCAAGGACACCCATCCGTTCAGGGAAAATCTCATTTGCGACGCAGTTTCTTTTAGTTTTTTTTGGATTCTTGCCTGCTTTAGGTGACCAAAAATGTAAGTTATGGTAATGCGTTATACCATCCGGGTCAAACTTTGACTCGTCAGTCCACAAAATATTTCTTAGGAAATGTTCCTGGTCAGCGTCAGCGTTTAACATAAACCGAGCCGCAGCCGCGTTTCCATCGGCAAAACCATAACAAAACATTATGTTTGCGTATTCGTTATTAGAATACGAAGCCATGTTATCCGAAATAACGAATGATAACAAAGAGAATAACAAGAGAAACCAGAATGAACAATAATGATCGATAACAGATTAACGCGATGAGAGATTGGTTAATAGCAAGATAACAATACACGTGCTTGCGCGGCGTAGAGTCGAATCCCGAAACTTACTAAGGAAGGCGACGCGAGCGCAGCAGACGCCGCGTACTCCCCCGCGCGCACACCCCGCCCCATCACGAAGAATTTCGCCAGTAAAATCGGTTGTTTTAGCGAGGATCATAAACTAAAAACACAGATGATTTCTCTCCCTGCGCCGCCGGTTCAAAAACATGCCATGCCACGAATTATGTATTTTAAAATTGACTTTTATACCTTTTTGGAAAGCTTACAGAATAGGCAAGTTGTATTAGTTATTTGTACGATTAATGTCATAAATTTTTTTGTGACGAGACAACATTTTTGAAGCGTAAAATGAAAATATTGGTAAGATACGAGTATTATTCTTATATGGCTCATTATTTTGTTTATTACGTTAAATTAAGTAGTTTTAATTATGTCCATAGCTTAATTGGAGTGCCAGCTACAACATCATTTTGAATGGCACCCATTCAAATATGTAGTTTTTTTTTATTTGGAATTAAATGTCAATTTTTGGGTAAATATCGAAAAACCCTTAAAATTCAAATATCTCGAAAACTATTGAATTTCGGCCATACATATCGGGGGTTCAATTTGGGCCCCCTTATCAGTCCCTGACGGATATACGTCGAATTACCAGTAACCCTGTATAATGTGGTTGATATTAAATATTCTAATATAAAAATGCAAGTATAGCCCGATTAGATTAAAACTTTATGGCGGCTCGGAACATGAGGCGAGTCGCTGCGCAGTAATACACTCACGTGTCAGCGGGGGTGAGGGGAGCAGGCGCGGTCCGAGGTGGGGGGCGTCGTGTGGGGTTCATGACCCCCTCCAAAATCATTCAAGCTGTCGAGTCTGCATGATTTACGTGCTTTACTAGCTTAAGTTACTAACTTACTACTTGGTGACCCCCCCAGTGTTAACACAATACATATAAATTGTGATTTATACCCTCTACATTCATATAATATAAAGTATATTTCTAGACACGGAGTTATTCAGAGGTACGAAATTATAACAATAATCTTTATTGGAACAAAAACACATTTTACAAATTCATTGCGTACGTAAATAGCTACATTAGTTACAAAACTGTGTCGCAGCTATTAACGCCCACCTCCAAGAAGGGATAATATTGTATTATTTATGGTTTCTATCTACCTACCTACAGAATAATATCTACATATTATTTACATGTGCAATATAATACTTACATTATGTAATATACCTATACGCGAATATCTTTCACCACATTTTGAAAACATTGCAAAATATTACACAAGTCGACTTACTAATAAACATTTCATGTTTATTCATCGTCAACCCCACAGCCGTATCGACGACACGGGGCCCCTGAGCTACAGGGGCCGACGTGACGTGTTTACGCAATTAAAAAAAAATAATATCCTAAAATTCTTGTTAATAAATGATAGGTATATATTTCTGTAAACTGGTTCAAAAATATGTTTAAAAAGGGGGGTGAGTTCCGAGATGACGACTAATAGAGAAGTATGGAAGAAAACTGTCTGCCTCATTGATCTAGTGGTCGCAAGCGCTACTGCTGAGCATGAGATCCTAGGTTCGATTCCCGGGTCGGGCAAAGTGTTATTGGGTCTCGGCTTCCAATCTAACCGGATGCAGCTGAATTCCAGTATTTTACCTCCGGAGCGACTGGCTATCTGACCGCCACAACCCAGTTATTGGGTAATACGATGTCCCTTAGTAATACTGGGTGTCAGACTTTCGGGCTTCTGACGACCCGTAACGACTATCAAAGATCCAGAAATGACAGCCGGGACCAACGGCTTAACGGGCTTTTATTGCTTTATATCGTTAAAAACAATACCCTGTGTAGCTTCACAGTTGGGTAAAAAGGGCCCCCAAAGAAAATTGATACAGGGCCCCATTAGGACGAGCTACGCCACTGACGCCATGACATGTAAAATTGTAGCTGCAACCTAATTGCGTAACACAATATCAATTACAATCTGAATCATTTTGAATGATATTGGTAATCCATAATTATGTTTATAAAAGTATGCTCAACAACGTAAATAACGCAATGGATGTTGAATTGTCAAAATGAAAGCGATTCCTTTCGTTCGTGTGTTACGCCATTATCCCGCCGGTCGATTTCTGTAATTTCTGCATAGGAATCATGTGAAAAAGGTGTGAGTTAGATAAATTACCTATATGTACTCCATGTTCTACATAACATAATTTAGGAAGGGGTAAGAGGTGTACCAATAGTACACCCACATGTTGCAAGTTATGTTAAATCCCATGTAATTGGGGGTGAGCCTATAGCCGTCAGACGGGCACAAATCCAGATTCCAGGCTGCTACTGTAGCATAAGTTTATAATACTTATAACGCTTGTCAACACACAACACAAAATAAAGGTGCCATTGTATGCGCTAAATGGGCTGAGCACGACCCGAACAGACATCGTGCTAGCAGCATTTAACACAATTGCAAGGAAAAACTGCAGAAATTGATTTTCATGCAAATAAAAGTTCGCAATAGAATGCAAAAAAATATTGCTAAGGATTTCTGATTTTAATAAAATTGCTATCTCAAGATAGTAAAAAAATTTGGTTTTAAATAGATTGTAGATTATGAAGAATTCCGTGTCTTTATCAACGATATAAACAGTGATCATAGATAGTTGTTGAAATTAATCGTATTTTTTTGCCTGTCAAGAACTTGACAATATCGTTTGAAACTAACAACTCTTTAACAGTCAAAGAGAACCAGAATAAAGCAATATTTGAATTTTAATATTTTTTTCAGAATCTTATTTATGCACACACACAGTTTAAGATTTTTTTGTACTTATTTCAGCCTTTCCAGTCTGTTCCTCAAAGGCCACTTAGGCCAAGTCCTACTTGGGTAGTCCTTATTGGGTATGGTGACCTACACAAAGTTTCACAATCCTACACTAATAATATAATCTATAATACATACAAATAAATAAAATTAACGTGTCTGTATGTAATAACAGCTTTTGACTAAATGCGTATGAATGTATATACGGTTCATATAAAAAAAATATTTTTTTTATATTGTTTCTGTTTGTTTGTTCCGGCTAATCCCGAAATGGCTGGACCGATTTTGATGAAATTTGGTGTGGGGATACTTTTAACCCTGGGAAAGGACATCGGACTTTTTATCGACATACCACGCGTTTAAAGCAGCCGCGGCCGGAATTGTACCTACGTTTGTTGCTTAATCACGCAAAAACGGCAGAACGGATTTGGATGAAATTAGGCACACAGGTATCTTTTTATCCAGGTAGTACGTTCCCGTAAGATATTTACCGGTATACACGCGGGCGAAGCCGCGGTCAAAAGCTAAATTTTAAAATATCATTCACTTCGGACTTACTTGATACCTAAAGACCACGTTGAGCGAAACTAACATATTTATTTCGAGTGGGCGTTGACATAATCATCTGGCTTATCAATTCTTACTGAGCGACATACCTATACATAGATATTATCTGATGTCACCAACTCGAGGGAAATATTTTTTTGGAGAATTCGACTGATGACAGAAACTAAAATTTCTGCCTATCACTAGTGTGTGGACCTAGGGTGCTATAAAATTACAAACGAGTTTCGTGACTAACTAAGCATCTATATTTAAGAACGTGTGCGTCGTTTTCTACACGTCAATAATTCGAGGTCCGACTAGCTTCAGACTCGACCGGAGTCAGTTATAAGTTGCTAATGCCAACCAAACTCTGCTGAACCATAGCCAGATATAAACATAAGCATAATCAACCTATAATTTTCCCACTGTTGGGACTCAGGCCTCCTGTCTGTAAAAGGCGGTGGGCCGTAATCCACCACGCGTGCAAATTGCAGGTAGCTAGCTATAAACAGTTTAAACTCACAAAAAGTAAACTGTAAAAAAAAAGACTCGAATTGCAGCAGAAATGTGACCTATGATCCGATCATCTCAGGCGGATGCTACGCCGCTGCGTCAACTAGGTCACTGTACCAACTAAAGATAATTATAAAAAAATATTACACATAACGACCGCATGACGATGTTTTACTGATTCTCACAAAATGAAATTGTTACTATGTAGGTAATAAAAGTAGCGTAAGCATAAATATAATCAGCCTATAACGTTCCCAGTAATATCAATCTGCCTAGACTGTTTCCCAACTATGTTGGGGTCGGCTTCCAGTCTAACCAGACGCAGCTGGATACCAGTATTTTACATGGAGCTACTGTCTATGTGACCTTCACAACCCAGTTGCTGGGTAATACGATACCCCTTGGTAAGACTGATTGTCAGACTTTCGGGCTTCAGACGAACCGTAATGACTGTCAACAGATTCAGATTGACAGCGGGGACCAACAGCTTAACACATTAACGTGCTTGCCGAGCTACGGAGAGGTCTTGGTATGTAAAGATGGTCAACCATCCACGGACCAACCGCGGCAAGCGTAGCTTAACCTGATCGATCGACCCGTGCAACTGTTATTTAACCCTCTCTCCTTCAATATCTCTACAGACAGGCCTCCTCTGCCTGAGAAGGAGTGGGCTATAATTATCACGCGGGCCCTATCTTTGTTTGAGTTTTTTATGTTTGTTTGTTACGCTTTGCGGCGAAAACGGCTAAACGGATTTGGCACATGGGTAGAACATGACCTAGATTAGGACATAGGATACTTTTCATCCCAATATTCCCACGGAATCGAGCCTTATACGGGTGAAACCGCGGGACCCAGCTTGTAAAACATAAAAGTATCCATCCTTCATTAAAGTAAGCCAGTTATAAATACAAGGAAAGTCAATCAAATATTTAAATATCCCTGTTTCTTATTATAGCTATGACGAATGGAAAAATTACTAGGAATTCCCGATAGATTGGAGTTAAATCATTTCCATTAATATACTCTTAAGAGGGCAATTCATTTAGCAATGGAGAAATTAATTTGAATAGAATTTGTAGAAGCGCCTTCTGGAATCAAGGCAGAACATTATCATTATTGATTTAGTCATTACGACTTCGTCGGCGTGAAATTTCTTGTACCCAACCCGCCACAACGCATCAACAGCTCGCACTATCACTTCGTTTTAGCTTAGCGTTCTTTCTAACATATTTTCTTTTTGCTAGGCCCCTAAGGGTCATAGCGTGATGTTAAAGCTTATCGCCTTCCTCAAGAATTGGGCTATCAAAAGCAAAACGATTTTTCAAAGCCGACCAGCAATTTCAGAGATTAGCGCGTTCAAACAAAAAATAAATAAATAGCTTAGCTTAATATCGCCTTTATTTACTGTCACTTGACAAATATACACAGCCACTAGAAGATTCATTCAAGAAAAAATTTATCAACCTTCAATCAATTACTCCGTAACAAAATGTACGTTTGAGTTTTATAGTATATATGTCATGTACATTTATATATAAGGGGTTAAAGTATGAAATTGCCGATTTGTACTGAAAAATTGAAATTCGTTTTCTTTTAAATTTAACATGTTTATTTAATCCTTTATTTCATTTATATAATACTTACAAATTACATTTTTAAATATTTTTATAAACAAAAGGATAAAAAATAACATTTAAAAATATAAAATATAGTAGCCCACCGGTATCGGGAACAGGGTCCAAGCTACCGGCGGTCAGGGCTCCAGAGAGAGGAACTTCCTGACAATGCGAGCCGTGTCAAGAAGTACCGCTTTCTGAATCAAGCCCTTGATCCAGCTGCCCTACGAGAGCCTCCTCAGGTGTTGGTCGAGGATCTTGGCTATTAAGCCATTGGCTGTCACGACTATCGGCACAATGATTGCTGAGTCCACATGCCACATGTCGACAACATCGCGAGCCAAGTCAAGATACTCGATTTGTTTATCTTTCTCTGCTTTCACGAGGTTCTCATCAAGCGGCACGGTTATGTCAACAATCATTGCGCGCCGCTCTGATCGATCCACCACCACTATTTCAGGCTTATTGGCAACAATAGTCCTGTCAGTGATGATGGATCGATCCCAGTACAATGTGATATTTCCATTTTCGAGAACTGGGTCGGGCACATACCTGTAGTACGGCACCTCAGATTCCACAAGGCTGTATTTCAAAGCAAGTTGCTGATGGATTATCCTGGCTACCAGGTTGTGTCTATGCAAGTACTCTCCGTTAGCTAGACGAGAACACCCGGAGATAATATGCCTGATTGATTCTCCCGGCCGGTGGCATGCCCGACAGATGTCAACCGTGCCGTCTTTGACAATAAATCTCCGGTAATTGTTCGTCATCATAAATTCGTCCATAATTGCACAGACAAAACCTTCGGTTTCTCCAAAGAGGTCACCGAAACGCAGCCAGGCTACGGACGCTAGTAGATCTACATCGGATCCATGTAGGGCCCGGTAAAAGCGTCTGTGAAGCTCCTTACTCTGTCAAACTTCCATGCGATCATTAGTATCAAGCACTAATGGCTTGCGCCAGTTCTCTTTAGCCAAAGAGAGCGGGGTGAGGCCCTTGTCCACCGCGACCACATCTCGATGCATCCCCACGTCGGTTTCTAGGAAATATTCCCTGAGACTGCATATCTCGCGATTGTGGAGGGTCTTAGCGTTTAAAAAGCCTCGACCTCCACATTTTCGCGGGATATACAGCCTCATTACCGATGACCGTGGGTGATGCATTCGATTTGTAGTCAGCAGCGTACGGACCCTCCTATCCAGGGTCTCGAGTTCGGTCCGAGTCCATTTGAGTATGCCGAAAGAGTACATCAAAACCGGCATGACCCAACTATTGAAGGCGCGCACCTTGTTTCCGCCTGATAAAAGACTATTAAATACTTTTTTCAGGCGGCCAAAGAAGCGCTCCTTCAACGATGGCTTCATGTCAGTAACATTGATGCCCAACGCTTCCGACATACCCAAATACTTATAGGTTTCGGCTGCGGAGAGGGTTCTAAGGTTTGTGGAATCCGACAGTTGGGTTCCCACGGATTCCACAATCTCCCCTCGCTTTACATGCATGACCGCACATTTGTCCACACCAAATTCCATCCTGATGGCGCTACTGAAAGTTTCAGTAATTTTCAGTAGCTTCATCAGTTGCAAATTGTTGGGGGCAAAGAGTTTTAGGTCATCCATGTAGAGGAGGTGAGATATAACCTGACCACCTCTCCTCAGCTGATAGCTTTGACCTGAATCTTCTTAATCAAAATTATTACCATTATTATCTATAGGTCATTTATGTCTTTGCGATAGAACTCTCGAGATCTAGATTCGACAAACTGTGTGAAAGCATTTTGTACTGCCTCCTGAGGAGAAAACTTTTTATCACGTAGAAAATTGTTCAAATCACGAAAAAAGTGGTAATCCGTTGGACCAAGGTCTGGCGAATACGGAGGGTGACGAATGGTTTCTAATTGCAGTTCCTGTAGAGTTAAAACAGTTTCTCGTGCTGTATGAGGTCTCGCGTTATCACGGAGCAATAATGGTGAAGATCGATTCATGAGTCGGGGCTGTTTCACTGCTAGTTTTGCTATCATTGTTCGGAGTTCGGCACAGTAGACATCTGCCGTTATTGCTTGACCAGATCGGAGAAAGCTATAGTGAATAACACCATGCTGAGACCACCAAACAGTTACTATTACCTTTTTATTGGTAAGCTTTGCTTTAGGACACTGTTGCGGCGTTTGACCTGGGGTCAGCCATTGCCATTTTTCGCTTACGGTTATCGTAAAGAATCCACTTTTCATCATATGTCACAATTCGATCCAATATTCCTTCATTTCTGTATCGATTCAACAAGGCAACACAAGTTTCAACACGCGTTTCTTTCTGCAGATCAGTCAAATCATGGGGCACCCATTTCTCATATTTTTTTATTTTATTGTTTTGACGCAAATGAGTCAATATTGTTGGTAAGGTAACGTTAAGCCATAGCCATGCCGCTAATTCCTGGGCAGTTTGGCTCGGATCGGCTTCCACCATCTCTTTCAATTCATTGTTCTTCACCTGTGTGGGCGCTCTTCCACGTGGTTCGTTCTTCAAATCAAAGTTTCCATTACGAAAGCGTTTAAACCAAAATCGCACGGTGCGTTCATTAGCAGTCCCCTCTCCAAACGCAACATTGATATTCCGAGCTGTTTCTGCCGCGTTAGTTCCGCATCGGAACTCGTATTAAAAATTGCTCGAATTTTCGAAGTATCCATCTTTCTTGTCTAAGCTGAATAAAAAAAACAACTGAAAGGCGATAATCGAATGTTGCACATTTTTTAAAAGAAGAACTTCATAGGTACCATGTGAAAAAAGTTTCACTCAAAAATCTCAAACCATGAAGTTTCAATGTCAATTCAAAGTACCTATTACAATAAAACGGCAATTTCATACTCAAACCCCTATTATTTGGGCATTTTAGGCCTGTTTTGGTTTAGAAAACCATGTCTTACAAAATTCGAAATAATTTATCTTTTACATAAGTATATAAAGGTGAATTATATTCATAATACATCCTACCTATTTTGACTTAGTTTGACTTCTTAAATGTCATATGAACCCAACCGGTTTATAAGAAAAATACACTCAAGACGACAATAAATATAACCGTGAACACCATTGAGCAGTTACATGCAAACAACTTCTAGTAGGCGAGCATTTGACGGGTTAAATAGGAATAATAATAATGTAAGACCAGCCCCGGTCACTTATAAAACTAAAGTTGTCAAAAAATAAACGGCCCGTTTGACATTTGAGAATGCGTTCTTGACACATGTCAGTTTCATACAAACGAATACCGTACGTGTTTTGCGAATTTGATCTTCATTAACTACTAGAACTGTGAATGTTAAAATGGGCCTTTTATTTTTTTACAACTTTGAAAACAAAAAATATTGATAAATGCAAATAAAGTATAATATTAAAAAAATCATGATCATAAATCACCAACATAACAAAAAATAGATGCTCAATATAAACAATAATAATACAGTTAAATGCTAATATATTATGTTATACTTATAGTTACTTAATTGAGACCTTATAGGTAATAGAATAATGCCTTTTTATTCACTACACTCCTATTTTCCATCCGTAGCACCGCTGTGCAGTACGTCTCTTAGAGAAACCATCAGACTAGAGTATCACACTTAAAACAATTTTCTTACAATCACTTGTTGATTTATATTGTCAATGATGTTCGACACAGGATTTTGTAACGCATACATGAGATGGTAAACACTGAGGAAAAGGATAATCAATGCAAGTTTTTGCTTCTTCGTAATTGTAACACACCAGAAGATAATGATGGCTGCCAGTGTGAGAAGGATTACCACCACTGGCATGTACAGCCAGCATCAGTCGGAGTCCCCACGGTCTTCTTCTTCGATCT
Organism: Apamea epomidion; assembly: GCA_947507525.1. Taxonomy (NCBI): domain Eukaryota; kingdom Metazoa; phylum Arthropoda; class Insecta; order Lepidoptera; family Noctuidae; genus Apamea; species Apamea epomidion. The sequence continues at coordinate 16,388,219 of OX382246.1, read as the reverse complement.
CCTGTGACGGTCCCTGGACACGGAGGCTGGTCACTAACTCTTTCAGTTCCCGGCTCAGTACCACCGGCAAGTCAAGCTCGGAAGCAGCCTCTGGATTTGGCAACATTGAAGCCAGTGTTAACATAGTGGTGCCTCTTAGCGAACGCACAGCCACAGTAATGTTCCAGTTTGTTCTATACATCAAATCTCCCACATGATCAGGCGCTCGGAATACATACTTGTTATTGATCACATAGCGCTCCCTAGTCGAAGCATCAGTGAACTCCCATGGATGAGTCAGATATGAATTGATATCGTAAAAAGCGCCTGGCTCCATGCGCTCGTAAAATCGCCGATTTCCATCGAAATCTCGCCACCAAACATCCACAGGACGAGATGTTTGATTTGTGAACCGAAGGAACGCTTGATGATCAGAATTTATTGACTTCACCATTACACTCTCACCTTTTTCGTTCACTTCGTACGCTAAACCGTCATTTATAGCCATTTCGACGATATAACACTGAAAGTTCACTAATAAATAAGTTTACTTGGCAAAAATGAGCACTACAATTTTGAAAGTTCCCGCTAATTTAGGCGAAACGTCAATGTTGTCGATTCGATCGCGAGAAGTGTCGAGAACACTTCCGTCGAATTATTGTCAACAATGGCAGTCTGTGTAGCAGTTATCGGCAAAGATGTAAGTTTTAATGCACTATCTTTTAACTAAACTTTGATACACCATACTAGTCATTGATAGACAGACTCGGGGCATAACTTTACACCCTATAATAACATAGTTGCACTGTTTCCAAAAGAATGGGAGTGAACCGAATTCAATGTATTTTCGCACTTACACACGTCACTTAATATTATTGTTCATGATGACGTCATATGCAACAGCACCCACTCACAGCACATATCAAAATTAATTTGCTTTGTTTCGATTTCGGAAATAAGAGTTTTGTTTCTGAAACTCAACAAACTACAAAATATCCTTACGATTTTGTGAATTTATTATTTAGGCCATAGACAAAATGTACACAAATTCATACTTGCCAAAGTGAAAAATAAAATTAACTCTAAAATATTTATTAATACTTTCGGAATGCCTTGCGAATGCAATATTGCAATGCAGCGAATGCGTGCAGATAAAACAAATTATTTTGTAGCATTAGCACGTAAAACAGCACATATACATTTTTTATTTATTAAAAAATTCAGGAAAGTTAATTAATTTTATCTCTTTTCAAAGCAATGTTTGATGTTTTTCAGAACTCTCCCTTATACATCGGTGGTATTGGCAATGATACGAGCACGGACAATGAGCTGTCCCGCCAGTGGCTCGTGCATACGGCGTTAGACGCTCTGGAGGAAAGACTGGCGAGCACCAATACTAACAACTCGGTTGCCAACTCTAACGCCGCGCGCACTGATCTGAGGGATCTGTATCTTGGGCTGCTGTATTCGACTGATACTCATAAGATGTAAGTTTTAACAAAAAAAGTTAATTAGAATCATCTTACCTACTTGTATGGCACATGGCTTAGTTTTCATCAATGTCATCGGTACGTATTTTCGTACCGACGACATTGATTACAACTTACTACAGGTAAGTAAATGCCTAAAATGCATTATAATTTGTGGAAATTGATATATTTTAGTTTTTTATCATACGAAACCTTTGCAGTTACGGGTACGTGACGAACACCCGCATCAAGCTGGTCCTTGTAACATCATCGACTTCTCCGAGCGGCTCTAATATCCGCGACGCTGAAGTGAGGACGGCGCTCCGTCGCCTGCACGCGCTCTATGCTGACGCCATTTGTAACCCATTCCATTTGCCTGGAGATCAAATAACATCACAGTAAGAACTTTTAGATATTATTATCCCTACATTTAAAATGGTCAACTTTCTCAATTTTACTTACGTGCAAACAGCAATATCTGGACTTAATGCATTATTTTTATTTTACAGGAAATTTGACAAGCAAGTGAAGAATATAATGGTCAACAACGTGTAATCCTCGTGTATTGCTATGCTATGCTTAAGTACAAATGTGCTAAAATAGATTATACCGCATCATATCCTCCATATAAAACTAGGTATTATAATTTTAATGTTAAGTTAATCAACATCGGTCGATGTTTGACTGTTTTTATGCTTTACGAATAAACGTAATTATTTACTGAAAACATTTTGTTCGAAATAATTTGTCCAAAATCACCTTACCTGCGTTTGCCCTTTAGTAACAACGTAACAACGCATACCAAGTTCTTGGCACAGACATAATAAAGAAAACTCTAAATAATGTCTGTGGTTCTTGGTTTTGTTTGTAAGTCTGTAATATAATAATAATTCTGAAAAGTGCCTAGATGGGAAAATAACTAAGTTTTGTTGGTAACACTCCGATTAAAACTATAGACAAATGATTTCGTTTGCGTTTTATTGGATGCATTCGCAAAGTAAATGATTAATTTTTCGAATAAACAATATGACTTAGCTTTCAGAAAAACGCTACAAAATTGAAAAAAACTTTCAACTAATTCCGCAAAATGACAAAAGACATTACTGTAGTATTCAAATTTTGAATAAAATAGTTATGGTTTGTTTCGTCACACGAAACGGAAACGAAACGCGTTGACATAAGGTGACATAAGTGACATTTAGTTTTCTTTCTCTTTCTCTCATCAAGTGAAGTGAAGCTGTACTCCGGTTCAGCGCTGTGCAATTTTATCTTGAAATTGTTTATCTCGGCCGGAATATCGAATTAAAATGGTAAATAATCATCACTTATGTTATTTTGTATGTAAATTAAATTATCCAGGGCATATCAAAACTTTAAATTGAACTTCAAATTTTGAGGTTATGTATGCACGTGTCAACAAAGATTCCCGCTCGTTTTTTGTTTTTTACAAGTTAGTCACAGCCTGTAATACAAAAAGTTATACAGTTATCACTACAACCCATTGATCCAAAGTCAATAATCAGATTTATACCGTCTCAGAGTGGCACACATGACCGTATCAAGCTTCTTTATTTTGGGTATGATACTTCACCCGTTTACTTTTTAAAATTTTATTTATTGAGGCTTTACGGATAGTTCCTTGATTCCATCAAAATATACCTAATTATCAGCAATATTAGTTCAAAATTCAATCACTTATTTTATTTGTATTCTAAATGTTCCAGGCAGCCGCAGTCGTGTCAGGCAAGGACATCGAGAAGCCCCAGGCTGAGATCTCGCCCATCCATCGCATCAGGATCACCCTGACCTCCCGTAATGTGCGCTCTTTGGAGAAGGTGTGCGCGGACCTCATCAACGGAGCCAAGAAACAGAAGCTCCGTGTTAAGGTGGGTTTCAGTCGTATCTGAATGTAAATGTACGCTAGACCCATATCCCATATCCTATAGATTCACTTGAGTACAATCTAGAATGGCATGGATAGTGCAAAGTTCTTGTGAAAAGACTTCTCCATTTCTAACAAATGTATTTGTCGCAGATGGTTGTAGAAAAACAACTGAGCAACGTTCAGCTGGATTGTCATTCTGCTACATTTTACAAAACTGCTACCAACATTTAGACGTAATGCAGAATGGCTTATTTGCAGTCACAATGAGAGTCTTTCATAAAACTCTGGCAACTTTTTAATTAATATTGTCCTTAAAATCACTGTTTTCACTTGAGTAAGGTAATTTTTACTCGTATGACTTGTTTTATTTATTTCTCTTGAGGCTCCCATTATTGTTGTTACAACACAGAGCCACGAAAGACAAAATTTAGAACTATAATCTAACTGGTCCTTTCATGCTGTTTTAGAAAACTGCTAATCGTTGACCCGCTGCATTGATAAATGCTAAACGTTTATGCAATTCTGCGTGTTCAAGTTCAGTAAATATGGAAAACCGCTGAAAGTTTTTTTACATAATGTGAATTGTTTTGTAAAACAGCAGATTCTACAATCCATCTGTGACATATTCACTGGCAAACCCTATCTTTAAAAAACTTACAGTATATTTTTTAAATCTATGCATTTTACTCCCAGAACCTATCTTGCCTTTCTACCGCCACCAGCAGTACTATTATACAAGGAAGTCAAATTGTTAAAAAATGAAATTTTAGCAAAGTAGATCCTGCGCTAGATGAAGACACAGCATGTTCCATACAGCTGTGTTCACCAAAATGGCGCCAGAGCAACAACACTCTCAAAAGTGCTTTATGCAAGTCTCCACACTGCATATTGTTCATTAGAGAGTTACAGTTTTATTTAACACAAGATACTTTTATTGTTTTACAATCCTTTTCTTTACTGTAAACCTGTAATTTTTGCAGCAAAGATTTGTCTGATATGGACAATTATTTATTATCCATATAAAACATGGGATTTTATGCAACAAACTGCCAGTAAATTACTGTCTGAATTGGTATCACACAATTTAGTACAAGCATTCTCTAATGATGACCTAGATATTTCAAAATTATAACATAATAATTTATTTTTTAAATTTATTTTATACCTTTTGCTGTGCCCTACATACAGGGTCCATGATTGTACCTTATCTTCAAGCCATTGTAAAATCTTTAAACATTATGAAATACAAATAAATATGTGAAAATGACCTTCAATGAAAGGGTGGAAACAGCATAGTTTTGTGAACCTCCCACTGTAATTCAAATTATTGCAAAGAAACTTTTATTATTCTCTAAAATCATCAAGGTTTTAGTTAACTTTAAATTATCACATTCTGTTTTTTTTCCTTAGAGTAGATACGTTTTTTTCTAAAATCTAACTAACCAATCACCTTAACTTTCCAGGGCCCCGTCCGCATGCCAACCAAGATCCTCCGCATCACAACCCGTAAGACTCCTTGTGGTGAAGGTTCAAAAACCTGGGACAGATTCCAGATGAGAATCCACAAGCGTGTCATCGACCTGCACTCTCCCTCGGAGATCGTGAAGCAGATCACCTCCATCAACATCGAGCCGGGTGTAGAGGTCGAGGTCACCATCGCCGACGCGTAGGCACAACTGTCTTCTTAATATATTTTATTAAGGAATTTCTGTTGTTTTATTCATTGTCTGCTGTTATTTTTCAATGCCTATGGAATGCCCTCTCTTTAATAATTAGCCAAAGGCAATCTAACGTAAACGAAGCAAGCATGATCAGCCACAGGACACAGGCCTCTATGTGAGAGGGAGTGGGCCATAATCCACTCCGCGGGCCCAGTGCGGGTGGGTAGATGTCACATGCCTTCGGTTTTTTAATAATGAACCAATAGCAATGTTAATGTAAACAATGCAAAAGGAGTATCTAAGGACCATAGCAGGTCGCGTTCTGCGCTTTCTACCTACCTACCTACCTACCTACCATGTGAAAAAGCCGTGAGTGTTTGATGTATATAATAGTCAACTGCTAAGACTCCAATCGCACGCCATATAACGCATACCTTAGCTAAACTTTCCAGGGGCCACCAGCCACCCAGCGAAGATTCGATGGTCACTCCACCTAGCCTGAAGGCATCCTACCCTACTTTTGGTGATCCCCATAACACGCTGTGTCCGTCTTTCGTATCCAGTAAATCCCAGATATCTTTTACAGTCCATTAAATGCATGCCTTTACTGATTGCCAAACTCCAATTGAGGACTAGGCAGCAGATTCCATTATATTATTGGAAGCACAGACCACCAAAGTTATTCTAATATTCTAGTTTATTTATCTAACAGCAGCAATATAGGCTTGATGTTATACGCCTGTATTGGTCGAAAGGGTAGCAAAATCAGCCTATAATGTTCCCACTACTGGGACAAAGGCCTACTCTCTGTGAGAGGGAGTGGGCCTTAAACCACCACGCGAGCCCAGTGCGGGTTCGTAGATGTCACAGTTATGTCTTCGAATTTTCGGTTCTAGCACATGGCCAGTTTGCTCACGATGTTTTCCTTCACTGTTTTGTAATGAAATAATTTACACAAAGTAAAGCGCCTGTCTGGGGTCGAACCTACGACCTACAACTCTTAAGTCACGACCGTTACCACTGCGCCACCACTACTCACTGCAAGGGGTAGGCAGAAGAGAAATACTCTTGTATTTAGCCAGATATGTTGAAGTCCTATGTAATAGCAAACCTTGTTTCCAATGGCATGACCTTGATTGAATACACAGTGACACACTCACAAAAATAGATCTATTATACAATTACGAACAGACCCGGCAAAGGTCGCCTGTCGGATTGTGATGATTTGTTCAAATTGGTGCACGCAAGCTAGCTATTATGATCATTGGGGCACAGCAAGAGACAGGATTGAAATATATGTGCCAAAACAACTGAGTCACCACGAAAATTCGTCCTACTATTTGCTTATTGGAGGTAGATAAGCCAGTTCTATGATAGATTCTTCCATATTTTAGTCTTTATGTAGAGATCCACCTGGTGCCTCTTGTACCTATAAGTTATTTATTTCCTCATTTTTTTAATAAGCAATATTTGCCTTCTAGGCTCTCTGAGGTACACTTGGGTAACTGTTGGCTGCTGGTGAGTTTGTTGCGCCACTTGTTCCCAGCTAAAGTACTAGGAAGTGGTGAAGGGCGGGCGTTTTGGGGACTGTCCTTATGTGTAATTTTGACATTCGAAAAGTGTTGATTCTCAGCCTAATTTAAAGAAATGACTTTTGGTTATAATCCATTCGTAAACAAAAGCCAATCTTTTAATTTATTTTAATAAGTTCAATAATAGAAACAACGGTAAGCAAGTGAAAAAATCACGCAACCAGCCCCTTCTCATTATATACCAGCCTTTATTTCTATTGTGATAAAGCTGATTTTCCCTCACAATTAGTAAAATAATCGCGTGTTACGACAATATTAGCGGTTTTTTGACGATTCTTTTATTAATGTTACTGTTTAAACAACCTTTTTGTGACTGTGACCTCGATATGTTTAGAATAATAAAATATTACGAAGGGAGGAGCTGAAGCCAACAGTTCAACACCCACTTCGTGCGTAGTTCCAAGGGCAGTTAAGTATTTATAATACGAGTCAATACTGATAAGTATTTTCTGGTATTATAAATAGTTAATTAATAATTTTTCTTTTGTTGTTAATTGTTTGTTTTTGGTTCTTAGTTGATCGCAAGTGCGACTCCTGAGCATGGGTCCCTGGCCTTCCTGGGTTCAATCCTCAGACGGGCAAAATGTATTATGTTTTTTTTTTTTGTTGTAAGCGAGAGGTACAAAACTGGTCGAAATGGAGGTGCTTGGAGGGCTATGTCCAGCAGTGGTCGTCTTACGGCTGAAATGATGATGATAATAAACGATTGGCCTGCAGTCCTAATAGGCTCAGAAAACTGGAAAGAGGAAAGGCGGCCTGCCTTTCCTCTTTCCAGTTTTCTCAGTCTATTGTAGCGTGAAAGCTACAACGGCTAATAAATAACTACAATATTAGTTATTTATTTATATATAATAAGGGTTAAAGTATGAAATTGCCGTTTTATTGTAATAGGTACTTCGAATTGACATGGAGCCTTCATGGTTTGAGATTTTTGAGTGAAACTTTTTTCACATGGTACCTATGAAGTTCTTCTTTTAAAAAATGTGCAACATTCGTGTGTCGATTATCGACTTTCAGTTGTTTTTTTTATTCAGCTTAGACAAGAAAGATGGATACTTCGAAAATTCGAGTTATTTTTGAATACGAGTTCCTACGCGGAACTAACGCGGCAGAAACAGCTCGCAATATCAATGTTGCGTTTGGAGAAGGGACTGCTAATGAACGCACCGTGCTATTTTGGTTTAAACGCTTTCGTGATGGAAACTTTGATTTGAAGAACGAACCACGTGGAAGACCACCCACACAGGTGAATAACAATGAATTGAAAGAGATGGTGGAAGCCGATCCGAGCCAAACTACCCAGGAATTAGCGGCATGGCTTAACGTTACCTTACCAACAGTATTGACTCATTGGAGAAATGGGTGCCTCATGATTTGACTGATCTGCAGAAAGAAACGCGTGTTGAAACTTGTGTTGCCTTGTTGAATCGATACAGAAATGAAGGAATATTGGATCGAATTGTGACATGTGATGAAAAGTGGATTCTTTACGATAACCGTAAGCGAAAAATGCAATGGCTGACCCCAGGTCAAACGCCGCAACAGCGTCCTAAAGCAAAGCTTACCAATAAAAAGGTAATGGTAACTGTTTGGTGGTCCCAGCATGGTGTTATTCACTATAGCTTTCTCCGATCCGGTCAAGCAATAACGGCAGATGTCTACTGTGCGGAACTCCGAACAATGATAGCAAAACTAGCAGTGAAACAGCCCCGACTTATGAATCGATCTTCACCATTATTGCTCCATGATAACGCGAGACCTCATACAGCACGAGAAACCGTTTTAACTCTACAGGAACTGCAATTAGAAACCATTCGTCACCCTCCGTATTCGCCAGACCTTGCTCCAAACGACTACCATTTTTTTCGTGATTTGGACAATTTTCTACGTGATAAAAAGTTTTCTTCTCAGGAGGCAGTACAAAATGCTTTCAATAAATATGTTAAATAAAAAAAAAACAAATTTAAATTTTTCAGTACAAATCGGCAATTTCATACTTTATATATTATATATATACCTAATTTAAATAAATGACTTTTGGTTATAATCCATTCGTAAACAAAAGCCAATCTTTTAATTTATTTTAATAAGTTCAATAATAGAAACAACGGTAAGCAAGTGAAAAAATCACGCAACCAGCCCCTTCTCATTATATACCAGCCTTTATTTCTATTGTGATAAAGCTGATTTTCCCTCACAATTAGTAAAATAATCGCGTGTTACGACAATATTAGCGGTTTTTTGACGATTCTTTTATTAATGTTACTGTTTAAACAACCTTTTTGTGACTGTGACCTCGATATGTTTAGAATAATAAAATATTACGAAGGGAGGAGCTGAAGCCAACAGTTCAACACCCACTTCGTGCGTAGTTCCAAGGGCAGTTAAGTATTTATAATACGAGTCAATACTGATAAGTATTTTCTGGTATTATAAATAGTTAATTAATAATTTTTCTTTTGTTGTTAATTGTTTGTTTTTGGTTCTTAGTTGATCGCAAGTGCGACTCCTGAGCATGGGTCCCTGGCCTTCCTGGGTTCAATCCTCAGACGGGCAAAATGTATTATGTTTTTTTTTTTTGTTGTAAGCGAGAGGTACAAAACTGGTCGAAATGGAGGTGCTTGGAGGGCTATGTCCAGCAGTGGTCGTCTTACGGCTGAAATGATGATGATAATAAACGATTGGCCTGCAGTCCTAATAGGCTCAGAAAACTGGAAAGAGGAAAGGCGGCCTGCCTTTCCTCTTTCCAGTTTTCTCAGTCTATTGTAGCGTGAAAGCTACAACGGCTAATAAATAACTACAATATTAGTTATTTATTTATATATAATAAGGGTTAAAGTATGAAATTGCCGTTTTATTGTAATAGGTACTTCGAATTGACATGGAGCCTTCATGGTTTGAGATTTTTGAGTGAAACTTTTTTCACATGGTACCTATGAAGTTCTTCTTTTAAAAAATGTGCAACATTCGTGTGTCGATTATCGACTTTCAGTTGTTTTTTTTATTCAGCTTAGACAAGAAAGATGGATACTTCGAAAATTCGAGATATTTTTGAATACGAGTTCCGACGCGGAACTAACGCGGCAGAAACAGCTCGCAATATCAATGTTGCGTTTGGAGAAGGGACTGCTAATGAACGCACCGTGCTATTTTGGTTTAAACGCTTTCGTGATGGAAACTTTGATTTGAAGAACGAACCACGTGGAAGACCACCCACACAGGTGAATAACAATGAATTGAAAGAGATGGTGGAAGCCGATCCGAGCCAAACTACCCAGGAATTAGCGGCATGGCTTAACGTTACCTTACCAACAGTATTGACTCATTGGAGAAATGGTTGCCTCATGATTTGACTGATCTGCAGAAAGAAACGCGTGTTGAAACTTGTGTTGCCTTGTTGAATCGATACAGAAATGAAGGAATATTGGATCGAATTGTGACATGTGATGAAAAGTGGATTCTTTACGATAACCGTAAGCGAAAAATGCAATGGCTGACCCCAGGTCAAACGCCGCAACAGCGTCCTAAAGCAAAGCTTACCAATAAAAAGGTAATGGTGACTGTTTGGTGGTCCCAGCATGGTGTTATTCACTATAGCTTTCTCCGATCCGGTCAAGCAATAACGGCAGATGTCTACTGTGCGGAACTCCGAACAATGATAGCAAAACTAGCAGTGAAACAGCCCCGACTTATGAATCGATCTTCACCATTATTGCTCCATGATAACGCGAGACCTCATACAGCACGAGAAACCGTTTTAACTCTACAGGAACTGCAATTAGAAACCATTCATCACCCTCCGTATTCGCCAGACCTTGCTCCAAAGGACTACCATTTTTTTCGTGATTTGGACAATTTTCTACGTGATAAAAAGTTTTCTTCTCAGGAGGCAGTACAAAATGCTTTCAATAAATATGTTAAATAAAAAAAAAACAAATTTAAATTTTTCAGTACAAATCGGCAATTTCATACTTTAACCGCTAATACTTTATTGTACACCAGAAAATGCATAACAAAAAACACAAAACACAATGGGCGGCCTTGTCGCTTTTACATAAGACTTAAGCAGAACTGGCAACATATGACTGTGCCTATCCTTTCGGAGAATGCAGGCATGTATGTTCTGTAGGTATAGGTAGGTAATAGATAAGTTACCAATCAAAAAAAGTTGTGATGATATTTGTACTAGTACCTAATAGGCAAGTTACTGTACCTACGGTTACCGCTTCTCCACATTTGCAAGGAGGACGCTCAGTGGCTGTCTTCCCGGCCCGGCAACCCACATCCACCACTTAGCTCCACAGTCGACACGGCACACGCGAGCTGCCGGAAGACGACGACCGACGGGCGTGGCAAGGAAGACGACGTCTTTGTACCTTCATAAACTACTTAAGTACATACATATTGATATTAATGAATTTGTAAAAAGAGGAACGGGTGACGGACGTGACTTAGATACTAATGTGGCCGCTATATACTCTTGAAAGGATAGAGGGACGCTTTGGGATAATACGGAAGCTAGATAAAGTTATGTGCAAGAAGCTGGGGTTGGTCACAGTGTGTAAGTACTCGCTCAGAGTAGATATTGCTATCATACTATAAAAAGGTTGATAAATGATTTCATTTGATTTTTGATTTTGATTTGATTTTTTTATAGTATGATAGCATTGCACCAAAAACTTAATTGTAATAATGTAGCGCACGGAACGGCAACGGCGCCGCTCTTTACCTCCTCCGAAGCAATAATTTGATGGTTTTGGCGCGAAAACTGTTTTTTTGTTTATTACGTGGAAACTACAAGGCCTAGGGCTGCAGTCTCGACATTCATAGCGATTGCTTTACGCCCGAATTTGGTCGCAAAGTCCTGTCACTCCATACATTAGGTACACCTGTCAATCCGGGACTTTGCGACCGAATTCGGTCGTAAAGCGATCGCTATGAATGTCGAGATTGCAGCCCCTAGAAATTTGAAAATTTTGCTGCCTATGGCAGCTATTATGCCTAATTTTTTGAGCTATAATACATAATCATATCTTCTTTCGTTTGGAAGATATGAATGAGCAGCTGGGGTGACGTCACTCCAGCTTATACACACGTTTTTGATCGAAGTTTCAACACTTTTTAAGTATTATCGTTTAGTTTTTTCCTTCCCTAAGCAGCTATGATGCCTTATTTTTCTGACTATAGTCCAAAACCCTAACCTCACTGATTTGTCTGTATTGAATGAGGAAGCTAGGGTGACGTCACTCCAGCTAACACACACTAAACAACCCATATTAACGAAGTTTTTGTGGCAGTTATATTAAGACTGGGAACTTTGATTGCAGCTATTATGCTTTAAATATTGGCATAGGTATAATTATTCTATCACATATGAGGAAGCTGGAGTATATACACGATGTTATGAACTTTAACGCCGTCTAGTAGGTAAGTACATGATGTTATGAACTGTAATTTCTTTTTTCGAATAGGTGTTTCGCAGACTTATTTTTGTAAATCAGTAGTGAATGATTGATGTAGGCACAATATTCAATGTCAACAACAATAGTTTTAAGTAGAGCACATAAAAACTTGATGTCAACATTGACATAATATTTTTTTCAACGGAGCTATTTTGGAAATATCATTGTTAGTCATGTTAGCATCAATATGTAGGTAGTCTTACAAGTAGGTATTGATGAGTAAGCAGTTCTGAAGATCATCCGTCTATTCCGAACAACCTGTAACATAATGTACATACTCACAGCTATCTTCATTCATTCCTCCAGGTCAGAACAACAAGCATTCTGTTACCGTTAGGCGCTGATCTGACTATTTCTTACGACACGTTTTATCCACAATCAGTACACAGACACAGCTCCAACTTTAACATGAGACTACGACGATTTAGTGACATCCAAGGGTTGGTAATTTCGCCCACATTGATGGATATCATTTTTCCTATAAACACTATACTTCTAATACAAAATAACTATAGTTTTTATTAATAATATATTTTATTATGACAGCGTTGACAACGACGTTTAATACGTCGCCATGGCAACATTTCTTTCAAATCCTTACCTGCCTGTATCTTTTTAGCTGATTATATATGCATACTTATTAAAATTAATTACTGGCCAATTTCATATCTCAAATTCATATTTTTTAGATGATGTTATTCTACGAGCTGAAATTATAGATCCACGCAATGCACGGATCAGTTCGAGTTTCGCCTCTAAAGCGAATACATTATAAAGCCTGATGAGCCAGGGCTACCTATCGCGGGAATACCCAGCGTACCTCTCCGCTCCGGTATCTGTCGGACCCTGCCTACGTCTCCGTCCTCCGTCCTCCGTGATGGGGTCTTAAGACTATTAGGCCGCGCCTCATCCGAGGGCCGCCTCACCTGGCGGGTTGATAGCGTCCCCGCCGTGCCTCTCTCTCCTGCTGCCGTGCTGCGTCCTGCCCTGCTGCGTGCGCCCTCCTACGGGTGTCCTTCGTGCCGCACACGCACCAGCACCTGCCCTCGCCTGCTCCTGCATCTGTACCTGTACCTGAGCCTGCTTCTATACCTGCACCTGTCACCGCCACCTGCCTCGCATCTACCTCCCTCCAACTGGATCTCTACCTCAGCCTCCTCAGCCCACCTATCACGCATCGTCATCCATACACCCCACCTCCACATACTACACACCACTCTTCAGTCCATCTCCATCTTAAATTTGTTATAAATATATATTATTATTATTATATCTTTAATTGTTTTATGACCTCCCTTTTCTTTAATTTTAACTACCTTTGTCTTTATAGTCCAGTTTTACTTGTCGCTACACGACATGTATAAGAAGACCTTCTTAGCCGAATTTGATAAAATAAAGATTAATGCAAATAGGAACGTGTTATCTAAGAGCAGGGGACTATCAATAATTATTATGCGGCCTACATAACATGGAATACATTACGGAAGTCATGAGTCAGGACATTTATTAAGTTCACAGAGGATAGAAGGCGGCGATGAAATGGCGGTATGGCCCTGTATCGTCATAGATTGTTGCTTGTAATGTGGGTAGACTTACAAGAAGCTGTGATGATAATTATAAATTATTTTAGCTAAAGGGGATGGCGAAAGTTAGCTAATCCTTGTGGCATATCCAGGGTCCCTAAAACGCAGGTACAGGCTAGGTACTGTCGCCAAAATCTATATCTGACCACCGTAAGGACTATTCCTGCTTGCAGCGCATATTATTAGTCGACCTAAAAAGGATCGTCTATTGTTTTACTTACGGACGGAGCTGTGGTCATCATGTGCACGGAATTTTGTTTTCAAAATGGTCAGATATAGGTTTTGGCAATAGCTACCTATATAAAGATACCTTTGTAAAAATATGAAGACAGGTTTTATACTCGTAGAACGAAAAAAAAATGGAAAATTATTAATTTATTTGCACTAAACGGCACCCTAATTGCGTAACACACTTTCAATTACAATTAGAATAATTTTGAAAGTTATTGCAATTTGCAAATCCATTGTTTTTTAAACCGTTAAATTTTGATCGTTTTAATCCTTAAAAGGAGTCACTGTACTATCATTATGAACAACTTTTACTAAGGGACCAACCCAGAAATCGTGAAAAAAAAAACGGGTTTCATGGGTTTCTTAGCAAAATACAGGTTAAGTGAACACGAGTGCAGATGGAGTTACATTTTACAAGCTCATTTTAAGAAGAAGTGACGGAGCCTGAAAGCTAAAATCGTTTGATTCAGGTTTCTCTCGGCAAAAGCGTGATTTCAAGTAGGGTCGTGCCTACCAGAGTCGCGGGTTGTTCGAAAGAGCTACCGTGCCCCCTGGCACAGGGAACAGAAGGTACACGGGTGGGGTTTAGTCAGTAAAAGTCGGACATGCTCTCCCGCTCCGCCCAAAGCGGGGAGAAGTTACTTGATGATTTACAACCAAAAAAAAAGTATGTGATTTTTCGGCACCATTGGATTGTTAATTTATTAGTTCCAAATTCTAGGTTTGTCATACATAAACCTTATAGCCCAATAAATAAACCCTAATTTGGTTCAAAACAATATTAGCTGAACTAACTAGGTAAACAAATAGAATAAAACTCACGAAATCATAAACATTTTACGAGTCTAGTCAAAAACTATTAAAGAATCCTCCTAATTTTTGTGAACGAATAATAAAGTCCAACAGTGCCTGAAATGATGCAATGATATAAAAATAAAAATGCCTTGTCTCTGGCCGGCACCACACGCCATTGCCCATAGACAATCGAATGAAATATGGTTGCGATTATATTTCGGCAGTTCGTCTCGACCTTGTCGCGTTTTTAGATTATTATCAATTGATATGATTGACATAATCTTTCTTATTTATTTTGATAAAAGGATTTTGTATTTCCATTTGTTTTCTTATGAAGTAAAAAAAACGTCTGGCTCATCATCAATTCATTATTCAGGCTTTACCGAACAATCCTTTCTAATACCCTGACGTTTCATGAAAAAAATAAAGTTAACGCATCAGCTGTTGATTTATGAATTTAATCTTAGGTAGAGCATTGTGACTATATGTCAACAACGCATTCTCTCCTATTTCGGTCACATAGTACGTAGAGGCGATGGAAGTTTGGAAAAACTGATCGTGGTTGGGAACACCGAAAGCAAGCGATCGCGCGGTCGTTCACCAACACGATGGACCGATCAGGTGAAGGAATCATCGTCCTCTAAATTCTGCACGGTAGTAAGGGATGCACTGGACAGAAACCGGTGGAGGCGGATCATCCGCTCCAGATACAAGTCCGAAGCTGAACACGATCCTCAGACATACCGACTACACAGAGAGAGAGGCCATTGTGATTGATACCATGAATCTCAACCTAACTATGGATCAGGGCAGGAATCTATTCCCATATTTTTATGTACAAACCTAATCATTCATCAGGCATACCTACTTATAGCTAAACTTCTCCTCTGTGGGATTTAGGATACAGAATAGAATGCCAACTCACTGAAACTGATGAAAACTCAGCTGAAGGAAGATGTGGCAGAAATTCAAACTCAAGCGTTTATTTCAATTAAAACATTCACAGGCACTTGAATTCTCAAGGAGTCGATCATTCCGAAAAATGAAGCTATATTTATGTAGTTGCCAATTCCAAAGCTTAGTAGATTCATGGAGATAATCGGGCAAGAAAGTCCACGGACACATTTATAAATGAAAAAAAAAAATGGTTTCAATAAAACACCATTATACCATTGACACATTGGTCCACCATCAATTCAGCCTAACGCAGTTCACTGTTGGACATAGGCCTCTCCCAGGCTGCGCCACAAAACCCTTCCACATCCAGTTTGCCTTTGTTTGTTTATCCAGACACCTTCTTTAGGTCGTCGGTCTATCTAGCTGGGGGGTACACTACGCTTGCCTATACGGGTCCCTCATGGAACCGTTACAGGACCAATTTTAATTGGCCTACGCATTTCCCAACTGCATTAAACTCCATCTACACTTTAACCGTCTGAAAGCCAGTAACAATGACTTCCTATAGTTCTACCTATCTTAGAATATGACGCAATAAAGCATCATAATTACCTTCACAAGCAGTTCAGTCGCCTACGTGTCTGCTGCAACACAAACTACCAATTTCCCTGTCAGATAAACCTACTTTAAATCAACTGATATGATAGATATGATAAGTCGTAATCCTGCAACATTGCACAGTTAGTGATGCACTGACCCTAATCATCTCATAAACAGCCTATAATGTTCCCACTGCTGGGACACCGGCCTCCTTTCTGTGAGAGGGACTGTGAGAGGGTTATGTCACATGTCTTCGAATTGTTGGTTCTAGGACATGCCGGTTTCCTCATGATGTTTTCCTTCACCGTTTTGAGAGCCGTGGTGATGAAATAATTTACACTAATTATAGCGCCTGTCTGTTTTTGAACCTACGATCTACAACTCGTACCTACACTAGGCCGCCATTGCTCCATGCACTAACTGGAACTAGCTTATTGAGTTTTTTCATCTGGAATTCCTCAGTAGCAGCTCGGAGTCTGAATTTGTGCCGGTTGATGGCAATAGACTCGCCCCCTGTTACATGGCACTTAAACATAACTGGCGAAATATGGGTGTACTATAGGTACACCTCTGCCTAATCCTTCCGGTATACAAGACATGATGTTATGCATTGACTGATGTCACCACGGCATATAGCGGACGGTAACTCTTCATAAATGGACTATTATAGTGTTAGTGCATTTGCCGTATGTAAAGATATAATATGAAGTTATCTGTGACGGGTAATCTTGCATGGTTTATGGTCAGGTCATTCGTGAGGTAATAGATGATATCGTAGATGGTTCGGCTCGTTAGTCGCAACGCAAGTCTGGGGTCCTGCGCCCAAATTGCGTAACACTCTCTCACTGGATTTTGAAGGAAGTTCCTAATCCATTACAATTTGTCTGCTCGACGACGTACTTTAATAATGCAATGCATGTTGTCGAATTTTCAAAATGGAAGACAGCAATTATTACCGTGTTACGAAGTTAACCCGCTGGTTTCGTTCCTTAGGTCGGGCATAGGTGGGGGCCCTGGTGACCTTTAATACAGGTTTTTATATAAACCTATCTCAGGCTCCAGTCTCTCACAAAGTAAGCTCCTTGTTCGTGCACTACTTTCAAACTCTAGCATTATGTTCATAACTAGTGTAGAGAAAATAAACATTTTATATTATATTATTATAGTGATGAATGAAAATGAAAAATGATTTTATTTCTGTAAGTAGGTTTGTACAAATACTTTACACGTCACTCATATTTTAAAAACCAGATCGGCATTTCCTATCTGACTACTCTGAGAAGAAAGGCCGAAACAAACTCTCTTTGAGAGTCCGTCAGTCATACGTAGATAGTTGAGATACCTACATAATATTAAAAACCTCTGTTTACTCCTTGGGGAAATAGAGGCGTGATGTTGTATTATGTTCAATATTTAATTCCACATTCTTGTGAGTTAGCGGTTCTGAAACATGCAATCAAATTCGAGTAAGATCATAAAAAGCGTACTTGATATGCTAAGTGAATGCGGAGGCCGCAATGCGCCGCCTGTATACGCCACAAATTATAATAATAGGTGAAATGGTCGTCGATTTTTTTGACAAAACAAAATCGTAAATGGAATTTTGCATATGTATAACAGAATTTCAACCTATTTGATAGTAGGTTTTTAGTTTTAAAGTCTTCTTCTCTCTTCTTAGGTAGTCTTTCGTAGTAACTTTCTTAAGGAATTAATTTTCATTCTATTTTATTTCATGGCAGTTGAATCAGTTTCCTGAAACACATTGAAATCAGAAATATTTGTGTTTTATAACCATTTATGCTTACATATACGGCTATAAGAATAGAGAGGGGTTCTTCTTACTACCATGGTAGGAAGAAACCTCTATTCTACATCAGAACTGTTTGTTTTTGGCTGTTATTGGGTTATTTTTTTTCAGTAATTAAAACAGCATCATCTTAGGTGGTCCGAAGAAGGATAAATTAAAAAAAAGGAGTGAATAATAGCGTGAGGGGTGACAGGGGAGAATGGAAGAAGAAAACGAGTTGCGCCGTGTCAAAAACTTGTCAAAAATGTAGGGAAATTAGAGGTATTTTTTGACAGTTTGAGACTGTGAACATTCTTAAAATTACGAGAATTGCCCTCAGACTGTTAACGTTCTTAAAATTACGAGAATTGCCCGTCAAATCAAACAAAACTACAACCTCCTTATTAATTCTCTGCGCAGTTAGCAAAAATTAATTAAAACCCCTTTTCGCTAAACCTGTCCTGCGTAACAACTAACAACTAGGCGGCCTAGCGAAAATCAATACGAAGCGAACCTGAGTACTAGCCTGATAAAAACATATACAGAGATAACATAAAAACTATTTACTGAAAATCCAGGGCCCGCATGCAGTCCTAGACGAAGCTATATACACACAAGTTAGCTGTCAATGTGTGTGTAATCGCGGATGTGTGGGGGTGTGTGTGTGTCGGTTCGTTATACCACGAAATCAATACAGTCTGGTTCGCTCCAGGGCGGCTGGCACCGCGCTAACCGTGGTTAAGTTTTCGCTGCGTGATTTCATGCAAATGTCAGTTTGACATGAATAGAATGGCGGAAGTTAGCGTGATGGTAATCTGAATCGTAGGAATATAAAGTGGTGTAGATATGTTTGTCATAAATTGGGTTATTGTTTTGTTTGTAGACTTTTTATGTTTGCTCGTAGTCATTGATTATTGTCAGCGTTTGTTTGGCATAGGTAAGAGTAACCGTTTTGCACATCACAAGCAAGCATATCTACATCTTCAAATCATTTGGTTTCTTTCTCCGCTGCATTTAGCATTTAATTTTTTTTTCTATTTTTCTTTTCTTTTTTTTTTCGCAACACGACGAGTAATTTCCGTTGCTTAGTCAAAGGTGATTTAATTCTTTAACTTCACGAAGCATGTTTCACAGAGTCTTGTTACAATCAATAATCAGGACAACTCACGTGGACGTGGGCTGCAGACAAATTGTTCTTCTAAGCCTCTCAAAATGACATCTCTGTATTCGTAATTAAAGGCCTATTACAAATTATTTCTTTGTCCAATTATCTAGTTTATTTTACATCATGACAGTTTATTACAGTCACTAGGCGTGGGCGTCCCTCTTGAAATACTGACATGTTATATATTAGAGGTCATATATTAATTATGTAAAAGTTAAACCTTCATGGAGAATGATTCAGCCAGTCATTCGTTTTTTTTTTTTTCAGAGCTCCGACGAAAGAACTAGTAGTGAAATCTGGGCTTACAAAGTCTCTTAACTTTCTAGTTACGCATATTCGTTTACAAAAGCTTTTTCGAGTTTTAAGATAGTGGTTAATAGTTATGATCATAGCTAATTTTGAGAAGATAAGGCAGTCAACAAGTTTAATATAGCGGGGCTGTTTGCTAAGCGTAGTTTTAAATTGGACAAAGAGATCGCCAAAATCGCCACCATGTAACGACCAACCCACTATGTAACGTTTTACATCAATTCTGCTGCAATTATATCCAGCCGGAGGGGTCTGCGCTTTTATGTTTGAAACTGCATGCTGAATAGGTACCCCTTTGTAATTTTGACTGTTAAGGTCAGAGTCGATTAGTAGAGGGTGCAGTGAAAGCCAGGTGCGATTAAAGCTAGGGGAAGTTGTACGATCCCCTGTTGCACCTTTTACTTGGTAGCATTTATTTTATATCTATCTGATTGAACATTACCATTTGAATCTAAGAAACGAAATAATGTCCCTTTCGTTTTATAACTTTTATTCAAAAGGCAGCTTTTCAAATAACAGCAAACTAAAACTCTATCCTATTGAACGCCTAACAGCGGTTTAAACTCCAGTTAAGCTAAACAGTGCCACCAGCCTTTTAACCTACCTATCTAGATTATATACAGCTTAGGCCCAATTCTCTGGCCTAGGCTAGGCCGTGGGTGGGGTGGGGTGCCTGCATTACGTCTGAGCACTAAGAGCGAGCAGGACATAAATAGCTCCCGTCTCCCTCCCACTTGAAGAGTTATGGTCGTAAGTACTCGGGCATGTTCGGTTGCCATGGCAACGGGAGAAGACTAGGTACCAATGCGACAATATTTCATAGAGTTACGTAATGGTCTGTATAGGGTAAAGTGTTGGCTACGAGTTTTACTGACCTATTCAAGCAATTGAGTGTTAAATATGCTGGAGATATTGATCTTATTCCTTACGAGAAGCAAAGTTATGTCTACATTCTGTTTTTCTCGTTCCTTGGATCAATATTGAAGGATAACTTTGGCACGTCTTTTGGGAGCCTGCTATTGTGTTAAAAGAAAAACAGGCATTGTTTCAGAAGTGGCGAAAAATGTGAACCATTTATTCTAAGAAAATGGCTATTTTTAACGTCAAGAAAGATATTTTATAATTATTCTCAAACTGAACTATAAGTACTTTGATGGTGGCCACTGGCCTCATTGAGACATATTTAAATCAACTTGAAACATATTAAATTCACTCCCTGACATACATCGCTCAGCCGAAGCCGCTGGGTCTGGAACAGTCTGGAAGCATGTTTGCATAGAGTTCCTTACACAACGAAGGTAAGCATTATGGAACGTTTTTTTGTAAATTCATACCAGGAGCTTTACCTATACTTACGAGCTTTTGAACTGGTTCATGTAGGCACCTACAACTAATTATTCACATTTTTTAACAGACTGAACTCGAACGAACTTGAAGAAAAATAAAGACAAGAACGGTCTAATCGTAGCTAAACGAAATAATACATAAACAAATAACATTTAGAACCTCCTTTTTAAAATCAGACTAAAATACAGTCCCTACTAGGCAACTTTAAATAAAAATAATTAATAAAACCCCATTAGTTTTTTTCTTTTTCATTGTTTTTTCTATAAGACGAATGGCATACATATTTTATTTTTACCTCAAATTGCCTGCATGCAATCAGTTATTTTATTAAGTAGCCTCTTTGCTCCTTATTAAAAAAAGGTTTAAATTACTAGATGAACACTATGGAAGTTCGTCATTTTTGTCTATGGGAAATCCCATCGGACACAAGGTTTGTAGACAAAAATGAGTACCTACATACTCAAACGGATTTCATCAGTTTCGTTCGGCAAAGTGTCAAGTGGTGTCAAATTGGTTTGACACTAATACCTTTTCTAAGCCCTTCTTAACCCATTTTAATTAAGAACAGTTCCGAAAATAGCCAGACGCTTAAAATTCAATTAAAAAGTAAATTAAACTGACGTAACATCAATAGTCTCTTACGTCATGTCCTTATCACAAAAATAACCACCCTCCTTTCCTTGTATAGGAAGTCGTGGAAACGACAGGTTGGACAAAAATAGCCATTTTGTGAAAGAATAAGACAAGTATTGGCGCCGATTCCCTTGTTCATAACTAATATTTATCTTCTGTCCTTTTCTTAATGAAATAGACAGAAAAAGATGCACGAAACTTATATTTAGTTAAGTTTGTGAACATGAATCGGCGCCATTGTCTACCAAACGCAGTGGCATTTTTCTACACTTGTGGCATCATATTTCAAGCTAATATGGAATCTTTTGGACAGCACGGAACCGGTCGGAGTGACGGTACGTGGGCGTATTTCTTCCTCATGATACTGAGCGATTTTTTAGTACGCAATGTGGCTAGAGATCCTGAATGCATATTTATGAACCCTACTCCGAAATCTTCGTGAAAAAATACGCCTATACATAAATACGACAAATGGATGTAATACCTGAATATTAATATAAAAGCAAATACTCCCTCGTATACCGAAATATAGGTAACATGATTATGCATTTACCGTATTTAAATATAAATAGGTCTGTAATGAATTAATCATTTAGTCACAGTTGCACTAAAAACAAGGCGTGGCATTCAGCGCGGGCATGGCAACGCATTCCAGGTAGAAACTCTTTGATGTAAACTTTTATATCCTTACAGCAGAACCTAGGGGAAATTGCTAAAACCATCACGTTTAAAAAACAACTAACGAGACTGCACTGCCGCCTATTGCCTATTCGCAGTACCTATCCTTAGTTGTGTTTACGATAGCCATAGCCTCTAAAAGCATTCGAGGTTCGATGATAGAGCAACCGGTCTATACTGTAAAAACCTCACCATGTGAACTTGGCGAAGTGAGCTGTTATTCCATCTGATGCTAGAGATTGACACTATTGACAGCTCACTTCACCGAAGTTGTCACAGTGAGATTATTACAGAATAGCATTACAGCACCCTAGTTGCGTAACAATCTACCTATCAATCAAAATCTGAATAATTTTGAAGGATATTGCTAATCCATTGCTTCATATGTTCGAAAAATTTGTCTGCTCAACAACGTAAATAACGCAATGAATGTTGTTGAACTGTCAACATGAAAGCCCTTGCTACTGATAGTTATCTTCTATGATCGAACCTTCTTACATCACCACCTCCTTGTTCTAAATCTAAGTAATAAATGCAATCACATATAAATCCACCTCATCCTCTCCGCCATATATTTGACCGACAGACGGACAGACGCTGATAGCTTTCAACCGCGTAAAGTGAGACACATTGCTAACACAAGTGACTTTTATGGCCTCATCAAATTTAACAGCCATCACAAACGAATATGACCTTTTACACCTAAAAGATAAAGTCTCCAAGGACTGTAGACTTAAGTTGGTAGGTGGGATAGGAAAGAATCGCCTACTAACCGCCTACGATTGTTTTTGATAGCCTTGGGTTCATTAAAACAAGTTTTGGTGGTTCTTGTAGACGATTACGTGTAGAGTCAGGTATTGTCGGGGTGAACGGGATTGCAAGTACTGAGGTGATAACTGGTACGCCCACCCGGCGCTGTCATCGACTTGAATGGCGGGTGTAGCGACCGCGAGGAAAGGAAATGGAGTGATGTGAAGTGGCTCCGCAATGCAGCATCCGCAGTAGACATTATAGACAGTAGGAACGTCTTATATGCCTGTAAAACTTTGGAAATGGTTTCGTTTCTCCGATATCTGCAATTAGACGGCATTTATAATAGGAAGCCTAGATTTAGGAGGTGGTCACCCAACTAGCAAAATCAGTACTTAAAACGATCTCAAGACTACTTTTATTGTCACTTATAAGAAACTTGTATCATGCTACAAAGCTGGATTTGGGCGCAGTTATAGGAGCGTTTATTTCTATAACTATCTTATAATCAACTTTAAAAATGTTACTAAGTCCTATAATAAACTTGACGAAGCGCAATAGCTTGTCTAATGATATAAGACTATACAATCACAAGCACAATTGCTCTTGTTAGTATCTGATATAAGTATCTAACTAAAGCAATCTTGTTTATAATGCACTAGTAATGTACTTAGTTATTAGTAATAAGTATATTTTAATAGAAGTTATCTTTGTTGTTCCTTCGGCTGGTGGTTTCGGTTGTTTTGTGGTAAATACTTAATAAAAACATAAGTTTCTGTTACTATTATTTTGTATTACTGTAAAACATTAATTCCTATTAATATAGTGTATGAACTCGTGGGGAAGTCATTTTTACTGTAAATGTGTACCGGAATTTAGTTAGTTTCACAATCCCCTCCGAAAAATAGCACATTAGTATATTGTTGTAAATAAAATATTTCTTCAATTCTTATTAATATTCGCCATGTTTTGAAATTGCTCTTCATTAAGTACTATGTAGAAACAATATAGGTAAAGTAGTACTTGTAGCAGTTTCAGTCCAGATAACTCGCCTCCATTTAAAAACAAGTTAGGGTTTCCTTGAAATATGCCTGCTAATGCTAAATTTACTTTTTTTAGGATTTAGTTAACAAGATGGTTGTATTTCTTGATGTCGACTGTTTTTTGACCAAATATTCACCGTCCGCCTTCCGCTCGCGGCTTCGCTCGCGTGGACCACATCTTATATCGCGAGACCTGTGCCCAGCGGTGGGTTCAAAAGTTAATCCAGTGCCTCATCTATCTACTAACCAAATTTTATCCAAATCTGTTCAGCCGTTGAGGAGTCAAAGCGGAACAAACATCCATATTTTTAGATTTATAAAAAAAAAGAGCGTAAAAGAGTCCTTCAACAAGGTCGGCAACGCACTAGCAATTCCCCCGGTGTTTCAGGTATCTATGGGTGGCGGTGATCACTTACCATCAGGTGGACCGTCTGCCCGTATGATCTTCTAGTTATAAAAAAAACAATATGAAACTTGCCTTTAATCAAGGCCCTTGCTGGGGAATCACAAATGTAGGCTCTTATTTTGACTTTGATTTTAGATTCATTTGACGACAGGACTAATCCATCTTCTTCAAGTTCCCTCATTTCTTTCACAAAAGACCCCAAATATGCATTCAGATCAGATGGCTTTCCTTCACCAGAATAAATCCCTTTATTAAATTGTTTTTAGTAAAATTATATGTAACTTAACTAAGCACCTACGATATGTAAATAGTGTATATTCACACCAATCACAAAGGGAGGAATGTGGTATATTTTTAGGCATTTAATCAATCCATTGTGCCAATACTGTCCTGGATTCGAGATTGTAATATGCAACGTTTCTTTGTTGGTATGTAATAAAATCCGAGCATCTTTAGGTAAAACATTACTTAATCTTTTGTTCAAAATAGTAGATATCGTTCAGGGCTAGGTGAGGTATATTAAATTTTATAGCCCAGCTCTGCATATCTTTAAGCAATTCATGATTTTTTTCATAGTCAGTGGTTTCTTCGATATGTAAATCGTATTCTTCTTCCCAATTTTCATCTTCATCACTTTCTGAGTGGTGGGCTAGGGGTGAAAAAATATTTTTGGTCGCAGAACCCTCTTTTACTTCACTTGACGCGCTTGATTTATTTCCTGATTCTGTTGATTTTATTCCTAAAGAACCTGGCTTCATTAATTCTTTATACCTATTTGTCACTTTTCTCCTGAAACCACCACTCCTTTTCAATTGTTTCCAATCGCTAAAATTCATGTTCAACTTATTTTCTCAAGACGAAGGGGAACCACTGAATCTCAATAAAATGGCTGACGTTTAATAATAAAGTTATTGATCTAGTAGCTTATAAGCTTTTTTGATCAAATAGCGCTCTTATTAAGTAATATTAGATTTAAAAGAGTCTCGAGCAAAACTATACCGGTGCAAACTTATAGTGATCTTAGCTAACTATATTATTATATCTTGTTTTCTCACAAAATGCTACTATAGGATCAAAATGTTATTCTAGATTATTTAGTTTTACAGTCAACAATTATAGGAGACTTATTCCTAAAAGTGTCTTAAAAATGAAAATCTTGTAGCTAACTATAAGACTGACTTATAAAAGCAAATCCTCTTGAGAATATCTACGTTTGTGAAAGGCTATTACTAGTAAAAGTGTCCTATAGATGTTTTGTAGGTCAGTCTTGTAGCTAACTGTAAGACCGAGATATAAAAACGAATGCACTTAAACATGTTATGGCTTGGCAAATGCTATTATAAGTTAAATAGTCTACCGCAATGTCTTTATAAGAACGTTATTAGTAGTGACAGACTTATAATCTTTCTTTATAGGATTACTTTGCTAGTTGGGCATGATGTTCGATCATAGAGGATATTGTCGATCTATTTTGCAAAAACCTCACCATGTAAATGTTTACATGGTGAGGTTTTTGCAAAATAGAGTTGAGCTTAAGGAACGTAAAAAACTAACCTAACAAGACCAATTCTTATTTAAAAACGTTCAAAATCTAGTCGCAATCTCATCTCAGCGACAAACAATGTCAAAAACTTGCGAAAGGGGAATTAGAGGTATTTTCGACCGATTGCGACAGATCAGACTGTGAACGTTCTTAAAATTGGGAAAGGAAAGAAAACAAACCTGAACATAACTTGAAGGAATTAAAAGCTTAAGGGTTGTAGGCATAGAAATATATAGCAGTATGTGAGCTAAACACAATAAAAATGAGAATCTCTCTCTTCATCCTGCCCTTATCTTATGTCAGCTACTTGGGGTCAGTGCAGCGGTGGAACAAGTTTTTTTCTTCCATTCTGCCCTGTCAGCCATCACTCCCACAAGGTGGACCGACGACATTGTTAAAGCCGCAGGAAGCCGTTGCATGCGAGAAGCACGGAACCGGTCGAAGTGGAGGTGCTTGGGGGAGGCCTATGTTCAGCAGTGGACGTCTTTCGGTTGAAATGGTGATGATGGTGAGCCGTCACTTATATAATATCATTCACTCCTTTTTCTTTCATATTATTCCTCCCACATATTCCTCAGTAAAATTCAGAATAAAGTATAACCAATTTTGTAGCCTACCTACATACTTACATCTCTTCCTCAACTGAAAAACCCGTATCAAATAAAGATTCCAATTATCTCCATGTCAGGCTGTAGTTACTGCTAATCTACAGAACCCCAAACACATTGTCACATCAGACTAACGACCCCTAATGAAGGCATAACCATTATGTAGATACGGGATCCCCAAAAGGGTTCGGCAGACGAGTACTGTTGTAATTTGCTTGTTACATTGTTATATCCCTTGAGATTGGTGGTATAACTTTGCCATTAACTAATTATTATCAAATAATTATTGGCCAGACAATAATTATTGGCCTATTTTTAACCGACTTCAAAAAAAGTAGGAGGTTCTCAATTCTTAAGTGATTTATAAACCGATTTGAAAAATTCGGTTTTGTTTGAATTAGTATACAAGATAGGGTAGTCCTGAAAAAAAAATTGTTTTTTTTTTTTAAAGTCAGTCATCATTGCCATTCAGCCTGACAATGCTGCCAGCCTTTTGGGCACTTTTCCTGTTAACAGGGATGCAGACGATTTTTTTATGCCTTCGTTTTTTTTAATCCATCATCATCTGCCGAGCCTTTTCCCAACTATGTTAGGGTCGGCTTCCAGTCTAACCGGGTGCAGCTGAATACCAGTATTTAAATACTGGTATTCAGCTGCACCCGGTTAGCAGGCAGCAGGGGGCAGGGAGGTTAGCGGTAGGCAGCCGCTTCATGTTAACATGAAGCGGCTGCCTATCTGACCTCCACAACCCAGTTACTGGGAAATACGATATTTTTATAATAAATGTACATATCATTAATATTATTTTAAGACTATTCGTTCATAAGTTATGTATTAATTGTTATATCCCAGGATTGGTGGCGTAACTTTGCCATTAACTAGTATAAAACTACGTACATAATTACCTTCAATAAAAGTCACGACAATTAATTAATTAATTAAAGAAATGGTACAAGTGTATGGTCGCCTACAGTTCACAGAATTTTATTGTGTCATCAATTAGCAGAGAACATTGTTCTTCGAGGTTGTAGATTTATTTTCAGAACATTTTGATTTATTTTTGTTTTCAAAACTTTACCTGTTTTTATAACAGAATAGGTTTATAGCACTGTTTATGTGCTTGAGGTTTTAAATAACAGCACCCTAATTGCGTAAAACAATATCAACCTCAATCGGAATCATTTTGAAGGGTATTGCTAATCCATTTATTTATTTAATCTTTTCGCACAAAAATGGTACAAAGGCGGACTTAATGCCTTAGGCATATCCATTGCTTCATATGTTCGAAAAAATTGTCTGCTCAACAACGTAAATAACGCAATGAATGTTGTTGAACTGTCAAAATGAAAGCCATATTACTACTGAAAGTGTGTTACGCAATTACCCCGCTGTGCAGTGGAGGAATTGAACCTGTTTTTAAAATACGGGTACCATAATGTTTGTTTTTTTGTAACAGGTAATCTCTGAAGTACTGACCCGATTACAAAAAATATTTTAATAATAACTATAGGTTAAGCTGCATGATTGCTGAGTGTCATATGATGTTTTCTCCACGCGGACAAAGTCACGGACAAAGCTACTGCTCATGACTTTTACAAAATTAAAAAAACTGCATCTGAAATTTCATGCCATTCAATGCACTATAAGCCTTACCTCAATCAGTCAAAAATGAAATTAATCACCCCGACCTGCAATTTAATTGCACCCCTACCTTTCTCACCCCCTAATTACACCCACTAGACCCTCATATCCCACATCCTAACAAAATAGTCAAAACATGCAAAACTACATCCATATGGCACAATAGTCTGTAGGCGGACGGGTATGAGTCAGTAGCAGGTTCGGAGCCGGCTGAAGTCATCGCTGTGGGCGCCTGCACTCAAGGAGAAGTGAATGAAAATATCTTGATACTTGTAACGTGGGTCGGCAATGAAATGGCATCGGTTTTATTACTATGAAGAAAGGGCGTCTGGTGTATTTCGCGTCTCTTTTTCCGGTTATAAGTTGAGAAGTTGTCGTTTAAAAATGTTTATGTAATTTGTGTTTGCCTTCATATGACACCTACATAGATTTATCCAATACCAACTGCTACCAGCGACTACGTCTGCGTGTATATTTTGTGAGTACTAGTATAGGGTATGGCTGCCCCGTTGGTCTCGTGGTCGCAAACGCGACTGCTGAGCTGAACAAATAAATATATCTTTATCTTTGGGGTCCTGGGTTCGATTCCCGGGTCGGACAAAATGTTTATTGGGTTTTTCCATTAGGAATGTCTCAGTAACAGCCCTCGTGCCTTGATAGCACGTAAAGCCGTTGGTCCTGTGCCCGTGTGTGTTGGTCTTGGGCCTGCTCTCTCCCCGCGAGTGTCGGATTGTGGTCCCATCGGACTATGAGAGTAAAGGAACAGAGAGTGCTCCTGTGTTTACGCTCACACTTGTGCACTATAATATCTCCTGCGTACCTGGCTAATCTCCGTTGAGATTGACCACGGTCGGGAAGCTATTGTTATATTTTGTAGGTATTTCATAATTTTTTATTACAGATACCCAAGATTAAAAAGAAGTATATGTACTTCTCGAGGTTCCAAGCTACTTAACTATCAAACATAATGATCGGTTCAGTGATTTTGACGGAAAAAGGTGACAGACAGACAGAGTAACTTTCGCATTTATGGCAGGTACTAGCAGAACCCTGCGGTTTCACCCGCATAGGTTACGATCCCGTGACAATATCGGGATAAATTATCCTATGTGTTAATCCTGGTTATAAACTATCTGTGTGCCTTTCATCCAAATCCGTTCAGTAGTTTTTACGTGAAAGAGTCACAAACATCCATCCATCCATCCTCACAAACTTTCGCGATTCACAAATTTTATAATATTAGTAGGTGTACGAGGGTGACACTGAAAGTTCTTAGAAAATCAAACACTGAACAAACTAGCAAGTTAATAGATTTATTATATCTTTTCAAAATAGTGTCCATTTACATCAATACATCGCTGCATCCGATGGAACCACTGAGAAAAGCACTTCTCCCACTCGTCCTTAGTGGTCTCTTTGACGGCTCCATCTCAGAATAACAGATTCTCAAAACACCAGATTCTTAAAATACCATATTCTCAAAATATCAGATTCTCAATATATCAGATTTCGGACAGTCGGAATCTAAATATTTATATTATAAAAAAAAAACCAAGCTACTTTTTGCAGCAAATAGATTGCATAGCAATAAACACATTCAACAGCACATCACATTTAGCAATAAATACTGTTTGGTTTTCCTATATTACCTATTTTGTTTTATTGACATTGTCATGACGTTGAAAAGTCTTCTCCTAAGTTTTTCACATTTATGTATTTTATTACTAAATAATTGAATAAAATGGATCAAAGCGATATGAAATTTATAGTAAGTCAGAAAGACAAACCAGCGTTACTGCATGCAGGGTTTAGTTACAATTTCTGTTTAAAGAACAAGTCTGGAACAACGAATTGGCGTTGTTTCAGACAAAAGGAATGAAATACCTCGATACTTTTGGATGCGAATAATAAAATAATAAGGGATGGGAGGCATACGTGTAAACCGGACAACATTCGGAATGTCATAGACGGCTGCATGGACGTTTGCAGAAAAGAGGTATGTGTAAATTTCAAATCGGTGCAAAATCATTTTTGAAAAATATTTCTTGGATGGAGATAAATTTAAAAATCTAGAGCATGAAATACCGGAATTTATCACAAAAAAGGACACCTTATATAGGGCACGAAACAAATATTTAAATTTAGCCCGAACAGCGTGTACCAATTCAAAGGATGTGAAATTGCCGGAACATATTGTAAAAGATTTTTTTTTGTACGATGATTATAATCATGAAACAAATGACAGAATTTTGATTTTTGGCACTTTAATGGCCAAAGAACTCCGCGACTTTTTAAAGTCGGTACATACGATATACGGTGACGGTACATTTAAAGTGTCTCCAAAACCGTTTTATCAAATGTACACTTTTCATGTGGACTTAGCACGCAGTGAAGATACAATTAGTTTTGTACCTTTAATTTACGCGTTACTGCCAAATAAAACTCAACGCAGATACGAACGTATATTTTCAATACTTAAAGAACAATTTGGAATGGAGTTGGCAGTATATAAATGTGACTTTGAAGTTGCTGTTATACAAGCCGTGAAAGAAATATATCCGGATGTGAAGATCAAAGGGTGCTATTACCATTTTTGGAAAGCTGTCGAAAGGATGAGCTATAAGTTAAAATTTAGTGAATCCGATAAAGGTCGCAAAATAACACATTTTGCTCACAATTAGCATTGCTTCCTCCAGTAATTATTCCCGAAGCATACCTCGCTATAAGTGAAATGGCACCAGTCAATGAGATTTACTCAAAATTTCTGGATTACTTCAATAGTCAATGGACACAAAAAATAACTAATGAAGTGTACAGCTGTTACAGTGAAAAAACAGAACGACTAATGCCGTAGAAGGTTGGCACTGAAGAATTAACGCCATCATTCCTCCCAATCCTTCCCTTTTACAATTTTTAAAGAGAATGAAATTTGAAGCACATAAAAAAAGAATCACATTGAGAAGAAACGCCATCCACTGTCCTGATAAAAAAAGAAACGCAAAGGACATGGCAAAAATTAAAAAAATTAATAACATTATTAATGATTGCATGACCAACAAAATCACAGTTACCGAGTGTATAAATCTTTTAGCAACTATAAGACGTCGTTGAAGAAGACCTGAAGTGTAGTTTTAGTTTTATTTACTTTGTTATTTCTGTTGTTAATGTTTATTGTTATTTTTGTGCAAATAAGTAGCTATAATTTAATTTTTGTGCAAAAAGGTACCTGAAATTTCAGTTTATTTTACTTTGTTCTTTCTGTTGTTCACGATTTATTGTTATTTTGGTGCAAATGCGCACCTATAATTTGATTTATTCTTCTTTATTTTTACATATTATACTTAAGTATTTACCAGAAACAATTTTTCATTTAACTGTACTTCTGGTATATTGCGAATGTGGTATTCAGAGAATATGGTATTTTGAGAATCTGGTATGTTGAGAATCTGGTATTCTGCGATAGAGCCTCTTTGACGACATTTTGAAACGCAGCCACTGCTTCCTCGGCGTCCATAAAACGTTTTCCTAGAAGTTTTTCTTTTATTTTCGGAAATAAATAAAAATCGCAAGGTGGCGAGGTCGGGGCTATAGGGCGGATGACCTAGTAATTCCACGTCTGACGTCGCCAAGTAGTCGATTGTTTGCTTGGCGATGTGCGACGAGGCGTTGTCGTGGTGAAGAAAGTTGGAGAAACGACCTCGCAGTATCCTACTGCGAGGTCGTTTCTCCCGAACTTTTTTCAAGACAAGTGGCAATCAATTGTTGGTGTACCACTCTGCAGTAACTGTTTTTCGATCACTTCACTTTAGTTGGCAACTCCTCGGAAGGAAACACCCAGACAGCAGACTGTCTCCTAGTTTCAGGATCATAACAATAAATCCAGCTTTCGTCACCCGTAAGTATGTCGAACACAGCATTTGAGTCACCTCCGTTAAATCTGTGAACCATTTCACGACACCAATCAACACGACGGAGCTTTTGGGCCTCTGTCAAATTATGAGGTTTCCACCGGGAACAAAGCTTCCTGACCGCTAAATGTTCATGAAGGATTTTGTGCACTTGACTCATACCGATGTCTAAGCTTGTCCGAATCTGCTGATAAGTCACTCTTTTGTCAGTCTCTATCATACGCCGCACAACACTGATGTTATCTTCAGTCGTCGACGTAGAAGGCCGTCCCTCACGCAGATCATCGGTGAGATTAGTGCGACCACGTTTAAACTCATTAAACCAGTTGTAAATAGTGGCACGAGATGGAGCTTCATCGTTAAAGGCCAATCGAAGTCTATCATAACTTTTCTTCTTGTTGATTTAAAGTCATAATAAATCATTGTACGAAAATTTTCTCGCGTTAAATTCATGCTGACCAGACGCAGACAATTTTCAATTTGCCGCCAAATCGTAAACAAATGACAAATGAATAAAATACATACACGATAATATTGGCAAAGAGTTCCATTTTCAAAATTTGAACTTATTTTTTTATTATATCGTTTACAGGTCGCCAGTTCTAAAAACGTTCAGTGTCGCCCTCGTAGTATGGTTTGTACTGTAAATAATATTTCAACGAATCATATCAGCCGATACTCACTGCTAAGCATGAACCTTCTAAATTGCCCACGACCTTAGTACGATAAAAGGTTGTGATATCACAGACCCTTGGCAATCGGTAATTTATGATTCAACTTGGTCACGAAACAACATATTTGTCACGAAATGGTGCCCCCAGTCCCCAGCCCAGTATGCTGAATGACATTCTTGACCATAAGCAGTTAAAAACTGTTACTGTAGTAGCAGCATCTGAAGGTACGGCTTTCATCATCATTATCCACCCCCTGCTAAGCATCAATCAATCAATCAACTCAGCCTATCACAGTCCACTGCTGGACATAGGCCTCTCCCATGCTGCGCCACAACACCCTGTCCTCCGCCTTCCGCATCCAGTCCGTCCCAGCCACCTTCTTAAGGTCGTCCGTCCATCTAGCTGGGGGGCGTCCCGCAATACGCTTGCCGATACGTGGTCTCCACTCCAGGACTCGTCTGCTCCACCAGCCATCGGTACTTCGACAAACATGGCCAGCCCACTGCCACTGCAGACACTGCCCACTGTCACTGCTGAGCATAGGCCTATCTTTTCAAGTGCCATTCCCCACGCCCCTGTGCCAGCAAAGTCAAAAGCCAAATAATTTATTTCAAATAGGCACATAAAAGGCACTTCTGAACGTCAAAAGTTACAATAAATAGAATTGATTCTAGTCGCCTCGCCGCTTCCAAAAGGTCGGCGAAGGTGGTACGACGATCTGGTTATGTCTGCAGGGCCAACGTGGCCAGAGATCGCACAAGACAGGGAGGTTTGGAAAGAAAAAAGAAAGGCTTTTACCCGGAAGCGGAACACAATAAAAACTAACAAAAAATATATATAATTATTGATATATCTAGATAGTTTAATGGCGATGCAGGAAATTGCGATTGTGACTTTGTAAGGCTGTTGCTTTCTTTAAAAAACCACCAAAATACCCTTTACAAAATATCCCCACACCAAAGTTCAACCGCAATTTGTAACAAAACAGACCCTGAACGTGATTACTTGTAACAACAGACCGCCGTACAAGGTCACCGAGGTGGGGTGACACGTTACGTGACTGTAGGGGTGAGCCGCAACGAGGGTTGAATCACTAGGGCTGTACCTACGCGTAACTACAGGCTAAGGGTCTGTGGATGACGTAACCTTATAAAATATATGTTTTTTTTATGTAGGTATGGAATTTATATCATAACATCACGCCTTTTATTCCCGAAGGGTAGGGCAGAGGTGTACCTATAGTACACCCACATTTCACCAGTTATGTTTAAGTCCCATGCAATATGGGGCGAGCCCATTGTCATCATACGACCACAAATCCAGACTCCACGCTGCTACTGAGAAATTCCTGATGGAACAACCCAATACCACCGTCTGACCTGGGAATACCGAACGGGGAAACGGAACTTATCTTGCTTTGTAAATAAGGTCCAGACCAGACAGATCGATGATCGTAAGAGAGTAAGACTGCTGCGGCTGGAAGACGAAATATCGGTCGTCACAGCGAGATGGACGAACGACATTGTCACCAGTCACAGTAACCTAATTGCTTAGCGCACTATCAATCGGAATCTGAATAATTTTGAAGCAAATTGCTAATCCATTGCTTCATACCAGTAAGTTTGAAAAAAAATTCTGCTCAAAACGTAAATAACGCAATGAATGTTGTTGAACTGTCACAATGAAACCGAATCCGATTGATAATGTGTTACGCAATTGCCTCGCAGGTGGAACATGTTTGAGGCTGAGACCTGTTGTGGTACAGTCATTTTGTTCGAGGTGCATCGTCCTTACATATAATTATATAATAAATGCAAACAAAACCTTGTAAAATATTTTAAAAGAGTAACGGTGGAGTTTCATGCCCATTCTTCTCCACATACGAAAACTACTTTTTCGGTTCCTTGACGGCGATGTGCTCCTTCAAGGGTCCAGTGAGTGACGATCTTTTCCTATAATGCATAATAGCCTCCTGACTGATTTCGGTCACGGTGGCCAATCTCAATGGAGATTAGCCAGGTAAGCAGGAGATATTATAGTGCACAAGTGTGTGCGTAAACACAGCAGCACTCTCTGATCCTTTACTCTCATAGTCCGATGGGACGGCAATCCGACCCGACCGGGGAGAGATCAGGCGCAGGAGGAGCTTTACGTCCTTTCCGAGGCACGGGGATATTAAACCGCCATCTTCCAAACTCCAGACTGTTACTAAGAAATTCCTTATGGAAAACCCAATGACACTTTGTCCGACCTGGGAATCGAACCCAGGACCCCAGCAGTTGCGCTCAGCAGTTGCGCTTGCAACCACGAGACAGAGCAACTTGCAACGAGGCAATTTTACAAACACTGTTTTGCAAAAACCACAGGTACACATTCACCCAATACATCAATAGATTTCTAGCATAACATTGATTATTATTGAGCCATGTTATTGTTAATTATTTGCGTTCAAGATGTTGAAACGTCAAATATAGGTGTAGCATTGTGACAGCACGAACGCGCACAGATAACCTATATCCGGCGCGGCGCGAGATTCGTTGCCCGGAATGTTACCATATATGTTTCATGTTTCACCATCTTTTCTTTTATGTATGTTTATTTTTATTATAGGTCATGTGTTGATTTTTGTTTTTTTGTTTTGTGTCGAATGATATGTTGAATAGTTTATTTTATTTTCTTGTTTTGATTGTTGTTTTTATTTATTTATGTATAATTGCATGCTGCACTGGTTAAAGTCATCACGTCAACGCCGGCTGCCGCTGATAACCAGCGCTTGGGCTCTGTTTCGTATAGGGTCTTAGCATTATGCTGAGCGATGGCCGTTTTGCGTGAATGTGACGCATGTTTACCCCCAACTTGTTTTTTTGTGTGCTAAGTCCTTTTTTCATGCGTCATGTTTGCCGCAAATAAATGCATTTTCTTTCTTTCTTTCTTTCTAGAATGCATAGTTTAATACCAAACTAAAAGCACACGGTACTTGAAATAATAGCGTAGATACTTGAACGTTTAATTATAAATACAAACACGTACATTTATCCGTAGTCAGTAAATCCACATCATTATTTATTTACTACTCACAATCTATGAGTCAGCCGCAACACACAGATGGCGCCACCCGTCAGTGCAAGATGGCGACGCGAAACCAGTCGGAGCATTAACTATCAAACTTACAGCTTTATTGTAATGAGCTTATTGTGTTTATAGCGAATTGAGATGCTCAGCTCTTAGATAAACAAGATTATGATCATGAATATTGCATTTAAATGTACCTACCTACGAGTAAGGAAAAGATGATAGTTACTGATAAGGGTATGAATGACACAGAATCATGAAGAGAGATGTTTGGTAAAGTGAAAACTCTGAGGCGGCGCGGCGATTCGATAATAATTGGACGAGAATTGAGAGTGAAATTTCAAGGACGCGTCACGTTTATGCACATTACCTTACATGAAAGAGAAGTAAGATATGACTCTCTCTGTCTCTCACACTATATCTCTTTTATTTTTTAAGAAATTTCACTTTTGTCACGGGGTCGGTGCATAGTCAGCCTATTATGTTCCCACTGCTGGGACACAGGCTTCCTCTCTTCGAGAGGGAGTAGGCTATAATCCACCACGCGCGTCCAGTGCGGGTTGGTAGATGTCATGTCTTCGAATTATTGGTTCTAGGACATGTCGGTTTCCTCACGATGTTTTCCTTCACCGTTTTGAGAGCACGGGGACGGTGCTGCACATAGTAATAATGTAAAAAACAACAAAACTTCTTTCTTATATCTATGGTGCTGCACGTGCTATTTTTATGTAGCACCAACGATTATTGGAGGACACACATGTTCAATAATGGACGTTTGTGACTGAAACGGCAAAGATGGGAAGAAAAGTTGTCGCTGATGATAAGATACTGATGGTAGTAATTTTTTCATGCGAACATAAGATACTAGCTGCACCCCACGGTTTCAACTGCATAAGTCTCGATCCCGTAGGAATATCAGGATAAAAAGTATTTTTTAACGAAAACCAGGTCACGGTCTACCGATGTGCCAAATTTCATCAAAATCCGTTCAGCCGTGTTACGTGATAGCGTAATAAACAAACGTACAAAAAATCAAATCTCTTCTCTTTATAATATATTAGTTTAGATCAGTCAATATGATTTGCAATTTTCCTAGTTTTTCAGAGTATCAAAAATAATTAAGTAGGTAATAAGCAGAACCTAAAATATGAAAAGAAAAATTGACAAAAAATATTGACAATTTTTCTCTTAATTTTTTAGGTTTTACTAATTACTTAATTGCAATTTTAAACTTTTATTATCTTATAGTATCTCGACTCACACCGTTTTGTAAATTAACTAACACGTCCAACCTAAGAGAGCCGGGTGATCTGTAAATCATTCATCATGCATTCTATTAATCAGTGCCTGTAGTATGATGTTGAGATAAATAAAGAATTATGATTATGATTAGTATGGCTTGCTCTCCACCCAACCAACATGCTTCTGGCTTTAAAAACATCAAAGCAAATCAACAGCTGGTAGCCTTTTCCCAACTATGTTGGAGTCGACTTCCAGTCGAACTGGATGCAGCTTTTTGTATGGCCTATCTGACCTCCATGACTCCAGTTACAGACCTCTTGGTAAGACTGGTTGTCAAACTTTCGGGCTTCTGACGACCCGTAACGACTCAAAGATCCACGAATGACAGCCGGGACCAACGGCTTTACGTGTTTTCCGAGGCACGCAGGGGTCTTTTTATGTACAGGTCACTCATTCACCGAGGAAAGCGTAGCCTGGTCGATCGACCCGAGCGGCTGTTATTACTTAGCTACAAGCCCCTCGGACATGAAAGCAAATATATACCCAGCAAATACATCCAATCCAAACTTAAATCAATTTGCAAATAAAACCGCAAAATAACTTAGTAACAGCAAAAAAAATTTGCAAAAGTACAGACGCCAGCACATCGAGCTACCCAAAACTGTCAAATTTTCCCAATCAACCTTGAACCTAATACTAAAGCGATAAAGTTGAAAATCTATTAAAGAAATTTGACAGATTGTAGTAGCTTGATATGCTGGCGTCTGTACATAGAACTAATTGTTATTCGAGTTCCCTTCAAGCAGTAAGTTGGTCTCCACCCACGCTGCGCCGCTTCGACGAATCGATAGCGAACCTTATTTGGCAGCGACAGGCTACGGATTTGAGTCTGGCTGGATGTTTGCTGAATTGGCAGATGATCTAGACTTTTATGGCGGCTAGATTGAGACGATTTCGGAGGTGTTTTGGTGGAAAACGTACCTACAATATGAAATCCGTACTGGTAGCTACGGGTACGGGTACGTGGTGGTGTTGATTGCTATTTGTAGAGTAAAAGATTTGTTTTTCAGAAATTCAGAATTTTGTTGTGGTAGTTTCCTCAAAAGATCATTTCAAACATCAGTCCACGTGGTCTTCACATGATCTACCAAAGATTATATTTGGACTTTAAAAGAGACTGTGACCTCCATAGAAATTTTAAATGTATGGTGACCTCTGAGACCTCAGAGAAAAAAAAATAAAAAACGTAGTGTAGTTTTTTTAATAATATGACGTATAAAAGTGATTTCGATATCGTATTTAAAGAAAAACAATTTCATTTCCAATTTCGGCAGTTTTAAATTAGAGAGGTGCTCTGTCATAGCTGACCACACACGTTATCGTTGGATTGTAATCGAAATCCGTATGTCTATGGAAGTCAATAGACATATAAAAACAGAAAAACTTCTTTCTTATATCTGTGGTTACTTCCGATTGCACTAATGTCAATATGGAACTCTTTATTAAGAAACAATGCTTATTTCAAGCGTGAAATAAGTATGATCTTGACTTTATTTGCCAAATTAACAGTTATTAGTTAGTTAGCATCAAAATTTCAAAATCAAATTTTTCAAAACACCATTTTAACATGCAAATTGGCTTTGTTGAGTGAAAACGGTTCTTTTACGACCCACAAAGGAAATTAGGGCCATGGTGTAGGCCTATAAAGCCAGACCCACACTGCTAACAGAGGTAGTGATGGTAGCTACCATAAAATTAGTTAATGTGTTAGCACGCCATAGATTAGAATCTCTATCACGAAACAGTCGACCTAATAAATTAAATTCATTTGTTTTCTGCGTTAGTTTTCGTTGTGCACTAGCGCACCCATTGATGTAGACTAAAGGTATTGTTTTTTAAATCGTTTTGTCCCTTTTTACTCCATAATAGTCATAATCAACCTATACTGCTGGGACACAGGCCTCTCTGTGAGAGGGAGTCGGCTGTGATCCACTACGCGGGCCCAGTGCGGGTTGGTAGATACACATGTTTTCGAATTTGTGGTTCTAGGACATGCCGGTTTTCTCACGATGTTTCCCTTCACCATTTTGAGAGCAGTGGTGATGAAATAATTTATGTACGCAAAGTAAAGCGCCTGACTGGGTTCGAACCTACAAACTACACTCGTAAGTCGCGGTTGTTACCAATGGACCACACTCTTAATAATAATTATAACAGCCTATTATGTCCCACAGCAGGGCAAAGGCCTCTCCTGATACAGAGAAGGTACGAGCATTGATCACCACACTTGCTCAAGACGGGTTGGCAATTGCAGACTAACATTTAATATTAACTATATATTATGTCCAGGTTTACTCCATCATTTATCTAGTTTATCAGCACCTTAATTGTGTAACACACTATCAATCATAATCCGAATCATTTTCAAGGAGATTGCTAAACCATTGCTTCATATGTTCGAAAAATTTGTCTGCCAACAACGAAAATAACGCAATGAATGTCGTTGAACTGTCAAAATGAAAGCCATTGCTACTGTTAGTGTGTTACGCAATTACCCCGCTGGTTACATAAAAATACTAAAGCCCTAAAGTCTAAAGGATGAAACAATCTATCGTGGGAAATACTAAAAACAATGAAATTATTTATACATGGACGTTTTCCATAATTGCCTGCTTGTTAAGGTGGTCGTAGGCGAAGGGTTAACGACCTGCTTCTTCTTTATATGGTGTTATGATTAATTCTACTTATAAAGAATTCTTGATAAATGTCTGTATTTAATTAGGAATAATAGGAAAACCCTGCGAGTTGCCAGTTCCATGAACTGGGAAATTAGGAAATTTTCTACAAGGACTTTTGTAATCTAAAATTAGATGCCTCTAATTCAATCAACAATCAACTCAGCCTATCGCAGTCCACTGCTGGACACAGGGTTATCCCAGGCTGCGCCACAGCACCCTGTTCTCCACCTTCCGCATCCAGTCTGTCCGAGCCACCTTCTTTAGGTCGTCCGTTCATCTAGGTGAGGGGCGTCCCACACTACGCTTACCGATAGGTATGCGGTCTCCACCTCCACTCCAGGACTCGTCTGCTACACCGGCCATCGGTCCTTCGACAAATATGATGATGGCTTCTAATTGATAGAATGTAAGTTTCAACAGAAGAAACTTGAACAAGAGCCGATGGATCAAAATATTAGGAAATACTCTCCATTATTTATTGTTTATTAAAGCTTTAAGTATGCACAG
Source organism: Apamea epomidion (assembly GCA_947507525.1). Lineage (NCBI taxonomy): Eukaryota > Metazoa > Arthropoda > Insecta > Lepidoptera > Noctuidae > Apamea > Apamea epomidion. Next base: position 16,348,015 of record OX382246.1, on the reverse strand, counting down.
GTAAAAAAATAATGTAAAATGGCGGACGCCTGACCCATTTTCTACCAGTCAACCTTAGGGTGACGCAGAGAGAAAACATGGCGGCTGCAACATAATTGATAGATAACTCGAAAAAGTATAAAATGATACTAATACATATAAAAAAAATACCCACACTCCAGTCTTACCAAGGGGTTTCGAATTACTCAGTAACTGGATTGCGGAGGTCAAATAGACAATCGCTCCATGTAAAATACTGGTACTCAGCTGCATCAGGTTAGACTGGAAGCCGACCCCAACATAGCTGAGAAAAGGCAGGCAGATGATGATATATAAACAAAATAAACTTAGCAGTAAAATTATTGAGAGATTATTAGAATAATATATGCTTTCTTCTACACAGAAAGTTAAGCAAGCTATAAGTACATAACTAAGGTTATGTACTTAAGTATATAGTTACATTACAACTAATCCCCTTGCGACAACAACTCTGATTGATACTCGTTGCCTAGCTGCGCTATGTATTTTAGAATCACGGTGAATCAGGCTGTAGTCATGGGAAAATTGATAGGCGTTGTGTTCATATTTTATAGTTTATACATTCATTTGTAAATAGATATGGAATGTATAGAATGCTAGGGGGAAAGCGAGGTATTATTTATAGACTTACAGGTACTTACCTCACACAATATCAGGAAAATTAGATTTAAAATATAAAATGCTCATTTATTTAACATAAAGCGGCCAAGGTTAGGACCTTAGTTAAGACAAAAAAGAAAATATAAATTATACAACTCATAATGGTTTTATTTTCCTAGACTGATGTAGGTTTAGAAAACAGAGGAGCATTAAAAAATGAAACTTTCTGAGATGCAAAAGAAGTACTGATCAGTTTGATCTTCAGCTACGGCGTCAGAGACGTAATATACATGGATGTTAAAGAAGTTGGGCCCGAGAAAACCTGCCTGATAGGCAAAAGCAGGCATTATGATCAGGTATATCTATCTCCCGAAGGCGTGTTTGCAAGTGCATCGTCATGCCAACACTTGTACCTACGTAGTTGTGCTAAAGAAGGTTTTGAGCAGACAAATTGTATGCACGTGACTAATGTGCATTCACGATTTATTTGCCAAAAATGTAAACAAATATGACTTTATGGAAAAATAACTTTGATTCCTACACAATAAAGTTCAGTAATTTACCCTACAACTTCAAACAGTTTTATAACTTTTTCAACAGTGCTAGTCACTCTGAAATCAACTTCATTTCCATTAAAATAAAGTTGATATTGGTTTAACTTGAAATAACACCAATTTAAAACATTAGTTTGAATAGACTTTATGTATGCCACTTTAATGTAAACATGCCTTCTAAAGTTAGCATTAGTATGCAGATGTCATATCTCAGTACTCACTCCTATTGATTTTTAGCCACCGAGCGCACCGACCAGTCATAAGAGAAATGTTGACTTTTAAATCACTTTTCAACGATAATCCAATACTCTATTTACACAACAGAAAAAAGAGATAAGTACCTACAGGAAACCATCAATACAATTTTCGAGAAACTCATAGATCTTTGACAGTCGTTACGGGTAGTCAGAACCCCTAAAGTCTGACAACCAGTCTTACCAGAGGTGTCGTGTTACCCAGTAACTGGGTTGTGGAGTTCAAATAGGCAGTCGCTCCATGTAAAATACTGGCATTCAGCTCCATCCCATTAGACTGGAAGCAGACCCCAACGTAGTTGGGAAAATTCTAGGCAGATTGATATTATTATTGCTAGAGAAATCAATAACAGAAACAATGAGCATTGCCATACAAAGAGGCAATTGTGCCAGCCTTTTGGGCACTTTTCCTATTGACAGCGATGCGATTATTTTATAGTGCACATAATATTTTAAGACTGTTAACTCTTTAAATGATGTAAATAGAAATCTATACAAATAATCACAGAAATCTCTGACCCGAAACGACAATATCCATCCAACACACAGCTGACATTTAACCGACGCCATTTTAATTAATCTGGGCAACTAAAACAAATATAAAAGCAGGTGGAAGTACAAAAGAAACCCGGTCAGGTTATTGATTGAAGGGGTGGTGTGTGAGTCAGACGGTGACGTCACGCCACGTCACCCCTAGGGCTGGGGACATTGGGGTTGAAACCCAGTACGATGTTAATTTCAGTAATGCACACGCGGGGAATAAATATTTTTTGGCTGTAATGGGAAGGTGTGGGTATTGTGAGGTGAGGTGATATTTGTTTTGGGCTAGGTTTATTCTTTTGGAAAATGGGGTTTTCTCATGCTATGCTGTCTGGGAATTTGTATAAAACTCATATTAGGTAAGTTATACGCGAAACTTTTAAGACTGAAGAGAATAATATAATCAACGATTGAAAGCCAGATATTTAACTAATAAGTAGTATTTTGTCTTTAAGGGCTGATTTTCCAACGCCAGATAATTTTACCGGAGGAATACCTACTTAATTTTGAATTTTTGACAGTTCTTCCATACAAAAACTGTCAGACGTCAATTTTATTCCACGAATAAAAATTATCTGTCGATTGAAAAATCAGCCCTTAGTTGGACAAACCTAAAGTGTAGTCTTCGTTGTCATATTTGGTATTTGTTAATGTGTTTTATGTCCGTTTGCCATACGCAAAAGCCTCCAACCTTTTCCATTCCTGTCTCTCCCCGGCCACTCTGTTCCATAGCACAATGATTTGATATCTATCCTCCATCAATACCTCGTAGGTCTTATATCTTATCTACCACTTCCATTTGAGGATATTTACTGAATTACGTAAACACTCTGACCTAAAGAAAAATACTTTTTAAAAGCCATTTTAGGCTTATCAGTAAGCGAAATCAGCAACAAGCATTTAACGGGCCTTGCCTCCAAAATATAAGGATTCACCTCCAAGCTACCGAGCCAGTGACAAGTCCCTGCAACTTGCAATATATTGCATTATTGCGACACTCGAACAGAAACCAGCTCCCCATGAACTGGGAGTTTGAGCGACTGTTTTTGGATGAAATATTTATAAAGTAGAGGGGGAGTGTTGCCGGTGACTTGTTCTTTTTATTTTAGGTGGCTGTGTGTTTGGATATACCAATAATGGTGTTCTGTACTCTGACTTGAGAAGGAAATGTTTGGACAAATCGCCTACGGATGAAACATTTGTAAATATGTAGGTTAGTACCATGATCATGGGCGTAGCTAGGGGGCGGGGGGGGGGGGGGGGGGGGGCAAGGGTGGCTAATGCCGACTCTAGAATCTTCTTTGCCCACTAGAAAAATCGTAAAAACAGTATTGAAGTGTTACTAACTGTTTAATCGCTTCTCCATACAGGCCACTTCGTTGTTCGTCAGTCTGTCTGTCAAAATTCTTTTTTCTCAAGAACGCGTGGAAGTTGAAATTAATATCAAATATATAAGGAATTCTAAAAAAACACGTTTAGGGTGGGATTACTTATTACTACGCGTCATGTAAGACCTCTCATTAAATGACTGGTTAGTTCAGCTGGAAGAATGACCCAAAGACATAATCCCTAGCTAAGCCAATGACCGTGATTTGAGGTGGCGCGGGAAAAGAGTTCCAGAAAATACTTGGGGGGGCTTGCCCAGCATTGGGACATTATAGGCTACACATAAAACAAAATGTTAGCACCATGTATCTATCAACATAATTAGTGTATCACAATATTGATAAACTATTCCTCCGAACCGCACGTTACGAAATTTTGTTTCAATGCGGTGCTCAAGTGCAGTTCGCGGAAGTGCTGTTCAAATCAGTGCTCTAAGTGGAATACCTCTCTGTCATTGCTTAATACTTTGTAACTATTGTAGTATGAGAGAAGCTGAGAACCGAAAGAAGTGAAAAAACATCGGTCGTGTCCCTGAAAGGTCTTCGTGGCTTTACCACGAAGACCGTTCAGGGACACGACCTTCAGTAATGAAGTACGCGACCAAGAAGAAGTAGTATAGCCATTTTATTCTAAGTACACAGGTAAAACTTTTTAAAAGAGTAGGTAACTATGGAGTCTTTGTTCATTCTTCTCCATGGAATATAATAGAATACTCTTTATTATGTACACCATATAAATTACAGACATAACTATATAAATTTTACAAAGGGTGACACAATGGGGTCTTATCGCTAAGAGCGATATTTTGAAGACAACCTTTAGATGGAATAAAAAGGGGAAGGAGAGACAAATACTGTACAAAACTACCTTACTGAAGGGGCGCCTAAAAACAATTCTATGTTCTTGTAAATTCAAAAGTACCTATTTATGGCAGACTAACTTGAAATAAATTATTTGACTTTGACTAGCCTAAGGAACATCACCTACTTATACCTACGTACAGACGCCAGTAGGTGAAGCTACCCGAAACTGTCAAATTTTCCCAATCAACCTTGAACCTTAACAGTTCAGCGATAAAGTTGAAAATCTATTAAAGAAATTTGACAGATTGTAGTAGCTTGGTATTCTGGCATCTGTACATAAAAATAATCCTCAACCATGAAATGATGGCTATAAAATAATAAATACAATACAAGCAGCAGTAATCTTGTACGACATCCGCCATATTGATTTCCTAAAGTACCGTTGATAAATTGTTACGAGCAGCTTATAAGAAGTGTTTCCTTTTATTTATAGCCATAAACCACTTCCAAAGGAAATAAAAATAGACCTGCAAAATACGTGAAAGAAAATGTTATTCCAGTTTTACAGCAAAAGCACTAGGAAGTGAAGGGTGCGCGTTTTGGGGGACTGTCTTATGTAATTTTGACGTTCGAAAAGTGCTGATTCTCAGCCGAATTTGAATAAATGACTTTTGATTTGATTTGACTGTAATTCTTAGTAGGTACCTAAGTTAATAAAGAAAAGTGAAAACTTAACAAAGTAAAATATCAATAATTTGCACGTTAAGCTAATTACTTACTTAAGTCTGATATATATTAAAAGCTGGTATCGTGTTACCCAGTAACTGGGTTGTGGAGGTCAGATAGGCAGTCCCTCCATGTAAAATACTGGTATTCAGCCGGTTAGACTGGAAGCCGACCCCAACATAGTTGGGAAAAGGCTAGGCAGGTGATGTATGTGATTGTATACACGGGGAGCCATGCAAAATATACCATTATTTTAAAGAATTGCTTTATTATTAGGACAACAAATTCGTGTAGTAACAAAATTAAAATATATGCAACAAAATAACTAGGTAGGTAGCAATTCCTGTAACCTGTCACCAAGCCTCTTGTCTACGACGATTAATTACGAAGAACGACTTTCTTGTAGTTTCTACCTACGTCATGACAAGACGAAATCACTTCTCTCATGAAATCAAGGTCATACATGATTGCAATAATAAGTATATTGATAAGGCGATTACACACACAAATCAGCCGCCCTACATACAGATTGGTAGCGCCAAGCTTCCATACGTGGTCCCGCTATTGGGCACACCGCCTTATACAGCAGCTGGACATACGAGGAAAATGTGCACAGATGACATACATGCAAAAAATCACGTTTGTAGTCTATGGTGCGATTTTAAAAACTGGTAGAGGCTCTTCGAAAATTTGTGTGAGAAAGTGGCTAAATGGTGACTGATACCTAAACTCCTATTACACTATACGATTGAAGGCCTGATATTTAGGTGACGAGTTTTTTTAATAGGGACCCTAACCCCCTTTCTCAAAATCTAAATATTTTAGTTCACATACACCTACATGGGCACATTGGGCACTTATGAAACGTCAGAAGCTAGGTGCACGGTTCCAATTTTTTGTTTCCTATGAAGAAGAGCCGGCAAGAAACTCCACGGTTACTGTTTTAAATATAATTTGCTTTTACAATGTTTTTAAATTACAGTGTTAACAGGTATGGGAGGACAGAGTGGGCCTGTCAACAAGTACCAGGTACTTAATAAAATAGAAAATGGTCTAGTCTACAACGCCTACAATGTTCTCATATTCACAAAATATAAAAGAATCTATCAAAAATATAAATAATAAAATATAAAAACCTATTGAAACCAAATGATACATGATTGCCATTACAGCCACTAACTAATAAAGAGATGAAATTAGAATTGTAGGTATGTACATAATGTCAAATAATAAAAAGATTATGTCGTTAATGAGGTGCCAGGCAGCCACATGTGCAGAAGGAATTATTACTAAACTTCCTTGCCTTCAACGTCTCCTCTCCCAGAATATCCCGTAGTGTAATAAGGTTTTTAAAGTCAACGTTTCTTATTTGTTTAGGTTGGTACTTTCGTATTGGTACGTATTTGTATGAGTTAATCATTAATGATTAAGTTAAATACTCAAGTCTACAACATAGAATCCACAACGTACAGTTGAGTCGGCAAGATTAGTAGCAGGGTCACCTTAGAATCGACTGAAGTCTACCGGTCAACACCCCCAAATAACGCTAACTAATGTTTCCATCATGCTTGTTATTTGTTTTTAACTGATAATCGATCTCGACTAACTTGGTATATTTATAGTAAGCAGCAGCAGTAGCAGTAGTATATATTTAGTTTCTTAATAGTGTCAGTTGAGTTGGGATATTATAGGTACTTCTATTTGATTTACTAAATATTCAGTCATTTATGGCATTCCACAATGTGTATGCTTATGTGGTAAGTAAAAATTTGTTGTAACAATCGTGGACCTTGTCGTGCACAGCATAAGAAAAATTTGAAGGAAGAGGTTTTTTATACAATCATGCAAACTAACTTATTCTAAGTAAAATGTAAGGTAAAATTTTATTAATTATTAATTTAATCTAAAACACATATATATTATTATGTCTGTTCTATGGATTTGTCAATTATATATTCATTTATTAATTAGGTTTAAGTTATTATTTAATAAAGAGCAGTGCTGGCCCAGTGGAGACATCCGCTGTTCTCAGGACGGTGAAGGAAAACATCGCGAGGAATCATCAGGAGGCATGTCCAAGATCCAACATTTCGAAGACATGTGACATCTACCAACCCGCACTAGGTCTGTGTGGCGGATTTCGGCCCACTCCCTCTCACAGAGAGGAGGCCTGTGTCCCAGCAGTGGGAACATTTTAGGCTGATTATGCTTATGCTAAGTTATCAATTTATTCTAATTCTGATTGTCTAATATTTTAGACTAATTTGACATTAACACATTTGCTAATGCGTTAATCACTCCCACCAACCAATAAATAGATCTATGGCACATATTATTACAATTAATTTTCGTTAAAACCAGCACTTGAAGCTGTCAAAATCTTTAGAGGAACTGCAGCATATTTGGTATACCTATCAATTTATGACGACTTTTTGGGAAACTAACCATAGACAGACTTCTATAGATCTACTCTCTATTAAACTCATCAAGAACAATAAATCTATTGGATATCATTACTACAGTTAATTTTTTTCTTTAAGGCAAGCCTCTTGAAGTCTTCTCCATCATGTGGGCGTTACTGCGAACTGTGATGATTTGGCACCGGCATATAAACAGGTATGACCACTTATGGTGATACCGAACCGGTTGGGGATTATATTAGTTCATAATGTTGATGTTACTTGTTGACTTGAATTATAATGATTATGGCAACATCTGGCGCATGCCGGAGGAGCTATGGGCTAAAATAACAACACAGTGGGTCCCAAACAGGAGCTAACGGAAGACGGCACGCCCAGGAGGAGATGGCGGGATGAACTTGACTTTTTTAATAAGGATTGGCCACAAATAGCAGTATATAGGGATAAGTGGAAGGAGGGCCTATGCCCTGGAGTAGGATACAAACGGGTGATAATATAAATTTGAGACAGATGTTTTGTAAAGCGGTGAAGAGAGAGAGAGAGAGAGACAAAATTGTGTCGTTCTCTTCATGCCGAAGACAGTGCGAATTTTTGCCAATTGAATACCCAAAATATTGCCAAGTCCAATGGTGTTTTCAGTAGCAGCGTATAGCTTTATCGAGGTACAAATCTACCAAAATTATTCGAAGTAGCGACTGGCACAATCTAAACTGAACCAGCTGATAGCAGGTAAAAGGATGACCATTGCCAGTGGACTGGACCTATGGCCACTTAATATACAAACTATAATATGGGTGACGTAACGCAGAGAGCTGTAAACCCGATTGTAACAGAGGGGCAATTCTCGTAATTTTAAGAACGTTCACAGTCTGATCTCAGTCTCAATCTGTCAAAAAATACTTCTAATTTCCCTACATTTTGACAAGTTTTTGACATTTGTTTGTCGCCGAGCTGAGACTGCGACTAGATTTTGAACGTTTTAAATTACGAGAATGGGCCTTCAGGTGTTACGACTAAATCTGAGGCACAATTCTCGTAATTTTAAGAACATACACAGTCCGACGTTAATCTCAAACTGTCAAAAATATTTACCATTAGTTTCCCTACATTTTTTACAAGTTTTTGACATAGAATGCCGCTGAGATGAGATTACGACTAGATTTTGAACGTTTTTAATTACGGGAATTGGCCTTCAGACTACCGTATAAATTTTTGATCGATTAAAACACGTCAGCTTGGATTACACCTTATAGACAGGAAAAATGTCGAAAATAAACGGTTTCAGTTCATTTTCCTTAAATCTTTGACATTTGAGGCTGGCATGGCCAGCTATGTAGTTTTTCACAGATCTTTGTTCACCAAGCTATTGCTGAACTAAATACTTAATGTGAATTTAAACTGACCACTGGGTAGTGGTCAGTTTAAGTTCGCATTAAGTATTTAATATTATTTTTAATCCATCAGCTCAGCCTTTTTTCGACGATTATAGATAAAAGAATTACGACTATCAATACCAACTTACTTGACATAATTTTTAAATTACGTCAGATTTTTGTCAAAAACAAGACTGAAGGTCACTCTTTAAATATTATGTATTTAGTTTTAATTTCATGCCACAGAAAAATATTCTTTTCATACACATAATACTGGTTGGCTAAATATTGTGCCAATTGTTAAAGATATATATATACTTATATATATTTATCTGTGGTAAAAGACGACGTATTTTTTTGTCTATGACTCATTTTCGCGCCAAATGTGTGAGACAAATAATGATTAATGATTTGTGTTTATTGTGTTGAGTAAGAAGGCAAGGCTCTGTGTATTGTTAAGACATTATAAGCTATTTTTGAGAATTACTCAATTAATATTGTAATTTTTCAGCAGTCCTGTGGTGTAGCTGCCTGAATCGCAACATCTCTTCTTGTAACTCTTGAAATGACTCAGACTCGGGGGGATAAAAGTAGGTATTGGAATTTTAGGTACTTTTTGTACATAAAACATGGATAATCAATGATTCAATGCCCCCAAATAATAAACCATTAAATTTGTAGTAATGACAAATTTGTTTTTTTAATTAAATCTCGTGTATTCGAAGATTCGAACCTACACATATATTTTTTAATAGCCTGATGGCAGTCGTAAACAAGAATTATTCACTGAACCTATAATTTGAATAAATGAATAGTTAATGAGCTGTGTTTCATTTAACGTGTTTTTGTCAACAAACACCATAGTTTAACAAACACATTAATTAGTAAGCAAGGGGATTAAACGTAATTTTGTTTAGTCAACCATAAACAAAAACCATAGCTAATTAGCTACTGAATTTTCTATGACTTAAAGGCCGTGACATATTTCCTACCCCAGTGTTATGACTGTTTTTGATTGATTTGCAAAGTAGAATCTAAACTAATACCTATTATAAAGAGAAAATACTTGTTTTTTGTATTTATTTATTTATGTTACCATTTATGTACACACATATATAAACAGACAATGAAAAACAGAACAGAAAAAATAGGTACAGAGGTGATGCTGTGTGTATGTTTGTTTGTTACGATTTCACGCTAAAACGGCTGAACGGATTTAGATGAATTTTGGCACATGGGTAGACCATGACCTCAAGAAAGATATAGGCTATTTTTCATCCTGGATCGCAGACGGAGACGCGGGCAACAGCTAGTGTTAGTATAAAACATAAACCTACCTAGCCTTAAAGTTTACTCCCCTAGGAAGCTAAGAAGACCACGTAACGTCTGCATAATCATTCAATGGTCGGCCTGCCCCACAGTTATGTGATTTACTGAAAGCCTGATCAAGTCTGTGATCAGCAAAACTGACAGCTGTCAAATGTCAAGTTAAATGTTGTGAATGACTGACCAAATTACCTGCAACCATTCATAATAGTTGACCTCAGATTGAATGATGAAGAATGACTCACTCACTTCAAGAAGCTTACCTACTTCACCGAAGTTTTCACAGTGATTGATTTTTTTACACAATATACCGGCTGATTATAATAAATACAGTATTATATAACCCAGCACCACACACATGGTTTGCCAACTCCATTCGCCTGCATTTCCTTTATTTTGACGCATTATGTTACTTCAGTGTGAGCTGTGCTAGCTTGTCAGGTCGCCTTAGGTCTTAGCGTTCCCGTTTCGAGCTAGACTGGCGCATGAAGATCAATACCGCGTCTTGTTCGACCTAATTTTGGAGTATTTTACTTGAGAGAAAATTATTCTTGTTTAATATTATGAAGCTAATGTTACTAACAGTAGCAATGGCTTTCATTTTGATAGTTCAACAACATTCATTGCGTTATTTAGCAGACAAATTTTTCGAACATATGAAGCAATGGATTAGCAATAGATATCCTTCAAAATGATTCAGATTGTGATTAAAAGTGTTACGCAATTAGGGTGCTGTTCTTGTCACGAATTTTGAACATTTTCAACTCACTGATTGTTTTGAACCAATTCTGTTTTAACTCATCTTTAGACAAAGTTCTCTTGTTATACATAAGTTGAATAAAGTTCCGTTTTTGTTGGATGGATTGTTGCAAACTCAGATCGCTGTTATCATCATCATTACAAGCCCCAAGATACAGACTAACTGTCTAGTTTGGGGCTCACTAGCAAATAATACAACGTGTTTTTTTCTATATCCCATAACTCTAGGGGGTCATTGTACTCATCATTATGAACAACTTTTACTATGGGACTAAACGTGAAAACGCGAAAAAAAATCAGGTGTTCCCTGCATTTATGTTCGTATAACTCGTCAAAATGTAGGAACACCAGATTTTTGTTTCGCGATTTCGGGTTTGGTCCCATAGTAAAAGTTGTTCATAATGATGAGTACAGACGCGATCAGGTCAAGCTACCCGAAACTGTAAAATTTTCCCAATCAACTTTGAACCTGAACACTTTAGCGATAAAGTTGAAAATCTATTAAAGAAATTTGACAGATTGAAGTAGCTAGGTATTCTGGCGTCTGTACAATGACCCCCTAGAGTTATAGGATATAAAAAAAAACACGTTGTATATACAATATACAACGTGTTTTTTTACCTAGCTGTAGGTAGTATTTTAAGCCACTCATGTCGTCTTAACGTGCTGTTAACCAGTGAACCTGCTTTCTGTATTACTTGGATAATCAATATTTTCTATTTCTATTCAAATAAATCGTTCTCCTTTGCTTATTCCAAAATGAGGGCAGCCAGCAGAATGATTTATAGGTCGGTCGGCGCAACATGTATTTTTCTTCCATACTTCTCTATTAATCATCGTCTCGGTAGTCACTCCCTTTTCTAGCCATAGATATCATCTTCCACACAGTCTCTCGTGGAGAAGAGAGAAGAGAGAAGGATTTTCTATCTATCTATGCGAGTACCTACAAAAGATTGTGTTGTTCTAGCTTGTTGATGTAATTCTGTAAAAATATCTTTGTATGTACAGTCGCCAGAAGGTCAAACTACCCGAAACTGTTAAATTTTCCCAATCAACCTTGAACCTTAGTACTTTAGCGATAAAGTTGAAAATCTATTAAATAAATTTGACAGATTGTAGTAGCTTGGTGTGCTGGCGTCTGTACAACTCGTCCAATTAGCGACATTAGTAAATTTTATCATGGGTGTGTTAATACTTGATAATGAATTGCCTATGGTGTAACCGATTGACAACCCTTAACTCTTAAATAATAACTACTAACTTCTATCCGCGACTTCGTGCGCGTCAAATTTCGGCAACCGACCCACAGCGGCCATTTTTTTTATTTTTGCTTTGTTCCTAACGGTCGTAGCTTGATGTTAAATAGTCTATAACCTTCCTCAAGAATTGGGCTATCAAATGCTATTTCCAAAGATTAGCGCGTTCAGGCAGTCGCGGCATCCGAGACTTTATTTTATAATATGTAGTGATATTACCATATTACATACTTGTCTATTCGAAAGAACGATGGTTTGGTCGAGCATAGAACGATAAATATCCCTCATCATCATATATATCATTGACTCTAGCACGTAAAAACAATAAACGAATAGATGCCCAGCTCACTAAACCATAAACCACCTATTATTTAACTCCTACATAACACTGACTATCTATCAAAACACACCTAGGTCATCACCCCCAGTCTAATTGCAGTCTTCATTGCAAAACAGACATGCGCAAAACGCACAACACACGCCCATAGACAATCATAATTCTATTCTCTGTGGTGGGTTCCGCACTGCAACAGAATCAATACTTCCGACCTAGATGAACTTTGGCGCAACTCAGGACGGGACGATGACCTGAAAAGTTTCTGAGGCTGGCTTTTGTGGTGAAAAAAGAGGTTTTTGCCGGAAATTGCATTGATATTGCAATATCCTGAGGTGAAATGGATGCGGAAAAAGGAGCGGTGATTATACAATAGATGCATTTCTACTGTAAGTTCGTCAGTTCCGCGACCTTCATAAGACACAGGAAGACGGTGAAGCCTTGTCAGACATCAATCTACACGATCTTCACATGATCTGACTAAGATTTGGCTTTAAAAGATACTGTAACCTCTAAGTTTGTTTGTTTAGACCTTTCTATTCAGACTAGTCAGACAGGAAACATCGACCTTGTCAAGCTTATTTATTTTTTCACAACATGTCATGTAAAAGTGATTGCAATATCCTATTTACAAAATAAATAATTTATGTGCCAATCATCATCATTCATTATTCGACCTTCCCCCAAGTTATTCGTGGTCGGCGCAACATGTCTTTTTCTTCCATACTTATCTATTAGTCGTCATCTCGGTAGTCACCCCCTTTCTAACCATATCATCATTCACACATTCCATCCAGCGTTTCTTTGGTCTTCCCCTATTCTTATAGCCATCAACATTCATACTCAAAACTCTCCTCACGACATTTTCCTCATTTCTCCGTAACACATGCCCATACCATGATAACCGATTTCGACACAACATAACTAATATAACTTCCAAAACGCTTTTTCAGCACAGTCAGCATATGAAGCGATATTTAATAACGTCTTAAAATTTTCCTATTACAGCTTCAACTAAAACAAAAATAATTCCAGTCACAGCTGCAGTTGTTTATGAATGATGACCCAAATAAGTTATATTGTAGTTATTTTCGAGTACTTGTGTAACCGCAACTTCACAATACTGTCCGATTTCTGTGAATCTCACCCACCCGATGACCAATGAGCCAGCTATGACGAGTATATATCTGGGTATAGCGTCCTTGGCATCATAATTTACATTAGCTAGAACTTGCTAACATTCAGTTGTAAATACGAGGTTTTCCTTCTATGGGTATTGTAGAATGTTTGCCCCTTGTATGGACTTTATTTTGATAGTAAATATTACATGTTTACCTGATATATAGTAATGCTTAGCATGGCTACTTGTACCTAATAGTAAATTAGTATCGGTCTAGTACTATCGGCTATAAAATTGATGTCAGACGACTTAATTTCGATAAGTTGCCTGTTATACGAATACATACAATTATTTTACGAGAGTAATTTAAAATGTATTTGGGAATGGTTTGGGATTAGTGACTTTGATGACTTTCTGATTTGCAGGAATCGTTCTTACAACCTGCTTACTGAGTTGACACGAAAATTCAGATTTAAAAAGTACAATAAAACGTAGATTGAATCCGAGTTCAAATTATAATCCTTCAAGTCACTATGGAAAATCACGATCACCATCAGTCCCCGACCAAGTATTAAAATATCCTAAGAACTACGAGTAGGTAGGCTGGCTTGGCTGTATCTGTCAGAGAAATCCAATAACACTTTTTGCTCAATTATGGATTAGAAACCTACAATAGATTGCAGAATTGTCACCAGTGCCTATTGGTATATTAAGCAACTTTAACGATATCAGTTCCTATATTTTTACGAACTGTAACCTAGATCTTATAAAAAGCTGTTTCTCTACATACAAAGTTGCAACGAAGTGTGTAAACCCGTATAATCTACAACGCTTGGCAACTCCATTCACATCAACCTTATTATCTGCTGCACTTATTTGGTCACAACTGAACTTAACAACAACATGCGTAATATCAACGTGGGCAGTAAATATTAAGATATCATATACAACTTATTATAGCTCATTTGATTCGCTGTTGTCAATCTAAATACATCTTACATCTCATACGCCCACTGGTAATTCCTCAAGGCATTATTAATCATCATTTTTTCTTTTACAACCAACCTCTTTAGTTCCGTTATCTTAGGCCTATTATAATGTTGATTGTTACTACTTGATTTGCGGTATATTTGTGGTCAAATACTGTTTCTATCTAGTCCTACTCATATCTATAACTTTGATAGCTAACGTAAGCAGAAACTTAACGACCCATTTTCTTGAATGGGTCGTAAAACGAGGCAAAATGAGTATGTCATGAGGACGGGCTGTAAAATCCTTAAGCGACAATAATCAATATCAATGTATGAACACCTTAAAATTAATTAATATAGGTAGGTATATTATGGGTTACCGACATAACTCATAACTTGAACATTTTTTCAAAAAGTAATTAAAGCTTTTGACATGATATTCCACACCGGAATAGTGTTTTTTTCATGTCTTTCAAGTATCATAAAATATCTAAACCAATGCCAACTCTGAAAAACCCAATAAATTACATAATGACAGAAAGTAGACACCCACTACTAAATATAGGCTTCCTATCTACACCGGTTCCGCAAGGCTCTATCCTAGGGCCAATCCAATTATCAAACGATACGCGTAAGTAACGACATACGTACAATTTTCTTTCATTACTATGTATTTGATTAAGTCATTACATAGACATATAATTATTTTGCTAAACAGTTTACAAATGGAGGAAAAAGAGTAAAACACAGCATTCTCTGACTTGACTCATGTCGCCTTGAGCGCGGTAGTGGATGGCATGGTAAGGACACAGATGTTTGTCATAAAACTGTTATTTATGTGTGTATTAAATGTTAATATAGCTAAAGAAAAACATCTTGAGAAAACTTGGACTTAGATACATAAACTCACGCATTTGTCCCGTGTGAGTAAGCAGAAACCTTAGATCTTCGTTTACCTTGACTTAATATACTGTGAAATTGGCAACATGAAATGGGCAACCATGGTGATCAATGCACGTCTCTTGTCTGTACGAGAAGAGGTATTTGCCTTTTTTTATTTTAAATGGCATCTCGCAGTTCAACCTAGGAGATTGTCGTCTGCTTAATCGGGCTTGCCTGTAGATGCCTCAATAAATGAAGGCCTCCAGCCAGGGCTTTAAAAACTTAAAAACTAACCGACTACACGCTAAGGGCACCCTCTGTGGGGTACGGACCTCGGCTTAGGGCGTCGCTGGGAGAGAGCAGCAAGGGACTAGCTGGATCGGAATTAGGTATTTGCCTTATAGGAGAACCATTATTTATACCTGTGACAAGAACAGTGTAAAGTATGAATGTATATCTATAGGTATATGTCGGCTATAACAAGATAGCTGCCTCTCTTGTTATATTACCAAAGAAACGATGGATGTTTTTTTTTTATGATAAAGGTGATATAGCTCGGAAGGAAAGAGCAACATTTTATGGTGAAGGCTTACAGGATAGGTATGAAAACTTAACCTCAGGATGGAGAGAGGAGAATGATGTAGAGACAGTTGCAGGCAAGGAGGACTTGCAGATTAACGCAAGAAGTCAGCTCTGTGATGAGTGTATTATGTGGTTAAGACGCCACTTATGACACTGTTTTACTATCAATGTTGACACATCCAATAATGAATATTCATTACTAATACCGATCGATGTAGGTACACACAGAAACTGCTATTACATCATTGTTTTAGTAAGTTTATAAGTACTTAGTATTCTTATTCTAAAACAAAGTTTCCTTTCAGTTAAGTTCAATTCAAAACTGAATTGAACTTAACTGAAAGGAAACTTTGTTAGTTTTAAGTTTAGTTTTTAACTTATCCAAGTGGTTTTTTTCTGTTTACTAAGCGGTAGCAGCGGTGCAGTGGTGCAGTGGTGGCCCAGAAGTAACGGCCCTGACTTACGAGTTGAAGGTCGTGGGTTCGAACTCAGACAGGCGCTTTACTTTGAGTAATTAATTTCGTCAGTACTGCTTTCAAAACGGTGAAGGGAAACACCGTGAGAAAACCTAGGCCTGTCCTAGAGCCAAAAATTCGAAGACATGTGACATCCACCAACCCGGACACAGACAGAGAGGAGGCCTGTGTCCCAGCAGTGGGGACATTATAGGCTGATTAGGATAAGCTGTGGCCAATAGTCCAACTGTTGAGGAGTGGTAGACTTCGATCTCCACCCGAATGATCAGCGGCACACTGTGCGAAAAGTCTTTGAAACTGGGGGTATACTCTCTAAGTCCATCAACGAAGGTACGGGCCTATCCGGAAGTAGTTGATACGTCAAAACAAGTAACAACTTATATTTTTCGGACGGGCAAGAACACATCGGGCGTTGGGACACTTTTCAAACCGTGTTTCATTCATTCATAGTTCGGAAACCGAACTAATATTGATTAGTTCGGTTTCCGAACTATGAATGAATGTCCGTAAGTGATACAGAATAGGAAACTCCCTTAATAACTTCGACCGAAAGTACGACGGACTCTGTGCTTAATAATTAGACCCCTATACCAACGTTCTCTTTATTTGAGTCAAAAAGCGCGACTTTTGTCACGAGAAATGTGACGAATAGAAAATGGCAACAGCTGTCTTTAGTGAGAAAGGACCCGTGTCCTCATTGTCAAGTCTACCTTCATTTATTTATTAAAGTCCTCCTCTATGTTAAAGAAAACACTTAGTATAGAATAAATATGAAGTAGGTTTGGTTGCTCAGCTAGATGGACGGACGACTTAAAGAAGGTAGCTGGGGGAAACTGGATGCCGAAGGCGGAGGACAGGGTGTTGTGACGCAGCCTAGGAGAGGCCTATGTCCAGCACTAGACTGCAATAGGCTGAGTTAATTGAGGTTTGTTTGGTCGGTAGTTGTGGTTTATCTACTATTATTTGAGATTTGCGTGAGTCCGCTATCTTAGGAGAAATAAAATTATCGAATAAAAATATTGTGTATGCTATTGGTGTCTTGGTACTGTGGTATCTTGTTTACTTATATTATGTGTAATTTGCGTGAGTTCACTATCCTCATATAAATATCTAGAATATCTTGGTACAGATCTTGGTATCTTGCATGATGACACCATCATGTCATGTCAATCTGTTTGCATAACTGTCATTCAAAACTGTAGCCAGAGCCGAATACCCAGTCGTCGTACCCTAAAGATGCTAAATGCTCTTCTGTCTGCCAATCCTGGATGTGATGTGTTTGCAGATGAATGGAGTAAAATGATACATAATCAGCCTATAATGTTCCCACTGCTGGGACCATAGTAATGTAAAAAACACTTCTTTCCTATATTTTAAACTACGTATGCTTTTTTAATACTACCAAAAAAAATTGTTTTGTTTTGTTTTATTGTATTTTATAAGTGTAATTTTTAATCTTTTAATCTTTTAAAGCATGTAAATCTCTTATTAGAACGTTATTGTTATTGTTTTTTTTAAATATATTTATAATTGAATTATGTATTCAGAGCATGTGTATTCAATAATGTGTAAGCTGTGGTTACCTGTAATTGAGTGTGCATTACAGGATAATGTATAATTATACAAGTTATATAATGGTTAAAGAAGAATTGTAATGTATCTCGTTGGTAATCCTTAAATAAAATAAATAAATCTATGGCTGGGACACAGGCTTCTCTCTGTGAGAAAGAGTAGGCCTTAATTCACGACGCGAGCCCAGTGCGGGTTGGTAGATCGTAGATGTCACAAGTCTTCGAGTTTTTTGGTTCTAGGACATACCGGTTTCCTCGCGATGTTTGCCTTCACTTAAGAGCATTGGTGATGAGACAATTTACACAAAGTAGATCGCCTGGCTGGGTTCGAACCCACGACCTACAACCCGTAAGTCGCAGCCGTTACCACTTCCACCACTCCTCTTGCGAAAATAAAATAATAATACAAAAATAAATATCTTAATAAGTATCTAGAATATCTTGGTATCTTCCATGATGACCCGAGATTCTATACTCTTTTAAAAGTAGGTACATCATCTGGCGCCGACCTATGACACATCAAGTAAGACCTAACAATTAAAGATCGTTCTATTGTTGTCAGCGTCTTCCCTCGCCCACGTTGCATCCCGAAGCATTTGGCATGAGATAATAATAAGCAGGTAATGATTGACCCAGTAAACTATTGAATGAATTATTATTGTAAATAGGTACCTCCGATGTTTTTATGTTTTCATGACTAATTTATTTAAATACCAATTGATGTTTATTGATCACTATCAGCTAATTACATTGAATTGTGATGTTCTTTTTTATTCATACCGCTAACATTAGATAGGCATATTAACTAGCTGCGCCCCGCGGTTTTACCCGCAGAAGTTTCCATCCCATGGGAATATCGGGACAAAAAGTATCATATATGTTAATCCTGGTTATAAACCATCTGTGTGCCCAATCTCATCCAAATCCGTTCAGTAGTTTTTGCGTGAAAGAATAACAAACATCCATCCATCCATCCATACAAACTTTCACGTTAATAATATTAGTAGGATTATTTTGAAGATTTTATTTTACACTAGCTTCCTTCGTCCGCATGGCTTGTTCCCCCGACCCATCGCATCGCCTGCCCGCGCTATAACTCCGTTTCCGACTTTTTGTCTTTTTGCCCGGCTACTAAGGGTCCTAGCGTCATGTTAAATGGTCTTCCTCAAGAATTGGGCTATCAAACCCAAAAAAAAAAATTGTCAGATCCGACCACTAGTTCCAGATAACACCGCGTTCTAACAAACAAAATCTTCAGCTTTAATACCTATTAGTATAGATTATTTTTAAGAGATCGATAATAATCATAAAGGCTAACTGTAGACGAAAGAGTAAATTAAATCATTTGTTTATTATTTTGTTCCCTCCGCTCCATTTTTTGTATTCTAATTTTTACTGCAAAAATATAAAAAGATTTCGAAGTAAGACCCATTATGTCGAAAATATTAAATTAATGAAATAATCATGAAGTTAATTATACGTCTGGTTCACGTTTAGTTATATGGCACACCAGTATTATCGAACAAACAGACTACGTGTTTAGGGGCTGTAAGCAGGGGTGCCGGGTGCCACACGCCATTGAAACTAATCGCACAAAACTATCCCGTTCCCGTAAACTACACGCATGATCACACCCCAGCTCGCATTTATGTCAAAGAGAACCAAAAACAAAAGAGCATTTAAAACAAATTTATAAAAACATGCGACCTTTTTGATGTCACCCCACCTTATCAAACAAAAAACTGACGCTTCTAAACGAACGACCATCAATACAATCGCGGCAATATCCATACATAGAAATGTGGGATGACTCCATTTTTGAATTGATAAGCGTCTCGCGTGCCGTGAAGTTGGCAGCGTGCTGTCGCGATCGACCAATCACAGCCCGCGATCCGTCCGCAGCGCGGAGGCGAAGCAAGCCTCAAAAATCCCCACCGGGCCGAGTCGCTGATCAAATCTGCGAGTTGTGTAGTGCGAGAGTCGCGTATAGTGTATTAAGTTATTTATTACAAATAAAGTATTTTTTAATAATCAAACATGAGGGAAATCGTGCATCTCCAGGCCGGCCAGTGCGGAAACCAGATTGGAGCTAAGGTATGTATTCCTACTGTTGTTTTCATATAGTTTCGCGGGCACGGGAACCGTTGCTAACGGCCTTTATAGTGGAATCCGCTACAAATACAATTGGAATCTTACTTAGAGCTTGTTAGGTCGCTGTTTACAGTATATTTAATAATAATGTAGCAAGGAATGCTATTGTAAAATGATTTTTCATACAAAACTAGGTCGACCGGTACAATGTGGTGTTCTTGCATAGCTCCGTTCATAATTCGGGAATAGACAATGACAGAACGGTTATTTTTCGCGCTTGAACGCACCGGTAAGGAGGGCACCACTGTCATCCCGTAACACGCATGATCAAAACTTTATTGCACCAATAAAATGTTATAAAATATACATGTGTGATCAGTGTAATATTGTGGAATATGTACATGTAGATAAACTCTCATTACAATATTTTTATCAGAAGGTCAACAGAAGACAATGACATGAGATTTAAATCATTGAGGCACAAAAAATGTCCCGTATATGAATTTTGCAGACAGTTTTTTCAGTTCACATAGAACTTGTCTCTATAAATTTGATACTACCTTGGTTTTTCCGACAACAGTTTTATCAATAAACCAATTACCGACTATAGAGTTCATCGAAGTTTCTAGAAACTTCGTGCTTAATTAAGTAGGTACGTAGGTACATATTTGAACAAATAACATACTAAACTAGGCAAAGACATTCTCGCCGTCAAGTCAGTATGTGGTACAATTTAATTGGTCAATATTCAAACCACGGAGATTCTACCTATGAAACTGGTTGAGAATTAAATGATCCACGGATTAATAAATAAAATACTATCCTTGTTTTGACCATTACGGACTTGTTTTGCAGACATAAATCCTTTTTAATTTCTATGGTAAATGTCAGTCATAAAGAAAGATTTTCATTACAGTTTGACAGATGCTAAATCAAGTTGATTTGAGATCTCCTTTCTATATTACTCGTATCTGTTTATGGTTGTATAATTCAAGTCTTGATTGAATCTTCTTGAGAAGGAACTATAAATTGATGTTGGGATAACAATCATGGGAAAATTGCAGGCCAAGATTGCACTATAATTCGTGTAGACAGCTTTGGATTCAGAGATAATACAGGAAGACTACATAATGGTTATGACCTCAACACTTGTTCACACTTGACAGATGTCAAATGACAATGCATGGCATCTTAAATGACAGCAAAGCAAAAACTAGACAGACATGCAGTTGCCATGCCAACAATTGTGCCATATTATCCTCCAATTCCGAAAGTCAATAACCGATAAGGCGACGTCCCATGTACAGCTACTTACCTTGCAAATTAACAGTACCTAATTAAAATACTTTCTTTATCAAATACTACAAAGAAACTACCGCTGCTCACCGTTGTGCATGAATAACATGCCATACGATGGTCTACCGCGTCTACACTTGCAGACTTATTTCTCACATACTTTTCCCGCACTCGATTGGTTTCGTTCCAATTCTTATTCAAAAACAAAAGTCATATTCAAACTAAGCTGAGAATCAGCACTTTTTGAATGTCAAAATTACATGACACAGTCCCCCAAAACGCCCGCCCTTCACCATTTTAGCTGGTAAGCAGAAGTAGCGCAACAAAATCCCCAGCAGACATTGTTATTCAAGCGGTGTCAGCTGTCAGCTTACTTGTCAAAACAAGTGGTTCTGACAAATTGAGGTCAATTCTAAGTCATCAATCTCTCGTGTTTTTAATACAATCAAGACAATGCTAGATGAAACGATTTCGCATTGGATTTAACAGTAAATAAAAAAGCAGTCTACGTTCCAGTGAGTGTTTCCCAAGTATTCGTGTCTACCAGTTTTGGAGCTATTAAAATTATGAATTCGTAAAACGGAGTATATTCAATCACTCGAAGAACACTTATGGTAGATACGGCTAGCAGTTATAAGAACACTGTTCTCCTGATTGCAAATGGAAGAGTGCAAAAGCATCCTCAATCTCCGTATTTTGTAGTGACACATGTTTAAAACTTCCTAAACACCCAAATTCCGAAACCGTTCCCCGCGCGCGCGCACTCCTTTATTTTCATCCAAACAAGCTCACATAAATCTCCTAACGCCCTAAAATAAAGAGCAACATCCAAACGAAGAGACCAACATAAATTTAGCCTGTATTTATCAACAAGAACCTTTCAAAAACTTACGATGCTACAGCTACACCAAAGAGTTCTCATCGAGTTGAGACTCAGATTGTTATTGATTGGGCAAGTTCTCATGACTATTTACGTCCGTAAGTCATTACTTAGTCAGAATTATGAATCATGCAGTCTTGGTATTTGAATGCGAGTCAGATACACTTATAGTAATACTTAAAACAGCTGTGTTAACATCTTAAAGGAGAGAAGCAATTTTGAAAACGTATTTTATGATGTAGGTGTCGATATGTTAAAGGAAATGCCATTTAACTTTATCACAGTTAGATGGTGAGCTCAATTTTTTTATATCCTCAAGTCATAATAGATGACATCATAGACTTAAGTTTGTTTCTATGATGCGTAAGCGAACCTTGGAACTAGCTTACTGCAGCAAAAACTTCGCAGGCAAAACAAATGAGTACAACATATTGAATATTACTCATGGATGTAGTAAATGGTGTATAGTTACTATTGGCATTGTATAAAATCAGATAGTACCGAACAATTTCATCCGTTCACTGCCCGAGAAAATTGTCTATGATGTCTGTCAATTTTTTTATAAAGATCATTGTGCCGTGAATCATTTGAAGTAATTTATTGATATGGCTTATAGTGAAACAGTTAGGTAGGTTATTTCACGTACGCAGGAATGATGTAGAAGTGAATAAGAGATTAGGCAAGATTTTAAAAGTAGGCAATCATTTGGAAGTAGAAAAAGTTAGAGATAAATCGATTAACATATTTCTACAAAAAGAGTTAAGTACTAGACAACATTTAAAAATGAATGTAGAATCAGTTACGTAGTCCAAAAATGAATAATCAAAAAGCCATTCCACGATCAATTTCCAATTTATCAGACAACGAACTATAAAGTTAATAGGAACCATAAAATGCAATCAAAAGGCAACGCAACGTCGGAGAGCAATCCATTCCGAAGCGTTTAAGATGAACATTAAGATCTGGCTTCTCTGATTCTTAATTGTGCTCATAAGAGCGCTTATCTTATCAGTCGTTTGGCAATAGGAGCCAAAGATTACAGAGTTCAACGGCCCGCCGACAGCCGGTCGATGTCCATTTATAAATAGCGGCCATAGTCGCCGTGGTTCGCCATAGAGTGCATGCGCAGTACCGTTACCATATAACTATAATGCCTGCATGCATATCTCAGATGGATTAACTACAGGAAGTCAGCGATGAAGCCAACAATAATAAACTGTGTTAAATTCTGGAGCAATGAACTCCGGAATTCGCAAGGTCTAACTCTAAATTGATTGGATTCCGAGTATCGGACAGAAAATAAATTGAACAAGTTACATATAATATTACTTTCGAGAACGCAATTGTTTATTTAAGAACCTGTCTCGCCCGAAAATAATGTCAATGATACGCCATTACATAATGTTGATTTTACACTCGATGCATTGCAAAAAGCCAAAGCTCTCATTCATCATGTTCAAAACTGCGAAAGTCAGACACATCGAGAACGGAGTGTAAGGTGAAATCTAACACAATGGTAATAGTATTACGACCATGAAACCATTACACAGACGCCATAGTTTCCCTTCGTCTGTTCACACGATACTTTCGACTTGCCTGCTCTATCTAGTTACTCAGAAAGCAATGCCTTTCGAACTAGCCTTTCACTTTTCGCTGTTATTAAAAATCATTACAATGTCATCTATGAAAGTCTTGATGAATTGACGTGTATTGCGGATTGGATTTTTATCGAGGTTTTTATGTAATTATCTGTAGACAGCATTATTTATCTCTTTGGATTTGGCGGAGTCTAATTTGCAAGACTAGAAATTGTAGCCTATGTTTTATCCGTGTCGAAAAATATTGGGCACTCTTCCAAAAAGTCAAAAACGGTCGGTCCGTGACCGCACTATTAATTTAAAAACAAATAAATTGTTTTATATTGCCATAAATGGACACTTAAACGATTTAATCCAGCTAGAGAATAAAATACTTTAAAACTAATTCCTCGATCCAGTTTTGGCGATGCCAAAGAACTCTGAGACACTTTAACAACATCCAAAATGAAAATCGATTCGTTCTAAAAATACCGATCGCCTCATAAGGTCTCGAGTTAATTTAAACATCTACATTAAATAAACAAGAGTCGAAGTTAAGCCCTGAACCAAAAAGGCAGCCATCTTAGTCATATTACCATATATGAACATGTCGAGTTGTACCCACTCGTTGATGACATCACTAGGATCGGCGCGCACACGCCGCTGAATTTTAATGTACTAACAACACGACAACGATCGCTTCGTACAGCCTTGTGCCGCTAAGTATTTTCACCAGCAGTTCAACAAAAAAAAAATTGATTTACGATGCAGTAAGCTTTTATTGAACGATCTTAAAGTTCAGATTAAAATCTGAGACAACACAAGTTTCTACGCCCGAAACTTGGTTCCGACTTCTGATCACCAAATTGGTAGGCGGGGCGATTAAGTCAGATAATTGCACATGTCCGCAGCTACGTCTATATTACGTACTTTGATTCTCGAACATAAACATACAGTAATTGTTTCATTGCGATATTTCGGCGACCATATGGCCGTCAGCCCTGAAATCAGGTCGCAGATTTCAAGGGGCATCGAAAAATTGAATGCTAATAAGCCAAGTCGTTCAAGACATTCTCCGCTTATACGGTGAGATAAACCAAATACGGGAGGACGTGGGCGTCGGCCGTCGTCGAGGCGAGCTATTGTGCCGCAGTCATAACTCATGCCATTGTCTTGCGTAACCCTTCCCAAAGTTGAGCGTTCATTAATGATGTATTATGTATCCTGTCTACCTTTTACGACGGTTCATTGAGCTTTATAACCTTTAGAAAACTACATTTGAATAGAATCACGAAAGTGTCCATTGAAACTCGAACGGAACTCGCTAGGGACGACTCTCCCGTGATATTAACACGACACAGAACCGGTTGGAAAGTAGCGACGGTGTACTTACAAATAGTCCGCCAAGAGCTTTCGTGTAGGCATCTTAATTGACTGCATTCTATACCGCGCTCACTACACCACTGCTTTCGTTCCGCTAACGGTAATACTTTTGTTCCAGTTCTGGGAGATCATCTCTGACGAGCACGGCATCGACCCCACCGGCGCCTACCATGGCGACTCGGACCTGCAGCTGGAGCGCATCAACGTTTACTACAATGAGGCCTCCGGCGGCAAGTACGTGCCCCGCGCCATCCTCGTCGACCTCGAGCCCGGCACCATGGACTCGGTGCGCTCGGGACCCTTCGGACAGATCTTCCGACCGGACAACTTCGTGTTCGGACAGTCGGGAGCCGGTAACAACTGGGCGAAGGGTCACTACACAGAGGGCGCCGAGCTAGTCGACTCTGTTCTTGACGTAGTACGCAAAGAATCCGAATCCTGCGATTGCCTACAGGGCTTCCAGCTCACACACTCACTTGGCGGTGGTACCGGTTCCGGTATGGGTACACTCCTTATCTCAAAGATCCGTGAAGAGTACCCCGACAGAATCATGAACACATACTCAGTCGTCCCCTCACCCAAAGTATCAGACACCGTCGTCGAACCCTACAATGCGACTCTCTCAGTTCACCAGCTCGTAGAAAACACAGACGAAACCTACTGTATCGACAACGAGGCCCTTTATGACATCTGCTTCCGCACGCTCAAACTGTCCACACCCACCTACGGCGATCTCAACCACTTGGTCTCCCTCACAATGTCCGGTGTCACCACCTGTCTCAGGTTCCCCGGTCAGCTGAACGCTGATCTCCGCAAACTTGCCGTAAACATGGTTCCCTTCCCACGTCTCCACTTCTTCATGCCCGGCTTCGCTCCCCTCACATCCCGCGGAAGCAGACAATACCGTGCCCTCACCGTGCCCGAGCTCACGCAGCAGATGTTCGACGCCAAGAACATGATGGCAGCATGCGACCCTCGCCACGGCCGCTACCTGACCGTGGCCGCCATCTTCCGTGGACGCATGTCCATGAAGGAGGTGGACGAGCAGATGCTCAACATCCAGAACAAGAACTCATCGTACTTCGTCGAATGGATCCCGAACAACGTGAAGACCGCCGTGTGCGACATCCCGCCTCGTGGTCTTAAGATGGCTGCCACTTTCATCGGCAACTCCACCGCCATCCAGGAGCTGTTCAAGCGCATCTCGGAGCAGTTCACCGCTATGTTCAGACGCAAGGCTTTCTTGCATTGGTACACCGGCGAGGGCATGGACGAGATGGAGTTCACAGAGGCCGAGAGCAACATGAACGACTTGGTGTCCGAGTACCAGCAGTACCAGGAGGCCACAGCCGACGAGGACGCCGAGTTCGACGAGGAGGCTGAGCAGGAGCTCGACGACCACCATTAGAGGGCGCGCGCTACTCTCCCAAACTCATAGTACATTGCCATTGTATTTACTGGTTACTTTTATGTTTAAGTAACATTAATGACTCCTACGATGTGTTTTGAATGAAAAGACATGCTTTCTAACTTTTTAACAGAACGCACGACTAAAACCCCGGATATGACATAATGCGACTCGTGGGCATATATTATGTAATTGTATACATGTACATTCCTAGTGATTCCATGCCTGGCCTCGTTGAAAGCAAGATCTGAACATATCTAAGGCTGATAGACACTCTTTATGTATTTATGATAAAGTTAGAATGTCTCCAAATATGGGCATACAAAAAAAGATTATAGAGTGCTTCAATAACCGAAGTTTTATTACGATTACAATTGTTTTCAACAATATAATTTAATGTATATAATAAAGATTTTTATTTATTTGATTGTTTTCTTTCTATCAACTCCATTAATCACGGTGAACAAGGGTTACGTCATGATTTAAATAAAAACAAGATTCAAAGTATTAAATGAGTTCGCCGAAGGTAACTGCCATAATCCGCTGATGATATCAACAACAATTTATACTAGACGACAAACAAACAACTCTGGAAGCCATGACATAATCCACAGATAAGATATTCTATTATCTATGACCAAAAATATCACGACCTACATGGACATTGGACACGTAGCACACAAGTAAAAAATTTACTGACAATAAAGTCCATTGTTATATTCAATTATCTTTAATACCTAGGTATTTAAGACAGTGAACGATTCATTTAATAACTTGGTAACAGCAAAAAAGTAGGCAGTATGCACCTGACATCATCGCCTTGGACTAAATTTAGAAATGCACGTATACGTCGGCCATTTTGAGTGGACGCTGTCAATTCCCGTTATAACCTCTATTTGTACTAATAAACGAATTAGATGGGGGCCGAGAGGTATCAATTTAAATTGGTCAGGTGATATCTAGATGATGTCATAGCGTTCGTCATAAACAAACAACTTATGTCATGTGGGTTTGTGTGACATTCGAATTTCAAGATTACGTTGTTATGATTTTATTTGTGGTTTTGTTGTTCATTTGGTAGTCTTGAATCATTCTTGGTACTTAGTAAGAATAGCAATACTTCTCGTAAAACTTTTGAATCCAAATAACGGAAAAAAAACACAGACTGTAACAGAATGTCTGGCTAGACGTCTACGATAATACTTGTCTAAGAAACTGATGAATGATAATGATGTTCCAGTATCTTACGCAGCTATTGTTTCTTTTTCGTTCAGACTGCACCGAAACGTGTCCAAAATAAAATAAATGAAATCCTGCCAACATTTCGACAAGTTGTTCCGAATTTGAAAACTTGAATGCATTGTTTTTTAGTCATAGCATAGACTGCGTGGATAAAAAACTAAACCGGATGAAGCCAAGGAGGCTGCATAAAAAAGAGTCTTAATAACACCGATGACCAATCTAATAAAAACAAAAAAGTTCATAAAGTATCAGGTTAACCAGACTTCATCATAACAACAATAAACACAATATCAATCGAATTATAATTAGTCATTACTTTTGCGAATCGTAAGAATCATCAATCATCAAGTTCCTGTCACTGACCCCTGTCGCTGTCATCATCTCTAGGAAGTTCTTCAAAAGCGGTATCGCAGACAGTAACCAATCCATGAGACGGCGACGCTGCTACCTGTCACTGTATTAGGTCAATCAGTTTGGTCAATATACAAGATAGCAGCAGGGATATCGACGCGCAAACTGAAACCATGAATTCAGCATATGATTCTAGATTCTAGCGTAGAAACATTTTCGATGGTTATAAAAAAAATATCAACTGTTTCTTAGAAAAGTGGAATACCTTCGCGGTCAAAATCACAACCACACAACAGCATTTTTTTTTAAACAACCGACGACGAATTTCAACGCAGGGGAGTTGAGAATGATGTACTGGATCCATAGTAACAGGTTGCGCGTCGATGTCCCTGCTATCTTGTATAATACTTACTTACTAATTCCATGGTTACATTCTAAATCTGGTATCATTGGCAGCAAGACCAAAAAAATCCTTATTGTACAAGATACTTCACTGTTCATCCTGAAATATAATACCTGTAGACCATAGATAGAGCAATCAACACTATTCCATCCAAAAATAAACATGCCATAATGTTTTCATAATAAAGTGCTCGCATTTAGAATGACTAGGTACATCACAGATAAGCTGACAAACGGGTCACAGTTCTCGGACTCAGTGTAAAACATGCAGTTATGTATATCGAGACGTTATTGTTGATCTTGAAATTATCGAATGCTATAAAAAAAAAATGGTATCCACACGTATTTACGTGTTTGAACATGCGTAAGATAATAACTTAATGATTCAGATAGCCATTCTATCAGCCTACTTATTTTTTGTAGGCGTTGCATATGAAGTAGGCATGTTCAATGCAGCTCACCGATAGTTGTTTTAAGCAGACAATCTATTTGAGTTATTAGTTCAGCTATTAGGTCCATTTAAACTACTTACACTTCGGAATACATTAAAAAGAGCCTACGCAAACTTGTATAAAAGGAGGCGTGCCACAGGGGTCTATCCCGAGTCCTTTTTTGTTTGGGCGTCAATTGAAGCTTATCACCTTGTAAGTAACAGATACTGGCTCACCTTCGTTTAATATTACTGATAATGCAAGATAAAACTCCGCCAGTATTACCCGAAGGATTGGGCAGAAAATGTACTATAGGTACACATTGTACACATTTCTGCTTACAATATAAGATACAATGCAAGATATTTGTCAAAAAACTGCAGATGCTGTTAAAATGAAACACTAAAAAAATATTGTCGGATTGTCACCTGTCGCCTGGATAGTGTTATTAAATGGGCCCCAGCATAGCATTTAACTATGGGCCTGCGTCGCCTGAAATAAATAAATAAAATAAATAAATAAACAGCTATTACAACCACTCGATACGCTTCCGTACCGTATCGAACATCAATCAATGTTATCATCGTAGGAGTCCTCTAAACGCTGTTGACAAATCTAAAACCCGAAAATTTTATTAGTTTAAATCAAATAGACGACCGCTATTGTTCCGACAGGTGTTTGCTGTGGCCAGGCAAATCAGGTTATCGAAATGTGTCATTTCCGAAACGATAGCCTGTCGAATGCTTGTCAATATCTATGCTGCTTTAATACCTTAGCCGTATCTTACAACAGCACAGCTCGAGTTTCCAGTCTCTCCACATACTATAGTTACTACAGTCCCACTGAACTGTGTCATCCACACAATAGCTCGTACGATACAGATAGTAAACTATTATTGGTTATTATCTACAGTGCCTTACCAAAGTGTCCCAACGAGCGGTCATTTCAATGCTGACGTCATTGGTTTTCAGTTACATCACAGTACGGCTTTGTGAACTAAATTGACTATGTATTGGAATAGCATTGAATGGATATACAGTTCCATAGCAGGACAAAACCCTCTTGTCATGCAGCGAAGGAAAGCGTGTTGATCACCACCTACGCTCGCTGAGTGATGGCGGGTTGGTTTTCCAGCGGTATTTTGTTTGATAATTAATAGTAAGTCAACCTGCCTAGCCTTTTCCCAACCTAGTTAGGAATCGTACCAAGGGGTACTCCCTTGGTAAGTCTGGTTGTCAGACTTTTGGGCTTCTACTACTACCCGTAACAACTGTCAAAGATCTACAAATGACAGCCGGGACCAACGGCTAAATAACGTGCTTTTCGAGGCACGGGGGTATCCCACCGCCAACTTCCTAACTCCGGACTGTTACCATATAACACATTGTCCGACCTAGAATCGAACCCAGGAACCACAGAACAGATCTTTTATCTGTTCTGTGCCAGGAACCCACGCTCAGTAGTCGCGCTTGTGACCAGGAGACCAACGGGGCAGTTGCCCGTTGGGGGCGGGATGTGTAAAAAGTAGCTAGCCTATGAAGACTTTTAACAGACTCTAGGTTCGAGTATCGATGAATGAATTATCATTCATTAAAGTTTTCTTATTCTTTATATGACCTGTTCTTATCAAAATCAAAATCAAAAGTCATTTATTCAAATTAGGCTGAGAATCAGCACTTTTCGAACGTCAAAATTACAAAAGACAGTCCCCCAAAAACGCCCGCCCTTCACCACTTTCTAGTGCTATCGCTGGGAAGAAGAAGTGGCGCAACAAACTCCCCAGCAGCACAGCTGTCTGTTCAGTTAGAAAATACTTGATACTTGATTGTATGTATACAATACTAGGTGTTAAGGAGTAAACATACAAGGCACAGAACATAAAATTAAATTATTTGCCATATGTCAGTATCCACACACACAGCAGGATGTGCCATTCATTAAAACAAACACTTATCTTCGGCAGATAAAATTTTTGCACCGCGAATGGACATCGATAAAAAAACACACGTAAGTTGGTAGATATTTACTTTCTTCACGAACACTTTCACTCTTTATTTATTTACTGTGTACAATTTTATTTACAAGAATATCTTTATTGCTAGTAAAGAACTTTCTCGACTAATTAATAATGAGCATGTTGTTTTTGTTTTTTGATGATTTAAAATTAAAATGGCCGTCGTCTTAATGTCATTGTATGTAATGTAATTAAGCTTGACTGAATTAGAGATGTCGTGATGAAATAATCACTGTCAGAAGAAAGGAAGAAAAGTTTGTTTTAAATATTATTGAAGCTCAATGAATCATCTGCCTAGCCTTTTCCCAACTATGTTGCAGTCGGCTTACAGTCAAACCGTGTAGTTGAATACCAGTATTTTACATGGAGCGATTGCCTATCTGACTCCCACAACCCAGTTACCTATTGGGTAACACTATACCTCTTCAATTCATTTCTGTACATAGATAGGGCTTCATAAATATACCAGTAGCTTCAATAATATAAAAGAGAGAGGGGCTCGTGGCTAAGTAAAAACAGCCGCACGGGTCGATCGATTACCGAGGTCGGTCGCCGGTCCGCACATTTCCAGACCCCTCGGTGCCGTGGAAAGCACGTTAAGCCGTTGGTCCCGGCTGTCTTTCTTGGATCTTTGACAGTCGTTACGGGTCGTCAGAAGCCCGAAAGTCACTAGACAACTATAAAGTCGACCCCAACATAGTTGGGAAAGGCTAGGCAGATTAATTGATTAGTATAGCATTAGAATGTAGAATAGTTTCTCTTTCTTTTGAACGTTCAATTAATTTTTATTTTATCAAAGCTGCTCCAAAGGGTTTCGATTGCAGCCTTGCAACTTGCGTCTTGCATGAATCTCAATCATCCTGTAGGTCAGTCTGTCCATATATGCCTGCACACTGACATTACAGTTTCCGTTAAATTGGTTCTTCCTAAGAAATACAGAGCTGGCTTGTGGCTGAGTTTACGCGAAAAACCAAAGATTACAATTACCAAAGATACAATTACCAAAGATTACATTTCATTGTGAATAGAATAGATTGCGCACAAGATGATGGCCGAATTCTATCTAAAAGAACGATTGAATCTGTCAAGTAAAAAAAAACAAATGGAAAAGTTTTTTTCTTTTTTCGTAAAAACACATCGATGATGATCAAATTATTTGTTTTATATAGGTAGGTAGGTTAGGTACATCGTTGGTAAAACAGGTATTACTGAACATGCATTTATTTATCACTATCAGAGAACTTTGTTCTACAAGTTATACATTATATATACATTACATAATGAACGTTTATGTAAGCTACTCATTACATTTTGCTTATTACAATATTAGTCATGGCGGAAATCCTAGTCTCGGACGCCATCCGCTCGAAGTTCAAACTTCGAAGTATTTTTATTTTTGACATTGTGGCCGCTAGACGCATTAAAAAGAAGGCTTTTTGTCTATGGTAGTTATTAGGAACGCATCTATGGGCCGGTCTTGAAACGAATCAATTATTTTCACCGTTACGATTTGATTGTAACTCGGATTTGCGAGACTGTAATGGAGTTCAGATATTGCTGGGTTAAGAGCCTGGTTATTTACAAATTCGAATTCTAGAGGAAGTATGGAAAGCCATTTTTGAGTTTTCAAATTTGCTGCGGCTTGATAGAATTTAGGAAAGGACTGAAATTGTGTCTCACCAGAAAAACAGAAAATTAAAAGCTGATCATCTTTTTTTGGAGCAGCATTTAATTCCTTTCCTGCTAATTTCTTACATCGGACTTTACACTTTTTATTTGATCTTTTATTTTTTTTATCTGATGTATGTATCAGAGGGACCATTCTCATAATTTTTAGAATGTTCACAGTCTGATCTCAGTCTCAATCTATCAAAAATACCTCTAATTTCCCTACATTTTTGACAAGTTCTTGACATTAATTGTCGCTGAGATGTGATTGCGACTAGATTTTGAACGTTTTTAATTACAGGAATTAGCTTTCTGGTGTATTGTGTGTCTTTCTAGTCTGTGCTAAATAAATACTTTCTTTCCTTCTTTCAGTGGCAACGGCCCCGAATTACGAGTTATAGGTCGAGGAACCCAGGCAGGCGCTGGTGTAAATAATTTCATCACCACTCTCAAAACGTTGAAGGAAAACATCATGAGGAAACCGGCATGTCTAAGAACCAAATATTCGAATTCATGTGATATTTACCAACCCGCACTGGGCCTGCGTGGTAGTTTACAGCCCAATACCTCTCTAAAAGAGGAGGCTTGTGTCTCAGCAGTAGGAACAATAAAGGCTCCTTGCATCTTTTTTGCTCAACCTTACCATCATTGTCAAGAAGTAATTACCTACCATAGATATAAGAAAGATACACTCTTTAGCCGCTAAGAAGTATCAGCTAATTAATCTATATCTCAAAAGTTATGATACTCGTTAGACCAAGGAGGTGCATGCATACTAAATGCACTAAATATGCATACCTACTGCGAATATTCTTTGTGGTATTTTTATGACCAAGCTCTTAGCAGTCCAAGATCCTTCAATAAAGCTAGTTGCTATAGACTTGTTTCTCGAAGCTAATGTATTACGTGGAACTTTAGAACGCCTAGTAACACTAGCAACGTAGGTGTCTGACAGTGTCACTTGAAGGCGTCAGTCCAAGGCTGTTGCCGGAGACTGAATGAATGAGTGACGCATCTGTGTGCAAGACAGTTCCTGTTGCTAGGCACTTGTTTTTTTTTTCATCACCATTTACAATTTCGACAAAAAAACAGCCGATCTATTCTGTAAAATTGTCACAGAGAAAACTTAGGTGAATAAAATTGAGCTCACAGTGAGTTTGAAGTGAACTGTCAATAGTGTGAATCCCTAGCATTGTTTGACAGCTGAGTTTACCTAAGTTTTCACGGTGAGCTTTTTACAGAAAAGACCGGTAGGAGTAGTATGTACTGCTGAAAGCGACTTTAAATAAGGAATAGCATGGAGTGATTTACGTTATACATTAAGGAGTCTAAATGTGCGCCCGGTTTATGACATTAGACTCACCCCTATAACATGAAACATATTAAAATTATATGATACACAAAATGTCTGAAATATACATTTCTGTCAGTTTCTGTTTCTGGCCTCATATAAGACTACATCTTTTCGATTCAACATATCCTAAATTATCAATCAAAACCAAGGCTATTGCTTACTCGGCTAACTTGTTGCACTCCACACGGCAACACCCACGCTGCGCTTGCGCCGATTCCCGAGCCGTTCTGTTTTGGTCCACGATCACATTCGGTTTCACTTGTATTGTATTACTGGCTGTCAAAATAAAGGCTATGTGATGTAACGTGAAACTTCATTTCACTTTTACAACTACCTGCTTATGTAAAACTTTTAATAGTGATTCATTCTTACCATGTAGGTGGGTTTTGTGAAGAAATCTTTCGTCTCCTCTGGCCGAACTATGTTACCATGGTGTGCCAAGACTGTAGAGCCAAAGGTTCCGTGAAAAAAAAATGGAAGTTGATGAAACAATAAAAAAATATTAATTATCTACGAGTACTTGTGCTGTTGGATGCCAGGCTGTTCTGTATAAACATAAACTTTTCTCTGAAAAAAAATGTCTTTTCCAGAGAAAAGTTTATGTTTATACATATATTCGGTATATATTCGGTAGGTACCTAATGAGGTACCTACCGAAATCCCTCCAGCATATTGTGGATTGAGTATGACTCATATAACAGTGTGCCAGAACTCTGATTTCTTACTTTTCAGTCCGAAGACCAAACTCGATGAAAGTAGCTTTTGACGAACACCTGAAGTTAAAAAAAATCTCTTTTGGCAACTGGTCTATTCTTTCAGTGTCCCCAACGATATATTTTCTATCTATCCATAATAATAAAGCTAAAGAGTTTATTTTTTTGTTTGTTTGAACGCGCTAATCTCTGGAACTACCAGTCGGATTGGAATAAATCTTTTTGCATTTAATAGCGCAATTCTTCAGGAAGGGTATAGGCCTACCCGTAGGAATCGAGCAAACACACACACAAAAAGTCGGAAAGTAATAGGGCTAGCGATGCAATGTGACGCGGTGGGTCGGGGGAAGAAGAAATTTTACGCGGGCGAAGTCGTGAGCCCAAGTTAGTATAATAATAAATCAATAATAGTAACTTGTCTATCATGTGAACAAATTCCCAAAATCACACAGCAACAAGACATCTAAAGTTCTAAACAATTGGAAACGAATACCATAACAAAACAAATATATACCTTTATTATTACAAACCTGTATAATAAACACATCGAACGTGTCATTACTCTGACCGCTAAAAATATTCAACTTGTGAATGACATCACGAATAAGGCTGACTGCACATAGCCTTAACTTGAGTGGCACAGTCCCGCGTGTAGGTGACCTTAGCTGTCAATCAGTGTTGAATGTAGGCTTGTGGGGACGTTGTCACACCTATTTAGGGAATTGAGGTTTGTAGAAACACAAGCCAATTACTTTATTAAAACCTAGTTTATGTATTTCATTGAAATGAGGAAAAAAAAGAGTTTGAATATGATGGCTGTAGGAAGAGGAGGCCTGTGTCCTAGCAGTGGGAAACCATAGGCTGATTTGGCAATGCTTTGTTAGAGAAGTATGGGAGAAAAATACTTGTGTGCAGACACCAAATAAATTGGGATCAGGACAGGAGAATGAATGAATGAAAATGCTATACTGCAAGAATATAAGAAGACTAAGGAAACTAGTGGTAGTGGTAGAGACGCCAGCCCATCAAGCTACTACAATCTGTCAAATTTCTTTAATAGATTTTCAACCTTATCACTATAAAGTCAAAGTCAAAGTCAAATCATTTATTTCAAATAGGCACATAAAAGGCACTTTTGAACGTCAAAAATAAAATTAAGATAAAATTGATTCTAGTCGCCCCTTCCAAAAGGTAGTTTTCGTATGGAGAAGAGTGGGCAAGAAACTCCACCGTAACTCTTTTAAACTGTCTTACAATATTTTGCATACATTATTTATATAATTATATGTGAAGATGATGCACCTAAAAATAAAATTACTATACCACAATAGGTAAAAGAATTAAAATGGATAAATTAAACCATGACATATAGATTAATTATGTGATAGATACATGGTGCTCACACATTCACAAACATTCCAAAATCCAAAATAAATAAATAAGGAGTAATAAGTCCGGGTGTGACCCCAAGTAATTACAGAATGTAAATCAAAGTCAAAGAAAAAAAAAAAAACCAGTTTGATTTTGTCTAGACTCTAGAGATTGTCCTATGGAGCAGGACCAGCATGTTTCCAAGCATTCTTATCTTGGATATAATCCTCTAATTTGTAATATCCTTGCTTACAAAATGTAATTTTAATATAAGTTTTAAATTTTCT
The DNA here is from genome assembly GCA_947507525.1 of Apamea epomidion. Lineage (NCBI taxonomy): Eukaryota > Metazoa > Arthropoda > Insecta > Lepidoptera > Noctuidae > Apamea > Apamea epomidion. Next base: position 16,311,596 of record OX382246.1, on the reverse strand, counting down.
TTCATTTAATTGCAATATTTCACAAGGTATTTTGTTGCAACATTTAACACAGTACTCCATAAAAGATGTATGTACTTTAGATAATCTGAAAACAGGTTTAAGGTTTAATAGAATTAAGGTTCAAGGTTGATTGGGAAAATTTGACAGTTTCGGTTAGTAGTTAGTAGTTAGGTAGAAGTTGACGGTAGTTACTAATAATGTAAGTTGAAAGTTGATAGATATCGAAGAAGAAGAAACCGGCACGACATTTCTCTTTCTGGACGACGACAAATAAATTGGGAATGAGATACTGGTAGGAGGACGATGGTCATATTATTGTAAAGGAGTTCTGTATTATTTTTTTATAAGGCTGCATGAAAACCGGAGCACGGTCTAAATTCAGGCCGTTGTGAGTGTTGTGACCTATGCTATGAGGTGCTGCAGTAGTAATAGGTAGTGGTTACCGTTATCGCGTAACATCAGGTGGCTCGCCACCATTTTTTATTTAAATTAGACCCTGTTCCATGGTTTTAGCGCTAATAGAGACCATAGACAAATTAACGGCTCATTAAAAACGTTTTTCCCATTTAACCGGTTGAATGCCGTTATTACAGAAACAATTAAAAAGCCATTGTGTCTCGCGTGGATTCAAGTAAGTAATAAGGCGAAATACTACTTTCTATTCACTTTTCATCACCACTGCTCTCAAAACGATGAAAGAAAACATCGTGAGGAAACCGGCATGTCCTAGAAAAATTCGAAGACGTGACATTAAATTTACCAACCCGCACTGGGCCCGCGTGGCCCGCTCCCTACACACATAAAGGAGGCTGCGTCCTGCAGTGGGAACATTATAGGCTGATTATGTACCTACAATTTTTTTTATCACAACAAGGAATCCCGCAATGCAAAAAAAAATAAAACAATGTCAGCAGTTAACGTACAGATAAGCTTCAAAAAAATACATTTCAATAAAAATATAAACCCTTTACATGAACAGTTTAGTTTTATTTTCCTCCCACACCAATTGAAATAAATACGTATAAAAACATGACTTCGCAACATATCAGCATGTTTACCATACACGGTGTAAAGTATTACCAAACATACATACACCGTTGAACGGTCGCCATAGTTGTTGATCGATAGCTGTAGAAAGTTGTGAGTCATCAGGATTTACGAAATAGTATAGTATTATTGAGGAGTAGAGGTAGATAGATGTACATTGCTGGCTGGTTGGAATGATTCAAGATTTAAACGAAAAGAGGTTTGTTTTCGTTTAAGACCTCATACGCAAAAAGGTTTGTCTACATCTCCTCATGACCGGTGGGGTTTTGCGTAACACACTTATAGTAGCAATGGCTTTCATTTTGACAGTTCAACAACATTAATTGCGTTATTTACGTTGTTGAGCAGACAAATTTTTCGAACATATTAAGCAATGGATTAGCAATACCTATCCTACAAATTATTCAGATTATGATTGATAGTGTGTTACACAATTAGGGTGCATAAAATAGAAAGCTACAAGTTTATTTTGAGCTAACGTCGCCATCTTGTTTTGTCAATATAATTTCTGTGGCAATTACACAAACGTTTACCAACAGCGCCTCCTGTCAAAGCAATTCGAGCGCCAAAGATTCTTTTAGCACTCGATTCTAGATGAGAGCTGTACATTGCTGGATAGAATAATTCAAGATGTAAACGCAAAAAGGTTTGTTAGAGACCTCACGAAAATAAAATACGATCGTCGTCACTCTAGCCTTTTCTCTCTAGTCTGTTGGGAACGGCTTCCAGTGTAACCGAATGCCGCCGAAAACTGACCAGTATTATTTACTACGAGAGAGAAAAGAAAATACAGTTCCAAATTGTCTGGTTGTGGTTCTACCTCCTAACGGATTAATGTTTTGTTTTTTATATCGATGGGTTCGATCGACAATAGACTATCAATCATGTGTTCCGTTCGCCTGTCATAGGCCACTGCTGGTCATGGTGGTCATGACCTTCGCAAAGTGACTACGGTTAACTTATCAAAAATTGAAGGTGTTATTATGAACAGTTGTTTGCTATTTGTTATTATGCTTAGAAAAAAATATCAATATTTAGTAGTTTTCACCGCTTTTATATTTAAGATTCGACAAACTAAGTAGGCACCTATTTTAAAATATTTAGTAAGTCCGATTTAAATTAATAGTAATCTACATAAAAAACTGTATAGGTACGTGCTGCCAACTGGCTTAAAAGACGTAAAAAAAACTGTCTGTCAAAAAAACCCATAAAGTATTTGTCTGTAGGTTTTTGTCCCCATTTACCCGAAGCAAATTGCACACAATACAATTGAAGCAGCAAATGACTGTTTAGACGATGCCACTTTTATTGTATGTCACAGCTAATTAAATCGCACCATGTAAGTCAGGCTTATCATAATCAACCTATAATGTTCCCACTGCTGGGACACTCTCCCTCTGCCTCCTCTCTGTGAGAGGGAGGTAGATGTCACATGTCTTCGAATTTTTTGTTTCTAGGACATGCCGGTTTCCTCACGATGTTTTCCTTCGTCGTTTCAGAGCAGCGGTGATGAAATAATTTACACAAAGTAAAGCGCCTATCTGGGTTCGAACCTACGACCTACAACTCGTAAGTCGGGGCTGTTACCACTGGGCCACCCCTGCTCTCAGTCAGGCTTAACGAAGGCAAAAATAAACGCTCAATGTACATCATCCAACTCACAACAACCGCCAGACAACACTCGGCGCCACAGGGTGGAGAAATTCGTCCATCTCCAGTGCGAACGCAGATCAGAACAGATGGTCCGCTTTGTGTGCACACTGAAGTGACACACTACACTGTGCCTTTAGTCGATGCTAACCTATTTACTTGGCAGTCGAGAAAAACAATATGTCCGACGGAATGGACGGAAATCAAGATTGATTATGGGGATAAAACTTTGATGCCATCATAACCGGCGAAATACTACTGTACTGTATGTACACCTCTGACCTCTGCCTAACCCGGTGGGGATTACAGTCGTGATTATGTTATGGTTTATTGTTATTTTTGAGCTTGGATTTTCGGGCTTTAGGGCTGTCCTAGCCTCTAGCCTTAGACCTCAAAGATAGTAGAAGAAACTAAACTCTCAGGGCTGATTTTTCAATCGACAGATCATATTTATTCGTGGAATAAAATTGACGTCTGACAGATTTTGCATGGAAGAACTGTCAAAAACACAAAATTATTCTTCGGATATATTATATCTGGTGTTGGAAAAATTAGCCCTTAGTAGAATAGTAGCCACCAACTCCTCATATTATAAGGACACAGTAGAACCTGCCCTTTCTTAGCCTTGCCAAAATTATTTAAAAAACATTCTTTCACAACATTTGACCAACTTTACTATTTTTAACCGACGAAAAATGGAGGAAGTTATGGAGAAAATACGCGTCGACTTGAAGTCGACGCGTATCTTCTTTAAAAAATAAATACATAAAATTGACTACGCCTAAACCACTGAACGGGTTTCGATAAAAGTTGGCAACGGATACTTTTTGGAAAGAAGCTAGTGAGTATAATATGCATTTATTATAATAAATTAGGAAGGACAGGTGTTAATTTCACTTCTTTTTCATTCTAAATTCATTCATCTACCTACTAAATATTGTTTATGGCGACTGTCCGGTTGCACACGCCTAGTTTCTCGGAACTTCAAAGCCGTATCGCCATGTTCCGCTTATGGCTTAAAAGGAAGTTAGCAAACGATAATACCTATAGGAATTGTCCTGTGGTTTCCACATAACCAAGAATCATGCGCCAAGCGTAATCACCTCACAGAATAGATAAATATTTTATATAACCTATAGCAGTCCACTGCTGGACATAGGCCCTCCTATTGCACGCCATTCAACTCGATTTTCGGCAACTCTCATCCAGCTGCTACCAGCCATCCTGCGAAGATCGTCGCTCCACCTAGCCTGAGGGCGTCCCACCTTTCGTTCACCGTTTCGCGGTCTCCACTCAAGTACATGTCTACCCCAACGGTCATCGGTTCTACGGCTAATATGGCAAGCCCATTGCCAATTCAGCTTGCTTATTGAGATATATACCTATAGTATTACCATAGAATACACAATTACACAAGTTACTTTTTATTCTGTGTAGAATAAAAAGTAACTTGTATGTTCTACGAGTAAGCCTTGTGTCCGATGGCATCCGCAAAAATGACTAACTTCCACACTTTTCATCTCCTGTTACACCGTTCCTTGCTGTCTTCTGTGTCAATGTGTACTGCGTTCACTTTCGTTATATAAGGAACTCGTGTGCAAATTTTTTTGCTTCTAGACCCTAGAGTCTTCCTCGCTCAATCAACTCAGCCTATTGCAGTCCACTGCTGGACCACCTCTCCCAGTCTGCGCCACTTAACCCTGTTCTCCGCCTTCCGCATCCAATCTGTCCCAACCACCTTTAGGTCGTCCATTCATCTAGCTGGGGGGCGTCCCACACTATGCCTTCCTTGCTCGCTTGGTGTTAATCGTCGATAGTCGTAGGCACTGTCGTAGTCATCAGGCCGCCCCTCTTCTTGAACAACTAGAAATTACAGGCGCTAACTGAAGAAACCTTTACAATTGACGATAGTTTAGTACCCTGGAGTGCACCGGGCAGTCTTTAGTGGCCAACTAAACTAATCTGTTAACAAAGATTTCAGACCATTTTTTTTTAACGTGGGCGACGTTAAAAAAAAATGGTCTGAAGTCACACTAGGAATTTCTTCTGTATCGTGGGTGCGTTTACAAACATTTAAACTCATACACAAACAACCAGACCCGGAACAACTACTTATTGTAGGTCATACAAATATTTGTTCCGTGCGAGAATCGAACCCGCGACACGCAGCGCAGAAGTCAATCGCTTAACCACTGCGCCAACCGTGCCGTTAACCGTAACGTCATTGTCTTGGAGCAAGACATTACCACTAAATTACAAAGGTCGAACAGATAGTGCCAGGAATTAAATTTGTCTTTGGATAGCTAATGATACAAATACAATACCTACAGTCAAAGTGACGTTGTCTTTTTGGAATACCAGCTGTTAGAATGCTACAGTGAGAAAATGTCTCTGTTGTGAGATTAGGTCAATGGGTTTCTCGACCAGTTGGAATACTTATTTAATCATTGCATATGAATTGTTTATAATGTTCCCACTGCTGGGACACAAGCCTGCTCTCTGTGAGGAGTGGGCTATAATCAGTGCGGGTTGGTAGATGTCGCATGCCTTCGATTTTTTGGTTTTAGGACATGCCGGTGTCCTCACGATGTTTTCCTTTACCGCTTTGAGAGCAGTGGTGATGACATTATTTACGCCTAAAACTATTACGTAAACCGCCTGTCTGGGTTCTACCCCACAATCTACAACTCGTCGGGGCCGTTAGCACTAAGCCACTTCTGCTCTAAAATATACATGCTTAAAGCTAATTGAAAAATTCGAGATCTTTCTCATACAAAAATACCTACAGTGACAGTTAATTTCAACTGTAAAATTAAAAAAACAAAACCTTTTGACAACACTCCTGTCTTTTCCTATTGTGATTTAAAAAAAACATGGAGGAGCACCTACAAAAACATTCTTAATTTAAAGTGCATGTCAACGACCGGGCGTGCCTGCTGTGAGTCTGTGACGTCACTGCGGTGCGGCGGCACCCGGGTATCGAGCTGGGAACACACCCGTCAAATTGCGGACGTCTAGGCGAGCCATATGGCCGCCATTTTGATTTTTCTAGACGTCGTTTTCCAGCTGATTAGATAATATGTAAATTTTTGTGGTAATTTAATGGCGGTTAGTTTTATAATATCAGCTGATTGACATCTTTCGTCTGTGTATGCAATGTGGAGAAGTTGGGGAACGTAAAGCTAGACTTACCTAACTCTGTCTTAGCGCTAATTTTTCAATCGATAGATAATAAAATTATTATTCGTAGAATAAAATTGACGTCTGACAGATTTTGTATAGAAGAACTGTCTGAGCCCTTAGTCAGCTAGGTAGTATTTACTTTGTTCTGAAAACGAAATTACTTCCTTTTTATCTACTTAAATACGAGAAAAATTCTAGCAAAAAGGTCAAAAATATTTTTTCTAGTAAGCGCTAGGTCTGTAGGTACATACAGCAACAAAAGTCAATTAACACTTCAGTTTTTTAATCTTAATTTTTGACCTACCTAATTATTTAATTTAAATGGGGACAGAAGGAAAACTAAATTCAAAAATATTACTTATCTCTTGTATTAAATACTGAAATAGGTACTTACAATATAATAATGTATGGAATTCAATAGAATACGTTTTAGTCATTCTTTAGTTAGATGATGTGTAAAAGACGTAAAAGTACTTAACTTGTCGCGGACCGTACCTACTAATTTATTTTTACTAATTATACCATGAAGGTACAATAGGTATCTAAACTCGTAAGTTAAATATGGCTCGATTTATATTCTACAAATAGAACACATGACATAATAAACAATAGCTGATAATTTATACCTACTGAAAAACATGATAAAAAAACACTTAATCACAATCAGTACATACCTACCTACTTATGTCAGGTTGGCAGATTTATTGCAACATTCTCCAATGATTCCTTTCAATTCATGCACGAAAAATAGCGGTAATTTAGACAAATCAATGAAGTTCATATTATCTTGTAAAAAATACATGCAAGTGAGTGATTATTATGGTACGTACGGCAAAAAAAAACATGATGACATAATATTATAATGCGTTGAATGAATCTAAAGTTGTCAAAAAATAAAAGGCCCGTTTTGACATTGGCAGTTCTAGTAGCTAATAAAGATCAAATTCGCAAAACACGTATTCGTTTGTATGAAACTGACAGGTGTCAAGAACGCATTCTCAAATGTCAAAACGGGCATTTTATTTTTTGACAACTTTAAATAGCTAAGTACCTATATATTTTCTGTGTGGTTCCTTAGGCCTCTGCCTGTCTACCCCTTTGGTGAATACAGGCGTGATTCTACGTTCTTTATACATCTACGGTTTAATTAACGGGAAGGAAGCTACAACAATAATGAGGAAAATAATATTAATTAGAACTCATTATTCTACCTAAGTAAGTAACTACCGGGCACCGTTTAAAAAATCAAGAACAGAAAACATCACTTTAATAACAATATTAGTGCCAAGCTTTATTAAATTATTGAGTAGTTCACCTATATTCATTAATCGAGTGTTAATCTCATTGAGTTTTTTTGTTTTGCATTTTCGCCGGCCGGCGCCATGACGTGCCAAGCATCGCCAGTATTGGCCATCGCAAGTCGCCAGCACCGAGGAGTAATACCAACATCACAAAAAAATACATCTGTGACTCAGAACGTAAATTACAGCAATTTAGTAAAGTCATCAATCAAAATTAAAGCATGTAAACGATTTTTAACTTATAATCCCTTTATTTATACACCTTGGTCTATCAAAAAGTTGGAAAATGAAAGAAATATGAAATTCATCACTAAAATGGGACGCCGATTATTTTTGTTACGTTGGCAGCCATGTCGGCGATATGGCGTCATCCGACCAATAGGAACGCAGCTAAGGAAACTGGGCTGTCTACGTATCGATACGTGATATCGATATTTACTGAATTAACTTCCTTCAAAATTTATAATTGTTTAGACATTGTCATTCATCATTGTTTGAAATAAAATGAAAGAGAAATGTTTTTATGCGAATGAATACATGTACGGTACGCGCCACGGACATTTGTGTTTGTAAAGCATGCGATAAGTATAACCAAGATGTAAAATCTAAATATTTACACGGCAGAAATGCCGAATATAGTGAAACCTATAGATCTTATGAACTTAGGATAGCTACCTACATTCTTGCAAATAAATATATCATTCATTCATAAAGTTAGCTACCGATCGGATTTATACACTTATTACGGACTTGAAAAAAACAGGCTCTGCAGAGGTTGATTCTGAGCTGGTAATCTATTGAAGCGGTTTTATACGCCAGTCATGCTCGACACCGTTTCGCGTTTTCTTATATTACTTTATTTTAGAGTCAACAAGAAGTAGGTATTAAACCTCTTTTTATAGTTTCATTTTATTATTCTTCATTTTAAATAAGTTTTATCTACGTCCTTCGTCCTTCTTCAGTTACCTTATTTTACAGCTGTCTAAGTCCTTCAGTTACCTTATTTTACAGCTTGGGCACCGGGCACTAGGCAATATGTCGAAAAAATACAATAATTGTTTTAAAATAATGATGCAACGAATATGTTCAAAACAAGATCCCTTTTCCAGCCGTCGTATGCGATCTTTTTTATTTTTTTAAAACCATTTTTTAAGAAGTTATAGTTTTGAAATCGTCTCCTCGAAGCCCTTTATTTTAAAACGCCAGGTTGCCATGGGATTAACAAAAATATTTTATACAATGACTTATTGCCTTCTAAAATTAACAATGTTGATATAATTATATTATTTTAAGTTCATCTGTATAGAACAAGTGTCTTGCTATTTAGTACGATAAAATATGCATACAGTAAATATTCATACTTCCGGTCTTAGCAGCCGACGGCCAAGACTAAAAAGAAAGAATAAACAAAAAAAAAGTGAAAAAAATGTTGTTGTAATCAGTTTATTAGATAATTTTAAATCTTTGAGAAACTAGATTCAAATATATTCCTCGACTCTTTAACAAAGTGTAACGACTGTTTTCGTAATGCATGTCTTACCATTAACGTTTGTTCGATTGTTCACAGAAATCACAGACTTATCAAGCTACACAGTTCCAGTTTTAGCTGACCTCGCATTGTATAGGTTTTTCGTACAATGAAAAGTCAGCTTATATTGGAAATGTATAGCTTGATATGTCATCGTGCTTAGTCACCAAGGCATGAAAAATGTCTTAACACAAAAACAATTTTGCTTATCAGCAATTCGACTTTATTTGACGAATTCATTTTCATAAGCAGTTGGGGGAAAGTGACTGCATACTCATATTTTATCTGAGCAAATCAAACTTCTCTATTAATTTTAATCACCGTTCGTAGTTCCATTAGTTTTAAATATCAGTAAGAATGATCTTACCGGTAGGAACCATCTATATAATTGAATATCTTATCGGCTTATACTGTAGTGCCTTTTCTTTAGAATTACTTTTGAAAATAAAAACTGGTTTTATCTATTGATAAATATAACTGTGTTTTTCGTAAAGGTCTAAAATTATTGGGAAAAAATGTTATAACTTACGGTAGTGTAGGTATATTGTCTACTCTCAATGCTATTTCAAAAGTATGTCGCAATGCGACAAACTTTATCGATACATCACAGTACTGGTTTTGCTACAGCACTATTGTATCCGTAGCTTAGGTCGATCGGACGAAACGGAACAAAATTATTCTTCAAGCGACCACGAGAGTACGCGGTGCGTGCGGAGCAGAAAAACAATTTTTATAGTTACTAAGTAAACTAAGTTCATACAAAACAAAATGAGGGAAATCGTGCATATTCAGGCCGGACAATGCGGTAACCAGATTGGAGCCAAGGTAAGCTATTCTTTTGTTTCTCAAAAGTTTAATTCGAACGTGGGGCGTCCTGGGGCATAGCGGCCGGCATTTTGTGACGCCGGCCTCACGCCACGACTCGAAAAATGAAACAATTGACGACTGTTTCCTTTAATTCACGCTAATGTTGTCCAAATTGTGTTCAATTAACGGTGGTCGAGTGTTTGTCATATTTAGAGTCAGTGGGTGTGGTCGTGGATTACGGACTTTTCGTTGACCTTTTTGTTCTACATTATCGTGTCAATTTTCTCATGAGTTGCGTTTTTACTGTCACGTCAGCAGTAATCGTGTAAATATTATGTAAAAGGTGAGTTTTGGTGAATGCCGTCACACCTAACGAATCGTCGGATAACTATCTATAAGTAGGCAGGAACTTCGGAAGTCCGTTGTCGCCTACTTCCACGTGTTAGTCGCCGGTTGGCGGATCAACTGAGGTTTCGGATTATCGATTTACGCGTAATTATAATTCATATTTCTTGTTAAGAATACAGCTTTGAATCATGCACTTGGCAAGTCTCGAATCGATGACAGGTAGGTACATATAGGTACCGGTATGCCAACTATGCCAAGCCTGTTTCAAACAAAGGAATTCAATTCAATCGGTTTCTTACCAGTACTACTACACTTCGGTGTACCTTGTAAGTGTTGTAACGGTTATTGATAGATAACAATGAGCGTAGTTCATAGAATTTCCTCTACCTATGTTCGCGCCATCCTTACTTATAAAAACCGTTATAAATAAAGGGCACGCATGTTTGGATCCCCGCTCAAGGCTACCAGTCCGCGTCCCATGATAAGGGCCGGCCAATCATAGGCCTCCGTTTGTAACGTTCGAAATTCGAGTCCTATGCTTTCCGTTGGTGCGGGGATCCGCCAAATGTTACACCAGCTGCCGCGGCCGCGATTTTTTATAGGCAGGAAAATACGTTTTTTTTTTTGCTGTTTTTGGAGGTATTCAATCTATTAGTGACGCATTCCTGTCGTAATTTGAATATTTAGGTAATCAATTTGACATTTTAATAACAGTTCAGATAAAAAAAAAAGTAAAATTAGCTATGATAAAACTCTTAAACAATGATCGTATATTCGTTAGATTTCTTTTTACTTCATCACAAAAAAAATATATTGCCGCCGATAAAAAAGCTTGCGCGTAATTGCAGATTTTAATTTCATGCGCATACTGCAAAAAGTTAATTATGAAATTTAAATAGGTAGGTAATAGCAGGTACCGCGGTAGACATGGAAGTTCAACGACCGGCGCTCTTCCGCGGCAGCCGAAATAGCACATCTTAGCACATGTTTGTAGAAGCAAAGTTTACGACGAGAAAACTATCCTGTGACGGGTTTCACAATCAGGAACTGTTTTCATGTTTGGAAGTCTCTTTGATGTCTATCTATAACAAAATTGCTATACCCATCAACTTATTTTAAGGTCTGATGTAACATGGTAACGCCTGTAAAAGCCTAGTTTAGTTACAATAGTAAATTGAGTTTTTTTGTCGACTTGTAAACTCGTGAATCATTGGCAAAAAAATTGCAAAGAATATTGACATTATTAGTTATGGTAAGCTACTTGTCAGGACATTTGCAAAAACATCATTTCAAAACGTTTTACACCCGATTTCAAACCCTTTTTCTGTTGTAAATTAACCTGATTAGTATAAACTTCTCTCTTCCCACATAATCGTTAACACCTACTTATATACTTAACACCCGGAAAGATGAACAAAATTGACCTAATTCAAAGATTACCTCTGGACAAATAAATAACTCTAATCTGTCCACATGGTCAATAGACCAGCCTCAGATAGCCATAATAGCATTCAATTCAATAGGATTAATTGGATAAAACACGTGAACGAACCAATTATTTAATGAATAAAGTTAATTGAATGATTACATAGGATTTGTAAACGTAATTTAATTTAACTTGTTAATTCAGATGGCATTTTAACAATCTAGTTGAAAAGATAACTGCCGTTCGACCCATTAACGTATTTACGGTACTTTTTTAGTATTTTAGACAGCGGATAAATATCTAGTGGAACAACTAATTATTATGTTAGTTAATTAGTGCAATATCAATAAATTTGTCTTGACGTTCCGCCATATCTTGTTTTATGGACTGGAAAATGACATAGGTAGGTAATGATTAAAATAATGCATCATGATTATTTTAGGTTACTGTTTCTTTGTACTCTTGAAAATATGTCACTATCGAAATGATAACTAAGTGCAATTGCATCATACCAAATTTCTAGAAAATGAATCGTAACCGAAGTTGGGTAAATCAATACCTCTAGGCACAGACTCATTTTATCATTGTATATACAAATTCATGATGTTTTTGTCAATCAAAACATTCAATGAACTTTCATTTGAGTAAAAAATGTCGGCAAGTATCCCGGTTTATTCAACGCGTGTGAAATGTCGGAAGCGTTTCCAGCGTTTGGCAAAATGCCCGAACTCTTCGAATAGCCACCGTGCAGCGGAGAGCTTTTTATTTATTTCACTTTAAGAAATGTGAAACGCTTTTGAGAAATGCAACGGTACGTTCTTGAGTAATTTCAAGTATTTTTTACTGATAATTTCTAGGACATTTTGAAGAATACATTGCAGTTCTAAGTAATCTTAAATTGACTTGTAGGATGAATAGGTATGATAGGTATTTTGTTATTGAAGAGAATACAATTACTTGAATGACTAGAAATTGCGTTAACGTGAGTAATGTACAATATTATAGACTTACGACTCACAGAAAATCGTCAACATTCACCGTCAGTCATTGTTTTACCTAAATGCTAATAAGGCGGACTTTTCAAAACTTTCATAATTATTTGCATGTCTCTGATGGTAATTGCCGGCGACACGCGACTGTCTCCGTGCCAGTCTGTGATTTTACGAGCTAAGCCAATCCCGAGGCTTCTTCCGCGTTGACCCGCTTTTTGTAGCGAGATCAACATATCGAACGACTCGCTTTCCGGCGATAACATTTTCCGATCGGTTGTAAATTCAATTTTGTGAGATTATAAAGACCATATACTTAGCTATAACTATTGATATTTCAAGGTATGTTAGATGCTATGCGCTTCAATGAAGGTACATCAAGTGTTCTACTTGTGTGCCTACCAACAAGGCGCTACATTATTCTGTTATGATGAAGTCGTGGTGTGTATCATCGCATCACGTCCACCAATATGACGCACACACCTTTTAAGACTTCTAGGAAAAGTTCCAAAGTGCTATTGTAGCGATAATACAAGATTATTGTTTTAAATAATACCTACTGATAATGACAATCTTTACAACAACAAATTCATAAACATGATAGAACTGTGCAGGGTTCATTAGAATTTTATTCAAATCGTGTTGCCTATCCTAAATGACGAAGCAATAGGTTGCGTGCCGACTGCTGAGTAAGCGCTAAGCTTGTCCTTTTTCAGCTGAAAATACTGCCTATTGTTAGCGTTAGTAACTCCTGAAAAGTACAGTCATGATTAAAACATGTTACGTGACTGTACTGTTTAAAAATATTTCTCTTTAACATTATAATCTCGCCACGAATGAGTCCACAACCGATCTTATCGGCCGGTCTCTATTCGCCGAGTTTCATTTACCTAGAAAGCCTCTCAATTGATTCGCGATAAAATCTCTCCGCAATGTTAATGGATGACTTGTGTTTTGTTTTATACCACGAATAATGCTCGATTCGTCCTAAAAATGTCACGCAAACACCGAGTGCGCCGTGTGCATACAGCAACTCCGACCCGCCTGATTTATTTATTGTTCGACAGGCTGTCGGACCAAACGAGAAACTTGCTCCGCGCTCTCCTCTTTTAAGGCAACATGACATAAACACGAAAGTGGGCGGCCATAATGTTTTTGCTGCAATTATGCTTATTCATCAGTTTAAGACGTGATTTAAATCGTTGATGTACCTTTATGGTAGTGGGTTGGATCGATAATGTCGACCTCGTAAATATGTTAATGTCGAGGCAACGCCTCAGGAGCCGCCGTGTTGCGAACTCCGTCGCCGGGGCGACGGTGACTCATCCTACGCACACACAGCACAGACACCCTGCCTTGTGCTAATAGATATTCTCGCCTCGCGCGTTAACTTTCAACTTACTCAGCTTCAATAATTACATGTCGTGTCTCTAATTGGTGTTTTGTTCATTTTATTAAGTATAGTTTGTGATTGTTTCAGTTCTGGGAGATCATCTCTGACGAGCACGGCATCGACCCCACCGGTGCCTACCATGGCGACTCGGACCTGCAGCTGGAGCGCATCAACGTTTACTACAATGAGGCCTCCGGCGGCAAGTACGTGCCCCGCGCCATCCTCGTCGACCTCGAGCCCGGCACCATGGACTCGGTGCGCTCAGGACCCTTCGGACAAATATTCCGACCGGACAACTTCGTGTTCGGACAGTCCGGAGCCGGCAACAACTGGGCTAAGGGTCACTACACCGAGGGCGCTGAACTAGTCGATTCAGTATTAGACGTCGTACGCAAGGAAGCAGAGTCATGTGACTGTCTTCAAGGATTCCAACTCACACACTCGCTCGGCGGCGGCACTGGTTCCGGAATGGGCACACTTCTTATCTCCAAAATCAGAGAGGAATATCCCGATAGAATTATGAACACATACTCAGTTGTACCTTCGCCCAAAGTGTCAGACACAGTAGTAGAACCTTACAATGCCACACTATCAGTACACCAGTTAGTAGAAAACACAGACGAGACCTACTGTATCGACAATGAGGCACTATACGACATCTGCTTCCGCACGCTCAAACTATCCACACCCACGTACGGCGACCTCAACCACCTGGTGTCGCTCACCATGTCCGGCGTGACGACGTGTCTGCGGTTCCCTGGCCAGCTGAATGCGGATCTCCGCAAACTGGCCGTCAACATGGTGCCGTTCCCACGTCTCCACTTCTTCATGCCCGGCTTCGCTCCTTTGACATCTCGCGGCAGCCAGCAGTACCGCGCCCTCACCGTGCCTGAGCTCACGCAGCAGATGTTCGACGCCAAGAACATGATGGCGGCATGCGATCCTCGCCACGGCCGCTACCTGACCGTGGCCGCCATCTTCCGTGGACGTATGTCCATGAAGGAGGTCGACGAACAGATGCTCAACATCCAGAACAAGAACTCGTCGTACTTCGTGGAATGGATCCCGAACAACGTGAAGACCGCCGTGTGCGACATCCCACCTCGTGGTCTCAAGATGGCTGCCACTTTCATCGGCAACTCCACCGCCATCCAAGAGCTGTTCAAGCGCATCTCTGAGCAGTTCACCGCTATGTTCAGGCGCAAGGCTTTCTTGCATTGGTACACCGGCGAGGGCATGGACGAGATGGAGTTCACCGAGGCCGAGAGCAACATGAACGACTTGGTGTCCGAGTACCAGCAGTACCAGGAGGCCACAGCCGACGAGGACGCAGAGTTCGACGAGGAGGCAGAACAGGAGATCGAGGACAACTAAGCACTCACACCCAACCCCCCTCCCGCAACCCCAACACCCTGCCCCCCCCCCTGCTCCCGATCCGAGCGTCCGGCGTGTCGCACGGGACGTCTTTTGATTTGCATTAGTATTTCCGTGTAACTGTACCGTCGTTGACTTATTTATGTTACGTAGGACGTACCTACACGTTGGTGACGTCGCGTCTACATTCCCGTGTGTGTGTTTTCCTTGACCGAAGGGCGACTCTCGGATGTTTATGGCTGTAAACAGGTTCCCCCAGCGACGTGGGCCCTTCGCCTGACCACCAGCACAGTGCTGTCGACACACTGATGACACAAAGGAAAAGATCTTTTTTTTGATAAGGCTGAACTATTTTTTAATGCCTAAGTTTAATTTTAATACTTCGTTTGATACTGTCAGATAATGTGTTATTCATTGGCTTTTTACTAAGAAGCTAGTACAACATTTCGAAATCGATCAAAGGTTTTTAATTATTATATTCCAGTGAGTAATAAAACTACAATGATTTTACTTAAATCGTTTTATTTACATTTTCCTTGTAAAATAATTTAAATGACACACCCACCTTTTACTTTTTAATTGGTCTTCCGAAATTAAGATCACCGATCATGATCGAAGATAATGTTTTAAAAACACTGCTTGTCAATGAAATTGGATACCCTCATGTGTCCAAATGGTAATTTGCAGCATCTTTGACTTCCCTTGAGACTGAATTCGATATAGGTTGTGGTTTGGTGGTGTCAATGTAATACAAATACTGTCGCACACTTACCTATCAGCAACAGTAGCGAGCTCTGTATGGATTAGGTACTTGCAATTCCTAATTACCAGAAATGTCTTACACGTAGATTCAAATAGGTTTCCAGCCAGATAAGTAGGACACTAGGTACGCCACTAGTAGACGGTAGATGCCCATGTAGGATGAGGGGAGTTCTGCAGCTTTACCAGAGGCTGCATACTTATTAGGTAGGTACCTACCTAATTAAACGAGTTTTTGACATTAGTTTGTCGCCGACATGAGACAGCGTCTCGATTTTGAACGTTTTAAATTATGAGAGAATTGACTTTCTAGCGCACGAGAAAGATTTGCCGCTGGAGCCATTAGCCGATAGAAGAAAGTACAAGTAGGTAGGCACAGATACCTAGTAGAGAGCGTAAACGCAACGGATTGAGGTCTGCATGACGATACAACTAGGTAGCTACAATTATGCATTTGCATTCGCCGGACGTGGCCGTTTCCTCATCAACAGGGGATAACGGTGCTCCACGCTTTGTCATTAGCGGCTTTTATCAGCTCTTACTAAAATAGACGATGCTGCATATAGTAGACTAGGTAATTCAAAACAGGAAAATGTGTTAGGGATTCACAATGGTACGTAAATATTTTTCCGAAGGTATGGTGACATTATAAATAGGTAGGTAGCTCTGGAACCTATTGTCCGCAAAGGTTTGTTGTTATTAATTGGTAGGTACTTATTAAATGGTACATAGCATGTTAATTAAGTAGGTAGTTATTAGCAACACAAAGCGGCTAGGTAGATCATAAGTCCTGTAGGTATTGAAGAAGGTACTTGGGTATGTAACTTATCATCACGTAGAGGTGCTCCTATAAATACACCCACCCACATTTCACCAATTATGTTTAAGTCCCAGGGGGCGAGCCTTTTGCCGTCAACCGGGTACAAATCCAGACTCCGGGGTGCTAGGAAAAGCCCAATAACACTCCCCGACCCGGGAATCGAACCGATCACATGCTCAGCAGTAGCGCTTGCGACCACTGGGTCAGGGAGGCTTTAGTATTTTAGTAATATATAGTTCCATTTTTCCATTGGAAATAATCTCTGGAACGTTAAACGTCAATGGCAGGCAAGACCAGTGTTGTCAATTATTTAAAAGGAAAATCACCCGAAAATAAGGGTTTTTTTTCTCATTCTAAAACCATTTGTTTAGTAAGATAATAATTTTGTTGCTTTAATAATATTAAATACCTGAGCATCCTATGTGCCGTGATTCTGGCAAACAAATTACTTTGATTTAAATGTATTTTAGGGTTCCATTAAGAAGTGAAGAATGAAGAAAACATTTCATTGATGTTATAAAAAAGAGTAAAGGCGATAGAAATTGGCTTCCATCCAAATTCAGTGCAATTTACAGCGCTCATTCTGAAACTAAACATTTATACATAACTAGAGGAGGTCTACTTCGTATTGTTCAATATGCTGTACTGACAAAGGTAAATAATTAATGATACAGCTACTGTATAGTGGGCCGTACATATGTGGTAACACTTCGACCTTGAGCTAGTCTAGAATAGTACCTACTGAGTTATAATAGAATCAGAGGAGTCCCTATCCCTACTCCGGATATGTGTAAGCCCGTCCGAAAAATTTAATGTGACACTTCGAACCATTTCCCAATGGCTCGGCAGATGAATGGAATTCAACAAAAGTCAATGATTGTTTTTTTTTATTTAAACTTGGAATTTGAACACACATTCAGAGAAATAATCTTATTGTAACACAAGATGAGTCTTTTAGGTAGGTACATAGCAGGTTTGATACATAATCTTCAACATAAGTAGGTAATTAAAAATTAGAGAGAATTGCAAGAACTTTTGTTCCAACATTATACATAAAAAACGTTTATTTGTCACTAGATGAAATACATTACCTACATTAAATATTTTTTATTGTTTACAGCGTTTTTAATTGTATTTCTTACGCATTTTAGTTGCTACTTTTTCCCTTAAGTTGACATTACCTAAGACACACTTAGGGTCCGTTCACACAGACCGGCTCGGAGAGGAGAGCAGATTCTTATCACGATGAAAACAGAGTTTTTAGTATGTGTATTAAGGTTTATTTTTTTATGTGCACAGCTTTTGTCATTAAGAATGCTTGAAGGCGCTTGGTGTGAAATAATAAGAGGAGCTGACCGGCTCCGATCGCGTACTTTTTCTCGATCGTGCAGCCGTTTGGCTCCGATTGCATGCTCTTTAATGCTCGCGCAGCCGATCGGTTCCGATCGCGTGCTCTTTCTCGCTCGCGCAGCCGATCGGCTCCGATTGCGTGCTCTTTCTCGCTCGCGCAGCCGATCGGTTCCGATTGCGTGCCCGTCGCACCACGCCGACCGCCATTTTGCTTTCAACAAGCAAGCGACAGCCGGCTTTCGCGCCCCTATTGTATTTCTATCGTGTCTCGAATCACTTGTGTTCGAAGTTTTCAAACGGAACAGTTGTATGCACTTGTAGGAAAACATGACTGACGAAAAATTAATAATACTAGTGTCAAAATATGAGTGTTTATTTGACATAACCAAGCCATCGTATAGCGATCGGGTAATGAAAGACAATGCGTGGGAGGAAATAAGCAAATGTGTGGGGTTAAGTGGTAAGTACCTACTAAGATTTTATTGTTTTACACCTATCTCCAGATATTCGAACGAATTCTAAAGTAAGGGCTTCTTAATTTGCCGTGACTTGTTAAATTCAAAGTCAAAACAGGAATAACATGAGTTTAAATGTACCCTCACTTTACTCGTAAAAATCGTTTGAGTATCTGAACGTTACAATATACCTACTCAAGAAGTAGCGAACAATTTTTATTAAATATAACTTAAGAAACTCGAGTGGCCACTTGATCTTGCCAATCTAAAGCACCACTTGCTGAAAAATAATCCTTAAATTTATTCCTTATGGTTATACCTGCGTCGATATTAGAACTATTTTCATCATTATTGTCTGTTATCGCTGTTAATAAATTCATATTGCTGTGAAGAACATTCTCTTGTCCTGGTGATGGCGTCCGATTTTCTATTAAAAAATTATGTAAACATGTAGTTGCTAATATAATTAAGTCACAGTACTTCGGTTGGATTTTCATTCGTTTTTGATAAATCTCAAATCTTTGAGTTAGCATTCCAAATGCACATTCTACGACTTTTCTTGCTCTGCTTAAACGCAGATTAAATACTTTTTTTGATAAGTCTGTTCTTGTTTGTTCTCTCGGATACGGCCGCAATATGTTATTGCTCAAAGGGAATGCTTCATCTCCTATGAAAACATGTGGTAAGCTTTCAGTGGTATTCGGTAGAGGTTTATTTGGGGGCAGCTTTAACTTATTAGTGTTCAGTTTTTTTCCAAATTTTGAATTTTGTAAAATTCCACCGTCGCTATTTTTACCATACGATCCGACATCAACAATTAAAAAGTTGTATTTCGCGTCTACCACAGCTAGTAACACTGTACTGAAAAAATTTTTATAATTATAGTATAAGCTTCCACTATTATCTGGTGCCTGTATACTGACGTGCTTTCCGTCTATAGCGCCCAAACAGTTAGGAAAATTCCAAATATTAAAGAAATCACGAGAGACCTTGTCCCACATTTCTTCATCTGGTATCTGCATAACTAAGGGCATCAAAACATCACAAATTGCTCTGATTGTCTCATGAATTATTGAATGAACTGTAGAAATTCCCATTCGGAAATTAAATGACAAGTTTTTGAAACTGCAACCAGTAATGAGGAATCTGTAAAAACAAACAAAAAATCTAAATATAACATTGCCGCGCCAAAACGAAGTATAAATTAAAGAAAACAGTCCACTGACTGCATGCTCATTTACCCGATGAACTAAAGGAGGGTGATGTTTTTAATTTATTTATTTCTATTCTTTCCAGTTAGGCAGTGCATGGATCGTTGGAAGAAACTGCGAGATAACTTCAGAAAAGCTTATCATAACCGAAAAGGGAAGAGTGGCGATGGTGCGACATCATCCAAATTAATAAAATTTGAAAAAGAACTTTCTTTTATAATACCGTTTTTTCGTAATCGGAACCAAATATCTAATGTTACATTATCATCGGATGAATCGGAACCTGGCACACCACTACCACCAGCATCGACATCATCTAAACGTTCTGACCATTCCGAAGTTGAATCGCTTGCAAGTACTTCCGACTCGAAAAAGAGAACACGCTTAAACAAAGATGTTGCTACGGTTTTCGAAGAATATCTTGAAGAAAAAAAAAAATACTAAACCCTTTGACAAGGCATTACGCAATTTTTTTTTGTCTATGTCAGATACAGTGGAAACGTTTCCAAAAGAAGTTCAAGCACGAATTAAAAAGCGCGTTTTTGACATTGTTAACGAAGCTGAATTGAGTCTGTATGAAAATAGTGCAGATTTGAATTATTCTTTGCCAATAAATTCTCCGCCATCCTCTAATCCATCTACTTACCATCAGTTATCAAACGAAACCTATATTTGTCAAAACTATCCAGATCAGACTACTTACGGGTACAGTACAAACACACAAAATACAAAATAATTAATAAACACAGACAATCAAAATAATGAAAGTCAAATCTGCACTATTTAATTACATTCAGCCATTCAATTAGGTGTAATCTTTAACTTTAACCATTTAATTTTAAGCAATGTTTAGTTTAATAACTGTTTCTTTTACTGTCTAATATTTGATATTTCAATCAATCAGGACAATAACGGCAACATACGTTAACAAAGCTTCGGCTGTGATCTTGTGACCTGAATAAGATGATTATTATAAAATGATTGTTTTTTATTTACTTACCTTAAAGTTACCGTTAATCTTTCTTCGGCTGGAATGGTGCAACGATAATTTGTAGTCTTTTTTGTTATATGTACTCTTAACAAATCTGTCAATTTAAAAAATTGCCAATATTCCATACGATAATACTCATAAAATTTAAGGCTGTCATTCTTCAATTCCTCGAAAATGGTGTGAAACTCCCCATGGATTAATCGATTCTTCCAAATATTTTTTGCCCATATTTGTCTTCGCTTGCGCTTTCGTTTGTTTTGTTCAGCTTCAAACAATCTTGCTAGCAAATATATTTCTTCATCGGAGCTATCTAAATCCATGTTCCGAAAAGCACACGTTAACACCGAAAACAAAACTTGGACTGCGTGGAATACTGGTACTGCCTTTGCAGTGTATCCACCCGGCTCCGAGCGCATCCGACCGGCTCCGAGCGCATCCGACCGGCTGCGAGCGCATCCGACCGGCTGCGAGCGTATCCGACCGGCTGCGAGCACATCCGATCGGCTCCGAGCGCATCCGCTTTCAGGCCGATTCTAGCCGGTCTATGTGGAATAGTTGACGACTCCGCTCCGACCAACTCCAAGCGTATACGATCCGGTCTGTGTGAAAAGAAAAATGCGCGCCGATGCTCTCCGAGCCGGTCTGTGTGAACAGACCCTTAGTGTTTGGGTTTAATTTCCAGTATTTCAATGACATTTCTAGCAAAATAACCTCACTGTGCAGTCAAAAAAATATTATTAGACAAACAACCTTTAAAAAACAATGAGGAAATATTGATACATACACATGACAGACCTGCATTCACTTGTAACACTACTTTCAGTACAGTCATACTTTCACACACACATCCTTACATACTTGCACCGCGCCGCCATTGCAGTGCTTCAGTCAATCTTTTCTGAGAAAAGTTCCAACCGCCTTTTTTATAATACCTACGTCTGTGCTTAAAAATAACAATTATATTAAAACAAAACATATTCTTGACGTTGACAAACAGTGGAAAACCAATGTTCACTATTTATTTACACAGTATAAAATTCTGCTATGAAATTCAATGTGACAGTCTGTTATAAATTAGGTAGGTACCTACTCGGGCAGATGAAATGAGCCCTAAATAGAGATGGCAGCATTTCTTCAGCGATGATTAAATGAAATAGGACTTAGTTGAGTATTTTGACAATATAAAATACCACCAATCTTTTGCCCAGTTACCCCGAGGTGTTGAAAACTTTATGCAGGCATAAGCTCCAAATTATCCTTCATGAAATCTGAATTGCTAAACTGACATTCCTTAATGTGATATAATATAATTTCTACAGTCTCGTCATTAATCTTGCCGGCTTCATTCAATATTCGCAACAATTCTGTTAGAGTGAATATCGATTTTACTTGAATCCCATTCTGTTTGAGTACACTAGCGCCACCTTGGTCTCGATCGAGAACTATTACGGCGTGCGTCACAATCAAACCTTCAGAACGTAAAGTGCCAACAGTTTCCATGAGACTGCCGCCAGATGTCACTACGTCCTCCACAACAAGGCATTTCTGGTTCTTCTCGAAGATTCCTTCTAGGATTCTTTTGGTGGCATACATCTTTGTTTCTTTTCTTTTCATGATCATAGGGGTGTTGGTGTTGACTGACATGACTGCTGCGAGCGGTAGGGCGGCGTATGGGACCCCACACAGCAAATCGTGTTCGATGCCCCTTGAAAGCTTCTCTAAATGTTGTGCCACTGAAAGCTGAAATGTAAAATAAGCGTATAAATCACTTTTTTTGCCAATAATTCTTAGTTTTTTAGGGGATAACATCTAAATATGTCTGCAGAGTATTAACGAGTCTGGATAAACAGGCTGGAGTGGTTGACGTATTTATTTAGCAACGACTCTATGGGCTTAGCAACAATTTAAGATTGATTTGTTACCAAGATTAATTAATCCGGGATTAATTAGCCTTTATTACCTGATAATTAATTAGTCGAACAAGATTAAGGGCTCCACTCCAATAAATTAGACCCTTCAGTGGACTTATCCTCATGAAGGTTCCATGAAAAAATAAACCTTATGATTTGGACGACTGCAGGGTTAATTTTATTGAGGTCATGTCCCTCTGCTACACGATCACATCACCATCATTTTAGTATCATCAACTTTTTTTTCGAGTTGGCGCGGGAAAACAGTTCCTGGAAGGATGAGGGGGACACCTTTGCCCAGCAGTGGGACAGTATAGGCTAAAAAAAAAGTACGACCTGCCTTGTTAGTGTAGTGGTGACAAGTGAGGCTGCTGAGTGTTAGGTCCTATGTTTGATTCGGGTTCGGTCGGGCAAAGTATTTTTTGTTTTTTTTGTAAAGACATATCTATTAGGAATAATCCTAGACTCGGAGACTGGATTTGTGCCCGGTGACGGCAATGGGGTCGCCCCCTATTACTTAGGACTTAAACATAACTGGTGAAATATGGGTGTACAGTCACGAGCACCAATATGTCAACACTTCGCAACATTCAATTGCGATTTTTTCGTAAAATAACGAATGCAACGTTGAAATACGACACATTACATAAACCTCGAAAATGCTATGTTCGTAACAACATAAAATTTCATTAAAAAATAAAGGAGTAAATCGCTTTTGAATAAAGCCGACTGTATACATACTTTTGCTCGTGACTGTACTATAGGTACACCCCTGCCTAACCCTTCGGGAATTACAAGCGTGATGTTGTGTTATGAGTCTTGTATATGTTGGTGTTTGTTGGTCTGATTTGTGCCAAATAAAGACTGCCCCGTTGGTCTCGTGGTTGTAACCGCGAAAAGCTCAGCAACTTTGGAAGTTGGCGGTTTAATACCCCCGTGCCTCGGAAAGCACGTAAAGTCGTTGGTCCTGAGCCTGATCTCTCCCCGCGAGTGTCGGATTGCTGTCCCATCGGACTATGAGAGTAAAGGAACAGAGAGTGCCCTCGTGTTTGCGCACACACTTGTGCACTATAATACCTCCTGTGTACCTGGCTAATCTCCGTTGAGATTGGCCACCGTGACCGAAATCGGTCGGGAGGCTATTACTATTAATAAATATTTACCATGATCTGTGGATGTGACACGACCACTCGCAGGTCGAAGTAGATGGGCGTTCGTCTTCCGATCTTGGCCTCGATGTCTCCGAGACGAACCGCCCCGGCGTCGAACAGACGTACCGCTAGCTCCTCCAGAGATATCATCGTCTGGAACATACAGGTAGGCAAAATTAGAATTTTCTTCATGATACGACTAAGCATATTCAGGAAAAATAGGATGGCCATGGAGCGATTTTATTATTTATGTCAAAATATTATACATATATTGGGGACCATAAACAAATTACGTTTATTTTCATTAGGTAGGTATTCACTCACCACGGGCCTCTTAAGAATTTTATGTTTTGAAATAATATTTATTGGGGCCCATGTAGCTTGGGCCCCTGTAGTTTGGGGACCCTGCAGCTTGGGGCCAATTTAGCTTGGGCCCCTGTAGCTTGGGGCCCCTGTAGCTTGGGGCCGCTGTACCTTGGGTGTAGCTTGGGGCCCCTCTAGCTTGAGGCCCCCGTAGCTTGGGGCTCCGTATCATCGATACGGATACTCGATGGTAGCTGCGTATTAGAACGTCTTATTTTTTAATTAATAGCAAACTTAGGTTGCACGTCAGGTATCTACTTGAAAGTAGGCGTTAACCACCCACCACCACCACCTGACTATTCCTGAATACCCCTCTTAATATACCTAAGGTCGGCGGGGTAATTGCGTAACACACAGCACACTAACAGTAGCAATGGCTTTATTTTATTTATTTATTTTACCATTTATGTACACACATATATAAACAGACAATGAAAAACAGAACAGAAAAAATAGGTACAGAGGTGATGCTTATTTCATAAGAAATCTCTTCCAGCATACCTGAGATAGGACAATAGATACAGAGATGTAGACAGCGTGTGATAGAGTAAAGGAGACAAAAATTAATACATAGAATAAAAAAAACAATTCACTTAAAAACTAAACAAAAATTACGAGAATATATTAACATACATACAAATAAACATACATAAATACTTCTAAAATAAATATTACTAGAATGATAATAATTATATCATACTCAAAATAATAAATACATACACAACTATGATGAAGTTCAGTTTCATTTTGACAGTTTAACAACATCCATTGCGTTATTTACGTTGTTAGCAGACACATTTTTCGAACATATGAAGCAATGGATTAGCAATATCCTTCAAAATGTTTCAAATTGTGATTGATAGTGTGTTACGCGATTAGGGTGTAGGATTAGGTCAAATTGCTTTGGGTGGGGATCGAACTTACGACTTCTCGCTCGTCAATGCGCGCCACTTTTTAGGGCTCATGACCTACATAATTATTTCTTTGATTTAAGGAAACTAATAATGAGGAAGCCTTGAATAAGGTTACATAATATTATGTTGTAATTAAATCTTACATGTACCGAACAGCACATAATATTATTATATCCGTGCTATAAACTTTAAACCGGTTGATAGTTAATACATGACATGGCATTGTCAGTTATTTGGAGTTCGGACGTCACTTCCTTTGATAACTTTCGGTATATCATAGGGTTATTAAATTAAATCTTGCGCAATATCTAAGTCAGAATTCGTTTATATTAGAGTTTGGACAAAACTGCCAATAATTTAAGACACCAGAGTAGCACGCGAAATTGAAATTTTATTACGTTTTGCAATTAGCAGGTCAAAAAACACAAAATTACAGCTGTTTTATGGCAGGCGCTTGTTAGTTAGAAAACTAAATGTCATTGACTCCGGTTGTTGTTTGCATCTGTGGTGTGCGACAGATATCTCACAAGATGATGATGAAACATTCTAGCATCCTTATGTATATGACCTCACCTATTTCATGCCTTCCCTTAGCTGCTAGATGAACTTTTTTGTAATTTACGGTTCAGTATCGGTGTTCAGAGGGGTATTTTTTTTGAGGGTGGGAAATCATCAAATGACCTCTCCCGCTCTGGGTGAAGCGGAAGGGAGTGTCAGACTCTTACTGACTAAAACCCACCCGTGTTCCTTCCTTAGCCCTTTATGTTCCAGGGCAGCGGTAACCCTTTCGGACGATCCCGCTAGTAGGAATGGCTTACATTTTGACAGTTCGACCACATTCATGGCGTTATTTATGTTGTTGAGCCAACCATTTGTTTTAACATATGAAGGAATGGGTTAGCGAAATCCTTCAAAATAGCAAGATTCAGATTGGGGATTGAAAGTGGTTTTAAGGAGATTTCTTTAGAAATAAGCAGCTATGACGTATTTTTCTGTTCCTTCTTGTCTGTTTATGTGTGTAAGTACATAACTGGTTATAAAATAAATAAACTAGAGTGCCGGTTGCTAGGATATTCACTACCGAATCCTATTGCATAACGTTTTCTCAGCCGACATACCCCAAAACCCGTTGTTTGCACGCAGACCGTGTGCCACACGTGAGTCGAGAATAGTAAATAACAGGGTCAAATTAAATTAGTTAGCGAAACTCCGCAGATGTAATGGGTATCGATATTTAAAATCGACAAAAAAAAAAGATTTGTTGATTTTTTTTTTGGGTCAATGCTCGCTGGTGGTGTTCTTACTTGAAGTCTGTGTTGATAAAATCTGTTTTATCTTGTTGAGTCTGTGAAGTTTACAAAAAAAAAAACTGATATTTTAAGTGACTACAAATTATCGGCGGTTGATGACTCCAAAAAAAAAACATAAGTAATAATAAAATAATTAATTTTTTGTTTAATCAAAATCAAATCAAAAGTCATTTATTCAAATTAAGCTGAGAATCAGCACTTTTCGAACGTCAAAATTTCAAAAGACTGTTCCCCTAAACACGCCCGCCCATCACCACTTCCTAGTGCTATCGCTGGGAAGAAGAAGTGGCGCAACAAACTCCCCAGCAGCACAGCTGTCTGTTCAGTTAGAAAATACTTGATACTTGATTGTATACAATACTAGGTGTTAAATAATTAACATTACAAGGCACAGAACATAAAATTAAATTATTTGCCATATGTCAGCTAGCCACGTCAATATACCAACAAATATAATAAAAACTATACGTACTCAAGCTAAAAAATAATGAATTAAAATTATGATGTAAATAAAAACTTACTTTATTATGATTAGATATCGATACCAATCACGTCTACGGATATCGATACCAATCACGTCTACGGAGTTCCGCTAGCTAATTTAAGTTGACCCTGTTATTTATAGCCACCACGAGTTCTCCTGCTGATGGAAACATAGAAGAATGTATGACATAGGTGGTGTGTGGCCTTGGAACAGGTTTTGAGGGAAAATTCCGAAGCTTTCTTTGGCATTGTTGTGAAAGGATTTGTGAAGTTCTAGTTTATTAGCTATTAATAGTCCGGCTACTGTTGTTTAAGAATGTATTATTTGTTCTACGAATCGGATGCGTACAGACGCCAGCAAATCAAGCTACTACAATCTGTCAATTTTTTTAAATAGATTTTCAACTTTATCGCTAAAGTATTAAGGTTCAAGGTTGAATGGGAAAATTTGACAGTTTCGGGTAAATCGATGTGCTGGCGTCTGTACCTATTATGTGTTACATATTCAATGTTGTTTAGTATGAGGGTAGAATCACCCACTATCAATCACAATCTGAATCATTTTGATGGATATTGCTAGTCCATTGCTTCATATGTTCGAAAACCTTGTCTGCTCAACAACGTAAATAACGCAATGAATGTTGTTGAACTGTCAAAATGAAAGTCATTGCTACTGGTAGTGTGTTGCTCAATTACCCCGCTGTATCATTCCTAGATGTAACATTCCTAGAAGGCGGAAATTAACAGTTCCAATAATGAGTATGAAGGAAAAAGTGGCGGTGCAGACAAACTAATCTGCATTCGCTACATATTCGCCAAAAATGTAAACAAATATGAGTTTATGGAAAAATAACTTTAATTCTTACGCAATAAAGTACAGTTTGCATTACAACTTAAAAAAAAATTATAACTTTTTCAATAGTGCTAGTCACTCTGAGATCAACTTAATCGTCATTAAAATAAAGTTGATATTTGTTTAACTTCAAATAACGTCAATTTGACACATAAATAAAATTTGAACATACATAGATACCTACTACATAATTATGTAGTTAGTAGTTAGCAAACTTATCAATGTCACGATACAGGAGAAATTCCTAGTGTGGGGCAACGTTTTTTTTTTTCAACAAAAAAAAAAATTTCGGTAGGTAACTAATTAGATTATAATGCCATTGCGGCGCTAATGGCATTGAAATGTAACAATTTAGTCACCTTTTAATTAAAAGTCTTTAGTTTTGACCAAACGCCATTAATGCAACTTGTATAGATATCTTCTGTTATTAGAGTTTGAGTTTAACCTACAGTAAGTAAATCCTTCATTAGGAATTAATTGCAAGTTATGCGGAAGCTGGTATCAAAAGGTTTAAAAAATAAAAGTTACCAAAACTATAACAAACGGTTAGTGTTGTCCTCATATCTGTTACGATAAGTGTGTAATGCTCTAATTATTTCAATAGTTTATTTTTTTAAGAACAACGAATTTCATTGTATTCAAAGACTATTAATATATTATGTCATAGTTTGAAGTTGATTAATTATTTCAAAAATGTTAATTTGAGAGGTCATTATCATTGTCGGAATACAAATGTAACTAGGGAACAACCATCGCGCGATCTAGACGAATCGATAGACACCTCATGCATTAAAATCACTTCAAGGGTATAAAGAATCCCACATACAAATGCATAGATATACGCGTGAACGAACCCTGTCTTTACTGACGCGCAGTCGGGTAAAAAAAGAATCCCAGTTACTTTCTAGCTGTTCATGTTTATAATAAGAATGCAATAAATGAATATGGATGTCCTCAAATTGCGCCCTTGAGGACATTAATATTAATTTATTGCATTTTCAACTTTCTCTCAATCGATAAGTACCTAAAGAAATCGTGCTTTAATTATAAACAACAGATTACAGTCTCTATTTACATTACTTTAACACAAACAAAATACTTACAATTTTTTCAAGGAATTCCTTTAAAAACTTCTGTAGATTTTCTACTATGAACGTCAGCACAGTTCGAAGGACCACGGATCAGTAACGTGCTTAGTTTGGGAGCCACAGTTATGCGTCAGTGGCCGAAAACTTTGGACCCCAGCTCCTTACACTACTGATCAACGAATCATTTCCCTCTATTAAATTGAAGAACTTCCGCTAGACGATAGACACACTTATATTTTGAAAACGACAACTCCGCCCCTAAGATGACCCACTGACCAAAACGACACTTAACCCGTTGAATGCCGTAATTACAGACACAATTAAAAAGCCATTGTGTCGATAGTCACACTCAACACTTAAACCACCAACTTTGGCTCTAAAATCAAAAAGATTCTATAGGTATTTGTCTACTAGAAATTATTAATGTAACTGCAATTGTTTAAAATCGATCATATACCTTTCGTAATTTAAAAATGTCACATCACTATACGCACGAATTTTCAAAATGGCGAATCATAAAAATTGTCTATTCATTTGAGCACACATGTATTCATGAGCTATCGGGCAGACATAATGAAATAAACAAGTCCAAGCTCGCTAACTAAGAAATAAGTTAACAACTTGCATAACATAGTTTTTGCGCGTGGAGTCACTCGCTTTTATTTTTTTGTAGTTAGTCACTTCTTAATGATGCTAGAAAATTTCCTTATTTGTTTTTATTGGAACTATCTCATAAAAAATACACAGTAGCAATTAATATTTCGATAGATTCCAAACCACAGAATAAAAAAACTGAAACCGTGCTTGGAAAAAAGATCAATGTAAAGGACAGCCTTATTATCATTATCGGGCTGACTTAGGCACAAATCAGACTTTCGGCTGCTAGTACTACCAAGAATTCCCAAATTAAAGAACCCAATAGCTGCCCGCCCCGTGGGATCGAACCCACGAAGCCAGGAACCCAGCACCCAATTATTGCATAACACACTTTCAATCACAATCCGAGGGTTTTAAAGGATATTTCCAAACCATTGGTTCATTGGTTTGAAAAATTCGTCTGCTCAACAACATACGAGTAAATAACGCAATGAACATAAGTGAACTGTCAAAATGTAACCCATTGCGGTGAATTGTCATTTTATGTATGTTACACATCTACCCAGCAGGAACCCATGCTTCAACCTACAACCTAGATGACCAGACTAACGAGCCAGATTTGTCCTCATCTGCCTTTTCCCAACTATGTTGGGGTCGGCTTTCAGTCTAACCGGATACAACTAAATACCAGTATTCTATATGGAGCAACTGCCTATCTAACAAATCACTGGGTAATACGACCCAATTACTCGGTAATACGATACCTCTTGGTAAGACTGGTTGTCAGACTTTCGGGTTTCTAACGACCCGTAACGACTGTCAAAGATCCACTAACGAAACTGGACAAACTTTCCACGACACTGGTAGTAAAATCTCCGCGTCTCGTAATGTAGTGCTACATTAATTTATATATGTCGCTGATAAGCTAATGACTCAGTTGTAGGTAACTATGTGAACAGGGCCATTTTGCCGAAGGTTAGGTTGTTACAATGTGATGCAAAACTTAAGGAAATATACTATTATAGAAAAATAAAGAAGGAAAAAGTATTTATTGCGATTCGTACACGAAGATCACAAACTAAAATAAACACAGTCAAAAATAAAAAACCAAATTATATAAAAAGAAGTAACAAAGAAAAATGAATTCGGAAGTCCTATACGAGGCCAAAAGGCTTCTATCTCAGATTGACGCTGCGACATTTAAAAAAATAAAAGTGTATTAACTGCAAAGGGAACATACCTAACTACAGTTTACATAATCAGCCTATAATGTTCCCACTGCTGGGACACAGGCCTCCTTTCTGTCAGACGGAGTGGGCTGTAATCCACCACGCCGCCGCGCCGACCCGGGTTGGTTATTTTTAAATGTCTTGGAATTTTTGGTTCTAGGACATACTGGTTTCCTCACGATGTTTTCCTTCGCCGTTTGGAGAAGATGGTGATGGAATAATTTACATACAGGCGCCTGCCTGGGTTCGAACCCACGACCACGACTCACGACCACGACTCATAAGTCGTGGTCGTTACCACTGGGTCACCACTGCTTGCCACTCCAATTGTAAAGTCGCCAGAGCTACCAGAGTGCTTTTCGTTCTGTCCCTGATTGACTTCATCCTCCTGGGCTGGCCTTCACCCTATTTATTTGTAGTCGGGGCAGTGCAGTATAGTGAGTGCGATGGACTGGATGCGGAAGGCGGAGGACTGGGTGTAGTAGCAGCCTGGGAGAGGCCTATCTATGTCCAGCTGTGGACTGTGATAGGCCGAGTTGATTGATTGGATGTTTGTCCATTGGTATCTTACATTTATTTATTAAAATAAATAGTCTTGTAATTTAAACAAGTTTATCATTGAGGGTTATTAATCCCTAATTACAGTAATGTGACGGCGAATTAAAGACCTCTTGTTGACAATTCAAGATTTCTCGGAAATCAATTAGTACCGAATTGTTTATTTTTTCTTCCGTTGGAGATGAGATGAAGACGGGGCTTTCTAGAGATATCTCTGTTGTTTCTGAGAAATGCTGCTATTTATTTAATATTAATGAATTGCTAATAGCTAATTTTAGCGTTGCGTTTGCGTTTAGATATGTTGTGATAACGAAACGTCTCTCACGACCACAGGTCCTTGTCTCACGATCAATATATTCCGTGAGTGGAGTAGATAATCTGACCTGTTGATGACCGCTCCGCTGCTCCGCATAAAAACCACGATTTAGTACAGCTTTTACATAACATCACGCCTCTATTTCCCAAAGGTGTAGGTAGGCGAGGTATGAATCCCATATAATCGGGGGCAAGGATATTGCTATTAACTTCACAAAAATAGAAAATCCAGTTTGCATTATGCTGAGCGATGGCAGTCTTGCGTGGATGTGACGCATGTTTTCCACCAAGTTGTTATTTTTTTTGTGTTGTCTTTTTATGCGTCATATTTACCGCAAATAAACGTATATTATAACAACTGACAATTATCCAGTTCAAAACCCGATATTTAACACTGCTCGACCTAGAAATCAAACCCAACCCCGCTCAGCAACCACCTTCACAGCGGCACGGCGCGGCATGGCAGTGTAAAAGATTTTCGTAACCGGAAATGATTTTGAATCCTATTTTCCTACCCTTAGCACTAACATTTCGCTGATATCGTCACAAGGAGACTTGAGCATACCGCGGGAAGCTACGGTATGCCGCGGAAGGCTCCCGCATACAAGATGCCGTGCCGTGTTGCGTCGTGCCGAGTAGCCAAGGAACGAGGAATGCTGTGCTGTTTGCCACTTTGTCAGACGAACAATAGAAAATATTCAAAACGATAATTTAATTTAGAAATACATACCTAATACAACAAGTGACCTTTTAGAATTTAGCAGCTTAGTATATTATTAGATCCACTTAAAATCAAAATGCTAAATGGCAAAGCTTCGCGTGATCCCGTGCCTAACGACGAATAGCACAATAAAACATTATAGAGTCCGATGTTATCAAAATTATCTACATCTGAGATGAAACTTGAATATTTTGATCTTTGATTTTGTTCGTGATAAGTGGTAACAGCTACTGATTATAGTTTTAAACTGGAAATATGTACCTATTGTATCATCTGCCTAGCCTTTTCCCAACTATGTTGGGGTCAGCTTCCAGTCTAACCGGCTGCAGCTGAATACTTATATTTTACATGGAGCGACTGCCTATCTGGGGGCATAAAAAGGCCACTTTGGCAGAATCATAATAGGATAACAATATTCGAATCATATTAAAAACCGTAAAATGGTCACAAACTGACAATTCATAATATGATCTGTGTGCAATTCCTATCACAATGAAATAACATTTAAACTGTAGAAGTAAAAAATAAAAAACCAATTTGATTAGTAAAAACTGTAATGAAAAATTTACCGATTAAATTACGGATTTTATTTTTTTCATGCGGCAATGGTTACACTAAATTGAAATTATTTTTTTACTAAAATTAGAGGAATTGCTAATGATCTGCTGGGAATTCAGGAAATGAATAACTTTTAGAGGTATTGCTTAAAGTGGCCTTTTAGGCCCCCTGACCCCCAGAACCCCGTTACTGGGTAATACGATACCCCTTGGTAAGACTGGTTGTCAGACTTTCGGACTTCTGAGTAGCCGTAACAACTGTCAAAGATCCGCGAATGACAGCCAGCCCCAGCAGTCTCGACATTCATAGCGATCGCTTTACGACCAAATTCGGTCGCAAAGTCCTGTCACTCCACACATTTCACCTGTCAATTCGGAACTTTGCGACCGAATTCGGTCTTAAAGCGATCGCTATGAATGTCGAGACTGCTGGGGCTGGACCAACTATTATTTAGCCACGGGCACCTCTTTAGCCACGGGCCCCTCTATTGGAAAGTCAATGACAAGGATACTCAGGTTGGATGGCGTGCAATAGGAGAGGCCTATGTCCAGCAGCTTGGACTGCTGTAGGCTGATGATGATGATGAATCCCAATTCTTGAGGAAGACTATAAGCTATTTAACATAACGCTAAGACCCTTAGGAACCGAGCAAAAAGTTCAGTCCATCTTCTTCTCCTTCGTGTCGCTGGCACGACTGAATTTTATATCTTGTTGGCTAAAAACTTTGCCACTTCCACGACGTCGACAGTGGCAGCGCAGAGGTCATTTTGACTGCATCTTTTGGGACACAGAGGGCAGGATGGGGGGCGTAGCATGGTATGCGACATAGCTCGATAATTACACCCTACTGCCGTTCCGTCAAGGTAGCCCCACTTTGCCAGGTTGGACTTACATCTTCCCACTTGTGTCAGAGACGGTTCAGGGACTGATCATGACCATCATCTCCTGCCTTTATCCTAATTTATCCGTGGTCGGCGCAACATCACTTAATTTCTTCCACACTTCTCTATTAGTCGTCATCTCGGTAGTCACCCCCTTCCTAGCCAGATCATCTTTTACCCAGTCTAACCTAGCATTGTAGGTAATAAAATCTAGAAATAGGAAGATTAGTTACAGGTTACAGCTAAACTTCGCGTGTGGCGCATGTGTAAATAGTTTTCATATTGAAACACTAAACATTCACTTTTCATTTTATCATCCGTTTTAAGAATAGACAACGCATTCTTAAGTTTTCAAACAAAGGCATTTTTGGAAATTAAACCTTATTGCTAAATTATTAGCAAACATATTTGAACAGAATTCTTCGTGTGGAGCCCAGAAAGCGAATGATTCTTTTGTTTTATTTATTTGGTTTGCCTTGTCGGGGATTTGTGACTATTTTCGGAAACGCAGACGTTACTAAATTAATTTAATTTGAGACTGAGTTCCTGAGCGTTTTCACTCGTATTGTGAGTTTGTGAGGGAAATTCAATTACTTTCGCTTGTCAACAAGATGAAGGGCGGGAAACGTGAAGTTTTCTTTCATTTGACAAAAGTGGGCTATTTTGTTAAGAATTTCTTAATTTAAAGTAAATTATTCCAGCCTAGGAAATAGTTTAGCAGAATGTACATATTTTTTAACAATAAATAATCTTCGCCAAAATTAAGCCAGTGCTTCATAAAATCCAATATTTTATTTTAATTTCTTAACAAAACTTGAGCACAACGCCATCTATCTTCCGATCACCACACTACGTGCGTCCGCACGTGGACTTGAAACTTATTTTTACGCCCTGTTTCTTTTCTAGGGTAAGCAGAGCTATCGGGTCGCTGCCACATAACGTCAAACGTGTCAGGTTAAAGCTCTGTTAAGCTTTCGTCTAGCACGTGTATCAGTCATCAGTAGCTAATGCAATACTTTCACTCACATTATCTGCAAATTGAAGAGACGTTAGTGAATGATAGGTTTTGCAGTAGCGGTAAAATGGCGATAGGCAATTTTGTGGAGGGGGAGGGCTGCCCCCAGCTTTCCCCCTCCAATGCGCCAAGGTAGCCTACGAAATTCTTTACTTAAAGTTTTTTGCAATTTGCAGGTTAGTGTCAGGTTGTATGTGGATTCATTGTTTCGCGACTGTACTTACAAAATAATATAGCTTTACAGAATTATAATAATTAGAATCAGCAATTACAACTCCTTATGTTAGAATTAGCCTCAAATGTCATGATTTCCTGAAATAGTCATTCAATAGGGTAACATGAACTTAGGGTGGTTGCATTGACGAGTTTAATTATTATAATTCTGTAGATACATACTTGTTACGCTCGCGAATCACGTTTTGTTCAACATGCAACCTGACCCTGACCTGCAAAAAACGTAAGAAAATTTAAATTTCACGGGTTTACCTGGCGCTTCCCCTTAAACTTTGTCCGCTCAGTAAGTAGCAACCTGGACAGCTCTGTTATTTGCTCAAAATCCTGGAAGGTGCAGGTTGTTGTGCATGATGGACAGGATAAAAGGTGATGCATATCCTGTGAAGGGGCTCCATACTGGCAATGTGTTTGGGAAGGGTCAATGATTACCCTTTTGGCTAGATAGTTTGTACAGCGCGGCCAATCTGAGCCCGCAATTGGTTAAGATTTAAATATACATGAAAGAATAAAAAACTTAGAATAAAGTGAATAAGAAAAACTAGACGTTATTGGGCGATTTCTTAATGTTAAGTTATATGTAAATTATTTATTAGCAAGTAAGGCTAGATTGTAATGTAAATGAAAATAATTGTATATTCTGTAAATAGGTTAACGCTTTTACACATGTTATAAAAAATAATAATAACCAGATGAGGTCGGCATTTCCTATCTGACTACTCTGAGAAGAAAGGCCGAAACAAACTCAGAAGTCACAGTCTCTTTTAAAGTCAGACAATATAATCTTGGACTAGACCACGTGAAGACCAGGTAGATTGATGTCTGAAATGGTAATTTGAGGAAAGTACCACACAGAGTCGAGTGGACCAGTCCAGTCAGTGCAAGCATTTGTCAGTAATCGTATAGCTCAACTCAAAACATGAGGAGAATGTATAAGTGATACTTTATTTAAAAAAAAAATTACTGCTACCGATACTAACAATATAAGGAAAAAAATATAGTTACACTTTCAAGGGTGCTATACGGCTATAGCCGTCATAACAATACAACTTCTATTGTGTCTCGTTTCCGCGCCGGAACCTGTCAAGATGTTTCCAGGTAACTCAAACTCAATATTACAGTAGGCAGTAGGTCTTGCCAAAAAGCAGCTTATGGTTTTCACGCATTGGAAAGCAAGTAGCCGTAATCTTCCTGTGGTCCCGATGTCCAATAGCTTGTTATAGAACACGAATTTTTATTATCAAAATCAAATGTCATTTATTCAAGTTAGGCTGCGAATCAGCACTTTTTGAACATCAAAATTACATAAAACAGTCCACAAAACGCCCGCCTTCACCACTTCCTAGTGCTTTCGCTGGGAAGAAGAAGTGGCGCAACGAACACCCCAGCAGCTCAGCTGTCTGTACAGTTCTTCTTTCCTAAATTTATGGTTCAGTTTATTTATTTATTAGTCTATCTACAATACTAAGAAAATGCTTGATTCTATACAATATTTATAGGTCATTAATCTTTCGAGTGCATTCACTTGTTTTTATATCAACTAGTTACCAGTCGTGAATTGACGCATTGCAAAGCCAAATAATTGCCAATAAACTCATAAAAATCCAAAATAAATGTTCAAACACATTGGTACACGGAACTTGGAAAAGGGTAACGGCCTATTTCACGTAAACACTGCCGGATGGCGGAGATAGTTCACGATACATAAACAAACAGCTGTGGGCCGGCCGCCATACTTGCCATACATACTGCGCAATGTCCATCGACAATGCCGCAACTTTTTTTTGTGTTATGATTGGGCCTACGTCCGGATTTTTACGCTAGCTTTGATACTGGCCGGTAACTAAAAACAAAGAAAGTCGTGGAGTAAGTTTTGGTTACCAAAAAAACTGTCAATGGGTAAAAATAGATTACTCTAAGCAATAAACATGGTCCCAAGTTCTTACACTTATTAATAATAAAGCTGAAAAGTTTGTTTGTTTGTCGCGCTAATCTCTGAAAATACTAGTCGAATTTAAAAAAAAAACGCTTTTGATGGCCTTCTCGAGGTAGGTTATAGGCTATTTAACATTACGCAAGGACTCTTAGGAGCCGAGCAAAAACAAAAAAGTCAGAGAGAACGCTAAGCGAAAACGAAGTAGCGCGGGCAGGCGATGCGATGCGACGGGGTGAACGGGGAACAATAAATCTCACGCGGACGAAGTCGCGGGTAGATGCTAGTGTAGGTATATATCCAGTCTTTACTAACACTAGATCACACCAAAATGAATGCCTAGCTAGATAAAAGCCTTGAAAATCCAGCAGTGCAATAATATTTACACGTTCATTTAAGTATTTCCTAGTGTTATTGAAAACGGGCATTAGTTTTCTCAATCTCAGCCGGTGCTACTAAAATGCATAAAATAAACACAGATCTTAACTGTTTATTTTATCTCTCTTTGAAGAGACGTATCTAAATTTAATATCATACGGCTCACATTGGAAATCACCATAAAATAATAAACTAAACATTATAAGTAACAAACTCAGCTGAAACTCAAAGTTAACTAAACAACTTAGTTAAAAATACACACCTTACAAAATAAAAAAGTTAAAAATGCGTTTAGTTTCCTGAATGCTGGCGCCAGTAGCTGGCTCGATGACAGTTAACGACATCGCTGGCGCGCTGCCAAGACGACTAGCTTCCTTACTTCGCTACAAAGTCGATTGTCTTCATTGCCTTATGAGTTTTGCGGTTTTGCGTAGTTTGTATGAAACTTTTTGGAAAGTGAACTCAAACGAAACCCTTTTCAAGGGAATTAAAAAACTTGGTATTAGACTTCGTGTCAAGAATGATTCAAAAATCATTTATATGATCGTTGCATGCATCATGTCTGTTTTGCTCTTAAGGGGTAGGCAAAAAAACCCCAGGCCACTAACCATCACAATTTGAATCATTTTGAAAGGTATTACTAATCTATTGCTTCATATGTTCGAAAAATTCGTCGGTTCTACAGCGCAATTTATAAGAGAATGAATGTTGTTGAACTGTCAAAATGAAAGTCTTTCTTTCTGTTAGTGTGTTTCGCAATTACCTAACTGGCGAATTTCTTTTTTTTTGTTCTTATAATCCAGGGTGAGTTTTTGGCGGATTTGTCATACAAAATCTGTCAACGACGAGACCATTGCCAAGTTTGTTAATTAGACTTGGCCACCAAACTTTGGGCTGCTACTAGGAGTGAATAAACTCAATAAAACTTTGTCTAGCCAAGATTCCTAATGGAAAAACTTAATAAAACTTTATCAAACCTGGGGAGCGAAGCACATGTTCAGCATTCACCCTTGCGACTATTAGAACAACTATAAAAATTGTTAGTTCAGTCATAGTAGTTGATCTGCTCCGACCCTTGCCCGAGCCAGCCTGCGCCGGTGAGCCTGTAGGTACTTTTAAATTCGTCCGTAAATAATTCCGATCCAGCCTGTCCCTTGCTGGCCTCTCCCAGTGTAAGCCCATGCAGTTCCATACCCCACAGGGCCCTTAGCGTGTAGTCGCTTAGTTTTTAAGTTTTTTAAGCCTTGGCTGGAGGCCTTAATTTATTGAGGCATCCACAGGCAAGCCTGGTTAAACAGACGACAGCCTCATAGGTTGAACTGCGAGATGCCATTTATAAATATAAAAAAAAACATAAGTTGATTCAATAAAGTTGCATGTGCGCAGAAGCCATAAAAACGCAACAAGGAAAATGGGGCCACTGAGTTACCACCAGATTATGCACCAGACGTCATATTCTATGACGAGACTGGCCAACACACTAACAATTGTACTTACTTGTTTGGAGCGCAGGCGTCTGGTCTTCCTTTTTGGGAACAAAGCGTCACTGCTCAAGAGGGTTTGAGCAGAATTGTATCTACATTGTTGATGACAGTATAAGGTAAAATTTTGTGGTGTAGTGGATGGAAAAAACCTATCCATTTGACAAATTTAAATGTTCCCAAACTCCCAAGTCGGGGTAATTGCGTAACACACTATCAGCAGATTGCTGCTGATAGTGTGTTACGCAATTACCCAATTATTGGGCTTTCATATTGACAGTTCAACAACATTCATTACATTATTTACGTTGCTGAGCAGATCAATTTTTCGAACATGTGAAGCAATGGATTAGCAATATCCTTCGAATTTATTCAGATTGTGATTGATAGTGTGTATGCCATTAGGGTGCTGTATAGACTTTGATTTCACGCATAGGAATCGAACCTACCGTCCTTTCTTAGTACGACCTTTTATCTGTTGAGTTACTGTCGCTTGAAGTGATTCTGACTGAACCAGGTTACCGCTACTTTAAATACCAATAATTTACCATGTTCATGACTTGATCACTATCTGTCTCAAGTCACAACACTTTTACCTATACGTCGGCAGTTATCTGGCACGGTAAAATTCCTCGTGCATGCAGTGTCGACATCGTAAAGAACCTTATAGAGTTAAAAGCAGGAGTTATAGGTAATTGCTTTTAAAAGTTTCAACTTGAGTTCTTAGAAACATGTGCACGTAGGTGATAGCTTTGTAAGTACATACACAAAGTTCCCAGTCTACCGCAATTTTACTACAAAAAAAAAAAAAAAAAACTTTTTTTTTTACTTCAAGATTTTTTGTTTTTGAGGCTAACCGTTGCCATACAACGTGGCAATGCCCCCAGTCTCTTGGGTACCTACATTACCAATCGACACATGCGCAAGAATATTTCGACGCAATATTTTACTTTTTTAATAGAAGTTTGTACTTATTAGATAAAATACAAGCTGTTGTTTTGCACCCACGTCAAATTTCAGGAGGCTGTTATGAAAGACATAAATAGGTAATCAAATAAAATTATGATCCCTGGTAAATAATGAATACATACTTGTTTTTTTAGTTATTTAAGTTTGACAGTATTTCAGAATACACCACTTTCAAAGAACAGAATCGCGTTATGGTATCGTATAAGCGGCCGCGATTTTATGTGTGTATAAAAGGGCAGTTACAGTGCGGTCTCACACAAGCCTGTCCCACACATGCCGATTTCCAAAAATTATAAAAAAAAACCTACTTATTTTATTATTGATTCGTTTCGAGAATCAGTAGCATAGTTACTTAGTTAGTACCTGAATTTGACGAGGATGCGAAACGACACCTTGTATATTAATACGAAGGTAGGTAATAAACCAGGGAATAGATACCTATATTTCTTGTAATAAACCGTCATAATACTAAGAGATTTTATTTGTCAACTAGTTTTACAAAGACCTGTACAACTTGGGGAAACCATGTTTGACTTTGACGCCCTAGGAGGACATATATTGCCCTCATTGTTGATGTTCTTCAGAAAGGTCAGGGGTGTAGTGTTCGCAACTGCTGCGCTTGTATGGGTAGAGAAACGTAAACGAAACAAAAGGAATTAAACATCGTAGCAGATGTCGTTCTGCCAACCTCATTGAAAATTGGCGTGGGTGTATGTTTGTATGCACCTGTGCAGTTGGGGCCGTCAAACCTTAACCACCTTGCTGTCAGTCATGACGTCATCAGCTATCAACGGAAAACTTGTGCACAAAAATCATAAATCTTTGTGTTTCTTCAAAAGTTTCATCAACACATGCAGGGATGACTGTCCGTGTCCTGTGTGTGTCAATTTTATCAATGTTGTTAATCCAACTCCGCATTTACTCTGATCTGATTTCACTGTTCTTTTCGGCCTTATTATAAAACAAACACGATATTGACAATATGGGGCCATACCATTGTATGTAAAACATTAAAGTCCACCTCTTGCATGTTGTACAGTCCTCACGTCCATGGCAACAGTTTGACACTGATATCGTCTTTATGTCATAGCAGTAAGGGCGTTTTTTGTAGTTTAAGTTTAACACTGAAATATGGTTGACCGTACAGCGTCGCTTCGTCGTCGCCTGCGCCAGCCCCGTTGTCGTCGACTTTTTGCGCAATTGGCTTCGTCTGCGTGTAACGGGAGTGTAGTCGTGGTTAACAGTATTGTTAAGTATACGTTTAAGTAGTTGTTTTTTTTGTGTCTGAGGGGGTAATGTGGCTGGGTATTGATGCTTATAATTATATTTTTGCATCGCTTAGGTACCTGCCTAAGTTACATAGGCACGAGGTGACCGCGGCCGACGAAAGCGAAAATGGTGTCACCGATTTGATTCTTACTAGGACTGGACCGAATTAGCAGCGTACATTAGATAAAGTAAAAAGGAAGATTGAGGCCTTTGCAGTGGGTTGATACAGTCTAAAATAGTCCAACCGATGCATTCTGTAAAAAAATCTCAACGTGAAAACTTTGGTGAAGTGACACCTCACTTCACCAAAGTTTTCACGTTGACAAGGACAGCTCCTTGCACAGAGTTTAGGGATTGCCACTATACACTTGCACACTATACTGACAGCTTACTTCACACTCACTTTATCTAAGTTTTCACAGTTCTATTTTGTACAGAATGCATCGGCCGATCTTAACTAGATTCGCTGACCAGTATTTAGTTACGGTAAGTAAGGACCGTTGTCTAGCCTTTTCATTTTCTCAATAAAAAGGATATTAGCATTGTTCGAACTAGTATAATCCTGCTTTGCAACAATGGTACAGAGAAACCAAACACAAGGGAATCACTTTCCACGACCCAATATTTTAAAATAATCGACGCCAACTCTCTACAGGCGCACACGCACTGCATGCGATGAGAATGTAAAGCAGTAAAAAATATAAGAAAAACATAATCTGTCTGTGGCTCACATCCAGCACTGAGATAATATGAATTTGAATACTTTGTCATTTGTCATCAGAAGTTAGAATAGGAATGCCGTTTCTTTCTTTCTTCTTTCTTTCATTTGTACATCTTTGAAGGTCGTTACGGGTAGTCAGAAGCCCGAAAGTCTGACAACCAGTCTTACCAAGGATATCGTGTTACCTAGTAACTGGGTTGTGGAGGTCAGATAGTTGCTCCTTGTAAAATACTGGTATTCAGCTGTGTCCAGCAGTCGGCAGTCTAGCTACACAACTCACCTGGCTTAGAAAACGACGACTTTCTTATGTGAGTGCATCGCATATGCAAATTAAGTATCTTGTTACGGTCTAGTTTTTAGCTGTTACTGGTAATCTAGATCATCTATCTTATAGCTATCACACGTAATTACTTGTCTGCTTGTACTATGTCGCTAGCTAATAATCTAATCTACTGACCTCCTACAAAACCCTTCAGATTTTCTCGTTCATCATGGAGCGGGCGGCGGCGCCATTCTCCAGCAACTTGTGCTGTTGTGCTGAAAGAAAAATACCAATTAATTAGAGGGCTAACCTGGAAAGGACGGTATAGTTTGGACAAATGTTTGTGTAATAAGCACGATCATTTGTTCTGTGTCTGGGTGTAATTTATTTATCTATAATATTTATGTATTTAGAAATATATAAGTATGTTTATCAGTTGTCTAGTACCCATAACACAAGCTCTGCTTAGCTTGGGACTAGATGGCGTTGTGTGATAGTTGTGGAATATTTATTTATTTATTTATTATTTCGTTTGTTCCAAAAGTATATGACGAAAGTGTAAACAAACCCTGTTCAGGTTCAGAAATTCTTACGCACTGACTCTTTAAGAGAATTGATAACACGTTGATCTGTATTTAGAAGGTTTCACTCTACCACCAGGAAAGGACCAGGTTTCATCTTACCAGCTCAGCAAAAACTATTGTTCGAATAGCATTCTTCTGCTTCTTAGCGCGCTGGCAAAAAATTCAAACATCTTTGGCCCAATATTCAGCTGCGCGTAGTTGGCTCACTGACGCAGTCATAAGATCATCAAGTGCACATGCGGTGTAAATAGCATTATTAAATTGTAATTGAAAAATCATCACCTATAATTATATAATTTACAAGTCAAATGAAAAACAGGTGATTTAAAATTATAATTTCAGGTTTAACTATTCAAGTAATCAAACCAAAGCACTAAATTTGTAAGTGGCACTAAGTACAAATTAGCACCCACAGATATGTTTTCTGATCCATTTTTAAGGTGTATAACATTCCCACTGCTGGGACACAGACCTCCTCTCTGTGAGAGGGAGTGGGCTATAATCCACCACGCGGGTCCAGTGCGGGTTGGTAGATGTCATATGTTTTCGAATTTTTGGTTCTAGGACATGTCGGTTTCCTCACGATGTTTACCTTCTGTTTTAAGAGCATTAGTGATGAAATAATTTGCACAAAGTAAAGCACTTGTCAGGGTTCGAGCCTACGACCTACAACTCGTAAGGCGCACCCACTGTGCCACCACCGGCTCTCTATACGTACTATCGCCAAAATCTATATCTGACCACCGCAAGGACTATTCCTGCTTGCAGCGCATATTATTAGTCGACCTAAAAAGGATCCTCTTTTGTTTTACTTACGGACGCAGCTGTGGTCATCATGTGCACGGGATTTTGTTTCCAAAATAGTCAGATATAGGTTTCGGCGATAGTACTTAAATCATGAAATTGAACGGCATTTCGAAATCCCTACGTTCCAACTTTCCATAGACGCACTGACTCACATCCTCACATTTGGCTCCTTGCCCGACAGAATTAGCATTCGACTATTATCTCCCCTTGCAGGGAGTGCAGGGACATATACTTAGCTACAGGACTTTTTGTTTCACTCTCTTTGGGGCTGGTAGGGTTGCCAGAGAGGTAAAACAGGGTTACCAATTATTTAAACTTTTTGTTTTCGAAGTTGTCAGCAGTAAGGAGTAGACCTGGAAAAGTAAGTGTGGGTTTCAA
Organism: Apamea epomidion; assembly: GCA_947507525.1. Classification (NCBI taxonomy): domain Eukaryota; kingdom Metazoa; phylum Arthropoda; class Insecta; order Lepidoptera; family Noctuidae; genus Apamea; species Apamea epomidion. The sequence continues at coordinate 16,268,005 of OX382246.1, read as the reverse complement.
TTCTTATCAAACACTGGGCATAGCACGTCTGCAATAAGTATTATATTTCTGGTCCTGTTTTTATCCGATTTGATAAACTACAATGTGCAAGAATTATAACTCTTTTTCATGAAAATGGTGCAATATTAGGTTGTACTTACATTGTTCTGTCTCTAAACTAGAAAATAGCAAGGAACATTAACACCTAAGTGAAATCTGGGAATGTAATTCTTTATCAAATTTACTACAAACTTAAATTGTCTTAAAACAATAACTGTAATTCTTTGAAATTTGTATGACATAGTTATAGTATATTAGTGTGTCAATTTCCCTGAATGTATTCAAATTAAACATAGATATAAAGTTAAGTAGGTACATAACATAGAAATCTTACACCAAATGCAACCGTTTTTTCTCCGCTCCCCATATAAGTACGTTAACAGCGATACATTGATACAACATAAAGAGTTAGCTGTTCAAACTAAATGAGCTATGGTGTCGATTACAGGATGGCTACCGTTTGGTTTCAAATTCAACACATGGCTCCCAACGGAGTCAGGTTTGTTTACATACTGCTTTTGACAGCCTTCTTGAAGTATAAGAATGACCTACATTATGCCTAACGTTAAAGTACGAGGCAAAAATTCACAACTAATCGACAGGTAGTCAAATCGAAAATGACACATTTTGAATTACTAATTTAGATACCTTGCCCCCGACAGCAAACAGGTAGATGTCAAAAGGAGAGAGGTCGTCTATTTGATTTAAACTGACAACATTTTCGTGTATTGGATTTGAGAACAGTCATTATTTATTTATTTTATTTATATTTCAGACAAGATCCATACCGTCAGAAAAAAAAGATTAAAACTATGTTAGTTCACAAACTAGACGATTTAAAAAAAAAATGATGTTCTTTTCGGCAAATAGATAAGTATACCGAACGGTTGTGAATAGTTAGGCAGGAATGAAACTTAGAATTCCGAAATAAAAACTCGATCGTCCTCAGTAGACTAAGTATATGAAAGTCTAATAGACAAACCGCAAAAATAACCCGTAGTCTTCTTTCCGCATCCATTCTTCATCCATCACAAATGGCAATAATGGCCTGACCACAAATTCCTCACACAGACTCGAAAATAGTACCTAACATAGCTATTATTTTCTTCAATTTATTTTTAGAGATTAGAACGGAAATGGTTCGTCTCTTTTTTGTCAGATAATTAATGCACTTACACAGTGCATTCACTGCCCAATGTTCAATTGTAATTAGGTAGGTAGTGTAGGTACTCTTCTCAGATATCGCCTGTTGTCTTTAACTTTCATTTGTTTTTATATAACGGAATAATATTAATAACTTTCATTTGCAACAAAAAAAAAAAAACATAAAATAAATAGATCGGTATGATAAATTAATTAGACGTCATAAATATAGCTACTGTATTAATAAATTAGTTTTATATTCTGCATTAATTTTAATAACTTTTGCTATTAATAGATGTATGTTGTCTATCCGTCCAGCGTAAATATGATTTATGAAGAAAACTAGTTACATTTGGCGGCAAAATAAGCTCCTAAGCTATTCAGACATTCAGTTTCATTCAATCCAGCCAGGTCAAAGTTTTGCAGTACAAATAAAGTAAAACCAAATAACGGCTGGCATCCCTAATTGCAGATGTAGCTGTCAAATTGACAGTAAAAATGGCGGCAATTTTGCGCGGGTCATTGTTTGGCGGCCATTAAATTAATCTGGGTATATTAGCGAAAATACTGTTAGACGGCTGGTGCATAGAATACTGTAAAATGAAGGGGAAAGCATGGTAACAATTCAATTGTGGATTTAGGCACGATCGCAAAGCTTTTGCAATTTTTATCCCTCGCTTAAAATCTTCAAAAATTCTGATTCATTGCGTTTTTCTGATTGTGAAATGTATGTTAGAGATTCATTCTCTTATCTTTATGGGGATTTATTAGTGATGGCTGGTTTATCTTGTTCCTTACTAGCCTATCAAAATGAAATCAGTTGCATTGTCCTATTAACAAACTGATCGCAGTTTATTTCTGTAATAGTCATAAAGGAGATCAGACACGTTTGGTTTTACGGCAGCCGGCTATTTTGGATTATGGGCCCATTATGGCTGATCTCTTTTGCAATGTGGCCCTTTAGTTATGGGAGCCACATAACTGTCAAGCGTCTAATTAGGTTCATGCTCAAAAATACGAAGACATAAAAATCGTGAAAAAAAAACTTTATTTGCTGCTTACTATGGTTCACGCTTTCCATAATTAAAAAGTACCCTATTACCGTCGTCGTCCTAATTGGTAGTGGTCTAATTTCTGTGTTTTCTTGTTTACCATTAATTTCATGATTGCCCTAAAATGCCCTTAATGATGCTTAAATGGCAAACAAAGTGAGGTGTTAAAACGTAAACGGAAAAGTGACCTAGTGAAGAAAATTTGTTAAGAAAACTTTCCACAATGAGTTATAAAATTATTTTCTTTTGTAATTCTCTGAGATGGGTCGGGGAGCTTAAAAGGTCTTCATTATGAAACCATTACCTACCTTTTTCAATATTTATGTAAACTGCTAACTACCGGGGTCGTTTTTGGAAGTCACAAGTTTTTCTTAAGCGCCAGGTTCAAACCTTTAAGACTTTTCAATGTCATTTTTAAGACATCATTGACCTATAAAGTCAAAAAACCATCTTATGTCCACCATCTTTTCCCAACTGTGTTGAGGTGGGCTTCTAACCGGATGCAGATGAATACCAGCGCTTTACATCGAGCGACTGCCTATCTGACCTCCACAACCCAGTTACTAGGTAACACAATACCCCTTGGAAAGACTGGTTGTCAGAATTCTGGGCTTCGGACTGCCCGTAACGACTGTCAAAGATCTACGAATAACAGTCGGGACCAAATGGCTTAACGTGCTTTCCGACGCACGGAGGAGTATCGATATCTAGGTATTAATGGATGGTCACCCATACACGAAACAACCGCTGCAAGCGTAGCTTAACCTGCGATCGACCCATGCAGCTGTTACCATTTAGCCACGAGCCCCTCGGGATCCTGAACCACTTGAACAGAATATTTCACGAAGACTGGACAGTATTAAAAACTTCGCAACCATCAGCGGCCTCAGTATCGATTGCTATGATTAATTTAATGAAGTTTGCATTGGTTTGAAGATGGCATGGATACTACATCAATGATTGATTGTTATGGTATTGCCAACGTAGTCTTCAAATTACCATTTTTTTAATGAAAAAATGTTAATTGATGAACAGTACTGTAGGCCTGCCGAGCGGTTCTGTAAAAATCTCACCGAGAGAACTTAGGTATCACTATACCTAAGTTCTCTCAGTGAGATTTTTACAGAACCGCATAACACTATTGACAGCTCTCTAGCTGTCAATAGTGTCAATTCGTAAAGCATCAGGTGGAATGACAGCTCACGTCAAGCTCACTTCACCTAAGTTTTCACGGTGAGATTTTTACAGAATAGATCGGCTGTTATTACATGGGACTTAAACATAACTAGCGAAATGTGGGTGTATAATAGGTGCACCCCTACCTAACCCTTCAGGGCTTACAGGCGTGACATTGTGTATGTTTGTGTACTTGCATTAACATTTTGACGAAGAAAGTTGGTGGTATTGTAGCAATCTAAGAATGTAGACACCGAAGATTAAAAAAAAACCGATAGAAAAGAGTTCCAGCTATTAATAGAACTGTGACCAATGAATGCAAAAGTATCCGATAAAGCGAAGTAGCCTTTCTTTTTCTTTAATAGCGTAACAATAAATTAATTAACTGCTAATACAAAAGAGCTTTTTTTATCCTACAACATTCTCAATTTCTCAGTCATAAAGTAAGATCTATTTGTTGCACAAAGAGTGCACTTATGAGAAAGTTATGTTCAGTAATAACGGAATTTATTATGAGTCAGCGTTCACTCGAAGAAGCCAATAAAACTGGCTACTTGACGAATGGTGCAGCACTGTAAACCACGCAAAAATATTGGCGTGTTGAAAAGTTGGAAGATTCGATATGATGGATGCCATGAAATGGCTTTATAAGTTAGGCGTGTTGCATTTATCAGACAACATGATTTCAAGTTGAATATTTCAGCGATTCTTACTAAGCGATTGAATCTTTTGGAGTGGTTCTCGTTGTAAATAAAACAAGGTAAAATGCTGAGAAATTCAGAGAAAAGTCAACCAATTGTTAAAGGGAGTAAAGCTAAGCTAAAATGACGCGGAAAATGTATATTTTTTTCTAATTTTCTTTATTTATTTAGGGACTTTTATAATCGAAATAGCAGTCCCATCAGAGAGCAGTAGTCTGTCAGTGGTAATGGCTCCGACTTACGAGTTGTAAGTCATGGGTTCGGACCTAGACAGGCGCTTTACTTTGTGTAAATGATTTCATCATCACTGCTCTCAAACGGTGAAGGAAAATATCGTGAGGTAACCGGTATTTCCTCGAACCAAAAAATCAAAGACATGTGACAGGTAGATGTCACATGTCTTTGATTTTTTGGTTCTAGGCCCTTTGGGGCCGTATTCTCTATGACACAATGAACGAAACCGCGCGAAATGAACACGAGATTGGCAGGATTAGCTAAGGAGTTGACGTGGTTTCGAAGGAAGGAATCATTGAATGGTCATAGTGAATTAGAGCCCTGGGCCCGCGTGATAGATTACAGACCACTCGCGCTCGAAGAGGAGGCCAGTGTCCCAGCAGTGGGAACATTATAAGATGATTATTTATGCATTTAATTAGGGATTTTTATAAACGCAATGCGTATAACAGTCCCATCATACCCTGACATACCTACCCTAAATATAAACTGCTACTGATTACATTTGGACCATGAACCTGAACAAACTCTTCGCATCATCACTATTTGATTAAGACAGAATTTTATGGAATGTGCCCAAATCAAGTTACTTCAACCTCAAAACCCCAAAAAGGAACAGACGACGGAATTTTCTATTCCTGTCTATTTCCTCGAATATTAATGTCTACAGAAAAAACCATCGCCATCTTGAGTTTTTTCTAAAAGCTTTTCCTGTGTAAAATGACGCCTTCTGAACTTTGTCAAGTCCAATCATCCCCTAAAAAGAGAAAAAGCGGAAAAATGTGAGTCGGACTCGCACACGAAGGGTTCATTACCACCGTACAATATTGAACACTATACATTTCTTTAACACGTTTCTTGTATTGGGTGGGGACCCCTTAAACATTTACCTTATAATCATCTTAATCAGCCAATATTCCCACTGCTGGGACACAGCCCTGCTCTCTTCGAGAGGGCGTGGGTTATAATGTATCATGCGGGCCCAGTGACTGTGCGGGTTGGTGACTATTTTAACTTAATTTTATTTATATTATTTTTTGTTATAGCGGCTTTAAAGTAGTACACCCTCTGTGAAATTCAAGTGCTATTACGGTTCAAAAGAGACAACCCTGTGACAAAAGGACATCGGAGCCTTAGTAATAGGGTCCCGTTGGCACCTTGTGGGCACAGAACCATAAAAACTAACTAAAAATGGCTACCAATTTAGTCACGACGACTCACTGAAAGTACATTTCAACACTATATCTCTGCTCACACAAAAAGGTCAAAATACTTAGAAGCAATTTTTTTCAAGGGTTTAAAGATATCAAATACAAGATTCCTAACTGAAACGTTTTGAACTTATCTAAAGCCGTCAGCGGTCGTCGGCATAGAGAATGTAATTAGTGTTTGAATTAATTTATAATTTATGGTTTCATTGTCGACGTGAACTTGCGTCCGCTCGGTGAATCATGTCTCTGGGTTGCTAGTAACAAGGTGGAGAAATTACGCCCGAAAATGGAGGAAATAAGTTATCTTTAAGTATTAAAAAGTTAGTTAAAAATATAGATAAAGTTAAGTAGGTCTAGGTTAGGAAGGACTTACACTTGAAATAAATACTAAGAACACGAAACAAAATATCACACCTGCGTTCCCCAACGGGTTAGGCAGAGGTGTACCTGTAGTACTCCCACATTTCAAGTTTAAGTTATGTTTAAGTCCCATGTAATAGGGCGAGTCTATTGCCATCAACCAGGCACAAAAAACGAAACACAAAAAGCCAAACAAATACTAGCAGTAAAGTATTTATACAAACTGGCAGGATTCAAAATAGATACCAGTCATATATGAGTAAGAAACGATGAAATGTATTTTTCAAATTGAAACTTAAACAAACACCATTTAAATTCTGAAGCCGTACATGCGTCATTTATGGCACACAAACCTTTTATCAGCAATTGTTATCTGCATTTCCATTAAATATATTTGTTTCGCTTACCATTGCCAACCTTATTTAATACCAAACACACAACAAAACACCACTTACCCGGAAATCGGGGAGAATTCCATAAGGTGGCCACACACTCACCCCGAGCAGAACTGATTCGTTCGCCGTTCACCGTTCCTTTTTCATTTCATTTCATTCGGGCCGTCCGTCCGTGCGTGTGACGGGATCGCGCTGAGAACTACTACAAACTAATATTATTTAGTTTAATATAATAGGAATCATAACAGAAGAAATATGAGGGAAATAGTGCACCTGCAGGCCGGACAATGCGGAAACCAGATCGGAGCCAAAGTGAGTACAACATTTAATTCAAATTTTAAACTCACAACGTTCTTTTTGACAGCTCTGCAGTTGACAACATTCGTGTTTTTTAAGAAGTCTTTGTTACTTGCGCAAGAAATAATTGCCAATTGTGTTTTAAATTCGTCCTTAATTTTTTGTTGTTAAAATAATGGAAGTTTTGAAACTGTTTCGATATTTTGACCAACGTCGAGTTTTTTTCCGCAATGTTCTGAATTAAAAACAATTAAAGTTCCTGTTGCTGAGGTTTTAGAAATAAGTAGGTATGGAATTAGTAAATTATTTCCTCATAATATTTTATCATTGTTATTTGGTGTTGTGACTTTGTGAGTACAATGTGGGTACCAAAAGATAACGTACATAAAAACAACAAAGTAACTTTCATGAATGGGGGTATTTATCTGATTACGTACCTAACGGTAAACAACACATTTACTTTTTGTCAAAAACTTTAATTTTCAAACTCTAACCATTTATTTCATTTAAAGCATTTCAGGCACTTCTGAATTGTCAAAATTAAAGTCGGTCAGTTAGTCAGAAAGTTAAAGCTAGTTGCCCACTCAAAATCGTAGATCTCTGTGGAGAGGAACGAGCAAGAAACTCTAATAACTTCTTATTCTACTGTTGGTGAAAAATACCTAAAATAAACACACATGAAAATGAGTAGTAATAAGAATGTCAATGAATTTGAATCGAATGCTGATCACGTTTAATAATATTGCTGATCACGTTTAATAATATTAAACAAACGCACGTAACTAAATGACAATAGAAATGATGACATATCGGATTATTCTTCTTCTGACTGATCGGAAAAAATATGCAATTTTCAACTTAGGCACTGGCCTGAATACTTAAAAAAGCGGCCAGTTGCGAGTCTGACTCGCACACGAAAGGTTCCGTACGTAATATTTTCCATTGTTAAGATCGAGCGAAAAACGCCGAAAATAACACGTTACTTATTATTACTTATTACTTACTTACTTACTTATACTTACTTACCCCTTATATTTTAACTTTATTTATTTTTTCTTGTTTGTTGTTAGAGCGGCTATATTAGTATACATTCTGTGAACATTTTAAGTGTTTACCTATTACGGTTCAAAAGATACAGCTCTGTGACTGACGGACGGACGGACAGCGGAGCCTTAGTAAATAGAGTCCTTTTGGGTACGGAAACCTAAAAAATACACGCGCAATGATGGATTAAGATGATTGAAGATAAAGTTAAGTTAAGTAAGTCTCGTTTTTAGTACCTAAAGTCTAACTAAAAGTGGAAGTCCCCTCAAAAATATATGACTGATATGATATGAGTAAAATTGATAATTTACAGAAAAAGCAATTAATTTCATTTCATATTTAGATTCTTAAAGTTAAGTACAAAAGTTAAGTTAAAGCTAAGTTAGCGGCAGACGAGAATAAGAAATACGTAAGTGAAGTGTCTAATTAATTTTGCAGACACACAGAGCACATTGACTTAACCCTTGTTAAGTTTTTAATTAAAATTACCTACTTGATTGCTCATTTACATTTCTTGTTATGTTTAAAATTTTCCGACATGGTGTCAACTTTAAAAAAAAACTAATATAAATATTTACTTACGAATTAAAAAGTATAATAATAAAGATGCTTACATGGTGCCAGCAATAATTCTCTTCGCTCTGTATGTTTGTTTCTGCTGCATATATTGTATAGCTATTAAATTGTAAATCCGTAATTGGCTGTAATTATATATTTTAAGATAAAATTTGAAAGAGCTGTGGATTTTCTGAATAATAAATAAATAAATAACACTAGCCTATTATTGTCCCACTGCTGGGCAAAGGCCTCTTCTCATACACAGAAGGCACGAGCATTGATCATCACGCTTGCTCAAGACGGGTTGGCGAAATAAATTAGGTACTTAATAACTTTTATGTATTTTATTTAGTTATTTAGTTTTAGTTATTTAAAAGCGAAAACATAGCTAGTATCATTATCAGCATAGAAAATCAGCTTCATCAACATTGTTGGCTTTGTTTCATGAAACTAACTTTGGTTTAGCGATTAACATAAAATTGTACCTATATACTCTTTGGCAGATAACTCATTTAAAAATACTGATGATTTTTTATTATGAATGTCTAATACCTATTAAACCTACGCTATACGCGTGTGATGCTGCAGTTTTCGAAAAAAACTGAAAAATAACTCTCGTTTATACACTGAAATGAACTGTTAGGAACAACTATGGCAGCAGTTTAGAGTTTTACTTAATTAAAATATTTAAAATTCTTATTTATTTTCCGGACACTGGCAATCATCATCTGCGTAGGCTTTTTCCAACTATGTAGGGGTCGGCTTCCAGTCTAACCGGATGCAGCTGAATACCAGTATTTTTCCGGACACTGCCAATATTTCCCAAAAATATATCGGCAATTTTTCTGTAATTTTTTCAGCAAATTAAATAATATGGCATGCAAGTTAGACGCGTCATCCGAAAATTAATCTCAAATTATTGCCTCCCTAGAGCTTGACACTGAAGTACATAATCAGTTGTTAAAACAACGCGATACCCATTATCTTCACGCTCTCTTGAATAAACGAAATTAGCAGACTTCTAAACTTCAGTTATACTAGGCTTAAAACCACTCGAAAGCACCAGGGATTTTGAGATTAGCCATGGTCTATACAACACAAGAGTATTTTCATGGTATTCAAAAGTTTTTTACTCCGTAGTTACCGTTGAAAAAATCGAATCGATCCACCATAGTCTATAGGTACCTACTCCAATAGCATCTAGCCTTACATCCTCTGACAATAGGTTTCTTCACGGCAACCAAACCTGTAAAATATTTTCAAAGTCGTAGGTAATAAAAAAGATGTTAGAAAATTTATTGACTATCCCCAGATTTCTGGCAACCAAAAATTTTTTACCCCCATGATAGACCGTCCAATGGTGGATTTTCCTTTCAGGCATGGGGTTGTGGATTCAAATCCAGACGAGTACCAATTTGACTTTTTCAATTCATGTAATATGTCCTTAGTTTATTTTGGAAGTTCCTGACATCGATGAAGGAAAAACATCGTGAGGAAACCTGGAGATTGCGCCCCGCGGTTTTACCCGCATAAGTTTCGATCTCGTGAAAAAATTGGGATAAAAAGTATCCTAAGTGTTAATCCTGGTTATAAACTATCTGTGTGCAAAATTTCATCCAAATCCGTGTAGTGGTTTTTGCGTGAAAGAGTAACAAACATTCAGCCATCCATACAAACTTTCGCGTTTATAATATTAGTAGGATATAAGACTGAAATCGCCAGCCCGTCTTGAGCAAGCGTAGTGATCAATGCTAACCTTATCCGTATGAGAAGAGCACTTTGCTCTGCAGTGGGACCATAACAGGCTGGTATTATTATATATTTTTCACGGTTAACATCTTTTTAATTTTTTACTTAAGACACGAGATGTTGTGGCTCATTTAATTTTCTTTCAAAGTTTTTTTTTTTTAAATTTAAGCACAGTTAGGTAGGTACATTATTATAGTGTTATCTACGGTCAGTATTGCGTGTTATTGCTACCGGTATCGCGTGAACGAAAACTAAACCAGCACTTATGAGTGTAATTTTTTACCTATACGAAAATCTTTACGAGTTTCCTTAATAATCTTGAGTGTGTACCTGGCCTAAATAAAGGTTCATTATTAAAAAAGGTATTCATTTAAAAAACGGTTTGTTTATGGAAAGCAAAATAAAAAAGTAAACAGTTTGAATTTCGAATAGACTATTTTAGTTTAAGAATGTTAACATTTTAATTTATTTGTTTACCCATTATTATTTATTTTATTTTTTCTTTGTTGTCAAAATACTTTATACATTTTAGTTTGATCTTAAGTCAAAACATGTCAACAAATTGTAGGTTGCTACGTCAAAAGTTTACTTTCTTTGTGTCACATAAAAAGCGTTATTCTTTTTCTTCTTTCAAAGAGCAAATAATCTATTATTATACCGGCTTACATTCTACAAAGTATAACGGTCGTGTTGCTACGGTTTTCTTATTTTATTGGGGCAAAACAAAATGGTATGCTTTCTAACGTAAAATGGTTACTTTGAACAATTTTTCGGTTTCAGTAACGTTGCTATCAACGCTTGTCAAACGATTTCAGTTTCGCAGTAGAAATAATAGCAAAAATAACTGTCTTTAGTAATTGTGATAACTAACTAGCGGTACCTAGTTAATTTAACAGCGAAACTAACCGTTACGGCTTTCACTGTGCGTCTAATTTGTAGACTTGTTAAAAAACGCTTTAGTACCTACTGAATTAGTTCTTACTGATTTGTTTTTAAATCGTCCTCTTCTCATTTATGGAAAGGATTGATGCCTTACAAACTCGCCAACCGTAAGGGTATTTTTTTCATACATTCCTTCTTCACCATTCTTCTTTATCTATTCCCCTTTTTTATTTTTTGTCTGTTTTACACTGTTCAATTTAATTACCTGTGACATGCCAAAGTTGAAGCAACAAGCAAGCTACTCAAATGTTTAGACGATGTAAGTTATTTGATGCTTCAATTTCATTCTATGTCACACAGTCAAGACACTTGCATCGTTTAAATGGGGCTTAATGAAAAAAATAGGGCATAGATAACCCGTATTTTTTTTAAAAACATGAACAAAATAGTCTACTACCAAAAGAGGTCGTAATCATAACCTCACTATTTGAACCGAACAGTAATAAACGGCAGTTATAATAAATAATAAATATATAATAAGCATAACTTTTCTAAATGGAACAGTACATTGACTTGGCACAGTAATTAGAAGTATTAATGTGTCCGTCACGTTTCTTTCCAGCCAAGGCAACAGCTTTTGAAGGCAGGTGTGACTGAAATACGGTGAAAGAATTGTTTCGATGACATTTAAATGTCCTTGATAAAGAATATTGTATAATTTGACAGCTTGGCATGTTCTTAAGAGGGGTTAACTCCGGAGATGTCTCGGTTAATGGCAAAATGCTGCCACCTGTTACATGGGACTTGAACATAACTGGCGAAATGTGGGTGTACTGAAGGTACACCTCTGCCCAACCCTTCGGAGATTACAGGCGTGATTATATGTTTTTATGTTATGGTTAACTCCGGTTAACCTGCTGTCAAATCTAAAGTTAACGGTTGTGATTGGTTGATCGAAATAATAACAGCCAATCAGAGCACTGACAAGATATTTGAGGATAGATTCATATTGAATTGACAGACGTATTGTATAGAATCAAGTTCTTCTAACTGAACAGACAGCTGTGCTGTTGATGAGTTGGTTGCGCCACTTCTTCTCTCTAGCTAAAGCACTGGGAAGAGCGTGCGTTTTGAGGGACTGCCATAAGTAATTTTTAGGTACAAAAAGTGCTCATTTGAATAAAACACTTTTGATTTTGATTGAGTAGGCTATAAAAAAATTGTGGGGACTTCTCTTACATCTTGGAACCATTATGCAGCGAGAACATAATAACTACCCTAAAGTCATTGTTTGACAGTAATATGTTTTGTCTCATTGCGAAAATGACAACTGAGAGTGACACTTGTTGATTTAAAATTAGAATAATTTGTTTATTCTTTTATTTTATCAGCTATGATACCAACTTGGTTTCACAGTTTCTCATCAGACGCAAAATCATTATTCTCTGCAGATGATTCATAATCAACGAATTTCGCAATCACTTGACTAAAGTTAAAATGGCGACTGTTCTCTTGACACGAAACGTCAGTGATTTCGGAGATGATTGCCATTACCTCTCACCGCGGGTTAGCGGCGTACGATAATTCATATTGTCATTACAACTATTATTAGATAAAATGAGCTTGCAACCGTTATTAGCAGTAAATTTTGATGTGTTAAAGAATAATTTCAAATATAAAATGACTGATGTCTGATTAAAATGTATTGTATTTCAAAGTTGTTAGTTCTAGCGGGAAAGGTGTCAATCAAAATGAGGTTTTGTTAGGTCAGTGCTTTTAATATTTCCATCTTGCACATATGCCATTAGCTGTGCATACATTGATCATCAAAACTGAAGCTATGAAAAGGTATTTTGTTCAACTAGACAAAGAGGTTTACTATTTTAATGTAATTACCAATTTTCTAAACAAGGATACTGAGTGAGTTTGCCAATAATTTACCAATTTAAAGACGATAACCAACATACAATATGGGAATTGTCCGTCAACAACAGTACCTATCACTTGCAGGAAGCCAGCCTCTCATAAAAACGGAAAGAAAAAAACAGCCAGAGCCCACTTGCACAGACTAACAATGGCCTGTGTGCCTAGATACGTCGAACCAATCACTAGCCAATGTTAAAATCAGATTGGATACGCTCGATCAATTAAAAATGAAATTATCTACAGTCAATGTTCAGAAGTGTTAAATTTTAATGTTCAGATTCGAAATGCCTATTTTCACATTAGTTCCTTGTAAAGTGGTAAACATGAAGACTAGACAAATATGTTTGTGAGACCCTGTTCGTTTTTGTTAATAACTTTTGAAAACCTGACTAACAAAACTGACAGTGAGGTGTCAAATTACCTTTCTTAATTAAATACGAGCCTTGCAATCTTGATTGCATCTTTTGATTATAAGATCTTCTTGCAATATTACCCGTATCAAAAGGCTTACTTGGAGAAAAATATAACAAATTAGCAATAGAAAGTTCCCTGTTTATTGCCTGTTATGAACAATCTACCTAATTCACCACACTGTCTAATGACTAATGAACATCTGTGTAGACGCATTTACAGGCACTAGAAACACTAACACTAAAATAGGCCATATAAAAGCATCGGCTGTTCCATAGAGGTAAAATGTGTTCTATGTATGTTCGACAGTCCAAGATCAACACTTTTGGGCACGCCACAATTGCGGCAATAAGTCCCCTCTTTGAGGAGTGGCTAGAGAGGCGCCACGGCGCCCTCACCTTCCGCCTGACGCAGGTCCTCATCGGACACGGTTGTTTCCGGAGGTTCCTGTTCAGGATAAAGCGGGAGGAAACGCCAGGGTGTCACCACTCTGGGGATCGCCCGGAGGACACGGTGGAGCATACGGTGGAGGTCTGCCCGGCTTGGGCGGGGCCCCGCCGTGTCCTCGTGGCGGCGATCGGCGGCGGCGACCTCTCGCGTCCAGCCCTCATACAGGCCATGGTACGGAGCGAGAGTGAATGGGAGGCCGTCACCTCCTTCTGCGAAGCAGTAATGCTCGCGAAGGAGGAGGCGGAGCGCGTGAGGGAGAGGCAATCGCTGCACCATCGCGCGCCTAGCCGCCGCAGGAGACGCCCTGGACGGGAGTCAACAGCCGACTCCCGGCCATCGTAGGCGCGGGCCTGCGGGCGGCGAGCTCGCCGCCCGGTAAGGACCAGGCCCGGGTCGACGGCGCGTTGTGTTCCACGCGCGCCTCAAAGAGCTGTCAGCACGAACTGACGGGGTCCGCTAGGGCCGATGCCGCCGTGGCTGCGCGTTGTTCGAAAGAGATACCGTGGCCCCTGGCACAGGCAACTGAAGGAACACGGGTGGGTTTTAGTCAGTAAAAGTCTGACACTGCCTTCTGCTCCGCCCAGAGCGGGAGGAGTCATTTGATGATTTCCCACCCAGAAAAAAAAAAAAAAAAAAAAGTTCAACACTTTAAGTGCTTCTATTGGCCTTAGTGCAAACAAACTAATTAAAATAACAATGATATTTTTTAAGATCCTGTATCCGAAATGTAACTGGCTGGAATATTCCAAGAAAGTTTGAATAAAAACTCTTTGGTCTAAACAGAGCTACCGTTCCATTTAGGAATAGAGGATATTGCCTAATCATGTGCTGATCATTTATCAAATAGAACAGACGTTTATGGTTCGATTATTTAACTATCTTCGTTCACAATAACGCGTCATGTTCAACCTAATGATTATAATTACAAACACATAAGTCATCATTTAAAGGATAATACGTATTTATTTAACAATCAACACGATTATTTGTCACGCCTTGTGAAAAACCATCAAGGCATCAAAACTTTTACAAAAACAAGATACAGAAACAAATATTACAAAAACAAGATAGCTGGCAGTGAATAACTTTTTCACAGAATTTTTAGGAAAACATATGATACTGCGATTTCGGGAATTCCTTGTTAATCAGACTCTGTTGTGTTAAACTGATTAGTCACGATTTTACTTTAAATTAGATTCTGTTGAACATGTAAGCCGCAGTAATCTATACCTTCATACAGATAAATTAGTTTCAGTGAATGACTCATGGAACTAAACTTGCATGGACGTTATTTCGTTCCATTATTTTTCTTTAACAACCATTTTGAATTAATCGTTTTGATCTGATGGACGTTAAAACGCGCTTCCCTAATTTAATAACTGAATACGGTACGTTGACAATAAAGACAAATCAAACAAGATCATTCGACATTCAAAATTCGCTACACAACCAGCCGTGAATCACGATAGCGCTGGGAAGTTGCAGGCATGCTCTGAATATGTCATTAGCTGCTAATAATGGCTGGTCGAGGGCGCCATATTGTCGCGCATTGTCCTATGCTCCTCAACTGACGAATATCCGGCCTGTTTTTGTCTTACTTTTATGGTGGCTGATCTTATTTGGACGTCTGACGGCTTCACTTGCGAAATAAGGGATTTCTTGCCCATATGCTGGACAATAAAGATGCTTTTGAGGTTATCTTGGTTAACAAACGTTAGGTATCTTACCAAATAGAATCACAATGGCTACTTTTAGTACTTACTTACTTTTATATTAGCATTGGCCACCTCTTGAATTCTCCCATTTGAATTTTGTAACTTACATTTGTAAACTTTTGAACGCACGTATAGTATATCGATCAATTTAATGAAATGACCAATGAATATGAAAATTTGCTACAGCTGCAATACCGTCTGCGATTGACGCACAGGGTTGACGTCACAAATTTTAATGGTCTATACGCAGAACAGCCAGTCTATTCTGTAACCATCTCACGGTGAAAACTTAGGTGAAGTGAGCGTGGAGTGAGCTGTCATTCCAACTAATGCTAGAGATTGACACTATTGACAGCTCACTTCACCTAACTTTTCACGGTGAGATTTTTACAGAATCGATCGGCTGTACCCTAATCGCGTAACACATTAAGTATCAATCACAATCTGAATCATTTTAAAGAATATTGCTAATCCATTGCTTCATAAGTTCGAAAAATGTGTCTGTTCAACACCATAAACAACGTAATGAATGTTGTTGAACTGTCAAAATGAAACCCATTACTACTGATAGTGTGTTACGCAATTACCCCGTAGACTATACAGAGACTCACAAGTTTTTAAAGTAAAATCAACAAATCGGCAACCGTCTGATCTATAAGTTATCATTAATTTGCTAAATACTCACTTAAATAAACATAATAAAATAGCAACCATTTTTTAGTTAAATAAATGTTTTGCTTATTTTTATTCTTTTGTAACTAACCGCTAACAAATAGACTTTCTTTTAAAAACAAACTTTTTGGTATAAGTGAAAATAAAGAAGGATTTATTTATTTTCAGAGCAATAAAATTATAATATAAATTGCTCTTGTGTTTACATTCAGAGCAACCCTACTGAGGATATAAACTAAGAAGAGATTTTAGTATAGAAGCCGATGTCCGCCGTATTAATTCCAACTGTATCTAATTTAAAATCTTAAACGACGCGCGTAGAATTGAGAATTGGTAACCAACCACAATAACTGACATGACAGAATATGAGCCAGATTTGACAGCTAGTTGACATGCCAGAGGGACAATTCCCGTATTTTTAAGAACGTTCGCATTCTTCTAATCTCAGTCGCAATCTGTCAAAAATTAAATCAATTTACATACATTTTTGACGAGTTTTTGATATCGATTGTCGCTGAGATGAGGTTATTGCGACTTGAATTTGAATGTTTTTTAGGTACGAGAATTGGACTTCTGGGACTTCAGTAACCAGGGGAAGTAAAAGCTACAAAGTTAACGGAGTTTGATTCCCTAATCTTACACTGTTATTTCAAATTATCTATAGATACTAATGTTCCAAGAGCAGTGGTTGCTCAGTGGTAACGACCGCGACTTGTAGGTCGTAGGTTCGAGCCCAGACGGACGCTTTACTTTGAGTAAATTATTCCATCACCGCTGCTCTCAAAACGGTGAAGGAAAACATCGTGAGGAAACCGGCATGTCGTAGAAACAAAAATTTGAAAACATGTGACATCAATCAACCCGCACTGGACCCGCGTGGTTACGTCCTCCTCCCCTCTCACAGAGAGGAGGCCTGTGTCTCAGCAGTTTCTATTATACGAGATGGACACAGGCTATATACTTTTTTGTATACGTTTACATAATATCTCTACTGGTTGGCAGGGATATCGACGCGCAAACTGTAACCATGAATTCAACACATGATTCTAGACTTAAGCCCGTGTCAAAATTCAAGCATTACTTAAAACTCGTTTAAAGCCATTTGATTGGTTGAAACTAGTTTTAAGTAATGCTTGAGTCTTGAGTAAGGTTCTGTAATACGGCCCTTAGACTCGTCGGTTATCAAAAAATCAGCTGTTTCATAGAAAAGTGACATAGGAATGGCATATAGAAATGCCACAGCGTTTGGTAGAAATTATGATCCAACGGAATATACCCAGTTTTACAAGTTACAGTAGCAGATTGTTACTTGATTGAAAGTTGCCGAAACTCGAGTTGAATGGCGTGCGTGGAGAGGCCCATGTCCAGCTGTGGACTGCTGTTGGCTGCTTATGATGATGAATAGCAGATTAGGCCATGATCTTCATTATGCGGTCTTGTTATTTATTTTGTTAGATACTCATTCAGTTCCTCGAACTGATGAGGCAAGCTGTTCTTATATACTTTCTCGGTTCATAGGTGTCTCTCCTAAATACAGATTACTCAATGATCTGGCTAGAAGAGCAGCGATTCACTCAACAACTCGTTGTATGTACCTACACCATGTAATTAATAATGCATACTTAGCGAGTCCCTCATGTACTACAAAACATTTATGTAGGTACCTACGAAAATTATATATTATAGATAGATGTACACTATGTACTTACAGTCAGAGAAATTAATTATTAGGTAAATTGACCACAGAATATACAATATGTAGCAGCTTAAATCTAACTATTATTATAAAGAAAATTGTGTTGAACCCAACATTGCTTTATGTATTTAAAATTGAGTTTTAATTCCTTGAAATAAGATTTAATTTTCTTTGGCTCAATGCGCGGACAGTATGGCAAAATACATAATAAAAAAAAAATCTTGTCAAAAGTTCCTGAAATCAATTCAGTAGTCAATTATGAACAAAAAACTACTTTCAGGATTTGCGTTTATTCTGTTACACCTTGTGTAATAGTAAAAGCTCGTACGACAATTTGCCGTGTTATAGTCATTTCGTACGTCAAAGAAGGACAGTTGTGATTTGAATTTGCGGTCAATTTAAGTAGGTAGTCAATCTGCTTAGTTTTCAATTCATTTACCTGACTTCCCTAGTGGTCAATCTCTAAAAACAGTGTTTAGGCCATGTCGCCATTTAATTAAAAGTTCGTTTACCATTACTGTTGGAGGATATCACTGCCTATCATCTAGACTCCACAAAAGTAAGGTCATACCAGAAAAACCCAACAAAGGTACCTTTCCTGTACCTTTTACCTGTACAGTGAATATTAAACCAACGGACCTGCGTGTGCCACGTGCGTGACGTCAGTCATACGTCATTGGGTATTGCACGTGGTTTTCTGCATTGCATAAGCAGGTACTGTTCCAGAAAGGTCCAATCACTACCCAATAAAATTGGGCGTGGTCTGACGTCTGAGACAATTGTGAAAAATAACATCGAAGCAACTACGTCATTACAGCTGATTCATCTGCGTCATTATTGCTCAAAACTCAGGGGAAAGCTACGATTTAATAAGGATAAATAAACATCACAACAATATCCAAGCCACATAATTTCTTCGACGTTTCAAAGACGAGGTCCTCTTCGATCGAGTTCCAAGTATTCGAAAAGAGTTACCATATCTCTGCGATAGCCTCCAGTGCCCTTGAGAGTCGCGAATTAATTCTAAAGGCGACCTGTGTGTCTGTGTGTATGTATTGATGTGTTTACATACGTTTAGTTATAATTTTACCTGCTATTGAGTCAGACGTGTTGTGCGTTACATCCTCGTTGGAAAATGTAAGTAAAATTATATTATTTTAATTAAAAGTGCTAATTTTAGAGCAGTTTTCTGTCGCGATTTGTTCAGAATTGCGTGGACGGATTTTACTGTAACTTGTACCAAAATATAGCTTGTTTATCTGCGAGTAAATTGGTGTTTTAATTATATCGCTGTGATAACTGGGAGTGGTATAATTTTACAATCAATGTGATGAAGTACTGTATGAGTCAACAACCAAACTGCTATTTTATGTTACACTTGAAGGGCTAAGGTAAACACGTACAACCTAAAATATAATCGCAGCTGTTTTATGAGATTTCCTTGGATTAACATCGTATTTTAATTTCACGCTATTTTCACATATAGGCAGAACTCAAAACATTAGCAACTCTGGCGACAATCAGCCTTTTTTACTTTCGAAGTTTCTTTTTCAACCGTTCTCTGGTTCTCTATTTAAGAACGTAGCTGTAAATAATTGTCGCGCACTACCGCTGCCACTCCTTCTAACACGACTTTAATGGCCGCCAATGTAGGGCAGTTCTGTAGTTTTAACGATTGCCACAGTTGAGTGCGTTATCCTTACAATTTGGGCCAGTTAAATCATGGACCGCACGGCTTAAAACGTTGAATATTGACGACTATTTAAAAGCTGAAATTCACGGCTGTCGCTGAGAACCAGCGCTGGGGCTCTGTCTCGCATAGAGTCTTTGCATTATGCTGAGCGATGGCCGTTTTGCGTGGATGTCCCCCAACTTGTTCTTTTTTAAGTTTGTGTTCTTTCTCTGCGTCATGTTTACCGCAAATACACGTATTTTCTTTATAACAAGACAGGTTTTATAATTCAGACACTATCCAAAGGTTAGTTTCTATAATGCAGAATAATTATAACCAAAACTAGTTAGATTAGCATCGACAAAAAGATTCCACTTTCATGTCTAGTGAAACTAACCAATCTGGTTTTCAAAACTTGTATTACTATTTTCCTTATACAGTCTAGATGCTAAATACAACAAAATTGTATGCCTGCATCTCAATAGAGGTAAAATCAAAAGTCTTTGTTTTAAAACAATGATGATCCCCGACTAGTTACGTGTGGGCGTAACTCAATGTTGATTCAAACGTTAAATGCAAAATAACGAAGTATAAATACTCTATGGTTTTATCAAACTGGTATGCATTGCATGATGCCAACAGACAAGGATCTCTATAGCGCATACTGAGTAGATTTAACCACAGATAAACTATTGGTTTTATTTGCTCGGTAAACTGAGAAGGCAAGGGCATTGATATACAGATTATAAATAAAGTTCTATGTTGCTGTTCAAGGATTGATTACTGTTCTCAGTTTGTGTTGGGCTGTATCGGCTCACGGTTCCCTAATCCCTGGTAGTTTCAGTTCTTTGTAGATTTCTATTGCTTGAATTTTCAGGAGAAAATGATCTTTGTTTCTTAACGCAAAGGGTACAACCATTGAGATTATATACTCTTTTTACCATCTTCGTCTATTAGCTTATCAATGCTTCTTTTATTTTCTGTTATCCTAGTACTTTCTAGTCTAAATATGAAGCATTATAATAGTGCAAAATATAGTTTCTAGAGTTATCTCTACGTCAGTCAGTTACGCCCGCAACGGACGTGGGCCGGTCAACACAAATGTTCATAATACATATCTATCACAATATTGTCAGGAGAATGACGTTCATTGATCTTCTGGTAACCAAGGAGTTCTATAAAGTGTTCCATTGTGGAGCAATGGACTTGATGTGAATGAATGAGTGGGGGGGGGGGGGGGGAGGCGGCTTATTTGAAGGGCACTAGAAACTCTAAATTGTGTTCTGTATTGAAATCCAAACCATTGTCTGATGTTTGAGGTTTTCCTTGACCGTTCAGGTGAAGGAAAACATCTTGAGGAAATCGATTTGGCCTAGAACCAAAAATTCGAAGACATGTGACATCTACCAATCTGCACTGGGCTCGCGTAGAAGATTACGGCCCACTCCCTCCCATAGAGAGGAGGCCTCTGTCCCAGCAGTGGGATTATAGGCTGAATATGCATTGAAATCCTAGAAACGTATATGGTGGAATTAAGAACGTAAAAGCTTCTTTTACTTTTTTGCCATCCTTGTAGCCACTTCCTATAACTTCCTATTAGCCCAATGTCAATCTAAGCTACATATGTCTGAAGCATTCACGTGTAAAGTTAAATCGTTCATCCGTATATGGTTAATCGATATACGTCAAAACCTATTGGACAGTTGTGTTGGCATACATTCCACATGTTATGAAGACACTGTATCAAGTTTGTTATGTTATATGTAGCAGGTAAGACCTGATTCATGTCTCCAAATAAGTCAGCGCCCTAATTGCGTAACACACATTCAATCACAATCTGTATAATTTTGAAGGATATCGCTAATCCATTGATTCATATATTAGGAAAATTTCTCTGCTCAACAACGTTAATAACGCAATGAATGTTGTTGAACTGTCAAAAAGAAAGCCATTCCTACTGTTAGTGCGTTACTCCTTTACCCCACTGGTCAGTATATCTCTGCGATATCGTCTTTTTTCCTTATGTCACCTTCATTAATTCCATACTTTATCCTTCATTCATTTTTCGTATCTTGTCAGTGCCCTGTCTTATTGACTTCAGTCTCCCTTCCATTTATATGTTGTCACCAGAGTGTACTGACCATTTCAATGCCAACCGACTGCATATGTGTATTGTAGGTACGTTTCTCAGCAACAAAAAGATCTCGTTATTACTTCTCAAGGTTGTTAAAGAATCGATGAAAGGCGTTTTTTTGTTAGTAGATTGGCCAGTTTGGCTTCAGAACATAGATTACGATAGACGGGGTGAAATATTGGACCTATTAATCAGTGTCGATGATAATGTAAGACCATTAGAAGATATTCTTGTGTGAGGAGTTCATGAAAAATTGATTTTTAATAACAATTTTTTGCTTAGGGAAAAAATTGTACTCAAATGGAGTGCTTGTCTTTATCGCTACTTTTGATAGATATTGATTGTCAGGTAGATTACTGATAACAATATGGTGTTATCCCTTGCCTACTTTAGTAATTTCAGTATTTATTAAACACACCTTGAAAATGATTAATGTTAATCCCTATCATCATATGCCTAGCCTTTTCCCAACTATGTTAGGGTCAGCTTCCAGTCTAACCGGATGCAGCTGATTACCATCATTTTACATGGAGCGACAGCCTATCTCACTTCCACAAGCCAGTTACTGGGTATTACGATGCCCCTTGGTAAGACTGGTTGTCAGACTTTCGAGCTTCTGACGACCCGTAACGACTGTCAAAGATTCGCGAATGACAGCCGGGTCCAACGGCTTAACGTACTTTCTGAGGCACGGAGAGGTCTTGGTATGTAAAGATGGTCTTGGTCACCCATCCACGGAACAACTGCGGCAAGCGTAGCTTAACCTGATCGATCGTGCGGCTTACTTAGCCTCTCTAATAATGTTATTCCCATAATCATTATAAATTAACGTACGTTTATACGTATACATAGAGTCAGAGAACTGCGCGTTACTTTATTGTATTTTCCTCAACGACCAACCACATAATATGACCTCTATCGGCTTATAAAATTAACTATTTCGTTTAATCACCTTGTTTATGTTTAATTCAAGTTTATTATATTTATTTATTTGTTTAATCATTTATATAATAATAGCCCTCCAGACCGTATTTCGGCCATGGCGGCCAATCTCAAAGGATACTAAAGCTAAAACCTTCGGCGCTGGATATATAAGGTTACGCGCGTACTACGAATTTTAATTGTTGCGGATAATAATCGCCAGACTGCGAATAATACCAATTTTTTAGAGCCCGCGCACTGCGATAAAAAAATCGCTTAAGAATTAGCTTGAAAAATTATTTGCGTCGCATGCGCGCTTAATCTTATAGTGCAGGCGTGTGTGCGCAGACACAGTTGCAGTCTCTCTTCCCTCACTCTCATAGTCCGATGGGACCATGAATGTACACACATATAAACAGACAAGAAAAAGAGAAAAATACGTAGGTACATATTTGTGTTATCTTTGAGCCTAAACAAACAAAGTTATTCACGCTATTATCATTTGTCTGAGACATGGGCCTGATTCACAAATCGCTTAACATTTCTGTGAACAGCCGAAGACTAACTTTTTATCGTAAATTACTCATTCGTCCAGTTTCTGAGAAAGAACTGAATGTAGGGATTTAGTTTGACAGAAATAGACTAATGTTCTGACCAATTTATTTCTTTAGATGATTCATAAGGCAATGATCTTTTGGTACCTTTTGATGCAACGAATTAAATTTTTTCGCTATGAGTACTTAAAAACTCTTTGGTACACAACTTTTTCTAGCTAGGGTCTTGGATTTTTCCCGCCATATCTCATGTCATTTTCAAGTTTGGAAGTTGAATCAATACGTCATTTGTCATGAAACTCTTTAGTATGTTCATATGTACAGACGCCAGCAGGTCAGGCTACCCCAAACTGTAAAATTTTCCCAATCAACCTTGAACCTTAATGCTCTGGCGAAAAGTTGAAAATCTATTAAAGAAATTTGACAGATTGTAGTAGTTTGATGTATTGGCGTCTGTACCGCAATATTATGGAAACCTTCATCGAAACCATTTATATTTATTAGTGAGTGAGTGGGTTTGAAGGATCAGTGAATATTTGTTTGTTTTCCTGCCTTTATCCCATTTAACTTGGAGTCAGTGCAGCATGTCTCCTTCTTCTAAAATTATAACTACTGGGAACAGTGAATTTTGTCTTATTCGATTTTTTTTTAAAGCATATCATATTTTTTCTGCCGTGTGATTATGCCAATCAGCACATGGCATGCGTTCACATTCTATAAATCATTCTTATAGGTTTTATAGAACTTTTAATTTTGCTCCAATGGACTCAAAATCAGAAGTCATTTATTCAAATTAGGCTGAGAATCAGCACTTTTCGAACGTCAAAATTACATAAGAAAGTCGCCAAGACGCCCGCCCTTCACCACTTCCTAGTGCTTTCTCTCGTCTACCTCTTCCACTTCTAGAATTATGTAAAAACATGATAGGTACACTTTTCAAAGTCACGTTATAATGGCCAAAGTCAATTTGATGATCTAGAGACCGTTCGTGCGTAATCCTATAATTGAATGATTCGGCTAATTCGAGCACAAGACATACTTCTTGGTTCACATGCAATTTGCGAGTTCAATGCCATTCATCTTTTAAAGATGAATCAAGGCTTTGTAGAAAGGTTCTCAGGAAATCTTGGGGCCAATGATTTTTAAAACTCCTTCATTTTTTAAATGAGTTACTCCTGCGGGGTAATTGCGTAACACACTATCAGTAGGACTGGCTTCCATTTCGACAGTTCAACAACATTCAATGCGTTATTTACGTTGTGGGGCAGACACATTTTTCGAACATATGAAGCAATGGATTAGCAATATCCTTCAAGATGATTCAGATTGAGATTGATAGTGCACGCACTAATTAGTGTGCGGGTAATATTGCCATCCTTCTTAGTTAACTTTTGCCGTTTTGGGGTCAATTTTCGTGATGAAGTTAAGAAAAAGGTGAGGTAGCTGATCTCCTTGAACGTCTGTAAAAATCTCACCGTGAAAACTGTGAGTGAGTTGTCATTCCACCTAATATCAATGACAAGGATTGACAATATATACCGTTCACTTCAACCTCACCTAAGTTTTTACGTTGAGAATTTTACAGAATATGTCGCTTGGTCGTGGAACGCACCTTAGGCCCACTGATATAAGTGTAGGTACTGCGTAACTATTTGCAACCACTCGATTCGCTTCCGTACCGTACCGAACATCAATCAATGTTATCGGACACAAGTGGGAAGATGTAAGTCCAACCTGGTAAAGTGGGGCTACCTTGACGGAACGGCAGTAGGGTGTGATTGTGGGCTATGTCACAAACCATGCCCCACCTCCTATCCTGCCTTCTGTGTCCCAAAATATGCAATCAAAGTGACCTTTGCGCTGCCACTGACAACGCCGTGAAGTGGCAAAGTTTTGGAAAATTAACATTTATAATTCAGTCGTGCAGCGACACGGAGAAGATCGTAGGAGTTCTCTAAACGCTGTTCACAAAACCAAAACCCGAAAATCTTGTCACTTTAAATCAAATAGACGTCCGCTATTCTTCCGACAGCTGTTTGCTGTCGGGGGTAAGGCAAATCAGGGGGCCTACTCCGAAGTGCAAAGTGCGAATGTTCGGATCGGACCGACACATGGCCGAACCGAATATTATTGAAAGATGCGAAAAAAGTTCGGATCGGCTCAGGTGGGTCGGGCCATAGTCAATATTCGAAAGAGTATAGGAGTGTAGGATCGGAACCAACCGAACCAAATAGTAACTTCGTAGCAGGAAACGGCCGAGCATTCGGCCGATACTACTTCGGAGTAGACCCACTGGTTATCGAAATGTGTCATTTTCGATACGAAAGCCTGTCGGATGGTTGTGAATAGCTATGCTGGTCCTTGCCAACTCGTGACTAAGTCTAATTTTCGGCAGCTCACAGTCACTTCCAGACACCTCGCAATATGACTCAACTATAATTTGCGGCTTCCACAAGACCTCAGTAAAGATTACTTCCGTGGCAATTTACTTTGAGTGATAGGTACCACTAACGACGACAATTTCCCTACAAGATGGAAATCCCTTTATATTACGGGTTTGAACCAATTTGCAAACTGCGTAGGTAGGACCTTTATAACTAGCTTCTGGCCGCGACTTCCGTCGACTGTCCTATGTGTTAATCCAGTTTATAATCTATCTGTGTGCCAAATTTCGTCTAAATCTTTTCAGCCGTTTTTGCGTGATTGAATAACAAACGTCCAAACATACAAACTTTCACATTTATTATTAGTAGGATATGTAATAATAATGCGCAATCGTGCAATCACCATGCTTCTTAAAACACACGATGAACGATTTTGTCTGCAAGAACTTTCTTTTTTATAATGTGTAATGAGCCCATTTTATTGTATAACTAATTACCTGCAATTTCCCGCCGTCTCCAGTGTTGCCAACTAAATAAGTACAATACGTGCAGTGACGTTGAATACATCATGATTACTTTTTTCCCTGCACTGCTGGGGTCGTTGCCCCCTGGCGCTGAGTAATCGTTAATCTGTCTGTCTGTGGCTCATGGCACTTAACTACCTATGCACGAAGTATCATCACGCCTCCAGTTATGGGATAAGCAGGATTCGCTTTGATAAGAAGAGTTATTTTATTCGCCTTAAAGTTTTGCTTAAACAAATATAAAAATAATTTATTCTATTATTTATGATGGATGTTTCCATAGCTAAACACCTAACAAGGTAAATGTCGACTTAGGTATCGTGTCTGGCATAATTTATAGTGCATCAATTTAATTGAATTGCTAACACTTATTGGGTATTATTATGTGTCCTGTTTTGCACCTGAAATCAACATAAAAGCCAATAATAACGTAAAATGGTTATTTTCCTTATTAAATTAACTATTATTTTTCATAAAATTCTAGAGAATAATTATACATTTTTGATTTTTCTATTTGAAACATTAACACGTTGACTGCCAGACGACAGACACAATAGAAAATCTATTGTTGGCGGTCACCGGTGACCACGGTGGCAGTGGCAATCAATGCCTTAAATCTCTCATTCCCGCTTAAAATTTCAATATGGCTGCTTCCGTTACTTTTTTTTTTCACTCTGAGCAAGTGGCTCACGAATGTTTACATTCAGCCTTGTTTCAACACACTCTGGGCAAGTTGTTTATGCTGGATATTTTTAAAATAAGCTGACGCGTGTATTACGTTCATAAATGGGTAATGGTTAATCAGCACTTTACTCACGTAAGAACATGACATGTTTATTATTTTAGTGTTTTCTTCGACAGCAAGAGAAATATGGCTGAAGCGTATCTGTCGTACAGGGTGACATGTTGCATCTAAATTCTAAACTAGGTTTACGCCTACGCTAACATAATGTAGATTTTCTAGAAAAAATACGCAGACTGTTTAAGAAATAGAGTTTTTGCAATTTATATTTAAAAAAATCTATTCTTCAGCCCAACAGAACTACGTTCTGTCAGTTCCTGAAAAACCACACAAAAATAACTGAAAAAGAAAAACGTCAGAAGGCAAATTCCCGTAATTAAAAACGTTCAAAGTCGCAATCTCAAATCAGCGACAAGCAATGTCAAAAACTAGCCAAAAATGTAGGGATACTAGAGGTATTTTGCACGGATTGAGACTGAGATCAGACTGTGAACATACTTTTATAATCACGGGAATTGCCCCTCAGATCAGAGCAGACAACAAGGCCCTCTTGTACAACCATTAAATAAACTTCCTTCTATAAACTCTTTCCCGTGTTAATTACTTACTTTAATACAGGAAACACTTCAACCAAACCCTCACAAAGGAGTCACTCGCAAAAAGTTTTAACATCATTCATTTAATTACAATTCACTACCTTCTTTTGTTTGTTTTTCTCATAAAATCTCGCGCATGGGAAGTACCTACCCAATAAAAGTTAAAGTTATTATAAGAAGGTAGGTGCCTAATTAAAGTGTGTATGACTGTTTTCTTTCCTTCAGCAGCATCTGTTCACCTTTAATTTTTATTTTATGTACATTTTAACACGAGATCCACCTCTTAAAACGGTAAAACTTTTTTATTTGTACTTTATGAAGGTGTATTTTATTAATGGCCAGTCTTGTCGGTCTTGTCGCTCTCGAAAAAGGTCTCGTACATTAATGTGTAGTGAAAGAAAAATGTGCATCAGCTGCTTGCCATCCGGTTGTGTTCAACTAAAGGAAACTGGAATTAGGGTTTCCTGCTGTCAACCTGTCATTTAGCATTTTTATACCTTTGTATCCTGTGCACACGACACAGTCTTCAGATGTCCGCCGTTTATATTCATTACCTACCCCACGATTGATATTTTAGCGTCCAGACATGTATGTGGATTTAAGTCTGCCCAGTGTCGTCTTACAAGGTATATTTAGCCGTCCATTTATGGCAACACTCCCGGTGGCTGGCCGAAAATAAAATGCAGTCTCATGTCAACGGCCAACGCGCGATGCAATAAGAAAAAGAATTCTACGTTCTATTTTCAAATTGCAGTGGAGAGCGTCTCCAAGTTGCCGAGCAACAAAAAAGGTTACAGTTTTGTGTGTTGGAATTCTGAAAGCTTTAAAATCAAATAGTTTGAAGATTTAAGCATGTAAACTGTCAAAGCAGAGATTATGGACGCTCATGTTGGATCTATTAGCGTCGAATGCCGTCACAAATATGTGTGTAGGAAATCGTTCTAAATTATTCTAAGTAGCTAACGTGTTGCATTGAGAATAGGATTACTTGAAATCTCCGTGGGAATGTTTGCCTAGCTGGAATGTGATCGAACACTCGCAGGAAAATTTATCTTTAACTCAGCTTTACTCTCCTCCTACTCCTCTACGTGAGTGGAAAGAGAGTAGGGAGACCTTTGCCCGGCGACATCACAGGCTTCTTTTACGTGGCAAGCGAAAATAACGTTTCTATGGCTTACGAGAAATCTGAATATTTCATTACAATCTTATTCTACGCAACGTAGAGACAAGACAGCGAAAACAGAATGCCAAAAGTTCCTGGAATTGCTCAGATTCTCATCCCGTTAAGGGATAAGGTAAATGGAACGATAAATTCAACCCATAAGATTCATGATCGCAAATCATCGATGTAGAACAACTGCTTTTAGTCATAAGATTCCCTTATCAGACTCGAGCAATCTTCGTCTTAATGCATTTCCTGCGTCTCGTCGAATCATCGCGATCACAATTAATTATAACAAAACTTTTTAGTGTCGAAGTACAGTTATCTGCGGCTGCACGGTTCGCGCGCTCACCATTTTAACAACGGTGTTGCCAGCCATTTTGTTCTCTCACATTTTATGGCAGTTTTATATTTTTGTAACGATCGTGTGACAGGTTGTACTTTCACTTTAATGGTCTTTATTGATTTGTGGCTGTAACCTTTTTACTATCACGACTTTTGCCATGAAAATGTTTTGTACAGTTATTTGTTGTGCTCAGTGATATTTCGGTCAGACTGTGTGGATTCTCAGAAATGTTCGTGGTGTGACAGCTGACTTTAATCAGTTTGCTGTCACTTTTGTGACAATTAACAATTGAAAATGACAGTCGGATACGTTTTAGTATTTTGTTCTGATGACTTGTAAAAAAGTAGTTGGAGTTTCTTGCCGGTTCTGCTCCATAGGAAACGACCAATTGGAACCGTGCACCTAGCTTCTGACGTTTCATAAGTGCCCACTACCCATGTAGGTTTATGTGAAACAAAATATTTAGAATTGAATCAATATGAATTTCATCTGTTTTCAATTAAGTAGTCTAAATTTCGATTGATTTAACTTCAATTCAAGTCTGAATCACCGAATAAGTACATACATCTGTAACCATTAATACCAATTTGTCAATTCAGTCCTACAGCACATATTAATAACATTAATTTTCCCACAATTTGTGAATCACTTGCGCTACCAGACTTTCCCTGCGTAACAACATTAAAATAATTATCGTTAACTGCCCTACATTGAATATTTACCTCAATTAACTTATTTAATACGTGGTTGTGTCTTTTGTACCTACCTATTTTAAAACGGCGCTGTAACTAACAATCATTCGAAAGTAATTTATTGTGTTGTGGACACATCAATGAAAAAGTAAAAAACTACATGTTCCCGCCATTAACGTAATTGCCACAGATTATTAACATACCACCTTCGTATGTTAATAATCTGTGGTAATTACAATACCTTAAGTTTTTTTTTTAAACTAGTTGAACTAGGTACTAAATTACACATCGACAAATACGTACGAGTATGAGCTAGAAATTCAAGAGTTTGTATTCGTTTTCCCGACACAAAAAAAAAATCATAAATGCAGTCTGGTTTTTGCTCTTCAGGTTAAGGTCAGGTTCAGACAACATGAGACATAACAAACCAAAACATATAACACTGACAACTAACAAATTCGATAATTTTTCTGGCAAACAATAAAGTCTTATTGAACTGAGAGGCAGTTCTCGTGATTTTAAGACCGTTCACAGTCTCAAACTGTCAAAAATGCATCTAGCTTACCTACATTTTTCACAAGTTTTTGACATTGATTGTCGCTGAGATGAGATTGTGACTAGATTTTGTTTTTAATTCGCCTTCTGTTCTGCCATACCTACTAATTGTATAAAACCCAATATCGCACATGCAATAGCAGTGGCAGTCAAACCCACCCCGTCCAGCGCCGTATGTGGTCAATACCGGTAATTAGGGAAGCCCGCCCAATGCCAGTGCACTCGATACCGATACCAATACTAGGAACTCGCCAGACAGTATAACACCCACTGGGGTTACTGATTGGAAAATCAATAACGCAGTGTTGATAAAGTTGTTTAGATTGCATTTAGAAACTGAATTCGAAGGTATTATGGAAGACCGACCGTATACATAGGTCATGCGTATTTTAATTCCAAAAAATCAGTTCAGTCGTTTAGTTTGCCTTTTTGCTCACATTTCAAACTTATCAATGTTAGCTTTTGCTAGAATATGCTTGGGAAACTCGATAAAACTGGCTGGTGCTGAAAAACCCAACCAGATCGTGCTGTAAGTTGTCTTAACAACTAAAGTCAAAGTTGTAGTACGGTCAATGATAAAAAACCAGTATAAGCTGGTTTCTTATTCTATTGAAACTCTTCACTTCTCTAGACCCGCAGTGCGATTCTGTAACCATCTCACCGTGAAAACTTAGGTGAAGTGAGCGTAGAGTTAGGTGTAATTCCAAATAATGCTAGGGATTGACACTACTGACAACTCACATCAAGCTCACTTCACTTGAGTTTTCACGGTGAGATTTTTACAGAATCGACCGGCTGCACCCTAATAACGTAACACACTATCGATATCAATTTGAATCATTTTGAAGGATATTGCAAATCCATTGCTTCATATGTTCGAAAAATGTGTCTGCTCAACCAACGTAAACAAAGCAATGAATGTTATTGAACTGTCAAAATGAAACCCATTGCTACTGATAGTGTTACGGAATTACCCGCAGCTCAATGTCAAATTGTTACTACTAATATGGGTCGATGGGTCGTCTATGTTTAATTATTTATGAAGAAACTACACCATGCCACCTCCTCGTTTCACAGTGTTCCCCCAATGACGATTGTACTCATTGGCTTACCCCTTAACTTAGACAGATCGATAGAATCTAGACTGGACGGCACCCCCTATCATAAAAACACAGCACTTAAAACACATTTTAGTGCTAACTTAACACTAAATACAGTACAGTCTGACGCACGAAGTACAGACGCCCGCA
Source organism: Apamea epomidion (assembly GCA_947507525.1). Lineage (NCBI taxonomy): Eukaryota > Metazoa > Arthropoda > Insecta > Lepidoptera > Noctuidae > Apamea > Apamea epomidion. Next base: position 16,236,762 of record OX382246.1, on the reverse strand, counting down.
GGTCAAGCTAACCGCAACTGTCAAGTTTTCCCAATCAACCTTGAACCTTAATAATTTAGCGATAAAGTTGAAAATCTATTTACGAAATTTGACAGATTTTAGTAGCTTGATTTGCTGGCGTCTGTACAAACTTCAAACTGAATAGTATTGCCGCCATTATCGTGTCACCAATCAACTTTGAATGACAGTTGTAACAGCGGTATGTGTTTGGAACTAAACTATTATCTAGCTAGAATCTATACTAGACATATATGAGAAATGTGTAGCGAGAAACACGTTACCAAATTGACGCATAAGTCTAGCGGTCGTAAGCGTAATTGTTGCGCGAGGAGTCCAGCAGGGTTCGATACTTGGGCCAGGTATTTCTATTGGGTTTTTTCCATTAGGAATTTCTCAGTAGCAGTCCAATGTTGTGCCTGGTAATATATGCAACAACTTCCTACGCCCTCTATTACATGGGACTTGCTACTTGACAAAAAAAAATCGTCAGTTATGTTTTTTTTTTTGTCTGAGGGTTACCTCTGCCTAAGCCTTCGTAGAATACCTACAGGCGTGATGTTAGGTATGTAGATCCATGATATTGCTTGAGGTGGTGTGACCACATTCCAGGGGTAGATGCCCTGGACTAGATAAGATTACACTTGCATTTGCATAGTAAGTGTCGTGCATTTTATGAGGTGGAACACTTATTTGTACTTAGTATGCAGGGTAGATATTTGTGGTTAGAATCTAAGGCGATAAGTATGCGAACTTGTAGCAAGCGTAGGACTGTCAAAGGGAGAGACATGGCAGTGATAAATGGTTAATTGCATCAACTACATAGCTCAATATTGTATGCATTTCTAATACTTTCGTCATATGAGACTTCCAAGATAATCTTTCAAAGGATTATTTCTAAATAGCTTACTTGCATAAAAGTTCATTGTCATGTGATTTTGATTGATGATTGATTTTGAAGTTTACGCTAAGTTTCTCTCTGTGTCTTATCATATGACGTGCTGTTTTATGTTTCACGTAAAGAAAGGTGTTCCAAATAAAACAAGAAATCAATTTAAAGTCAACGTTCTCTCGTAGATAGATTACCGCAACGGAAATCATTATTAATGTACGGCAGGTCAACGTTTTTGAGGCAATAGTGAAATAAGGGCGAGTGGACACACGCGAGCGGTCACACTCCAACCGATGGTTGTACCATCCATTAGGTTGATAACCTGGTTGTAGAAAGTGGTCAAAGATAATTGCTACCTTGATGAAAGATTGTGTGTACTTGAATGTACGTGCGTAGAAGCAATTTTATTTAGAATATTGTACGAGAGGGTTTTGACCGCGATCTAGGTTTTGTGATAGTCAAATAAGCGTTAAGTATGCTAAATCGCATATTATAATCGTTTATTATGCGCACAGCCAAAATTGGTAGTTTCTGCCGGCACGGCGTCTCTCTTCCCTTCCACATTTAATCCGGCTACCTTCAAAGCAAGTGTGAACAGACATCTTCTGGGCACACTTGGTCCATCATAGCTTTCCATCAAGCGTGATCGTGATCAAGAGCAATGCCATTTAACAAGAAGAATAGCAGGTCCATTCAGCAATAAAAAAATAAATATAATAACGCTGAAAAGTTTGTTTGTGTGAATGCGCTAATCTCTTGATCTACTAGTAGGATTTGTAAAAATCTTATAGCATTGGATAGCCTAATTCTTGAGAAAGGCTATAGAGGCTAGTTTATATCACGCCAAGAGAAAAAAAGTCTGAAAGAACGCTAAGCGAAATCGCAGTTATAGCGCGGGCAGGAAACGTGACTGTTAAAGGAGGAAAAAATAAATGAATATTGCGAAGGAAGTAGAAACTAGTGTTAGTATATACGAGAACTTCTAACATTACATATTCTGTCGTCAATAAACATTTCCACAATGTTCTGATCGAAGGATATGCGATATTACTAAAAGAAAATATAAGAAACTCACTTTCATAGTTAACGGAACCATATGGAGTAATAAAGCTAGATTTGGCGCGTTGCCAACTAATATGGCTTAGTGCCAAGACCGTGCGTTTGTCTAAATGAATAATTTACCTTTGAAAATGTTCTAAGACCGTCTTTCTAGTATTCTTCCATCTATTAGTGTTAAGCATTCACCAGTGGAACATATTCCCACGTTTTCCACTTTTCTATAATACTCCTTCACTTTTATGTTTTAATTTTTGACCTCTCCTTTTATAAGTGTACTTTTCTCTTGGTCCGTATCATTTTCGTTATAATCATGCTCCTACTCTGATCCAAATGAATTTGGAAGCAGTACAGTATATCCTTTCTTCGATACCTATATCTCTAATAGCTACACCACGACAGTCTTCTTTGTTTTATGTCTGTGAATAAATACTTTTAAATATTTTTTTTACTAGACATCATCTCTGTTCACTTTTTCCCTTGCCATATCATTTTTCACGCTGTCCATCCATCGATATTTTGGTCTCGTTTTCATCACATACAGCATAAGTAAGATGTAGTGTTTCTCAAAGTGTCGATGACAGTTGGTATACGATCGAAGACAATAATGATTTACTCGATAGCTGTCTGCGGGCTTATTGTACGTAATAGAGTGTCAATAGTCTGCGATTGGCTGTAATTGTTGCATGCGGGTGAACATTGCACCGTCGATGTGCTCTGCACCTTATTGATTGAGTTACGACTGTATTCCGATATTGGTCTTGCGGCCATTTAGCTACCTACTTTCTTGATGTGTTTTATATTTAGATTCCAGCCTACTTAATTACCTGGGCCCTCAATGCGACGTAGGTATTTGTCAAAAAGGACATAGTTATCACATTTTCTGTTATGCAGAAAACTATGAAAAACCTTAGAAAATTGTCAATTGGCGCCTGTCGGTATTATTAAATAAGCCCTGGGTTTAGAAGCCAAGTTCTAGGCCTCATAAAAGTACAGTGTATGGCTGTTAGAGTAATTATTTGCTTTTAACAACTAATTCAATTCGTGTCATAATTCATATTCATAAGGGACACACAATCACAGTGTCGTGTTTGATGTCGCCGGTCCAATTATAACCAATCCCATATTCATACAAAACTATCTAAGTAAACAAATGAACTATTTCACCAAAAAGAGTTTATCGGTAAACACATATTTCCGTGTGTTCGTATTGACAATACAGCATGGCGTTTTCGTTTATTTACCTCTCCCAATTTCTCCGTGACTTCGATAACGTTAGCTTAGCTTTTATTTATGGTGTTTACTTGTCACGAGTAACTTATGGCTACAAGCAATCTACTTAGATATTGTCATGGGTTTTCATAGAAAGAATAAGGGCTGCCTGATAATTTCGATTTCTATATTTCTTTATTTTTTTTTTGGTATTTTTGCGTTCATAAAGTGCTGGTCCTAATTTGAATAAATGACAGTTGTTTTTTTTTTTGACAAGTTGAATAGATAAGCTAACGTCTTTCTGCTAAGGTTTTGTCTGATTCTTCTTGGGTAATTTTCTTATTTAAGTATCAACTACTTATATTAGTTATGAGTAAATGACATATCACGAAGCATAGCTGATTAAATTTAATATAATATCTCGCATTACATGTGTGTATAAATTATCTTACATGTCATTCATAATTATCATAATTTTTCTTTACGGTCAATAATTATCTTACATGTAATTTGTGATAATTTTTCGGTACATAGAGAAAAATTATTATTTATATATTTTTATATTTTTTATATTCGATTTTTTCTCATTTTCTTGAAGCATGGCGTTAGTACTATTACTTGTTCTGTGGCATGGCGAAAAGCAACTCCACTAAGAATTAGGGGCGACATCAGTAACGATATCGAGTACAGAGTTTCGATTTACCAATAAAACATTGATTAAAATAGTGTTAGAGTTGACGTTTAAAAATTAGATAAACAATCTATGAAAAAAAAAAAAAATCCCAATCACAAGACTAATAAATGAACTCTTTATCAATACCTTATCACGTCATGACCTTTCTATTTTAGAGAAATGAACACCAGAGATATCACAACGGTCACTTTTATCAAACGGCTAATTATTATTTTTAGAGCAAAAATCAGACAAGTTCATACATGTTTACCTAATTGTATAGAGGCAGATGTTTGTACAAAAATAAAAGATGACAGAACGGAGGGGAAAAGGCGCCATGAATGCCATCATCCATGTTGTTATTGAAAAAACACCAAGTGGTGAATGTGATTTTGAAATTGTTTGATGTACTTACCTAAATATACATCATTTAGTTTTTTTGTTGGGACTATATCATAGTACGTACTTATAATAGAACCTCAACAAATTATCAGTAGGTAGGTGAACTATTCGAAAAAATCTAATTTAAGGCGGTTCATTGCCAATGTTCCGGATTTTTAAATCTGCGTTCTTTCTCCTTTTTGACAGCTCTGCAATGTTGCCAGCTTTGAATTTTATTCACCCCGATTATTTTGTAAATTGATTCGACCCCCTGCGAATAACTCAAACCTTTTCCCATCCATAAATACTAACTTTTGTGTTGTTTGTCCTCAGTTCTGGGAGATCATATCAGAGGAGCACGGCATCGACCCCAACGGTGTCTACAGAGGAACAAGTGACCTTCAGCTCGAGCGAATCTCCGTATACTACAATGAGGCCTCTGGTCAGTATACTTGGCATTTCCTTCCCATATTTAGGAATGATGCGGTCTGAAAGTCGCTGGAGACCACGAAAAGTAGGCTGTTGTACTATTCTCTAAACATCACTTCGCAATTCAATCGGTGTCAAGTGAAGTCACTTGAGTGAGTGTACGAAATGAACTATAAATAAAAGCACTACTGACTCTGTGACTCCAAAGAAAGCAACGTACCAACTCTGCCACGGAAAATCGTTTCTTATTTATTGTTCGAAGTCACCAAAAGCTTACAAGATTCTGAAAAGCTGTAATAAAATAACTGCTCATAAACTACAAAACAATATAGCCAACCGTTTGTGGCGCCTGGAATATGTGCACGCAATATTTTACCATAATATGGCCTTACGTGTACGTCATAGCTTCGAGTCCTTGACCTCAGAAATGCTCCACAATCCAACTCAAGGTTATCTACTAGGAGAAATCAGCTGTTATTTTGATTTAATGATAATAAAACTGACTGCAACTAAAAATTTCAAAACAAGTACCTAGTTTAGTTCAATCTCAGATTTGATGCCATGAATCTGCATCAATCAGACTGCTAGAAAAGTGAGCTTGTTTTGAACTTTTTAGCCTATAACATCCATCCATAACGCGACCCGAATGAGTCGATAGACACCTCCTATTAAAAATCCATCTACCAGTTTGGGTACTTCAAGGGTATAAAGAATGCCACATACGTAGATACGGGTGAAAACGCATAAGTATTTTCTTCCACGCAGTCGGGTAAAGACAACATAACAGATGGCTTCACTCACACATACATTCAAGTTCAACGAACTACCAAGGAATGACAGAAAATTATTATCTACCTACTGATATCTACCGATTAAAAACAGCTGTTCTCCTTCCAGCCGTAATAAGCTCGTCTATTGTCGTCCAAAGCTACTTTACTTCAAAATAAATTCACTAAAGTACTTGGTAGACGCTCATTGGAAATGAAACTAGTAATAAGGTAGTAATAGATTCTATACTTAGGACTACGTAATTATTCAGCTCATTATTCGGTCTGGTAGGCTGTAACTTGGTGTTTCGATCTTTATAGACAGGTATTTATTGTTCATAGTTTCCAACTTTCAAGGTTTTAATGTCGTTGTCTTGGAGTTTGAATCATAAGTCATTACTACTTACTAAATTAGTATGACTAACACGTGTCGATCGAAGACTAATTTTTGAAGACTTTCTGTCAGTTCTGGCAACGTTTATTTTCGAAATCAAGGATATTTTGGCGCCTTATTGAAATTTTTTTTTCTTAATTGGCAACTGAGTTAATGACAACAGATGGATGATATTGATAAACATTTTTAAGAATTTGTAACTCACTGAGTATTGGCAAAACAAGATGCTGCGGTGTTGGTTCCGATTTTAGCCGCGATGATATTTAGCAATAACTGCAGCTTTCAAGTCGAAACGTCACCTGATAGTACAAGATGGCGGATAATACCAGCTGGATATCTATCGCCAATTTACTTTCAAATCATAATTGAACCGTTCTAAATATTAAAGACAAAATTAATTTTGCATTAGATCTGCATCAAGTTTGTGTGAAACAAAAAGCATTCTTATCTTAAAATCTTAATAAGCAAATGGTTAGGTATCTCACGTCTTCCATTAAAGATTAAAAATGTTTGATTAAATCCGTTCACTCCAATTAAAAATAATGGAATAGAAAGTTTACGTCAGGAGAAAATAATAAAATGGTGACAGTATGTAGGTAGGTAACAAGCGACTAATTATAAAATATCTAATGTCTCCACTGTGTTCGTAGAGAAACTCATTTTGCTATTAATTACGTTAAAGAAAAAATGATATGACTAAGGGCTGATTTTTCCATCGCCAGATAACTTTTATTCGAGGAATAAAATTGACGTTTGACAGTTTTTGTATGACATACATATATAACTGTCAAAATTTCTAAATTATTCCTCGAATAAAGTTATCAGATGATTGAAAAAACAGCCCTAAGGGTTAAGAGAAACACATTTTGCAAATATTTAACCATTAGTAGCTATTTTTAACAATTGGTTGAGTTAACTACGGATCAAAAAACCGACCCCAAGTATCTAAAATGTACCTTTTTATAAATAAGTACTTTTTTTCATAATTGTTTGTAATATATAATAATAGATATCATAAATGACCAGCACCCTAATTGCGTAACACACGATCAATCGGAATCGGTTTCATTTTGACAGTTCAACAACATTCATTGCGTTATTTACGTGTTGAGCAGACAAATTTTTCGAACTTATGAAGCAATGGATTAGCAATTTGCTCCAAAATGATTCTGATTCCGATTGATCGTGTGTTACGCAATTAGGGTGCCGTATATAATCATTAAAAAGAAACACGCCTATCATTTATTAAAAGAGTTATAAAAAAATGAAAAATCTTAGCGAGGTATTTCATTAATAAAACAAATATAAAAACAATAATTACTCAAACTAAAAGCATTTATTTCCATTAAAACAATTAGTACCTTTGAATTGTTAAGAGGTCGGTCAGTTAGAAAAATGAAGTTGATTGCCCATTCCAAAGCGTAGGTAGGTTCCTATGGACAAGAACGGGCAAGAAACTCCACGGACACTCTTTTAGATCAAACTTTCTATATCATCGAAGTGGATAATTAGGTAGGAACTTGTTATCTATAAATATAACCAACGCATTTTCAGACGACATATCTATAAATTATCACTATTTCTTATTGCAACATTCATACATATCCCGGAAGGCATTACAATCGTCATAACATTTCTAGATGTTAGCACAGAACTGTCATGTCTGACATTCCCAACAATTAAAAGTGATTTACAGCAATTAAACTCTTCGTACAAATGATTGACTTAAATAGTGGTGCTGGGGCAGTGCAATGACCTCATGCAGCACTAATCCGCGTTAGCTTGAAGATTTAGTATTACCAGATGAAAAAAATAATTATGGGAATTTTGCAACTGGCAATTTCAGTAAATACATTTTCTTTTTTAGTGACGCTCTCCTTCCTTTCCACTTTATATCGAACCGTTAGATTTATCCTACTAATTGTCAGTATCTTTTCTGCAGCCACAAGAGTAGGCTTAAATATAAGGATTCGACCTCTTCTGGGGGTTCCTTAGAAGCAGAATTAGAAGACCATGTTTTAACAGCATCACCAGCCAGTTCGCTGCTTGCTGCAGTTGTTTGCTTTTTGTTGTTGTAGTTTTGTTTTTATCCTGAATAACCTTATGGTCCTATAAGACGTCACAAAGTGATGATGATTTTTATAATCATCCTCGCTATTGTCTAAGTTGGTAGTGCTTTAGCCTAAGTGCCTCAGTGCAGTGTCATCCTTATTTTGACATCTGCTCTTTACAATGCTTTCTATGTTTGGGACAGTCACTGATCAAACAGAAGCTATTATTTTTATCTTGGAGCTTCTCAAACCAATAACTACCAGCTGAATCCTTCCGTCAAATTCGCAACAGAATAAAACTATCATCTGAAATTCTTGCCACACGGAAATTGAACCTCAAATCCATTCTCCGTCGATCTGTTATTTGATACGTATTATATCGGAGTGCGGCTGACCGCATGGTCGGCCGGCTAACAGTGCTGGTACGGTTAGCGGTTATTATTCACTCTGCCAGGCTAATAGTCCATAGTCCGATGCGCTCGCGTCACATTTATTGCAGTGCTTGATACGCGGGTAATTTGAATGATAAAAAATTTAGTGATAATAATTATAGTACCTAGTAATATTAGCTGACATTACAGTTGGTTGAGCTCTTTGATATATATTTTTTTGGTCATATCGAAGCTTCAAAGTCGGTAAGAGGAAATTCTCATGAATGTATAGGATTTTCGGAAGGTGTGCAAGTTGATAACCAAAAAAAAGAGGAACTTTGATTTCTGTTTCATCTCGTTATTATGGAGGACTCGACGTAATCCTCCTGGGGCTGCAGTCTCGACATTCATAGCGATTGCTTTACGACCGAATTCGGTCGCAAAGTCCTGTCACTCTATACATTACACCTGTCAATCCGGGACTTTGCGACCGAATTCGGTCGTAAAGCAATCGCTTTGAATGTCGAGACTGCAGCCCCTGGCTACTTTCTCAGACCTTCACGACCCAAAATCACAAAATGTCTCCAGATTGTGGATTTCTCCCGAATATCATTTTTGGTCTTGCTATATATATGAAGTTTTCATCTCTACTTCTTTGCAAAGTTTATTTAATACTAAAATAAGAATACAAATGCACAGAGGCGGATTTAAGGCCATAAACATTTTCTATCAGACAACCTTTGGGCAAAAAATTACTATTTGGGCAGAGACAAACAGTGGTTAGGTGCTGTTGTGAAAATTGAGGATAAATATTTTTAAATAATAGGGCTGTTTTTTTTTGTTTTTGTGTATCTTTATAGATACGCAAAAACCTATTAAAACTATTAATAAAATATATATACCTATTATTATTATCAGCCTGTGATGTCCCACTGCAGGGCTAAGGTCTCCCTACTCTCTTTCCACTTCTCTCTGTTCAAAGCTGGTAAGGACCAGCTCTTATTGAAGGAGTCCAGCTCATCCCGCCATCTCCATCTGGGCCTGCCGCGATGTCGCTTGCCATTAAGAGGGACCCATTGGGTCGTATTTTTGGCCCATTGGTCGGCTGACATGCGGCAGATGTATTCATATATACCTAATTATATATAAATATAATCACAAGTGCCAGTTATTTAACCATTCTGTTACCAAAATACACTAAAAAACAACCAACCAACCGCCAGATTAAATTATCGCAAGAAACCGTTAAGCTGACTACATTATTCAAGCATTATCTCTCATTGATTACCTAGAAACAATTTCAATGTCCAGCACAGAGTTCTCTTTGTGAAGTTTAAGTTCAACTAAAGATAGCTGGTGTGAACGACCTCGCTCGGAGCCGCCGACTGTGACCGTTCATTGTCTAAGTTACGATTTCGCTTGCAAGTGCAATTCAAGTTAGGTTTAAGTATAGGTCTGCTAAAAGGAAGTGAGCTGGCCAGTTGGACTGTAAAAATGGCAATTTTGTCTGAAACTCCCTAGTTTCAGACAAAATTGCCATTTTGAAAAAAAAGTGATGAGGAGTAGAAAAATATAAAATTACATCAGCAGTATAGTCAGTTGCAGTCTAGCTGGAATCAGTCGTATGAGATACAAGGATTTGAGCTTTAAACACAGTTTTTTGGATTTGGCAAAATTCGATCGATATTTTTACGCTGAAAAAAGAACTGGCCTCGACTAATGTCCGGCTATCAGGCCGCCATTGTCAAGACAGGCTAAAAAAACTACTGCTAACATCATGACAAGAACCACTAATTTGGTCTTTAAATTCAGTTTAAAAACTTGAATTTACAATGGATTTTCCTGTTTCGTCACCAGCTGTCGGTTGTTTCGGTGCCATAACTAATGTCTTTGTTTTTTCATGAATTCAATTACATGGAAAATTTAAAGAATTCAAATAAAATGTCTAACGTTTGTTTCTATTTGGCCCACAGTTGCGACGGCGGAGAACGGGGGCAAGTACGTCCCCCGCGCCATCCTCCTCGACCTCGAGCCAGGCACAATGGACGCAGTCCGCTCCGGGGTATACGGCCAGCTCTTCCGGCCGGACAACTTCGTATTCGGACAGTCCGGCGCAGGCAACAACTGGGCCAAGGGACACTACACCGAAGGCGCAGAACTCGTCGACGCAGTACTCGATGTAGTGCGCAAGGAGTGCGAGAACTGCGACTGTCTGCAGGGCTTCCAGCTCACACACTCGCTCGGCGGCGGCACCGGCTCCGGCATGGGCACGCTGCTCATCTCCAAGATCCGCGAGGAGTACCCCGACAGGATCATGAACACATACTCCGTGGTGCCCTCGCCCAAGGTGTCGGACACCGTGGTGGAGCCCTACAACGCAGTGCTCTCTATTCATCAACTAGTCGAAAACACAGATGAAACCTATTGCATAGACAACGAAGCTCTCTACGACATTTGCTACAGAACCCTCAAAGTGCCCAACCCCACGTACGGCGACCTCAACCACCTGGTGTCGCTCACCATGTCCGGCGTGACGACGTGTCTGCGGTTCCCTGGCCAGCTGAATGCGGATCTCCGCAAACTGGCCGTCAACATGGTGCCGTTCCCACGTCTCCACTTCTTCATGCCCGGCTTCGCTCCTTTGACATCTCGCGGCAGCCAGCAGTACCGCGCCCTCACCGTGCCCGAGCTCACGCAGCAGATGTTCGACGCCAAGAACATGATGGCGGCATGCGATCCTCGCCACGGCCGCTACCTGACCGTGGCCGCCATCTTCCGTGGACGTATGTCCATGAAAGAGGTCGACGAGCAGATGCTCTCGATTCAAAACAAGAACAGTAGCTTCTTCGTGGAATGGATTCCGAACAATGTGAAAACTGCCGTGTGCGACATCCCGCCCAAGGGCCTGAAGATGTCGTCGACGTTTATTGGCAACACGACAGCTATCCAGGAGCTGTTCAAGAGAATATCGGAGCAGTTCACAGCTATGTTCAGGCGTAAAGCTTTCTTGCATTGGTACACTGGTGAGGGCATGGACGAGATGGAGTTCAATGAAGCGGAGAGCAACGTGAACGACTTGGTGTCGGAGTACCAGCAGTACCAGGAGGCCACCGCGGAGGACGACACGGAGTTCGACCAGGAGGACATGGAGGAGCTGGCGCAGGACGAGCACCATGACTAGCGCGCTCGCGACTCTCACTAAGTCTTAGTCTAACAAACTGTAAGCCTACCACCACACAGACCATTAGATCGTATTTTTGCATTATATTTTTCTTTAAATTAGTAAAAGTGTGCCCTATTCCTGTGTCGTGGTAGTTTGTAAGTTACAGATATAATTATTGCAAGGGGCCTCGAACCTCGCCGGACCAGTTTTCTACCACTTTTTATATGTTTTCCAAATGTAAGTAGAAGCTAAGATGCGTGCATTTATTACCAAAGTGTCCTTGAGGACCAACGAACCTTTTCCGAATTCTATATCCATCGCACTGATCCGTCAACGATATTGACGTTTCATGTGCAATAATTATGAATAAATAATAATAAATCTTATCAAAATGATAGTATTAATCGACGTCTGTTTTAATTGAATACTAATTAGATTAAGTGGAAACTCTATAAGAAACGTACCAACTTGTGCATTTCTTAGCTTAAGTTATTGTCTTGTATGCTTTTTATTATATTAATTTATAATAAATGTTTTAAATTAATTTGGTGTTTTAATAACTTATGTAGACCTCATAATAAATTATCATCAAATTAATTTGTTTCTTGTTTTATCATGTTGAGATATCGATTCCCTTCGCGTCTGCCGAGTTTCGCTGGCTAAATTGAACGCTGAAATGGGTAAACTTAGACAGAAGAGAGATTCCCACCAAAATCTAGCTACACACATTCAAAAACTATTTATTTTAATTAGGCCCAGTATAGGCTCTATTTAAAGGTCGAAAGCAAGAAAGCTTAGAAGAAAAAGTGACACAACAATCCCCTCCCCTCCCAGACCTAGACAAAGACGTGTATTCGTCGGATATGGTAGGTACAAAGGTGGTTGGCACGTGAAATTGTCATACTCGTAAAAGCGATTAAAAAATATGACGAGATGCAGGCAGCAGAATCCTCCTATACTATAAGGCTACGTACGCACTGACAGATGGCTCGCTTAGCGCCTAGAGCCTAGTGACTGAACATCCTTCGATTCACGCTAGGCTACTAGCGAAGGCGCCAAGCGCGCAGTGCGGCCAGTTGAGAAAATTCTAGCGTTCGTTTCACTTCACTGCCCGTTAGGCTCTAGGCACTAAACAAGCCACCTGTCAGTGCGTACGTAGCCTAAGGGCCGGGGCCTACAGGCGGCACGGCACGGCAAGGGATTTTCATGCGATGAATAGGAAATAAGTATAACTTAAAAGTAGTTATGACAATAAAATTTAAATTTCAATGATGATGCCAAAGGACGTCGCGGCATGCCTAAGGATACCGCGGCATCGTTGCCGATGAAATTTCAATTTATTTGTCATACAATTAAGTTATATTTCTATTCGTCGCATAAATCTCCCTTGCCATACCGTACCGCCAGTGGGCGCCGGCCCTAAGGGTAAGTCGGGAGCGCCAGAATCTCCGATGAGTCACGGGCCTCTTGTGAGCGTCATCAGTAGATTGTCCTTTTTTGTCTGCAAAAATAAACAGTTTGAAAATAGTGTCTACTGAACTTTATGTTTTACTGTGTGCTATTTCCATTAGTATCATATGACTCACAAAAGCCCGTTGTCTGCAATGCATTCCCTCCTGTGCATCAGCCGAAATAGTACCTAGACGACATTATGAGAACTATGAGATATGGCTGTAGTGTAGTAAATACATCAAACAGTACCTAGACTTCCTTGAACCTGGCCAACACCTAAACCTAACTGGTTCGATATTTAGCTTGAACTAGTAGCGCCACCTATGCGTCGTCACAATAGATGGTACAAATTACCATCAGCGCCATCTATGTGTTCTCATAGTAGACAAGAATGGTGACTTCGTCTTTTGCTATGGTAGTCTCAGAGTAAACCACGTTTGTGTATTATTCAAACAAATAACATTGTATCGTAATGCTGCGGCCACATTATCGCGATAAGACGAACTACACTTCGCGCGGTCTCTCGCACACCGGTCGATGTATCGCTGTGTAACAGAGAGCGCACGAAGCAGGCGCAGTCGTAGCCCAAGATTTTGGGGGGAGTCACGAAGTAGTAAGTTAGTAACTTAATTAGTAAGGCACGTAAATCATGCAGACTTTCGACAGCTTGAATGATTATAGTTACCGGCACGTAAGTTGGCAAGAAATTTTGTAGTGGGGGAAGTTCGCGCATGTAAAAATGTATGAAATTATGCGTGCGCGAACTTCCCCCACTACAAAATCTCTTGCCAACTTACGTGCCGGTAACTATACCTACCCTACGACCCCCGCCTCGCACCGCACGAAGTGTAGTTAGTTTTATCGCGACAATGTAGCCGTAGCATTAGTGTACGGTGACGCCATCAATTTTAATACAGAAATATAACAGTATTGTGCTACAAAGTTAACATTTAAGTTTTCCCCCATTGGAAAACAGCGCCCTAATTGCGTAACACACTCCATTGCTCCATATGTTCGAAAAATTTGTCTACTCAGCAACGTAAATAACGCAATGAATGTTGTTGAACCGTCACAATGAACCCCATTGCTACTGGTAGCGTGTTACGCAATTACCCCGCAGGTCATCATGTTTTTTTTTTGTAAACCAATACTGTGTCCCACTGCTGGGCCTCCCCTTTTCCTTCCAAACCTCCTTGTCTTGTGCGATCTCTGGCCACGTTGCTGCCACGCCCTGCAAACGTTACCAGATCGTCACACCACCTTCGCCGTGGTCTACCTCGACGGTGAGGTCCTCCATCAGGCGACATGACATTTAACTACAATAAAAGCCAGCAAATAATAGACAAATATTTATTTCTCTTCGTAACTGTGACGCGTCGCGTCTATTATAAGGCTTACATTAACACTAGATATTTACAATTACTGAACACAATAGTCATACAAAACTCTCTACTGGTATTAGATTCAACATTTTTGTGTAACTGAAGAGCTGCAAGAGAAATTACTGTTCCTGTCCAATTACCTGCTTTCATATTATAATCATGTTTCCTACTCCTATCCCAAGTTATTCGTGGAACATGTCTTTTTCTTCCATACTTCTCAATTAGTCGTCATCTCGGTAGTTATCCAATACAAATCAATCAAACTGCTTTCATATACAGAATGGATTTTTGAGATGGGACAGTTAGGTACCTACCTTAACAGTTTTAGCTACAGGAAAACGGCCTTAGGAGACTGTCCTTAAGGCTTTGTGAAATTTTGATCTCCATTCACAGATTAAAAAAAAAAAAAATAGGCAGCAAGAAAATGGGAAAAGTTCAGGACAATCTTCTAGGACCATTTTCTTGCAGTACCCTTACCCGTTCAAAAATCCACCCTGTATAACTTTCATAGATCAGTTATTATTATTAAATTGATAGGTACAGTCAATTTTCTAACAGACTATTGTGGAAGATTGCAGTGCAGTATAATTTTGATACACTTAAATAGGTAGACAGGCAGCCTTTCTAGAATCACAAGTATACAAAATCTAGGCATTTTAAATCTTGCATTTTTCCAGAGAATATCTTTTCTTGTTGAGTATTTCGACCTCTAAATCCAAGAATGTATTCACAACGGTACAAGGATCTTCGTTAGGCGTGTGGCCAAAAGCGGAACTAGCGCGGCCATCTTGTTTTTTTCAATACAATTTCACAATGTTTACTAACAAGGACCCCCTCAATGTCGTCGATTCGTGTACAATCCTTTCAGTTATTTACCTCTGATTTAGCATCACTGTCCAAATCACAGTGATCTTTATTCTCATTCAAATAAGGTTTCTGTTGCATTGCTGCCACTGACAAATCTGTCAAAATCACTGTGATCTTTATTCTCGTTACAATAAGGTTGCTGCTGTCAGAGGTAAAATAACTGTGAACAGACTGCTGCAGTATATTTTCATTTGTACCGCACTACAATCAAAATCAAACGTAGGTATTAGAGCCATCATTTTTCACAACGCCATAATCCTATGGCCCCAAAATCAAAACAGTCTCTTTTAGCTCTAATACATAGGACATAGGACCGTATTCTAAAACGATGCTCAAGCATGAATATTGATTTTAAAACTATAATTATGTTGAGTATTAGTATGAAATATGAAATCTAAAGGTTAACTCGCGATCGCAGTTTAGCTCGCTACCTCAATGTAATCTCCGTATAAAACAAATACGATCATGGCAGGCATCGAGGTAAACTCCAAACCAGCTTGCTATTATATTTCACTAGGACACCATGGAGGCGCAACCATGGTCGGCTGCCAGCAAAATATACAGTTTTATGGTGGGTATGGGACTAACCACACTTATTCAGGTCTGTTCAGCTTTTGCCCATAGAAAACAACGATTTTGTACGGAATGCGCATGTATTCCATACAAAATCGTCCCCAAAAAAAAAAATCGTTCCTATCTCACCAGTCTCCAGGCCTCCTATCGGTTGCGCAACCAACCATATTTTTTTGCGACCATTTTTGCCACCACTGGTGTAGTGACAGTTTAAATTTAAATCGAGATTCATGTCGGAGCATTTGTCTAGAACAAGGGTCTCGGCTATTATTGTCTTTTATGAGTATTTTGTAAGTAAAGGAACGGAATTAAATGCCTGTTTCTGTAACTCTTATACGTACAAACCATTGAGTGATAAGTATGGAGTGATAACGTGCACTTTTATCTAGATTCAGTCACTTAAGGGGGATGCGCTAGGTAGTCCGCGAGATTCAAATTTTCTTAGGTTTTTTGCAATTAGCAGGGCAGGTCATTGATATTTCATGAAATAGTCATTCAATACGATTATATTAACTTAGGAGGGTTATATTGATGATTTTAATTATTGTAATTCTGTAAAATCATATTTGTTACGGTCGCGAATCATATTTTAATCAACAATCAACATGAAACTGACCTGCGACTTGCAAAAAACGTTACAAAACTTCGCGGGCTACCCTGGCACTTCCCCTTTAATGTGGGATTTAGGGTAAGGAAAACGGACGCATCCCATTGGTTAATCAACGATGTCGCGTCATAGCTCTTATTTCTGATTGGGGGCTGATGTCATGGCGATATTCACACATATTTTGCAGCGGCGTAACCCGCATTTTTTAGTCCATTCTTATCACACAACGGTGCAAACTTACAACTAACTTTGTTATTTAATTACAGTGTATTATCAACGAGTGAGTTATTGTTACATTTTTATTAATTTCTCATAATATAAACAGAGATTCTTAGAATTATTCTTTCGATAAAGCTTTTGGAGCTTGTAAATGTCGTTCAAATATTAAATTGAAAATAATATTAATTATTATTAAAGCGGAAATGACTATATCAAACGTTCTTTAAAAAAAAAAAAAAAATAAGCATAATCAGCCTATAATGTTCCCACTGCTGGGACACAGGCCTCCTCTCTGTAAGCGAGTGGGCCGTAAACCACCACGCGGGCCCATTGCGGGTTCACATGTCTGAGAATTATTGGTTCTAGGACATGCCGGTTTCCTTACGATGTTTTTCTTTACCGTTTTGAAAGCAGATGTGATGAAATAAGCATAACAATGCCTGGCTGGGCACGAGCCTACGACCTAGAAATAATTAATGGGACACTACGGCTGCTCGTTGTCAGGCAATAAATGAAATAATTTCTTGAACAACATTTGCAAGCCAAATAAATTTTGTCACTAAACTAAAGGAGATATTAACAATAATTTTGATAACTTGTCAAACAAACGGTCGAACTTAGCAGTAACTTATAACGACAAATGCTAATAAATCGGTGTTTTTCATACATACAATACAATATATGGCAACTTAATTGTTCTTGCTTATACAAAACTTTGTTTAAAATAAAGGGTGCTGTGGATTTTGATGACATGTTTAACAGGTAAAAGAATTAATAATTTGAGAATAGATAGATATTACTTTCTATATTATATGTCTTCAGTAGTTATAGGAGGACTTGCAGTTGGTGGTGATTGGGCGCGCTAGGCATGGCAATCCGACATAACCCTCCGTTCTCCCCAGAGGGAGGGTATCGATGAGGACATTTTTTTGCTGTGGCATTCACAGAAAAAAAAAAGTTTTCTCGGGGCAAAGTTGTGTCGATTACCAATTCAGACAAAAACATTCAAATACAAGTTTCAGTTCCCACCTGGGTTTCACTCACCCTTTCCAATTCTTTTGAAAATAAAAAATATGCAAAAGCCGGAATAGTCACAGTTTTTATAAAAACGTTAGCTACCAAAACATTACTTGGGAAATAATTTCCCGTTATTCACACAAACGTCATCAAAATCCACAGCTGTATAATAACTTTAATAAAACTTATAAAATGATAGTAATATTTACAGTATGTTATATTTATACATTTACATCTAATTACAAATACTATTCGGCACTTCATGTTTAAGTAACTAATAGGCACTTGGTATCATACAGAGGACTTGTTTTTTTTTTAATTTTACAGTACAGTCAAATGTGCCACATATTTTGATGTTTTTATTTTCTAAAATCACCTGCTACTATAAAAAGACTTTATAGCTAAAGTCCGGTCGCGGAGCAGGAAGAATTTCGTACATTAACCTGTCTCTGTCACTCCCGCGTAAATATAATGCGCCCCGCTCGCACAGACGGCGGTCATTGCATCTGTGCGAGCGGGGCGCATTATATTTATGCGGGAGTGACAGAGACAGGATATAACAGGTTAATGTACGAAATCATTCCTGCTCCGCGACTGGACTTTACTAGAAAATGAGTTTACTTTAGACATAACGTAGGTCTGAATTCTGTTTGAAGAAATACGTTGTCTACATACCTGCTTCACACATGCAGTGGCCTCCATAAGTTAGTTGACATTTTTCCACTTCAGCGGTGACGCCCCATTATGATTTAAAATAAAACAAATAATCAGGTATCTAAGGGATTACTTGATTATTTTTATGGTAAATCAAAGGTAATTAAATTAATCAGCAGTTCAAACATTTGGATCACTAGAATTTTAATTCATAATGTGGTGTCACAGCTGAAGTGAAAAAATGTCACATAACTTTTGGAGGACACTGTATATGGAAACACATTTCTACAAAAAATCACGTAAACCATATTTGATGAACTACATTTTTCTATAAATAGCGTTTTCTGTATAACACCAAGCCCGACCTAACAAACACTACAGTTTAGTTGTCTATACGTCGACTGCCCGCTAAGGCACAGTAGTCTCATAAACGATATCTACGCTATAAATAATAAGCAATTGCATGTATTACTAAAAGTAAAGCTATCCAGTACACTTACGTACAGACGCCAGCACATCCAGCTACCCGAAACTGTCACATTTTCCTAATCAACTTTGAACCTAATACTTTAGCGATAAAGTTGAAAATCTATTTAAGAAATTTGACAGATTGTAGTAGCTCGATGTGCTAGCTTCTGTACTTTTACGACAAACATGTGTGCAATACGACCAATCTGAACAGGCTCTCCGAACCTTGGTGCATGTTCTCACTCTTACTGTCGCCTCATATCACTATTTTAGTTCCTGAAATTGTTTTGCCGGTTCAAAGGGTATTGAAGATTTTCATATGAGCCTGGCATACCTACTTTCACGCCATTTTGTTTTTGTTTTTTCAAAATGGCGGCCACGCATGAAACCTATATAAATCGATAGCTGACATCAATGCAAATGGAAAATATAATAGAACCAGACACCGTAAAACGTCACGTTTCCAAGATATTAACGTTCAAAGTTGATCAGGTGACATCAACATCCACTTTGAACGTTAATATCTCGGTAAAGTGACACTTTACGAATCTTCAAAGCCTTTTGCGCAGCCTTCTGCGCTAATATCGGACGAATATTCCCGATCAGTAACGCCTTGTCGTCAGCATTGTTGACGACCGGGAATTTTTTTTATCATTAATTCAGTGTTGTCAGACAGAACCTTTTTTTCCCCGATCGTACATATACTCAGTTTAAGAGTCAAGGTTTAGAAAAGTGGAGTTCAATTAAAGATCCGAGAAATATCCGAGTCATCTTTAATTGAACTCCACTTTAATTGAACTAAGCTAATGTTTTAAAATCTATTTCTACTGATCGAGAATTCGGATCGGCCATATATCGGCAGTATTGCAGCTGTTTCTTTTGTTACTAACTCCGAAACTGCTGTACCATATATTACAGCAGCTGCAGCTGTGTATTTTACGAAGGTTTTATTTAGTATGTATAGTCTCTATAAAAATCTTCATGAGAGAGTAGCGTTCCAATTCAGTACATTAAAAAATTATGCTCTATTTTTCCATCTCTACATTTAGATGTCATCATAGTTAGAAAATAATAATTTCTATTACTATAGTTTTTATACCGTGATTCTCGACAATTTCATCCATATTAATTGTTGAAGACTAGCACTGCCAGCGACTTCGGCCGCCCTATATTTTATCCAGTGGGAATTTCAAAAATCCGACCCGATTCCTTGTCTACGTCATAAGGAGAACGTCTGTGCATAATGTCAGCTCTCGAGGTCCAAGGGGCTTGGGCTGGACGTTGGAGTCAGTCAGTGAGTCAGGACTTTACTTTTTATCTACGTAATAATAGTACATGGACTACTTAAGTCACATGTATCGTATACTATTTTATAGCTCGTGTGACCTAAACCCGCACTTAAGTCACGCTTTTCTGTTTAAAAATGGACTACTTAAGTCACAGAAAAGTGTGACTTAATTGCGGATTTAAGTCACACAGGGCTATCATTATCATTTCAGCAGAAAGACGTCCATTATTGGACATAGGCCTCCCCCAAGCACCTTCACTTCGACCGGATCTGAGCTTCCCGCACTCAGCGGATTCCTACGCCCTCCAGAAGGTTATCGGTCCAACTTGAGGGAGGCCTTCCAACGCTACGTCTTTCGGTACACAGTGCTATAAAAATCTTTAATTCATTCACTCACTGACAGACAACGCACAGCCTAAACAGCTGGGTCTAGAAGCATGAAATTTTGCACAAAAGTTCCTTATATAACGAAGATGAGCAGTAAAGAAGGATTTTAGAAAATTCAGCCCTTAAATGGGTAAAATAGGGGATGAAAGTTTGTACGGAAGGTCGTCATTTTTGTTGATGGGAACACAGCTACAGAGATTATTAGAACTATCTTTCCTACTAGTTGTGTTAGACGGACACCTCGTTGTCATCGTTG
Organism: Apamea epomidion; assembly: GCA_947507525.1. Lineage (NCBI taxonomy): Eukaryota > Metazoa > Arthropoda > Insecta > Lepidoptera > Noctuidae > Apamea > Apamea epomidion. The sequence goes on along the minus strand of OX382246.1, from coordinate 16,216,206 downwards.
AGTCGTATGCTGTTGTCATTGGAGGCCAGTTTGAGGAGTGTCTTCTTGATGCGCAGCGCCGGAAGTCGGACTGATGGGTTCTGGTGCCAGCATTCACGCATTAAGTTCGCCATGCCTACCATTGTCTGGGGTAGAAAGGAGATTAGTTTTAATATTGTGGTGTTTTAATAAGACACATAATTTTTATAGTCGTGCTAAGACTTGCTACACTAAAATGTCTTTAAAACTTGTAGCCTGAAATTTTAGACCAAAATATAAACTGCTGGATGGTAGGAATCCTACTAATATTATAAACGCGAAAGTTTGTATGGATGGATGGATGTTTGTCTCTTTCATGCAAAAACTACTGAACGGATTTGGATGAAATTTGGCATACAAATAGTTTAAACCAGGATTAACACATAGGATACTTTTATCCCGATATTCCCACGGGATCGAAACTTATGTGGGTAAAACCGCGGGGCGCAGCTAGTAAAAAAATATGTCAAGAATTAAGTGTTATTTTTCGGTCAGATAATTTTTACCCTTTGACCACCTTTACCGAGTTGAGTTACATTAACATGTAAGGTAAGATAAAACAGTTTGATGATATAATATAATAGGCTACATGTTCTGCAAATGATTTAACATTCAATATGGGTCTTTTTGTACCAAGACTTGAGTCAATCTACCCACCGGATGCGGATCGTCCGGCGGCTCGGGCCGGGCGCCGTCCACGCACACGACCTTGCGCATGACGTCGAAGCTGGGGTCGGCGCCCGCCAGCTCGGCGAAGGGCGCGCGCGCGGGCCGGCCGGCGGCGCGCGCGCACACCTCCCACAGCACCAGCCCCCACGCGTACACGTCGCACTTCAGGAACGACTCGAAGCACTCCACGTTTATACTGAGGAGAGTGTGGGTGAGTTGGAGGGATAAAGTTTCACAAAATAAACAGCTCAGGCCTCATTCGTATCGAACAATATCTTCTGAGCGAGGAATAAAACTGACGTTTGATCTGTCAAATATTGATTCAATTTTATTGTGAAGAAAACTTGTAAAACTTTCACCAGAAACTAAAAATTTATCAGATAACTTCAAAACTCGCCCTAAAAGTAATGCATATGACGGAATCGCGAGAAACGACTATACCTATGTCCATTAGGTAAAACGTTTTTTGATAGATGAAACTAGTGATTACAACAATACACAATACATTGATTGATACACGTACGGTATTATAATGTCTGTAAGAAGCCATAAATAAGAAAAGGCAGTTTATATATTTATTTTATTACGCATTTTAAAGTTAACTTTTACGTTATCTGGAATATGTACGTTCTAAGACAGCTATCAACAAACGGTTAACTTTATGGGCAAGGTATAGTTATCAGACTGTGTAGTTGTTCCACAAGCTCGTGTCACCTCTGGTCCAGCATCTCAGGTGCCATGTACCGCTTGGTACCCTGGCGCGGGTTGTGCTGCAGGCCAGCCGCCACGTGCTGGCGGCTCACGGCCAGCCCCAGGTCCGCGATGCAACACTCGCCGTTCACCTTCACCAGGATGTTCTTGGTTTTGATGTCACGGTGAGCTATGGCGGGCTTGCCCTGAGGAAAAACAAAGATAAAAAATGATCATTTAAGCCTGGAATTGCTGAATAGGACGCCCAATTGTCAATATCTGACATAAACAGTGTGTCTGTGCTGCTGGTTTAAATTTTAGTACTATAGTATAATCAGCCTATAACTTTCCCACTGCTGGGACACAGGCCTCCTCTCTGCGAGAGGAAATGGTCGACCACGCGGGCCCAATGCGGGTTGGCGGACGTCACATGCCTTAGAATTGTAGCTTCTAGAACATACCGGTTTCCTCACGATGTTTTCCTTCACCGTTTTGAGAGCAGTGGTGATTAAATAATTTACAGAAAGTAGAGCGCTGGTCTGGGTTCAAACCTACGACCTACAACTCGTAAGACACGGTTGTTACTACTGGGCCACCACTACCTCCCACGCGACATCTAGATGCAATAAGACAATAATCTAATACTAATAAAACAGGTTATCATTATAAACCAATATCAGATTAATAACAATTAACAAATAGTTATATTTTAGTTTAATTACTGGTTCCAATTAGTTATGTAGGATCTTTACACCCTTTGATGATGATAGTTGAGTGATACGCAAGAATACGTAATAATTTATTTATTTATTTATCTACTTACAGTTACCATTACAGGATATAACCTATATATAATAGATTTGATTGATGATGAAATTAATTGAATGCTTATGAGTGCACGCGATTTGGATGATATTTGTGTACTGAAGTATAGTCCACGCGTAGCAAGTAAAGTGCTGACACAATGATGTCAATTTTGTACGCGCTTACACTGTAAAAGTTATAAAAGTTATGACAACCGGGTTATCTAGTGAACTTGAACATGTTCGTGATTATAGAGGGGTAACTTTATGGCTTGTATGCGTGAGAGGTCGAACGGATGATCGAAGGTTAGGAGACATTGATATGTTAATAATAAAATGTATGAAACAGCAAATTATTTTTTTAATAACCGACGAATTATTTCAACAGAGGGAAGAATCGGTGTAGCGACTTAGATGCTTCCGTTTTAGTTTAGTACACACCTGACCAACCCGCACTGGGCCGGCGTGGTGGATTACGGCCCACTCCCTCTCGCCGAGAGGACGCCTGTGTCCCAGCAGTGGGCACATTATAGGCTGATTATGAAGTTATATGTATGACATACCTGTGTGCCATGTATCTCCGTGTGCAGATGCAGCAGGCCATTGATGGCCGACAGACAGATGGCCATCATCTGATGCCGCGTCAGCGTGGTTCTGTTCAGATGTTCGTACAACGAGCCCAGGGGATGGAAGTGGGTGATGAGCCAGAGCTGTGGACAAAAAAAAAAATGAATACATGATAAAAAGTGCTGGAAAAAAAGATTTATTTTCGATTTCCAAAAGGAAAGGAGAAGGTAGTACACCGCTTTCCCCGTGATTACTTTGCCGATTTACGTAATTACTTTTCATTTGGTAGAGAAAGCTCGCGCGGTGGTCTCATATAGATTTTATTAACTTTGCTTTGGTAGTTTGTTAGCTTCAATAATACATAATATGTAACCCACTTTGTGTAAAAAAAAAAAAAACAACAGACTTCCGAAATTAAAGTTATTTTCCACTTGTCTCTCGTCCAACTGAGAAAAATGTGGGTGTACTATGGTACACCCGTGCGTAATCCTTTCTGGAATGCAGGCGTCATGTTATGTACTTAACTACTTGAACAATTTAAGACCCTCGTTAATCTTTTTTCTCATCAATAAAATGGTAAACATGTTTAGAGTTTTTTAACTAAGTTTGGGTTTCCTTAGAAAAATCGTACCGGCCATGAACTTGCGGCGTCATATAACAGCAACGCTTTCTTAGAAACTAGCTTTGTATCCCACACACCTGTGTACAGCTGCCCCTGCTGGTCATATCACTGCCGATGTACGCCAGAATGTTCTCATGCCTCAGCAGCACAGTGGAGTATATCTCAGTCTCTCTCCTCCAGCTCGCCTCGTCTCGAGAGAAGAATATCTTGACGGCCACGCTGTCGGCGTACCACGAGCCGCGCCACACCTCGCCGTAGCGACCCTGAGGAAGGAAAAAGTTTTGTGAATAATAGAAAAACCGGCCAAGTGCGAGTCGGACTCGCGTACGGAGGGTTCCGTACCATTATCTATAAAAATCACGTATGTTGTAGGGGGAAAAATATAAATTAAAAAAAAATATATATATTTATTTTATTTTGTTTTTAGTTGGTATTTATTATTATAGCGGCAACAGAAATACATAATTTGTGAAAATTTCAACTGTGTAGCTATCGCGGTTCTTGAGATACAGCCTGGTGACAGATAGACGGACGGACAGATAGCGAAGTCTTAGTAATAGGGTCCCTTTTTTACCCTTAGGGTACGGAACCCTAAAAAGTGACACTTATTTGAAGACTTGAATTTTCCTTTTGTTTTCATTTTTGTAAAACTATTTAGTTTGTGGCGACATCTACATCGTCACATGCGAACTACGCACAGTGACGTCACGCAATATCCTGCATCGCGCAAACTCGCATACGCAACTAGCATAATATACAACGTCCCGACATCAATCGTCGCGCCGCGCCCACCAGACACGACACCTGTCTGATCGAAGGATCCTTCCTTCTCTATAGAGGATGAGTAAACTTTATCCCCTATTCCTCATATCTCTATAACGTTTTGTAGCAGATTTACTAAGAAAAAATGTGTAAGTTTCTGGATACATACTTTGCCGACACAGTCAGTGAGCGTGACCTGCTTGGCGAGGGTCCTCTGCACCATGAGCGGCAGGCCGGAGCCTGAGCCGCTCGTCACCGAGCACTCCAGGTACTCGCGCAGCGTGGAGTCTCCGGCCGCGGTCGCGCGGATGCAGTTACCATTCTGCGAGCCTTCTACACCTGGAGGGAGAACAACGTTGAAATTAAAAGTTTAGAAAAACAATCTGCGTAAAAGATGCTAAAAAGGGGGGTGACTACAGACATGACGAGTGATGGAGAAGTATTAAAAAAGCCATGCTACGGCGACCACAAATATACAGGATGGCAGGAACATCAACGTGCAACCTGTTACCATGGATTCAGTATGTATTTTTTTATTATTATTTTTTTTTATTTGTAATTTTGCGTTTCGTTTGTGCAGAATAAAATATTTTTCTTTCTTTCAGTATATGATTCTGAACACCCCAGCGTTGAATATTTCCAAGGGTATAGCCCAAAAAAAAATTGCTGTTCTATGCATTTTGACCGTGCAGGTCAAACAGAGTTTTCTATGAAACAGCAGTTTTTTTTTTTTATAACTGACGAAAAATTTCTACGCCGTGGGTCTAGAATGTCCTGAATTCTGAGTTTGTGCGTCGATGTCCCGCCATCCTGTATTAAATTTTTATGAAACTAGAAAGTAATTTTTTTCTTGCAATGATAAACATACCTTCGTAGAAAGCACTGGTGACGTGTGGACTGAACAAGTTTGACGAGAAGTAGTTGGAGTCTGCGCCCAGCTTGTGTAGCGCCGCTCGGGATACGCGCAGCCTGGAATTAATTAAATATTTGTTAAAATATTTTTTTTTTTTAAATAGAACGGCCGAAGCCAATTACGCTATTTAAACATAATGATATAATTTATTTAACACAGTCATGCATTCTTCTCACAAAAATTCAAGCATTCTGACAATATCATCTTCCATTCGTTCGCAAACATATCAAGATCTGTGTTTGAGTACAGGAGAGCGTTAATAGCGGCTAATGTCCGAGGAATAAGTGACTTGGAGTGTGCCACACTACGGCAAGTTGGAACAGCCAGTAAGCGGTGTTTTCTGCCACGACAGTAATTGTCTGGGACAAATAGATTGCAGATTTTATTATGGAGATTAGGAACATCAATAATTCCCCTAAGAATTTTAAATATAAGTCATCTGATCGGGCGACCGTCTTACTTCTAGAGAATTGAAACTTAAGCAACCCAACAGGAATTTAGTGGGATACAAGAGAGGATAAAACCCGTACAAGTGCTTGTAAAGTAAAAATAATATAAAAACAAAAGAAGTGTGTGGGGTCGGGGTAACCCCGGCAGGAATGAAGTTCGGCTTCAGCACCCACGAAAACCATGAAAACTATCTCTCACTCTGTGTGTGCCTATTATAAATAAAAAGTCGCATGGTGGCATAACAAATTTTCGTTACGTGACGATTTCTACCAGTTTACTCCTACCGCAGGCTGCGTTAAAGAACTTCGTTCCAATAATTACTTATTTTATTTTATTTCTTCAGAAAACTTACAGCTGGGATAACATAACATTACGCGTGTAATCCCCGAATGATTAGACAGAAATGTATGTACTTAAAGTACACCCACATTTTGCCAATTATGTTTAAGTCCGATTCAATAAGAAGCGAGCGTAATACCATCAACTGTGCACTAATCTAGGCTCAAGGCTGCTAGAGCGAAATTCCTGATGGAAAAATCTAATCACGCTTTGCCCAACCTGAAAATCGAACCCAGGACCTCTAGCCCCCTTTAATTTTTAGGGCTCCGTACCCAAAGGGTAAAAACGGGACCCTATTACTAGGAGTTCGCTGTCTGTCCGTCCGTCTGTCTGTCACCAGGCTGTATCTCAAGAACCGCGATAGCTAGACAGTTGAAATTTTCACAAATTATGTATTTCTGTTGCCGCTATAAAAACAAATACTAAAAACTAAATAAAACAAATATTTAAAGGGGGCCCCCATACAACAGACGTGATTTTTATAGATAATGGTACGGAACCCTTCGTGCACGAGTCCGACTCGCACTTGGCCGGTTTTTATTCATTGTTGTTATATAGCGGTCATAGTAGTACAGTCACGAACACCAATATGCCAACACTTGGCAACTTTCAAAAACACGACACATAAACCTATGGGTTCGAACATGCTATGTTCGTAACAACATAAAATTTCATTAAAAAATAAAGGAGTAAATCGCTTTTGAATACAGCCGAGTGTATACATACTTTTGCTCGTGACTGTACACACTGTGAAAATTTCAAGTGTCTACCTATTCCGGTTCAAAAGATACAGCCCTGTGACAGACAGACCGACGGACGGACGGACAGCGGAGCCTTAGGAAGGTTCCGTTGGCACCCTTTGGGTAGAGAACCCTAATAAAAGAACTATGGGAAAAATATGTTGAATAGACTAGACAGGTGTCAAAGGAGTAGGTATGTAGTTCCATAACAACATTTCAGTTTATGGAAGGGACTAGACTATGAGGATTACAAAATCTATTAGCTGTTAACAAAACCCTGCCGGATAGATAATAACATATCATATTGGGTTTATTGCGACATCACAGCTTATCATTGAAGTTAAACAGTTACCTGTGACTTCTCCTCAGCACAAATATGGCCATAGCCCCGAGGGCGCTGACGACGAGCACGGAGGCTCCGACGCTGGCCCACAGCTTCCACGCGTTGCTGGGGAGCGGCTCGATGGCCGTGTCGGCCAGCGGGGGCAGCTCGGGGAACGAGCCGTCGTTGCACAGGTCGCCCTGGCAGCACGTGATGTTGTGCAGGCCGGCGTGGCGCTTGCGGAGGCTGCGAAGATGGTGTTAATTAAAAAATATTTATTTATTTATGTACACACAAAGAGAGCAGTGGTGGTAACGTTCGCGACTTACGAGAGGTCGTAGGTTTAAACCCAGACAGGCTTTACTTTGAGTAAATTATTTAATCACCTCTGATCTCAAAACGGGGAAGGAAAACATCGTGAGGAAACCATGCATGTCCTAGAACCAAAAATTCGAAGACATGTGACATCTACCAATCGGCACTGGGCCCGCGTGGTGGATTACGGCCCACTCCCTCTCACCAAGAGGAGACCTGTGTCCCAACAGTGGGGACGTTATAGGCTGGTTATGTAAGGAATATGTCAAGAAACCAGTCAGGTCAGTCCAGTTGAAAACCAGCATCAGGCACTAGTTATTATTATCTGGTATTTTTGGTGAACTGGGTCAGCCGTGAGGCACACGTTCCTGCTAATTCCGATATCATATTTAAAGAATAAACAATTGTATTTCATTTGTCCCTGCAACCCTGTTTTTATATTACTCTCCCCAACATACCTCTGCTGCGGCGTGTTAGTCCTACAAGTGAACTGATAGTGGTCCCGCTGGGTGGAGCACCCTCGCGAGTGCCTCAGCTCGCCATCCGAGGCGCGTACTGAGGACTTGAAGCAGTACAGCGCGTCGTGGCACACCTCGTCTGACGTGGAGCCACATTCTGGAGGGTCGCATTGATGGCATTTGTACCTAGAGAAGAAATGAAGCCTGATTTACATGGGATAATTGGTTGTGCATACTATAAGTTGAAGCAACAAAAATAGTTGCACCATATTAGGTTAATAATGTTTTTTTTTTTCAGGTGACTATGTAGTCAGCCTGTGAAAGAGAAGGGAGTGAATGATAGCGTGACGGTTGACAGGGGAGAATGGAAGAAGAAAACGTGCTGCGCTGACCACAAGACACATGGGATGAGGGCAGGAAGATGATGTTGGTCTAATCATTCGACCAAAAACCATACAGGCTGGTGAGCAGCTGCAGACGCATTAGACAAAATATATATTTTTTTTTTCCCTTATTCGATCTGCAATCAGCCCTTGAGCTTTAATCAGATTAGTTGTTTATTCACTTGGCAGTTCGAGATTGTTCACACCCACCGACGCGTCATCTCGTTATTATTATCAGTGTTGGTTAGATTGACGCTATTCGTTCTCTTTTAAGTCTGTAGGTAGAGTCTGAGGACTTTAGAAGTGTCACAGCGAGTTCATTTTTATGACGTTGGATTCTTTCCTTGGAATTCTTGTAGGACCTTTCTGCAACCTCCTTGAATGGGATTTGTAGGTACTCATGTACTTCAATGATTTTTGTGAACCAAGGTGCACCACTTAGGGTCCTTAGTGCCTTAGTTTTTTTATTAATTAGACACAAATGCGTTTCATTCTTATTATACTGCTGCCCACCCCATCTATACAAATAAATAAAATTGAAGTGTCTATTTGTAAATGTCAAAATTACAGCTTTTACAAAATAATGTTTTTTTTTATAAGTATTTCATATGCATTTACATATGAAATACTTATAAAAAAAAAACATTATTTTTTTCAATTTTTGTCTGTCTGTTTGTTCCGGCTAATCACCGAAACGGCTAGACTGATTTTAACCGAACTTTCACTGACTACAGCTGATAGAAGGCTACTTTTATTATAGAAAAAAAAGTTAATGTGACGCGAACCAAGTCGCGGGCAACAGCTAGTCACAATATTATAACAATGAACCACCCACAGAATTAACTCGATATTCTAATCAGAACACAACAGACGCACTAAAGTTGATAACAGGAAGATAAATCAAGTGTAGGGCAGTGATAAGGCCCATTCATGCTGTGATTCAGACACTGACGATAATGTTATCAAAATGCTTTATGAATGAGCCAGAAAGTACTCTTATTAGTTAGTATTTTACTTTATGGGTGGGTTCAAAATTTCAAATCCAGGGAAATACCAATGTGACTTTTCAATTCATATGAACTCCGCCCCTCAGACGACCCACTGACCAACTTTCTTAGTTTATTTCTAAGTTTTGATATCACTGTTTTTTTTTGCTATCCCATATTGTGCCCCATTGCTGGGCAATGGTCTGCCCTTTTTCTTTCCAAACCTTGTGCGATCTCTGGCCATATTGGCCCTGCAAAGGTTACCAGATCGTCACTCTGGCATTGGCGAAGGAAAACATTGTGAAACCTGGACTTTGTGATTTCAACCGTCTTGCTCAATCAATCAATATTCATGCCTTCTCTCTATGAGAAGAGGTATTTGCCAAGGCCACTGGACAGTTAACCAAGGGACAGTAACGGGCTGGTATTAATATTACTTTAATATTAATAATGCGGTACTTTGCCTTAATTTAGAAGAAAGCCAGATTTAAAAAAATAACAACAAAGGTTGTGGGTTAATGCTGTCTGCGTAGTTTAGTTGTGTTATGTAGGTAACTACTGATTTATTATCCTACTAATATTATAAACGCGAAAGTTTGCGAGGATGGATGGATGGATGTTTGCTACTCTTTCAGGCAAAAACGAGTCAGCGGATTTGGATGAAATTTGGTACACAGATAGTTATAACCAGGATTAACACATAGGATACTTTTTATCCCGATATTCCCACGGGATCGAAACATATGCGGGTGAAACCGTGACGTGCTGCTAGTAATGAATAAATAAGTAGGGTGGACTAGCGACTTAGTTTGACACTACTAACTACTGCTGCGTCAGTCCAATATATGAGCTTGTACATATCGGTTGCATTATGTTATCTCCACCCCGGTTATAACAAGCTGGTAAACCTTTATGAGAGGAGTGGTGGCCCAGTGGTAACAGCTGCGACTTACAAGTTGTAGGTCGTAGGTTTGAACCCCGTCAGGCGCTTTACTTAGTGTAAATAATCAATTCATCAGTACTGCTCTCATAACGGTGAAGGAAAACATCATGAGGAAACCGGCATGTCCTAGACCAAAAATTCGAAGATATGTGACATCTACCAACCCGCACTGGGCCCGCGTGGTGGATTACGGCCTACTCCCTCTTACCGAGAGGAGGCCTGTGTCCCAGCAGTGGGAACATTATAGGTTGATTATGATGAAACCTTTATATAAATAAATACATAGAACCACTGTTTATTACCTTTTTTGAAACTTCCTCCTCCTTCGGTTAGCGGTGCAAACAAAGATATTGATTTATAATTAACAGCTAATATTTTAGTTAGGATATTGCTGTGATTTTTGACAAGGAATGTTCAAAACTCAATATTATTTTAAAGTAAGAATGTTGTTTTATGTAAAGTTATTTTAAGAATAAATTATTTGATGTTCTAAATTAGAATAATAATTTGATATAATTCTGTATAATTGCATCTATGTAAGATTTATCTTATATAATTATGTATAAAAAATGGGTAATGCATGTTGGCATGAACTTTACCACTAACAAATCTGATTTTTCTCAATCAGTTTTCATATAAAATGTTATAAAATATAAAACAATTGCATACATTATTTTAGTATTAATATAGACTTTTCAAAATTATAAAACTTTTGTAAGGAAAATCAAATGTAACAATTAAAAAAAAATATTACTGTTAATATAAGCTTTCTTAACATATGTATATTTTAAGTGATTAGTACCTGGGTTGTTGTACCATCATCTTTTCAATGGAGATGGGCTCATCAATCCGCTGTGCGTCGGGCCCTTGTGTGCTTCCTGATACACCATCTTCGTCCAGATCGGGTAGACCCGCTGCAAAAACAATGTTGGTATCAGTCAGTTCCCGCCAATATTTACTATCGCGGATTATGATCATTTCTTAGATCCAGCATGGTCTGCGGTGCGTAGTTTTTCTCGAAAACAACATTTTGCTAAAGCATTCTACATGAAGACATCAATACGCTAAAAAAAATTGAAGCTTCTCATGCACAGTCCATAAAGTACAGCGAGTACAGTGGAGCTATGTTGTTGAGATTTTGTCCAACGTTTATGAAGCAATGGATTAGCAATATCCTTCAAAATTATTCAGATTATGATAGAAAGTGTGTTACGCAATTAGGGTCGGACTTTAAAAGAGACTTTGACCCCTGAATTTGTGTCGCCATTGCTTCTCAGAGACAGTCAGATTGGAAATGCTGACTCCATCTAGCTTACTTTTTTTTTAATATGATGTGTACAAGTTCTGTTATCCTATTTACAGAATAAACAATTTAATTTTATACAATCTAAAACATTATCCTCAAAATTAAGATGATGTAAGAAAATTGAATACAAAACTGAGGCTGTTAAGTGCAGCAACAGCAGTCTCCTGAGCATTGTTGCTACCCAGACTGAAGGCCACCTGATGAGACACCTGTGCATAGTGCATGTATTCCTGCCAGGTGTCTCCAGAAGATGGCATAAAAGGTTTAGAATTTCCTAAGCTGTATATATATTGTTATTATTGTTCCTAATTTGTTTAGTTATAGTATAAACTAACAACATTATGTGTTCTTTTAGGCTAAAAACAGAAATAAAGGCAGTTTACAACTGTAGACTGGTGGGTCGCTGATTTGAGGTCCTTTTACAACGTAGTCAAGCAAGATAGCTTTAATATTTTTGGACAATAAAATAGTACAAAGTAATCAGCTAATATAGTCAACTGTTTACAAAGAATAAGCTTGATGGCTTCAAGCAAAAAATTGTCTGAATTAATTGGACGTAGTTTAGCAGAAAGGACTCAACCCACGAGAAGTAATTTTTGAGTTTTCGAGGTTTTAAGTTTAGGTGTGTATTGCTGCAATGATGTTGTATATGGAATATTTTGAAATATTGTCACCAATATTTTTATGAGTCAAGTTGTATTACATAGACTAAGGCGATTTTCCTTTCTGCTTAACTACAACCAATTGACTTATTCATAGACTTTGATTCACTACAGGACCTTCATATTCATAACTTTACTTAGAACTCCATTATGTTCTAAGATCTTACAATGGCTTAATTATATCTAAGGTGTCATGATAATGTCCAATACAGTTTTGATATTTAGAGCACTTTTTTAATAATAGTGCATTGTCTGCTGATTATTATCGCTGTTTAGAAGGAATAACGTCTTGAACTAAAAGTTATCTTGTATTGTTTGTTGGACCAGTGTCACAGACTCATATCGCTCAGAAACTACTACCCACGGGTGCTCTAGTTCCAAGTTAGGCCTTCGTATTTCCATGAATGAACAACTACGTTAACTAACATCTTTATTCCTTTATCAGTTCATTTTGTGATTATTACTACGGCCATATCAAAGCGTAATACAAAATAAAACAGATCCATTAGCACATTTGTGAATTCTGTTGAAAAACAATAATAGAAAAACTGGATTATGGAAGCCACTATGAAATTCACTTTTCTATACTTCTGTGATGTTCAGTATTTATATAAACTGAGTGTAACACTTTATGAGATGTTTCGGTATTGTAATATATGAAAAAAACTTACCCCAGCAAGCATTTATCAATAGAAATGTGAACAAATATCGTAATATGACAACGTCCGCCATTCTTCATTCATCATAACAATGCACTACTGAGACCAAATTGCGATCTTATTCTTTGACAAGTAGAATAAAATATATATTGCAACCAATATTTTCATGTGTTCTATGTAATGATTTAAAAAAATATTTGATATGAATTAGTTTTAATATTTTATCATTTTCGTATAACATTAATAGTATGAAAATGAATAGTGAATCGTTTCCTTTACAATGTGTCGACTTCCTCCCTCTTTGCTTTAACCACAGACTAACTAAGTAATACGCTTGAGCCGTTGACAGAGAATAGATATGTCTTGAACTCAATTTAGTTTCTGAACGACATAAGAAATGGTTTTTTGGACGAAATACTATTATGTATTCGGATGCACTTCGTTAAAAAAAACTAGCGTTTGCCTAGTGGTAGAAATCTATAAACTTAAAAATTGGCCCGAATACTTATTTACCTAAATAAATAATGAAGATCGTAAACACTAATTTTCGAAAACAACCTTTCAAAGGGCTAGTATATTTTATTGCACTCTGTGGTGAATCCGATCGCTTCATTTAAAAAATGGCCGTTTTTGTTTTGTTTAGCTACGATTTCACGTTTGAATTTTGTTTTAAGTTTTTATTTTAAAACAAATAGTAATGCTTTAGTAGAACACGTTAATCAACCGTATTTTTATTGAAGATTCATTGCAACAGTTTAATTTAAGTTTTGGGTACTCTTGCATAACTAAAATGCCACGAACAAAACGGCCTGTGAGGAAACAGGAAAAGAGCACTGATGACGGTGATGCATTAAAAAAACTGAATAAACTTGGTAAGTTATCGTAAATTAATGAAGCATCTTTACTTGCAATGCCTTTATTCATAATAAAACTAACCGTCTATTTGTACTAAGACCAACGCCATCAAACCATTGTTTACAAAGTAAAGCCAACCTTTTTAGCAGATTTTAGCAGCTATTTCTTTAAAATCAAAGATAATCTGTATTTTTTATTGCATCTTACCTGTTACATATGAATCTATGATTAGTATTTATTTTGATGATGATTTCAGTGACAGACCAAAAAAATAAAATAGATTCCCGAGCTCATATGGAGCTTCGGAATGTGGAGCTCGCTTTCAAAATACTACTCGGGTCGATCAGCAACATTTATCTGCAGAAAACTGTTGGGCAGCTGGTAAGGAAACAAAGTTTTAGACATCTTTAGAAAGTAAGGTTGATTTAGAATTTGTTCTATAGACTTATTTTTGGACTTGAATGAACTCTCTACTAGTAGCACATACAACACAGTCCAATTTTATAAGTTAGCTTTTTTGAATGAAAGAAAGAATAACCATTATTTATCAACAGTTTGAAACACAAAATACAACCATACAAAAAAGAGAAAATTTGTTAAGAACACCAGTGTGTGCCTCACGGCTGCACCAAAAATGACCATTTTAGCATTAATGCCAGACCAATGCTATTTTATGCTGGTTTTTAGGGTTCTGTACCCAAACAGTAAAAACGGGACCCTATTACTAAGAATTCACTGTCTGTCCGTTCGTCTGTCTGTCACCAGGCTGTATTTCAAGAACCGCAATAGCTAGACAGTTGAAAATTTCACAAATTATGTATTTCTGTTGCCGCTATAACAACAAATAATAAAAACAAAATGAAATAAATATTTAAGGGGGGCTCCCATATGACAAACGCGATTTTTTTTTGCCCTTTTTTGCTCGATATCTATAATGGCAACAGGTAGTCACTTGAAATATTCACAAAATACTCAGTTGTATTTGTACTTTAATAATAAATAATAAAATTAAAATAAAATAAATATTTATGTCACAAAATCACGTATGTTGTATGGGAGCCCATACAACATACGTGATTTTTATAGATAATGGTACGGAACCCTTCGTGCGCGAGTCCGACTCGCACTTGGCCAGTTTTCAACCTATAAGGACTTGTGTTGGATCCACTAAAGTTAAATGAAACATGCTTTGGAAAGTCGTGAACCTACAAAAAAAAAATGTATATAATTATGTACATAAGTAGTGTCTACAAAAAAGAAGTAAATAAGTAAACCTGATAAACTTATTTTTATCAACAAATAAATCGAAAATACTGAATAATGTTCCAGAAAACAGAGCTACACCTCAAAGAAGTCACACATACTAGAAGAACCCGCCACTCAACCCGCTCAGCGTCACATGATGACGGTAATGACTGTATCCTTTAACACTGAATTTCTTTTATTTCACCATCACAATCATGGGTATACTATGTCATCTCTTGTTTCTGTCCTTGTAATTTGACCTTAGTGGGTTGATGTTTAGCTAAGTCATTAAGAGCAGAGTTCGTTTCTTGGTAGTAACTAATTATTTTAATTTGTGCAGCCCAATTCAAACTTTATGGCGACTTGGAATATGAGGCGAGTCGCAGCACTAGTAACAAATTCACCTGTCAGCAGGGGTTAGGCGTGGGGTATTGCGCAGCCAGTAGGTCACCTCACAACCGCTATAAAGTTTGAATTGGACTGTAGCGTTGATTATTGTATAATGTACTTATTAATTTTAGAGGATCATCTATTTATCTTAGGCCTAGTCTAGAGCTCCATAAGCAGCTTCTGTAGAAAATAAATGAATCACAAACTTAACAATACACCAATACATAACCACATGTATATAAATAAAAGAATGTTGGGTTAGTTGAAAGTAGATAAAGAATAAATTCATCTCACCTCCTTTTACACGGGACTTGTAACATAACTGGGGAAATGTGGGTGCATCATACACCACTATCTATCTCTTCTGGGTGTATTACCACGCCATGGTGGCCCATGGTAACGGTAGACGAGTTTTAGGTCGTAGGTTAGAACCCAGACAGGCGCTTTTTATTTCATCACAACTGCTCTCAAAACGTTGAACGAAAACATCGTGAGGAAACCGGCATGTCCCAGAACCAAAAAAAAAATCTAAAGACATGTAACATCTACCAACCCGCACTGGGCCCGCGTAGTGGATGACGGCCAACTCCTTACTGGGGGGGAGGCCTGTGTCCCAGCAGGGGGAACATTTTATTATAGGCTAAATAGCATCATCATTTCAGCCGAAAGACGTCCACTGCTGGACATAGGCAGCCAAAGGCATAGGCTATGCATAGGCGAAGGCATAGGTGCTTGGGGGAGCCCAAGCACCTCCACCATCTAATATGCTATGAATAAAATTATATGAAATTCAGTCTGTTGTAAAAAAAACTTTATCTAGAACACTCTTCAACACTTAAAATCTTCAAACCGTTACTCTCAGTTCCTCTCATCGGTCTAAAGCCATGAACTAACCCCTCTACCATGTTTCCACTAACGGGGCGCTTCCTTGGGGCAGGCTATCTGACGGAGAACTCCTCGCAGGGCTCCGGCGGCGGCGGCAAGAAGCATCTCGGTGAGTACCAGGCTTTTATACTGCACCTAGATATATCTGGCCTGTTTGCATTGGCGTTTTGTCACTGGGTTTGGTGACGGAATGGCCAAGATAGAGGTAATGCAACAATGTAGCATGCTCTTACTTGAGGGTGGCAGGGACATCGACGTGCAAACTATGAATTCAACACGACGTTATTTTAGACCCACTAGCGTCCAAATTTTTCGTTCGTTATAAAAAAACAAACAGCTGTTTCATATGAAAGTGCATTGTACTATCGCCAAAATCTATATCTGACCACCGTAAGGACTATTCCTGCTTGCAGCGTATATTATTAGTCGACCTAAAAAGGATCCTCGTTTGTTTTACTTATTTCTATTTTATTTATTGTGTACTGTATGGAAAAGCAAATTTTATTTTTTTAAATTAGCTACTGAAAATTTCGTTGCAAAGGGTCCAGAATCATACTGAACCCATGGTAACAGGTTGCGCGTCGATTTTCCTGCCACCTTATATAATTTGCCTCCATCTTGACTTGACCATGCTGTCGCCGTGCCAATGCTGGACCGGCTAACGAAATACGCTCATGCTGTAACATATCTGGTTTTAGCTTTCGTATTCTTGAAGGTATTTCATCTGTGTAGTATTTTCTTTCATTATTCATATATCATTTATCATCTTAAAGCTTAAGTTAGGTCACCTTTCGTCGCGACGCGATCTTAAGGTGACTCGGAAATAGATCATATATTTGAATATAGTCCCGGATCCTCACACAGCTGCAATCTGATTTGGATATTTATCCTTCAAATTATCATGCATGTCTTAAAAGGTAAGTTAACATGCGTATTACTAAGCCAGTCCTTAAAAATGTATTTTGTTAAAACAATTCAGGTCGTTATAGTATCTAAATACAAAATTGTCGTTTGCTAGTCTGGTTCGCAAAGTAACTTTTTAGAATGTAGCCTCAAGACTTTAAAAAAAAAAAAAACTAATTTCGACATAAACGCCAAGGTATAAACAAGACATCGTAGCAAAATAAAATCAGTTTTCGTATTTCATGTAAATAAATCGTACATATTGGTAAAAAAAAACATAACCTTTCCTTTTGGCTTTGTCGTAGTCGGGTGAAAATATGTCACAAATTCTCTATATTGAATGTTAAATATTCAATTGTATTTTACAGCAGCCCCAGCATCGACCAGCCGCCCCCCGACCGCGGGCCGCCGCTCGCGCTCGGCCGACGCGTCGTGTCGCAAGCCGCCGCCGACCGCTAGCAAAACTGTGCAGCGACGACGATCGCGCTCCGTTTACCGCACGCCCGCTTACAACAAGAATGCTGCGCTCAGCTATCCTGCGATCACTCCCAAGGTAAGAGACGGTAGAAAGTGTTTGTATGGAAAACGAGAACGTGCAGCGACGGCGACCGCACGCCCGCTTACAATAACAATGCTTGTTTCTTTCATGTTCCTGAACGGGCGCCGTCAGTTGGAACTGGTCATCTCTTAGCTGCCACGGCTTATTTTAATACTGGATGTTTTTTTTTTTTGTTTCTATTTGCGTCTTTTTTACATCGTTCACACAAATCTCACATATTATAATTATAAATTCAACATTGATGATGTAACTAATATTTTTGTATCAATATAATTTAAAACTTCATGGATACTCATGGAGTTTCTTGCCCATTCTTCTAGGAACATAAAAACTTAATTTGCTTTGGAGGTAATTTCTGACTGACCGACTCCTTGACAATTCAAAAGTACCTGTAAATAGTTTCATTGAAATAAATACCTCGAGTTTGAAACTGTAGTTTGTGGCAGGCTCGAAGATCCATTTACCAAAACTAACTAACCTTAACAAAGTGAAAGAATCTGACATGTGGACAATATTGGACATCCATCCCTAATACATTCATGTCGTGGTTTCCAGGTGACCCCGCAAACTCCGCTGACCGTGCTGCGTCAGCCGCGACAGGGCGAGATGGTGGTGTCCATGTCTGGCTCGCCTGTCATGGTGCCTTCCTGTTACACGTGAGTACATCGTTATACGACAATACACACTCTTTGAAAATGTCAACTCTCTACCCATTACGGTTCATGAGATACAGGCCGCTGACAGACAGACGGACGGCTTAGGAATAGGGTTCCGTGGCACCCTTTCTGTTTTTTTATGTATGTGTATTAATTTTAATTTTATTTTGATATACAGGGTGTGTTTGACAGCCCTCCGCAAACTGATAGGGTGGCTTCAGTACATCATATTAAGATGACCGGTACATGAAATCCTTTCAGGAACATTAAGGGAATCCAAACAACCAGATTTGTTTTATTACCTCCCACGCAATATATCGTTACCGCGGCAACACGCACGTAGCGCACGGCAGCGCAGCGAGCCTGCCCCGCCGCCCGCGCGCTCCCCGGCGCACGTGGGCCGCGGCCCTGCCCCGCCGCCCGCGCGCTCCCCGGCGCACGTGGGCCGCGGCCCTGCCCCGCCGCCCGCGCGCTCCCCGGCGCACGTGGGCCGCGGCCCTGCCCCGCCGCCCGCGCGCTCCCCGGCGCACGTGGGCCGCGGCCCTGCCCCGCCGCCCGCGCGCTCCCCGGCGCACGTGGGCCGCGGCCCTGCCCCGCCGCCCGCGCGCTCCCCGGCGCACGTGGGCCGCGGCCCTGCCCCGCCGCCCGCGCGCTCCCCGGCGCACGTGGGCCGCGGCCCTGCCCCGCCGCCCGCGCGCTCCCCGGCGCACGTGGGCCGCGGCCCTGCCCCGCCGCCCGCGCGCTCCCCGGCGCACGTGGGCCGCGGCCCTGCCCCGCCGCCCGCGCGCTCCCCGGCGCACGTGGGCCGCGGCTTTTATTACGTTACGTTACGTTACATTGAAACGACTGACAACGAGTACACACACGTACACAGTAAAACACGTACACAGATAAAAAAAATAAGTTAAAGAAAATAATTCTACCTTAGAATCACTCCGGTCGTATGAGATACGGCTCGAAGTGACCTCCACCGAGGTGTTCACACACATTGGCACGGCCCAGGGTCTCCGCGTGTAAGCGGGGCAGCAAGGTGGGATCCTCATTGCAGCTGTAGAGTAGCTGCTGGAACACGTTCGTGATGCGTTCTCGCATTTCCTCCTCACTTGCACATGCACTCACAAACACTTTTTCCTTTAAGTAGCCCCACAAAAAGAAGTCTAAAGGTGTAAGGTCGGGTGAGCGGGCTGGCCAGGGTTGCGGTCCAAATCTGCCAAGCCAGCGATTCGGAAAGGTGGCGTCTAAATGCGAACGCACTGGGAGCGTTATGTGCGGAGGAGCGCCGTCGTGCTGGAACCAAATCATTGGCAAGTGCCCAAGTGGTAAATCCTCCAAGGCTTCCCATTCCTCGTCCAGCTCGTCACGGAGGGTCTCCAGCTCTCTTTCTAGGTTAACGCGAAGAAAATCGAAATAGCGTGCTCCGTTCATGCGCGCGGGAAGAAACACAGGCCCTAGGATTTTATTACCATAAATTGCTGCCCAGACGTTTACCGACCAACGCGTTTGATGTCCGGTCTCTTGGATCTCGAATGGATTCGATTGCGACCAGTAATGCGCATTTCGACGATTCCACATACCGTTGCGCGTAAAAGTCGACTCGTCGGTCCATATCACATGGGCGATAAAATTATGATTTCGATCGTGTTCAGCTCGCAACCACCGGCAATACGCTACTCGATGATCACGATCACGAGGCAATAGGGCTTGGACCCTATGTATTACATAAGGCCGTTGCCGATCCCTTCGCAGCGTTTTATGCACGAAGAAGTGTGAGACGCGGGGTCCATGATTCCGCCGCAATAATCGAGCTGCAGTGCGTGTTCCTAGGCGTGGATTTCGACGGACCAAGCCTAAAACCCTTTCTGTAATTACACCGCGAAGTGGTCTTCCGGCGCCTTCCTGATTGGGAACTATGGGCTGGTTATCTAGCACTCGTTGATAGGCATTGGTAATTATCCGGGAGTCTGATGGATGCCGACGGTCGGGATACCTATCAATGTAAATTCGGAGGGCTTCCCTAGCATTTCCCCGAGCTTCCCCGTAGCACATCATCATTTCTCCATACTCACGCGCACTAAATGTAGCCATTTTTCACAACACAACAACAAAAAATTTACGAACGTAACACACACGAACCGAACGTGTCACAACGCGACTGCACGGGCGAACCGAATCGACATGCGCTTACGCACAATAGCGAGCGATACTGCCAGTGGCCAGTGCCAGTAAATTGCATGCTGCTCGCGATGCGACGACAAATGTTGCCAACTACACGAAAATTTCGCACGAAATCTTGTGCAAAATTTTTTGTTTTTGCGCTACTTTTAATCATTTAATCATAAATGGATTAAATTAGGCTGTCATTTTTCGTGGCGGACTGAAACGATTAATTTGTCAATCTAATTTAAATGTTATGTTAAGTAAAGTATGAGTAGTGCAAGTCCCGTGTAAGGTTAGGCTGCCATTGCAGAGGGCATAGGTTCGATTCCCGACTCTACTATCAATAGGTAGCTGTTGTAAAGCCATGTAAAAGCCCCTTGGGTGGCTTAGATACTGGTTCCAGTGATCACTTGAATAAAGAATTAATTAATTAATAAGATACGTGCCACAAATACTCAAGGGCACATTAAGTGCAGTTTTCGCTTAAAATTAGGTGCATAAAAAGATTTGCATAATTGATAAATGCAAATCTGTAATCTTAACTTATAAAAGAGGTTCTTAGGTTTAAGGTGAACCAAATTTGTTCTAACATTTTTGCTCACAAATTAAGGTCTAATAACTTGGCAAAACTGCAATCATGGCATTGTACAATCGTGCAAATTTACTCTCTCTCTATTGGTTAGGAGGGAAGAGTAGCATGCGGCGAATTCGATGTACTGTAGCTAGGCATAAAGTGAACAGCTGATTTCAAGCGTCGTTCGTTTTAGAGTATTTCAACATCCATTGCTGTTTTATTTACATAAATGGAGTGTTGCATACAGAGAATGTAATTTTACATTGAAATAAAGGAATATCAGCAGAAAAAACGGCATAATTTTTTTTTTCCTGAGAAAATTTCCAGTGGGATATGATTCAGAATAAGGAGCTGAATCAATCCTGTGTGTTTGTGGAGGGCTGTCAATAACATCCTGTATATATATTTTTTTAATTTTATTTATTTTATTTTGAGCTTGATTTTGATTTTAATTTTTTAAGTTTGTGATTTTATTTTATTTTTAATCTATTTTGTACTTTTGACTTGTGTAAAATTTACCTATGGATATTTATCTTAAATAAATGATTTGATTTGATTTTGATTTAGGTACGGAACCCTAAAAACAGTGAACGCGTTTCTAAATTTATATTTTACACGCTTGTGACAGAAGTTTTCTGCAATTCGCACAAGATTTTCCAACTTGCTCTCATGTATAATTTCTATTGTATGTATAGTCCTCTTCACCGTAGCCGGCGACAGCGATCCCGACTACTTCTCTTTCCTTTACTGACTCACATCGTAACTAGCTGTACGAGAATATTTTCATAAGCGAGTAACTGCCCCTATTGCGTAAGACGTATCGTCACCGGCGCAGTAAACGTCGACAGGCGCACATGTCGCCATTGGTCCAGCGCCTGATCTCTCCGGTCGTGTCGGATTGCCGTCCCATCGGATGGGAGTGAGGGTAGAGAGAGTGCACCTGTGTCTGCGCACACGCTTGTGCACTATAATATCTCCCGCGCCGACGGCTATTCATACGGAAATTCGATCTGAAAGACTACCAACGCCTTGCTAAACCGAATTATCATAAGATTTTCATTGTTCTTTACAGTTTAAAACCTGACGAGATGGCAAACTGCAACATACTCCTCCAAGACGGCACAATGCTGTCTCTCCAGCCGAAACAGCTGCGCCAATCACAAGCCTACATTCCTTTCTCCCTCATGGACACCAATGTGCTCAACCAATTGAAGACGCTCAAAGATAACCTCGACAAAGTCGTCAAACTAGGAGAAAAAGCCATCAAGTGACGTTGTTAGTAAAGAAATCCAGCTGTTGGGAAAAATCCTACTGGTGGGAAACTTGTCCAGGGAATGGGAATTTCTCAAAAAAGACTGATTTTTATAGCAAGGTTAGTCGGTTTAACTGTTTACCAAGTATTTCTACTACTTTCCAGTGACTGGGAAATTTCCCATTGTATGGTCTATTTATAGGAAATATTAGTTTAATGAGTGTGAATGTTTTATTGTTTATGAATTAATTGTTAATGTTATGGCTGACTGTGTATAATTGTGTATCTTTTTATTGATTATTATAGTATTAAAATCTTGGCTTTTGGCAATATATGATTTTAATTTTTTTGGGTCCCATCATGGTAACATGTTAGTTAGTACACTGCCTTGGGGTGGTGGCCGCAGGTGCTACTGCTGTGTTATTGGGTTTTCCATCTGGAAAGAAAATACATTTATGTAGCACAGACTAAAAGGATTTTTTTTTTTGAATTTTTCAGTATCAGCCCAGAGTCTGGTTTGTGCCTGGTTCATGGTAATAGGCTCGCCTCCTATTACATGGGGCTTGAACACAATTGGCGAAATATGAGTGTTCTACGTACACCGCTACCTAACCCTTTGGAATTACAGGCGTGATATTATGTTTTAAAAGTAGGAATTAATAAAACAACATGATCAATATCTAATAACGCAATATATTCAAATACACATGTCTAATTTTAAAAATACTTAGCACGCCACCCTAAAAAATAATAAATAAATGCTTGACATTATAAAAGTTACTTTCATAAAACAGTATCCATTTTATAATCTCTTGAAAAATACAAAATCTCAAACACTATAGTAAGGCACAGATAAATAATATTCAGTCTTATTCTTTGTACTGAAAGATTTCCTTTGATATAGTGTAGATATTTTTTAAATACAGTTTCAAGCGGTTATATCGTTTATCCAACTCAAAAAATCCACCATAAGGCGATTTCGCGCA
Source organism: Apamea epomidion (assembly GCA_947507525.1). NCBI lineage: Eukaryota > Metazoa > Arthropoda > Insecta > Lepidoptera > Noctuidae > Apamea > Apamea epomidion. The sequence continues at coordinate 16,193,137 of OX382246.1, read as the reverse complement.
AACGCATGTCCGAAAATCTATCCTTAGCCTGTAAATTCCGTTTATCCAACCAGGCCTAGGGTGGATTCTCGGACATAAGTTTCCGTGTATCCTTAGGGTGGATAAACGTAACAACCCGCGGCTCAAGCAAAAATAAAAATAGTGTTGCATTTATAGTAAAGCTATTTGTTACTCTTTTAAATGCAAATAAACCATGGATTATAAAGAAATGGAGTGCTAATATTTTAATTGAAAAATGCCATAATATGCCAATGCTAACCAATAACTCGGGTTGTGGAGGTCAGATAGCCAGTCGCTCCATGTAAAATACTGGAATTCAGCTGCATCTGGTTAGACCTGAAGCCGACCCCAATATAGTTGGGGAAAAAGCTAGGTTGATAGATTAAATGCTAGAAGAAGAAGACCATCAAAGGACAGAACGCCTTTAAGTCCACGTCACACGAGCGCATTTTTAACACAATGTTTTTTCACAGCGTACCAGATTTTCAACGCTCGGTTCAGCGTCGGGAGTTGGTAATCCAATTACTAACGCAATAGAGACTTTTATCGGGTTGTTGAATTCTCATCGCTCGGCTCAGTGTTGAGAGTTGAAACTCCATTTATTAGCGCGCTATGGTTTTTTCATCGCGCTCTGTTGGAGTCTCAAACACTCGGCTCAGCATCGGGAAAAGTTGAAAATCCATTTACCAACGCAACAGAGATTTTTCATCGCGCTCTTTTGGATTCTCAACGATTGTTCAGCGTCGGGAGTTGAAAATCCATTTACTAACGCGCTAGGGATTTTTCATTGCGCTCTGTTGGATTCTCAACGCTCGACTCAACGCCGAGAGTTTGTAAATATCCAGTGTATAAACAAGTTGCGTTAAAAAAGCGCCCGTGCCCCATGGGTTAAAAAGGACTCTTGTCTTTTAAATCACGAGTCACGATATAATAGACACACGTAGTGTTGTCGGGGTCTTTAGTACGCCTAAATCCTGCCACGTAAGATAGTGGTGAAGAAAATCTCATGTAACTTTTGACATTCAAAAAGTACGAATTTCCAGCCTAATAGAATAAATATCTATGATTTTTCACTACTATTACATGTTAGCACTCCACTTCTCTCCGTGCTAAACCTTATCCCATGCTGTAAAATTAAATTAGCTAGCGAAACTGTGCAGACGGGATGAGTATATCTAAACACGATAAAATAAAAATAAAAAAGATTAATTAAGGTTAATTATTATACAGGGTCAAGACCCTGTATAATTCTCCACTCGTTTTATATCTTTCCTCCACATTACTGATTATATCCATGTTTGGTGAGGGTCTGTTCCACCTCCTTGACATACTTCTCAGCCACTTTCTGGGCTCGCAGTGCAGCCACCTAGAGAAAGAAATGGAATTATTTTTGGAAAATGAAATGTCTTTATATGCCTGTTATTTTCAGGCACCTGAGCCTCACAAGTATGCAGGGCCCCCATTCTGTATAAATAATTTTAATTATTATTCCCCGCGAGAGAGACTCTTAGAGGTTCTTAAACGCAGTTTCCCAGCTGTATCCTCCTGTCAAATTCACAACAGGGGCCCAATCCTGCATGGTAATTATTATTCCCCACGAATTCTTACCACGAGCAAACCACGTACGGAAGCGTGGTATTTTGACAGTTCAAACCACGCCAACTTCGCGTTCACTTCGTGCGGTTTCGTTCATTGAATACGTTATTAGCGGATGTCATGATTAGGTAAAGAATTGACGTGGTTTCGAAGTAAGGAATCATTAAGTGGTCATAGTGAATTAGAGCTCAGATGTGAAGCTAGCAGCGGCTGCAGATACAGTTGAGTGTGTAAGAGCATGGTATAGAGTCTCGATAGACAGCAAAATTGTATATACTTTTCATGAAATTATCTGCCAGACAAATTAACTGAAGCTGATGCGGAGTTTGTAATACAGGTCGTCATAACCATAAGCAATCAATAATGTGCCCACTGCTGGGACACAGGCCTCCTCTCTTAGAGAGGGAGTAGGCCTCTCCACCACGCGGGTACAGTGCGGGTTGGCAGATGTCACATGTCTTCGAATTTCTGGTTCTAGAACATGCTGGTTTCCTCACGATGTTTTCCTTTACCGTTTTGAGCGCCGTGGTGATGAAATAATTTTTACAAAGTAAGGCGCCTGACTGGGTTCGAATCGAACTTACGACCTGCACCTCTTAAGTTGCGGCCGTTACTACTAAGTCACCACAGGCCGTAAATATCGTTTATTGTTTGTACATCATAACTAATGGGTCAGATAAATATTTGTTTCATTCAAAACGTATAAAATCGTACCTTATCCTTGATGACAGCTCTCTCATACTTCTCTTGTTGGTCCTGTTCCATGCGTAGCGCCACGCCTTCGTTGTGGATCTTCTCGCGTAAGTCAGCCCTGACAAATTATAAAATAATTATTTTGATTTCTTTCAAGGTTTTCTAAAACCCAAAGTGCCACGTTGGGCGCCACTATTTCATATTTAATGCGCATTTAAAATACCTGTGATGATAAGATTACCTGGCGCGTTCTTTGTCGTTGATCTGCTTCATGATCGCCTGTCGATGTTGTTCGACCCGCGCTTTATGCTTGTCATCCAACTGCAAGTAATATTTTATTGTATTTATCATTTCTTTTGGGTGTATTAAACTAGAGCTGAAAAACAGGGTGTGTTTTGTAAACAAAGACATGTCTCTGTCAAAGTGACAGGACATTGCATGTTTATATGACGTCGGTGGAGCAAAAACTTAACGTATATTTTACTATGAAGTACCGAGGGATGCCATATAATTGAAATTGTCGTACACATAATCAGGCTATAATGTCCCCACTAATGGGACCCAGGTCTCTCTTCGAGAGGGAGAGTAGGCTGTAAACCAGCACGCGGCCGCGGGCCCAGCGCAGGTTGGTAGATGTCACAGGTCTTCGAATTTTGTGGTCCTAGGACATACCCCTTTTGTACGCTGTTTGCAAATTGCTTTACTGTAGTAGGTCGTGTGTTGATTCAAATGTGATTCGCTATAGTAATGATAATCACTGGTATAATTTGTAAATCGCAGCTTGGTGATGGGTCTTAGCCCACGCCGCATGAACGTAAAAATATCGACTGGGCACTGGATTTTCAACTCTCTGGTGTTGAGCCGAGCATTAAGAATCCAACAGGGCGCATCTCAGCACGCCAAAAAAAACACACTGTTGGATTTTCAACTCTCGTCACTAAGCAGTGTGTTGAAAATCCATTGCGCGAAAAAAATCCCCGTGGGAAAATCTCGGTGGTAACCTGGGCTTAGTACACCTTGTATGTTAGGGTAGTTATTCAGAAACTTATTCTTGTAAGATATTACCTCCTTCTCCTTACGAATAAACTCCTCATTCTGTCTCGCCGCGTTGTTGAAGCTCTGCTCGTCCTTAGCTATCTCGCGAGCAATGAGGCGATGGATGTCATTGATCTGTAAGCAAACAACATGCTGGAACTGCTTCTTTTGCATTGGCTACTTATGCAACTTTTTTGACGCAACTTTTTTGCCTCTGTCACTGTCACCTCGCCGAGATTTGGACGATGCGCACACGAGAGCGATAGCAACGCTACTTTTACGTAAAATTTTGCCGCTTTTATCAACATATTTTGTCGCCGTGCGCGCACTTGTATTGCCACCAATAGACGTGCGACAGTTGCATCGCCGGCCTGTCTCCAAACCCGCGGACAAAAAACTCTCCCTGCTGTCGCATCGCTAGCGCACACTTTCATACAAACCCGTAGACGTGATGTGAGGGACAAATTAGTAGCGGAGACAAATTATCTCGTGGGCGTCCGTTAAGTAATACTAAAGCAAAGCTTGACAAGTTCTCAACTTCAAATTCTCAAGCCAGAAACCGGCGGTAATTGCGTAACACATAAACTGACAATGATCTCAATTGCTTTCATTTTGACTGTTCAGCCACGTTCATTGCGTTATTTACATTGTTGAGCAGACTATTTTTTGAAACCTATGAAGCAACGGTTTAGGAATTTCCTTTAAAACCCTCGGATTGTGATTGAAAGTGTGTTACGCAATTAGGGTGCGAGGGATGCACTGACCTGTTGTACTCGAGCCTCGTGCAGTTGTTTCATCTCCTTGTTCCTCTTGATAGCGGCATCTCTTTCTCTCCTGCGATACTCTCGCTCTACGTCTTCCTGGATCTTCAGGTTGCGGATTCGATCTAATTCTTCCTTTAGCTCTTGTTCAGCCTGGTTTTGAAATACAAGTAGCGATTAGGGTAGTACAGACACCAAAGGATAGATAGATATGAACACAATAAAAATCCATGAATAAAATATAGCGGACGTCTGGAAAAGTTTTTGGTGGTGATAACGGGAAGTTACTATGGCAGTTGAGTGTTGTGATGATATGACGTCAGATCACTATAGTACATTATTTTTATCTCACGATGCTTGGCGTACTTTACTTATTGTCACCAAATGTACAAACACGCTATGAATGTTTGTGTAAGCGCAGGAGCTCTCGTTACCGTCCGAGACGATGGCGAAGTCGGAAGTCTGTGTGAGTGTGTTATGTGCTGACGCTACTCTTCACGCACGAAGGGCGGGCGTTTTGGGGGACTGTCTTATGTAATTTCAAATAGGCACATAAAAGGCACTTTTGAACGTCAAAAAAAAAATTAAAATAAAATTGATTCTAGTCGCCCCTTCCAAAAGGTAGTTATCGTATGGAAAAGAATGGGCAAGAAACTCTACCGTTACTCTTTTAAAATGTTTTACAATATTTTGCATACATTAAATTATATAATTATATGTGAAGACGATGCACCTAAAAATAAAATTACTATACCACAATAGGTAAAAGAATTAAAAGGGATAAATGAAACCATGACATATAAATTAACTATGTGATAGATACATGGTGCTCGCTCACATATTCACAAACATTCCAAAAGTAGATGATTTTCATAAATAAATAAGGAGTAATAAGTCCGGGTGTGACTTTAAGTAATTACAGAATGTAAATCTATGTCAAAGAAAAAAAAAAGAATAAATTATACAATTACATTAGCAACTAGTTTGATTTTGTCTAGACTCTAGACATTGCCCTATGGAGCAGGACCAGCATGTTTCCAAGCATTCTTATCTTGGATATAATCCTCTAATTTGTAATATGCTTGCTTACAAAGTGTAATTTAAATATAAGAAAAGTGCTGATTCTCAGCATAATTTGAATAAATGAATTTTGATTTCGACACATTCACAGCGTGTTTGTACACTTGGTTATCACAAGTAAAGAGCTCGTCGCTTCGTGAGACAATAATACTGTACTTAGTGAAAGACAAAAATGAACGTAAAGTGAGGCATCTGATATCTACCTTATCTTTTGTCGAAAAATTTGACTTTAAATAATAAATTCAATCTCCTGAACATAGCCGTTGTTTCTTACCTTCTGAGCTTTAGAGATGTGATCAATCCCCTTCTGCTTAGCTGCTTTCACGGCCTCCGCTTCAGCCTTGTTCTTGGACTCCCTCTCTTGTTTCTGTCTCAAGAAGTTAGCGACACGCAGGTCCATGATGCGCTCCTCTTCATTCTGCAGCTGTTTGAAGTACAGGAGTTCCGCGTTACCTGGTCAAGGAGTGAGGAATGTATATAATTATTGGAAACCAGCACTTTGCAACCAACTACGCTAAAACTCGCGCGGGTGCACACTCGCGTGTCTATATTGAAAATAGTATGAGCAGTGCTAATAGGTGCGAGCCCGTACTCACATAGAGTGGAGTTGTTTCTCCAAATAAATCAGAGGGTCAGTTCACACCGAGACGACGCGACGCGACGCTGCGCGCACATTTTAATAGAGCGACTCAAAATATAACTTTATTTAGTACACGAAAAGATACACATTTCATTGTGAGAATTCAGAATACGTTGCACCACGCAGCGCTGCGCCTCGAGATGCCCCTCGGCGTAGAGCGATGCATCGCGACGCAGTGGTATATTGCCGGTACGCGCGGCGTGCAGAGCGGCGCTGTGCCTCGCGAAGCCGTGCGACGCCGCGAGGCACAGCCTGAAGCCGCCGTGGCGACTTGTCTCAACTATATCCGTCAGGACTTCGTGTAGAATTGATCGAGTGCAGCACCCTAATTGCGAAACACACAATCAATCTCAATCTGAATCATTTTGAAGGATATTGCTAATCCATTGCTTCATAAGTTTGAAAAAGGTTAACTTCATAAAGTCTGCTGACCACGTAAATAATAAATAATAATAATAAGTTTATTTATTTTCTCTCTCAATGGTTTGTAGTAGTTAACAGTTTGAACAACATAAATTCACATTGTGAGAACTGGTGCCCGAAGTAGGTTTTAGAAAAAAAACCTGTATTACAGGTCACCAGGCCCCACTTAGTGGCATCATACAAATAGACAGGTAGGTAACATATATTTCTACTAAACACTTAAAACAAAAAATAAATAAATGAGAAGAAATAAAAAAAATTAAATAAAAAATAAGACAACATAAGTAGTCAAAGAGTGTATGGTGAGTGTGTCGGTGAGTGGTGGTGAATGTGTAGGTTGAATGGAGATGAATGTGTAGGTGATTACTGTGAGGGTGAATGGTGGCGGGTGCGTATGTGAATGGTGGACGATGTGTAGGTAATTATTTGAATACAAGTGTTATTTGATTGAGTGGAGCAATTTCTTTGTGTCCTCATAGGAATGAGTTTTCAAGAATTCCGTTACTTTTTGCTTACAACTGAGCTTGTGCAGTGAATAAATATTTTGGCTCTTGTTGATAACATTATACAGATAATCCCCTAGGTAACAGAAAAACTTGTGGGTCTGACGTAACCGGAAAAATTTTGTATTGCAAATAACGCAATGAATGTTGTTGAACTGTCAAAATGAAACCGATTCTGATTGATTGTGTGTTACGCAATTAGGGTGCAGGTCGGTAGAGTGCTCGAGTGAAAATTATAATGATAGACTGGGATCTGGCTATAATCGGACTTCTTGCAGAAGAGGAAGAGGAAGAAGAATACAAAAATGAAATTAAAAAGAAGACATCACACAGGAGTATTTCTCCTGGATTTCCATAATGCACCCGCCATATATACGTCGTTCTCATGCGCTTGCAAATGGTAGACTGCGGGACGCGGGTGGACGCGGCGGGGCGATGCACGCGGCGAATGTAGACACGTTCCGCTGCGCTGCGCGGCGTCTCGCTGCGCAGCGAGGCGTCGTGCTGCCAACGATTTTACGGTGCGCTTCACGACGTTGCGATGCGTCTTGCGGCGGCGCGCGGCGCAGCGCGAAATCGCTGGCCTCTGCCAGTATCGTCGCGTCGCGTCACGTCTCGGTGTGAACTGACCCTAAAGAGCCGTGACGTGCCGCGGGTCACATGCGTCGGAAAGTTACTCACAAAGGTTACGAATTATCCAATTGAATCAATTGCATAGTTGTTGTGAATTGATCAGTTGAGAGCCGCTACGTGCCGCGGGTAGGTACGCCCTAATTTGTGTTTTAGTGTCAGTTTACTGAACTATCGAGAAATATTTTGATTCGAAGTTGCCCGTGCGCTGTTGTGTTGCGGTGTATGTATTGCATGTCCTCTAAGTGTGATGATCATTTTGTCACTTTTTACAGTCAACCTTGAAAATATTATCAACCTTTGGGTAATGGGTAATTTGACCTTTTCCTCAAATATGTCAGTAGCTACATACCCTGATCAGAGAGCAGTGGTAACGGCCCCAACTTACGAGGTGGTAGGTCGTGGGATCGAACCCAGCCAGGCGCTTTACTTTGTGTAAATAATTTAATCACCAATGCTCTCAAAACGGTGAAGGAAAACATTGTGACGAAAAGACATGTGACATCGACCTACCCGCACTGTCCGCGTGGTGATCACGACCCACTGCCTCTCACAGAGAGGAGGCCTGTGGGAACGTTATAGGCTGATTATGCTACATACCCTGATCGAGCATTTCCTTGAGTTTGGCCTGGCGGTGGATCTTCTCCTTCAGTTTCTGCGCCTCGTCGATCTGCATCGCTATGTTTGCTTGGTTCACGCGAATACTTTCCTCCTCTATGCGTTCAGCTTCCATTATCTATAAAATATTAAATTATCTAGGCTTGGAATTAGTTTTTTGAGAAAATCGCCAGCATGCAATTATATGTACATCCCTACACACATCAACAGAATCTAGGGATATTTTATATTTCATCAAATATCTAAAAATCTAGGTATGAAGAATTTTCTGATATAGTAAGTGGAAGAATGATAGGTTATTTCATGATCTTTAATAAAAATAAAAAAACCTTTCGTGATTTTATTGTTTTACATATAAATGTTAATTTTTTTAATCACCGTAGAAAATTAGTGTGATGACAAAACTTCATTTCTTCTTATAAAACTATTAATTTCAATTAAAATTGAAAAAATCTTATAAAATCTAATTATTAATAATCAATGTTGCCACCTCTTACATTAATTACACATCGACATCGATTGTTCATACTTAAAATTAAATTGTTAATGTCTTGCTGCGGTATGAGGTCCCATGTTCTTTGCAAGTGTTCGTAAAGTTGTGGTTCCGTCGTTAAATTTGGCGGTAAAAAAAAAAATCAAATCAATCAAATCTCTCAAAGCTTTTCGTTGTTACATGTCCCAGGCATGCTCGATAGGATTTAAGTCGGGCGACTGTGCAGGCTAATCCAAAACTTGAATATCGTGGTCTCAGAGAGCGGCTGACACCAGCCGCGCCGTAGGGGAAGGAGCATTATCGTGCATGAGTAGAAATTCCTGGCCCATTTAGATTCTGTGTGGGACAATAACAGGCTGTACTACCTCCTCGTGGTATTTATGTGCAGTCATACTGCCTTTTGGATCCAAACGAGCTGGGTTCGTCCGCCAAGTCGAATTCCTGCCCACACCATGATTGTCCCGCCTTGGTATGAGTGGACCTCCTGAGGGTGCCGTAGACGGCTAACTCTCCCTGGAGTTCTCCAAACGCGTGTTCTTCGTGAATCTGGATGAAACCCAAACCGGGACTCATCGGTGAACAGCACCAAAGACCAAAGACCATTGTTCGTCACTCCATGGTAAATACTCCCGAGCCCACGAAAGCCGCCGACCGCGATTGTCACGTCGCAATGCTGGAACACGTAGCGGCCTTCGAGCATGAAGACCAACTTCATGCAACCTCCTTCGCACGCTTTGGTCGCTTACCAGCAGCTGGTGGTCCTCCTGAAGCCTTTTTTTTGTTTTTTTTTTTTGGTGCTTTGATCGCTTACCAGCAGCTGGTGGTTCTCCTGAAGCCTTTGTACTAGTTGCATCGATGTGATATTGGGTTGTCTTCTGGCGGTCATTTGGAGAACTCGACCCTGTCTCTGCGTAGTAACACGATACCTACCCGTGTGCTGTTCAGCCACATCCCTAGTATTGCGAGACGTGACCACAACCTTGATATCACATTTTGGCTGGTGGGTAGGGCCTCAGCAACGACGCGTTGAATAGCACCATTTTCTAACATCCCCACGGCTCGTAACATTTCATCTCGACTCAAATGACGACGTGACATGACTCTTAAAGCTCACACGGCACGTTCAATTCGTTTTCATTAATTAATATTAATAAAACAATTTTAATTTTCCATAAAGTAACGAATTACTAACAATTTTGCCGCCGTATTTTGTTTTTTATTTTGTTTTTTTTTTTATTTACACTTTTAAATTTCGAAAATAGAATAAAAGAAGTTTCAGTATGTATATAATCTTTTTATGGTAACTAAAAAGATTTAAAACTATAAATTCGTAAATAATTTAGGATTAAGGTATCCCTAGATTCTGTTGATGTGTGTATCTTAATACGGTTGAATACAGAGACTCCCTTTTTGAAGTAGGTAAAAAAAATGCTTTGGATCTTAAAGCTAAGCTGTAAAATAATATGAATACTGACGTAGCAATGGACATCGTGTGAAGAAGGCTTTAACTTCGTAAATTAGACTCCATTTCAAAGTCGGTTTTAGTAAAGAATTTTCTCATTCGCTCAATCTTATCGAATTTTCATCAGATACTTTTGGAACAACAGCTGGGTAATTGCGTAACACACTATCAGTAGCAATGGCTTTCATTTTGACTGTTCAACAACATTCATTGCGTTAGCTACGTTATTGAGCAGACGCATTTTTCGAACATATGAAGCAATGGATTAGCAATATCCTTCAAAATGATTCAGATTGATAGTGTATTACGCAATTGGGGTGCAGTTTTTAAAGTAGGTTACCTTGGCAGTCTCATGCGCTCCTATCTGCTCCTTGAGAGCGGCGAGGTTCTGCAGCCTCAGCCGGTGACATCGGTCCTCTTCGGCCTCCGCGCGTTCCACCGCGGCCTGGCGGTTCTCTTCCATTATTGCGTCGAGTCTGATCGTAAATTACAGTTTTAGTTTGGACTGGGTATGGAATCAATAATGTAATGTGTGATCCCTTCCCACAGACAATCCGTGGGTTTAAACGGTTTTGTAGGGCATAGTTTTAAGTACAGACGTCAGCATAGCTACCCGAAAACTGTCAAATTTTCCCAATCAACTTTGAACCTAATGCTTTAGCGATAAAGTTAAAAATATATTAAAGAAATTTGACAGATTGTAGTAGCTTGACGTGCTGGCGGTCTGTACTTTATTAATAAATAATAATAATAATAAGGAATATGACAGGTCTCACGGTATGTTATATTTAACGTTAAGGTTGAATTATAGTCGCGAGCTCAAACTCAGTGGTGGGCGTGGCCAAAAAGTAGGTACGCTGTTTTACCTAGCATCGTGTCCGACAGAGATAGTATCAGTGATGAGCAGTTATACGCTAGTTTACACGCACAACGAATCTATGTTGGCTCAAAACTTTTTTAATGGTTTTTTATTTTACTATTCTGTTTCCGTACAGACAAAATTAATAATAAGACATAACGATATCATGTTTAACTTTGGATGCACAATGTCAAACAGTTAGTAATCTGTGGTAATACCCTCCCGAAATTTGTATGGAAAGAATATCTGACTAGTGTAGTATATTTTTGCAATGATCTTTAGTTTCGCAGGTTTTCACCAAATTAGAGTTAGATATAAGTATATTATATATTCTAAAGTAGAGTTATATAATATCTCAACTTTTCTCTGATCAGAAACCGGATAAAATACGTAGAATCCCAACCTTCTCTGTTCTTCATCAAGTTCCTTCTTGATGAGTTCCTTCTCAGTGAGCTGCGCGTCTCGAATAGCGTGGCACTTGGACGCCAAGATGATGCGGTTGCATAGGCGGGGACCTTGCATGTTGTCCGCGAGGAGTACTGGGATAACATTAGATGGCGATTTAGGTTATAATTATGGTAAAACTTGGGGGCTTGTGGCTAAGTAATACCAGCCGCACGGGTCGACTGATCAGGTTAAGTTACGCTTGCTGCATTGGTTTGTGGATGGGTGACCATCCTTTACATACCAAGACACCTCCGTGCCTTGGAAAGCACGCTAAGCCGGCTGCCATTCGTAGATCTTTAACAGTCGTTACAGGTCGTCAGAAGCCTGAAATCTGACAACCAGTCTTACCAAGGGGTAACGTATTGCAATAACAGAGGTCAGATAGGCAGTCGCTCCATTTAAAATACTGGTATCCAGCTGCATCCGGTTAGACTGGAAGCCGACCCCAATATAGTTGGGAAAAGGCTGGGCAGATGATGAAACACACACCATAGATGGAAACCACAAGATACCCATATACCTCTACGAATTTATAAGGAGTACCTATGTGATATGAGAAGATGAATATAAATGTTGATTGATGAAGAGGGAGAGGAAGGCCAAAGAAAAGATAGATGGATTGTGTGAGGAATGCTATGAAAGAGAAGGGAGTGAATGATAGCGTGATGATTGACAGGGGAGAATGGAAGAAGATAACGTGTTACGCCGACCACAAGACACATAGAATAAGGGCAGGAAGAGAAGAGGAGAGTAGCCCAGTAACTGGGTAGCTATCGTGATACCCAGTTACTTGATTGTGGAGGTTATAGTTTGACCGAAACTGCTGTACCGCGCCTTAGGAATGCGCGGCGAGGCGGGAGGAATGCGCGGCAAGGCGGGGGGCGGGACGCCGTGAGCGATAACGAATGAGCGGCCTGCACTGCCCTCCGATTTATAGGGTTTCGGTCAAACTATAGTAAGGCAGTCGCTCCATGAAAAATAAATATACTGGTATTCAGCAGCTTCCGGTTGGACTGGAAGCCGACACAGCGACCCTTACATACTTGGGGCAAAGCAAGGTAAATGACAATGGTCATTCAGTAAGGAAATGAAAGGTTAGGTTGGACCTGCAAGCTGTTCAAAGTAGACCAGCACCCAAATAGGGTAGTTGCCTGGGTAAAAAAAGAATAATTATAATTATTCCGTCAGTTAGATTATCGAAAAATAATGGACACGTATTTTTTCTTTTGTCAATCAAACAAAAAATGATAACGATCAGATGAAGAAAGCGCGTCAACATTTGGGAGTGGGGGGTCGTGACGTCACGCCATGCTAAAAAGTGTAGCAAGGCAAGGCAGGCAAGTGACGTCACGCGGAACTTTAACGGGCGATATCTTTATCATTTTTTATATAATTAACAAAAGAAAAAATACGGGTTCAGTATTTTTTGATAATTTAACTGACGGACTAATTATATTTTTTTAAGAAACTAGCCTATTGCGTAACACACTATCAATTTCAATCTGAATCATTTTGAAGTATATTGCTAATCCATTACTTCATACCTATAGGTTTTAATAAATTCGACTGCTCAATAAAAAAAAAAACAACAACAACAAAATAAAACTCTCGGATTGTGATTGAAACTATGTTACGCAATTAGGGTGCTGATCTGCCTATCTTCCAACTCACTCTCAGCCCTAGACATGGTATGTGCGGCCTGGTCGGGGCCTTCGAGCTCAGGGTCAGCGGTGCCCGTGGCCGCCTCGGCTCCTGGCTGAGCCTTGAGGCACTTCTTCAGCTGCTGCTTCCTGGCTTCGGACTGCTTTGCGGCTTTCTGTATAGCTGCCTCCTGGTCGTGCAAGGCTTTTAGCTGCTCTTCTTGGGAGACAATCTATAAATAATAAATGATTTTATTCGTGGAAGTAGGTTTGTAAAAACACTCTTATACGTCAAAAAAACCAGATGAGTTCGGTGTTTCCTATCTGACTACTCTGAGAAGAAAGGCCAAAACAAACTCAAGAGGTCACAGTCTCTTTTAGATAATGATCACGTAGTTAGGTTAAGATGTTATGTTACGATCATTGCTTAGGATAAATTGATTGTGTTGTAGTTATGTTTGGTGGTTCGTGGATGGGTGACCATCCATTACATATCGAGACCCCTCCGTGCACGGAATAGTGTGCATACACACGAGTGACACGCGCGACGACAGAGGCAACGGCAACCGTCGACGCGTGTCGGAGACAGCCTTCAACGCGCGTCAACGCAGCCGTTAAGGCGTCGTCGGCTGCCGTCGACAATGTCAGCAACCTCAGTAGCAACAACAGATGCCTGCCTCTGTCATCGATGCGTGTCGCTCGTGTCAGACGCGGTCGCAGCCCAAGACGGGGGGGGGTGGGGGGGGGGGTCGTGTCACCATGGGTGCTGAGGAATATTTTAAGGGAGATACATCTCCTCGTTGGTCTAGTGGTCGCAAGCGTTACTGCTGAGTATGAGGCAGGTGCGGTCGCAGCCCAAGATATTGGGGGGTCACCAAGTAGTAAGTTAGTAACTTAATTAGTAAGGCAAGTAGATCATGCAGACTCTCGACAGCTTGAATGATTAGGGGGGGTGTCATGACCCCCCCCCCCCCCGTCGGACCGCGCCTGGTTTGAGGTTCTAGCTGGGTTGGATTCCAATGTCGGGTAAAGTGTTATTGGGTTTTTCCATCAGCTCAGATTGTGATGCGTTAAAGCGTCCATAGCCGTTCGAGGCGCGGTTCGTGAGCTGTCATTCCATCTGATTCAAGGGATTGACACTATTGTCATTACTATACTCACTTTACCTACGCTTACACGGTGATGTTTTTACAGAACAACATAACTGGTCTTATAAATAATAACCTTTTTTTTTAAATTCGTTTGGTTCATAACCATAAAAAGACTCCGTACCCAAATAGGCCGCAGCAACGACAACCTCCGCAAGTGGGGGTTCATGGAAGGCTCAAACCTCCGGTGTGTATGCGATGTCTCTTCACAGACAATGACTCACCTCCCATCTTGCGCCACATGAGCTGTCACCTGCCCACCTGAGGACCTAACCGGAATGGTATCCGCTTTGCTAAACATAATCGGTGAAATGGGAGGTACCTACACCTCTGCCTAATCCTTCGGGGAATACCGGCGTGATGTTGTGTCCGTGTGTGGGGGTGTGTGTGGGGGTGTGTGCGGGGGTGTGTGTGTGTGTAAACTAGCACGTTTAATGAACGAGACCTTACCATAGCCTGTCTCTGCAGCCGTTCGAACTCCTGTTTGTGCATGACAGCAGGGTAGAAGTTGGGCTTCTTCTGCGGGACGAGCAGTTTCCTGAAGGAGTCATTCTGCGGGACCATGACAAATTCCTTCTTCGGCACCTCGCATTTGTGGATGGGGAGCTGGCCGATCGGGAACTTGAGGCGACATTGCGATGGTCTGGCGAGGGAGAGAGGACATGGTTACTACGATGGCCGCCATTACACAGGGTCAGGGTTTTTTTTTAATTGACACCCTAGTGTCTGTCTCACGAGAGCTATCCCTAGCTATATATATAGATACATTTCGCACGCTCTCTGTTGTCGAACGGTGTGCGAGAGAGAGCGCGCGAACTGTATTTCGCGTTATCCCGACAATGTAGCCATTAGTGAAACTGAATACTAAATAAGAGCGACCGACGCATGACTACGCGTCGCCTAGGCGACGAGTCTGCGAGACTACTTTCGTGAGCCGGACTTTACTTCAATTTGCAGTGTTAAAGCCATTTCATACAATCATACAGCTTGCAAAGAATGACAGTTGTGATTTGAATATACGGACCATTTAAGTAATTTCCCTGACTACAACTGTTGATTGAAGAGCATTGACATATGTATTACTAGAGCTTTTCGAAAATAACAAAAACAACGAAAAAGTTGCCCGATGTGGTCGGGAAAGAACCAGAGTGATGCAGCCGTTGACATGTTTAGTTCTTTGATAGCCAGTAAGCGGCACACCAGCATACTCTATGCACAGACGTACAGTCAACCGTACATCAGTGGCAACAATTTCACATTGCCCGCTTTTTTATGACGTATGTATAAAGGTGATTTTCGTAGTGCAACCGTTTCCCCGCTGATCTGCAGTTGAATGTACTAGTAGATACAAATCTTAAAAACTATCTTTACCTATGTAGCTGGTAGCAGCCAGGCTGTTCCCCAGTGTTAACGGCGAAGTAAGGAATTCCTTCGTGACCGGTCCTGTTCACTCTCGGCATTGTAAATTTATAGAAAATTTAATAAATACCTACGCAATGAAAATTATTCTTGTCGTGCGCGAATTGCACACGCAACACGTTGCTAGGCAACTTGTTGATTATTTATTTTGTAGTTATGGAGAGCAATGGGCATTAACTAGTATGTATGGAACTAGTATGTACTTTAAAGTACATACTAGTCTTTCAGCTACGTTCACACAGCGGCATAACACTTGCACGTGGCTAAAATCAGAACTAACGCTGATATCTAGCTTTTTTTTAATACAATTTCTGTGACAATTTCACAAAATGCTTATCAATAACGCCCTCCTGTCATTGTCATTGAGGTGTCAAAAGATCCTTGTAGCACACTAGTCGAAGGAGTAGCCACTGGAATAGCACCAAGAATACAAGATTAAAAATAAACACCTATTTGGACTCCAGCACGCAGAATATCAGTTGTATGTGTAGTAGTAAGGGTGTAGACGTGTAGTGCATATAAAATGAATTGATCACATTCCCATGTGATATTAATCGATTTTGATAGCCACAGCTATTCCTCTTCATCAGTGTGGAGAACCCGTGTAGCCTTGCTTTAATTTTGTGACAGATAACAGACTTGAACAGACAGACAGTTCAATTGGGTTGTCAGTGTCACTTTCACATGATAGATGGTTTAGAACTTTAGAGAACCCGGGAAATATTTGAATAATTTTATTATTTCCTTGTACTGTTGTACTATTTGTTATGATGTTCCCATTTATTGTGTATCAGTGCAATTAATGTTCCAAACAATAAATCAACTTAATTGCACTGACAGTCTACCAAATGTAGAAGTTTTGTGATTCTAAATATTTTGAGGTTATTTCATGCTTATTTTACATAACATTCAAGTTCTAAGTGATTTAAAATTAAATTATTAATATGTCGAATCTGGGTAAGCCGAAATCCTTTAAATCTACGCATTTTCCGCCGCTTATTGTAAGTAAAAAAATTTTTTTTTTGACAAATGTAAGTCTATGTGAAATTTTGTTTATCGTATGAACTATGTTTGAAAACTTGGAATTAGGCGGGGGCTTTGGCTGGGGTTTCCGTGGATATGGCCCTGTACCCCCTGGATACGTTGAAGACTCGTCTGCAAAGCGCCCAGGGCTTCCAGAAGGCTGGAGGCTTCAGTGGAGTATACAGAGGTTTACTTTTTTTATTTACTCACTTACGATTGATTGCTTACTTTTTGCTTAGTGTTTTAAAGTAACTTAAACCTCTTATCAGTTTAGTACAAGTTCTCAATCATACACAAACAGCAATATATTTTTTGTTACAGCATAATTTCCTCACCGCTGTTGAATAATACGAAACTAGTTAACATTCAGAGTTTTAGATTGTATCACTGAGCTCTATTATAGATAGATAAATAATTTATTTAGTGCTCACAAATGAAATAGTACAGCACACGAAAGCCCAATTAAATGGTAACTATGTACGGTCACAAAGGAGATAAGTAACCAGGATCGTTGGATATAGTTGAAGTTTAGTCAGAAACCGATGGATGTCTTCGAACTGATTTTAATTTAATGAATAGAACAACCAGTTCTTTTATCATATTAAATTTCATTCAAAACATTCATTAGTTTCTTACTAAACTTCTATTATATTCAATGACCCTGGTTACTTATCTCCTTTGGTAAGTGTACATGAATATAAAGAAAAAAAAAACAAAAAAAAAAAATGTGGATCCCAAATGGCAGGAATCGACTGCGCGGCAGGCCCAGAAAGAGACGGCAGAATGAGCTGGACTCCTTAAAGGATTGGCCCACAATCACAATTAACCGGGAAAAGTGGAAAGAGGGAAGGGCGGCCTTTACCCTGCAGTGGGACAACACAGGCTTATCCTACTAATATTATAAACGTGAAAGTTTGTTTGGATAGATGGATGGATGGATAGATGGATGGATGGATGGATGTTTGTTACTCTTTCATGCAAACCCTACTGAACGGATTTGGATGAAATTTGGCACACATTTGGTTTATAACCAGGATTAACATATAGAATATTTTTTATCCTGATATTCCCATGAGATCGAAACTTATGCGGGTGAAACCGCGGGGCGCAGCTAGTAATAAATAATAATGTGACACTATGACTATTATAATGGATGGGATGACCTATTTAGGACCTATTTTCTCAAATAAAATTATACCCTTAAAAAACCGAACATCATGTACAGTTGCCAGCACATCAAGCTACTACAATCTGTCAAATTTCTTTAATATATTTTCAACTTTATCGCTAAAATAAAACAACAACCGTCTTTCAACAGGCTTGTTAACCGTGGCAACAACTTCTATGCCAACAACCGCTCTGTTCTTTGTATCATATGAAGCAACAAAGTCTTTGTGTGTGCCGCTTGTGGCTCCGCAGTACGCACCAATGGTCCATATGTTTGCTGCCTGTGTAGGAGAGGTGGTAAGTTAAAATATTGATTTAGTCAAAGTTAAAACATACATTTCAATTAGACCATTAAAATGGACAATTTTTTTTAGTCCCTTTTGAACATCAAAAATTTGAAGAAACATGTAGAATTGAACATTAACTAAGGTCTATTCAAATGTATGTTTCCAATGATGTTATTTCAAGTTAAACAAATATCAACTTTATTTCAGTAGTAATTCAGTTGATTTCAGAGTGACTAGCACTGTTAAAAAGTAATTAAAATGTTTGAAGTTGTAGTATAAAATGAACTTTATTGTGTAGGAATTAAAGTTATTTTTCAAAAATATCATATTTGTTTACATGTTTGGCAGGTAAATCGCTGACGCAGATTAGATTCAACTCTATATTTTTCTTCTAAAAGATAGTTTACAATGGAGAAGAATGCGCAAGGAACTTCATAGAAACTCACTATTGTTAATAATTAAGCAGTAAGAACAGGTAGAAGAGAGACAGTTAGTAACCAGTCTTCCAAAGTTACCATCCAACCAGGCGTTGTGCTACCAGTAACTGGGTTGTGCAGGTTAAATAGGCAGTTGCTCTATGTAAAATACTGGTATTCAGTTGCATCGGGTTAGACTGGAAGCTGACCCCAACATATTTGGAAATAGGCTAAGCATGTATGAGACTGGTGCGGGATAGTAGAGATCAGTCAAAGTCAAATCATTTATATCAAGTAGGCACATAAAAGGCACTTTTGAACATCAAAAATTACAGTAAAATAGAATTGATTCTAGTCGCCCCTTCCAAAAGGTAGTCACCACTACAAGCTAAGAGGGTCCATTGCCCGGCAGTGGGTAAAGTTGCAGTGCAGATGAAGAAATTTTTTTTTTATTTAGCAAATATTTTGTTTTTTTCCAGTTGGCGTGCTTGATCAGAGTCCCCACCGAGATAGCGAAGCAGAGGAAGCAAACTTACGTCGGGACAAACATGAAGAGTAGTGTAGCTATACTTTTACATGTAAGTATTACTTAGGGGACTTGGTTAAACTATATAGTCCTCCAGACAGTATTTCGGCCATAGCGGCCAATCTAAGACTTGACTGGCGCGGGAGATAAGCGGAGCTGCCGCGAGTGAGCTATAAGTAACAACTGTGAGATAGATCTGAGAGGTTAAGCTGCTGGGCGATGCGATGCGAGTGGGGCTGGGGGGGATGGAGAACAAAAAATTTCATGCGGACGAAGTCGCGAGCAGAAGCTGGTTTTAAATAAAACTCTGTTAAAAACCAACGTTTGGAGGTCATGACATAGTTATTAATGTCATCATTTTATTATTGTATTCACTTGATCAAACAATTAAACGCAAACGAAAAAAAAAACTGGCAGGCAAACTGGCTACCACTAGGTTGCAAAATTTTTTACTTTTTACTTTTTCTCTTAGTCTTATTACCTAATGAAAAATAAGATAACAAAATGTATTTTAATCCTTATCACGGTGTTTCCAGGCCTACAAAACCGAGGGGTTCTTCCGCGGTGTGTACCGAGGCTTCGGCTCCACAGTGATGAGAGACCTGCCCTTCAGCTTCATCGAGCTGCCGGTCTGGGAGCTGCTCAAGACGACCGTCAGGAAATATAATGATGGAGAGATTAGCACTTTTCAGGTTGGTACCACAAGTTATGTCTATTCAAACTTATGTTTCAAATTAATGTTATTTCAAGTTAAACAAATGTCAACTTAATTTTAATGGTAATTAAGTTAATTTCAGAGTGACTATAGTAATATTGAAAAAGTTATAAAAATGTTTGAAGTTGTAGCGTAAACTGAACTTTATTGTGTAGGAATCAACATTATTTTTCCATAAACTCATATTTGTTTACATTTTTTGGCAAATAAATCGCGAATATAGATTATGTAGACAGCCATTGTGTCACCCTATGTGTCTATGTGTCTGGAGTGGAGTCCGCGTATCGGCAGGCGTAGTGTGGGACGCCCCCCAGCTAGATGGACGGACGACCTAAAGGTGGCTGGGTAGACTGGATGCGGAAGGCGGACGACAGGGTGTTGTGGCGCAGGCTGGGAGAGGCCTATGTCCAGCAGTGGACTGCGATAGGCTGAGTTGATTGATTGATGTGTCTACACACGTGTGTTGTGGCTTTGAAGATCGGTGGCATACTTACCCTTCCACCATTTTATTTTTTTGCAAAATGGCGGCCACGCATGAATCCTCTATAAATCGATAGCTGACATCAATGCGAGCAGAAAACATAATAAGACCAGCCCAAACCCCGAAAAGTGCCACGTTTCCTAGATATTAACTGTTTTTTTAAACTGATTTACTTATTTCGCGTTAACCCGTTGGTCCCGGCTGTCATTCGTAGAACTTTGACAGTCGTTACGGGTCGTCATAAGCCCGAAAGTCTGACAACCAGTCTTATATTACCCAATAAGTTGGTTGTGGAGGTCAGATCAGTCGTTCCATGTAAAATACTGGTATTCAGCTGCATCCGGTTAGACTGGAAGCCGACCCCAACATAGTGGGGAAAAGGCTAGGCAGACGCTGATGATAATGTTTCAAGTGATTACTCTAACTGCGGTCGATGACCCCACAAAAAACATTATCAAATTAATTTTTATTTTGTTTTATCGTGTTTAGATAAGTATCGATACCTATCACATCTGCGGAGTTTCGCTAGCTAATTAAATTTGACCCTGTATAGTTTCCATGCGAAGCCGCTACTTTGAGAAAAAAAAAACATAATTGATTTCTTGTATGCCGTCTGTCGGACTGAGGATAAAGGAACAGAGAGTGCACCTGTGTTTACGCTCACACTTGTGCACTATAACATCTCCTGCGTACCTGGCTAATCTCCGTTGAGATTGGTCACCGTGACCGGGAGGATATTATTATTGACTAGCTGCGCCCCGCGGTTTGAACCGCATAAGTCTCGATCCCGTGGAAATATCGGAATAAAAACTACCCTATGTGTTAATCCTGGGGGTCTACTCCGAAGTAGTATCGGCCGAATGTTCGGCCGTTTCCTGCTACGAAGTTACTATTTGGTTCGGTCGGTTCCGATCCTACACTCCTACACTCTTTCGAATATTGACTATGGTCCCGACCCAACTGAGCCGATCTGAACGTTTTTTCGCATTTTTCAATAATATTCGGTTCGGCCATGTGTCGGTCCGATCCGGACATTCGCACTTTGCACTTCGGAGTAGGCCCCCTGGTTATAAACTATCTGTGTGCCAAATTTCAACCAAATCCGTTCTGAAGTTTTTGCGTGAAACAGTAACAAACTTCCACCCATCCATCCATCAACCCTCACAAACTTTCGCGTTTATAATATTACTAGGATTTTAAATACTTAAACGAAACCGTCTTCTTACAGAGTGCAATGTGCGGCTCAATAGCCGGTGGGTTCGCCTCCGCAGTGACGACGCCCCTAGATCTCGCGAAAACACGCATCATGTTAGCTGATGAATACACAGTCACGCGCAAACTACGCATCAGACCGGTCTTAACGACCATATACGTGGAGTCAGGAGTCAAGGGCCTGTTCGCCGGCATCATGCCGAGAATGACCGCGTTCATGATCGGAGGATTTGTGTTTTTCGGCGTTTATGATGAGTCTAAAAAGATTATGGAAAAATATTTTAATGATAGATAGCGGTTGGGTTGGAGGAAATTGTTTGTTGTAGTTCCTAAGTGTATATCTGTCCGACTGCGGCCAAGCCTACAAGGAGGGTATTCTGAACAATGTTTTGTAGTCAGGGAAATTAATTGTTAAGTGAATTGACTACCGATTTTAATAGTCCGTATAACGGGGTGGTTACTACTAGAATGAATGAAATGCACCGATCCCAGCGTGGTTTGACCAGACTCGATTAATCGAATGAACCCTTAGATTCGCACTAGCACCTGTAGCCTCATGTTTCATGGTGCTACAGCGACCATTGCTTATCAAGAAGTAGACCACGCGGTAATGGTAGGGAAGACGTGCCCGTAGGATATGGAAGGATGTAAGCACCATACCGGATATGCATCGCAGAGTAAGCATTGGACTAGAGGAGAGATGGGTGGTAATATCTATGGATGGGGATCTTTTAACGACGTCCCCGCTCGGTTGGTTCAGGCCGTACAACGGGGTGACTACACTAGAACCAAATCATTCGAAGATATCTACCAACCCGCTCCGGGCCCGCGTGGTGGATTATGGCTCACTCCCTCTCACCGAGAGGCGGCCTGTGTCCCAGCAGTGGGGACATTATAGGCTGATTATGGTTTAAGAGGTGACTACCGAAATGACGACTACCTAATAGAGAGAAATAGAAGAGAAATACATTTTGCCCCGACAGTGATGATGATAGTCAAACCATAACTGTCATTCTTTGACAGTTTTATGAAAGTGTTAATTGACGTAGGGTGTCAAATTTCTTAACAATTTAGTTCCCTAACTGTACAAAGTTAATTAATGATTGATTAAAGGAAATTATCTATGATCAATGTAGAATAAGTACTTAGAACATAATTGTTGTAGTTGTTACAAAGGATGTATGTTGAGTTTTATTGTTTTTGTTTTGTTTTTATAAAGAGTTATGAATATATGGGTCTGTGTCATTGATGAGTTTTATTTAAATACTGGCTACGCCCGTCGTTTCACCCGGATAAGTTTCGATCCGGTGGGAATATTGGGATAAAAGTATCCTATGTGTTAATCCAGGGTGTCAGCTACGTCCATACCAAATTTCATCAAAATTGGTCCAGCCGTTTCAGCGTGAAGAAGTAACACACAAACAAACTTTCGCCGTTATAATATTAGTGTGATACTAGCTGACTCGGCGAACTTCGTACCGCCTTGAATTATCTTCGTAAGTATATGTATTTTTTTTACATGATTTTTTTCCATGTTTTAATAGTCATTTTTTTAAACTAAATAACTTAAACTACATATTTTTTATTTAAACTAAATAACACATAGTGCGGTCCGTCGTGCTCGGCGGCCTGTTGCGCTTTGAGTGCACCGTGCACGGATCAATCACATCTAGATTGATCGAGAAAAACAGGTTTTTCTGAGACTTTGTTGTTTTGTTTTTTTTTGATATTTGTATTGGTAATGATATGTACGTGATTACTAGTTTATTTATTTATTTATAAGTATGTATTGGGCATGTTGAGACTGTGTGTACCTACTCCCCGTCACTTTTCCCTAAAGATTCATTAGAAAACCAGCGTCAGACAGCATCTGTCTGGCATTAATGCTGAAATGAACCTTTTTGGCGCAGCCGTGAGGCACACATTGTTGTCTGAAACATTATTTTTATTTTATTAATTTTGTATTTTGTGTTTCACGAATTGTGTCCAAATAAACTTTTTTCTTTCTTCTTTCTTTCTTTCTTATTCAGGGCTATTCGGGGCGGAGACAAACATTAGTTAACATATGGCTGATGATAACGGGAGAGACGTACAGACGCCAGCCAGCCATCACCTACCCGAAACTGTCAAATTTTCCTAATCAATTTTGAACCTAATACTTCAGCGATAAAAAAAAAAAAATTAAGAAATTTGACAGATTGTAGTAGCTTGATGTGCTGCGACGCGTCTGTACCTTCTCCGTCATATATATTATTATCTTGCGTTTTGCTAAGCAAAAATTGTACTTTGCTTTTAAAAATATACTAAGGATATTCAATGACAATGATATTCAATGATGAATAAACTAAGGTTGGTCTCATATCGGTAACAAATCCTGGATTTTCTTAGTCCAAAATGGCCATAATTTTTAGAGAACCTAGTTTGCAAGAGCGAGCGAAGCGAGATCAAAAATTGTTCAAGCATTGTTGCGCAGTTGTGCTTTGACTGGAAAAAAATGACTGGACTATTTGAAAAACAAATTAGCCTTTAAATAACCTTTATTGTTCAAAAGTAACCACAACAATTTTATACATTTTATCTTATACAAGTTTATACAATGATATACATTTTTACTCTAGAATATTATACAAAAAACTAAAATAAGTCGAATTCAAAATTTTAAATTGTTTTAATCAATCTAAAATTTTACGTTTTGGACGCGATCAATGTTTTTAAAAGTTTTTGTTTTACTTTAAAATCGATCACATCCAAAATATTTAAAAATAATATATTATTTATTGTAATAACTAAAAATACTGTAATTACACGTATATCTAAAATAATTGTGACATATATTTTCTATTTACTACGAATATACATAGTTGTTTTTATCAAAATATACATTTCTTTTTTCAATCAGTCATAATACCTATTTTGAACAACATACCTCTTTTTAGTAATATACAGAAATAGCAAGTTTAAACAACAAAACATTAAAATTCAAGTTGGTACTTATAGGTATGTTGTTGTATTTACTTTTTAAATTGTTTTCTATCTCAAAAAAAAAAAAATCTGTTTAGGTACCTGTTTTTTCAGGAATTGGAGATGGAGGAGAGGGAAAGTTTTGAAAAATAAATAGGTATCTATCGATTTTTTTCAAAATGTCGACGTTCTATGCGACTGCTCACGTCTTTTTGAGATATAAAGATGTGACAGTACATCAGTAGGCATTGTGTTACCGACTACGGTATACTAGATGCCTAGTATATATACCAAATATTTTATGTATGGTGTAGTTCGCCATATACAAACATTTATTTGTTTATACAGTTGCAATTCACACGAATTTACAAAGTCAGTATTCGAGTTTAACAGATGTTAACAAAGTTGGTATAGGTATACATATAATGAAAATAAAATGAATACCTAAGTAAGTATGAAAAATATAAAAGTAAAGGCAAAGAAATGACTTATCTATTGACAGGTAATTGTTTGACAGTGTGTATTTCTATGTAATCATGTGCATAATACAATAAAATTAATTATACAATGTTAGTAAGAAAGAATATACTATATGCAGAAACTTGGCAAACTTTATTATAACCCAAAAATTATGGAGATAACAATGTGACATTTTATTTAAAGTAAGAATAATTATGGATAAAAATCCCTTACCCACGTTGCGAAAAAAATTTTCCCCTTGCCAAGTTGAAAACTTATAAAATAATAAAAGAATAACTTTGGAGTATCATAGCCGATGTAAGGTCCCCATATCTAACTATATATTTAGGAACCTAAATATAATAGCAGCGAATGTCGCCCTGCCCGAAGTAACTTAAATAATTCTTCAACCACACATACCAAAAGGTTAGAATCTATAAAATAGTACAAGAAACCGAAAATAGATGGCGTTGTTTAAATTTTAGCTTAGGTTACTTATTAATAGAATAATGTTTCCGACTTATTAAATAAAGATGGCGCTACTGATTGATTTAAAGACCAACGTTTTTAAGTTTATTTTGTGACTTGATTGAAAAATTTGCGACTTTAAAGTCCACTTGCACTACAAATCACGAAATGCATTTAGTGCTAAACGAATTTGAAACATCGTTCTATTTCTGTCATTGTTTTAAGATGACAAAGACATAATGGTGTTTTAAATACGATTAATTCTAAACGCATTTAGTCATTTGTGGTGAAAGCAGACCTTCGTCTTAAACCAATGAACATCGGAATATTTTTCTGATGATGTTCTGATGCTCTTCATCACTGGTCATAATTAATGACTAGTGATGTTTAACGTATTATCATTGATGTCTTTAAATTATTAATCGCAACAGTTGCAATATAAAATAATGAACCAATTGGCACACATCGAATACAATTTTAGCCACACATCTATAAATTCGCTATAATTTTAACGAAACATCCGCTAGATGGCATAAGTGTCACCATGAAATTGCATAAAATACAATAACAGGTGACGCTCTAACTTTCAAAAGCCGTCCACTAGATGGCGCTATTACAAAACTAACATATTTTTATTTATCTGAATATAATATTGCTGGTATGTGATCCGCGGTGTGAGCTGTTGTCTCTGGTCGTGTGACGTCGGAAAGGGTTCCAAGATGGCGCTCGCCGTGCCGAAGACCGCGCGGTCACAGCTGTGGAGCCGCTGGATGCTGTGGACGCGGCGGATACCGAGCCTTGGTTCGAGTTGGACTGCCGGGGAGTTTCTGGTGACGCCTAGAAAAAGCAAAAACAACATATTATGCTGTTGTTTTTACTCGTCCACGATTGAGTGTTGCAATGTTTAAAACACCATCGTATTTACATAGTTTGCAAAGTCATTAGAGTCAGCAGTATGCAGTAGGTAAGTGGTCTACTATATCCAGGCAAATCTTCACCTGGATATAGTAGAAAGAAAAGGAACAGAATCTCTGTTCCTTTTCTTGGTTGATTACGTGGTGAAGAAAGGAATGCATACTCATCAAAAGCCGTCATCGTCGTAACTCCAGTCGTTGTCAGCGTCATAAGGTTATAATTACTTACTATTATATGATCAGTCGAAGGCTTTGTATACGTACCTTTATAGAGCTTTTATCCATCGGCGTGGCTAGCTTCATAGTGAGTGTATCTCCGGCCTGTTGTATAAGTCGCACCACCTCGTCGTGTGAGCTCCACTTCACGTCTGTATCACCGATGCAGATTATGAAGTCGCCTTCACGCATGCCACCGATCTGGAATGAGGAGATTAAGAATAAGTATTTTATTTGTTTTTCATTTATGCTGTTTTGGTTTGCTAGATCGACAAAGTACTGTGCTAGACACTTGTTCGGGACGGTATTAAACGGTATAACTGGGCGGCAAAATATATGTTGCTTCGGCTTTTTGTGGCCCAACAAAAAATGTGTAGCACGGTTTAGGATTCATACTCCAATTCATTATTGGAGTTTGATTGATCTGTTTATGTTTAAGCTATACGTTTTATATAACTCTTAAAAAATTGAATTTAAATAAGGCTATTGCTGTAGGTACAACGTTTTTACAGTTACGAGAAAATAGCGTTTAGGAGCTGCTCGCGATGCAAATATTTTGATACTTACATCAGCCAAAGAGTTAGGCTCAACCCCTGCTATAACAACTGGCGCATCTCCTCTCACAGAGAACCCGAAGCCTTCATCTTCAGTCTTCACGTTCGACACATTGTATTCACTCGCCGCCCTTCTCAGAGGATCCTTTCTCCTCCCATTCTTCACTTTACCGTTACACTCCTTTACTCCATTCTCTATCTTCCCCTCCCCTTTAGTCTTGTACTCATTCGGAGAGTCATCATAATCCAAGACTTTCGGGTGATATTCGTAATTATTATTGTTATAACTGTTTATGTATACTCCATTCTGTTTTGTAACCCTATGAAGTTTCTTTTTCTCATAATCGTTGGAATATTTCTCGTCGCTCCTAATTATTTGGTTGTAGTAAGTGCTGTTGTCTTCCGATCGGTCTCGTTTGTCGCTCCTGTGTTTGCCGTTTCTTGTTTCTTCGTATTCTTCGGTATTTCCGTTTCGTGGTCTCTCGATGCGTCGGGATCCGTCCCTGTACTTCTGTAGCTGGACGAGGCGGGGTGCGCTCCAGTGGCGTTTGGCGGAGAATATGGCGATTGGTCCTAGAGATTTGAATAGGTCTTCTACTCTGTGCTGAGCGAAGTCCGGTTGTGTTAAAGCCAGTTGGAATTTTGATGAAGCTGTAGATCCAAAATAAAAAATAAACCATTAGGATGTCTTATTCAAAAATAAAAGCTAATTTGTGCTATTTTTCTGATTTTCGAAAAATAGTTTAGTATTGAAAAATTAGATCATATTAGTTCAACGTGCAAAATACAGTTTTCATTCATATTTATATTGCCGGTGATGGATTTTCACTAGAAGATCCAATCGATCTGAGTCGATTGATTACTTCGAACCTTTAGCTATCTTAGCCATATAATTGCATTTTGAAGCTTTAAAATAAAACTGTTTCTAGAGCCACTAGTGGTTATTACTTATTTCTGAGAATTCTGGAATTAGCGTCTGTATAAGTCCGAGGCTATTAAAAAGTTAATAAAAGAGTCATGTCTTATTGTATACTCACGCTGTACATTAGGCGCATCGATAAGATCGTTGAAGTCGTTGGCGTCGGTGTCATGGTGCGCCGCCCGCTCGCGCGCCGCGCGCTCGGCCTGCGCGCGCACCACCAGCGAGATCGCCTCCTTGCCGCGCAGCTCGCTGGAAGTGGTTAGGTAAAGAAGGTTAGAGTTGCAGGTAGGTGGCGTTCTTAGCAGGGTCTAATTCAATTAACTAGGAGAACTCCACATACGTGGTGGGTAGCGATATCAAATGACGATAAAAAAAAAAACTAAATTCATCATTTCAATTAGTATTCAGCTGTAGTTACTTAGATTTAAAATTATTTAATTTTACCATGTATTTATTAGTTTTTAAACAATCATTTTCTTAAACTCGTTAGTCATTGCAGCCGAATACAACCACAATACAATATTTTATTTTACGAGAGCTGGAGGTAAGTCTATAACTTAACGTCAAGACACGTACTTTTTACTGATTATCTTCAATTTCCAACTAGCGATTACCGAAAAAGCAGCAGTTTTCCTGCCTGCCTGATAGAAGATTTTGTACAAATTGTGTACTAACCGACACATCCTCTGCAGCCTGAGCGCCTCTTCGTACAGTGTTAGCGCCTCCGCGAGGTGCGCGCGACCCAGCGCTATCCAGTCCACGTCCGCATCCTTCAGCGTCGGAGATATGGACGAGCCTAGAAGTAAAATAAATACTGTAGTCTTTATATTAAACTGCTTCAGTTAGTTCAGTTTGTAGGCTGCACAATTATGCTGTTACGTTACGGTTGCGGGCATTACTTCTTGAGGTGCGGTGTGACTCCAACGTTCCGTGCGGGGATCGAAACCGCGACACGCAGCGCAGCAGTCGATCGCTCAGCCACTACGCCAACCGTGTCGTCAATATTAATGGCTCCGCAAAGGCTCGGTGTTATTTGTCGCGTACGATTATTAAGTGAACACATTGCCAGTGCGATGCAGGACGCTTCAACACGAGAAACATAGTAACAGTACCTGTTAAACACGGCGTTTCTGTCCTGTTTAGGACACGTGTTTCTTGACACCCCGGGCTTTCTTTCGTCATCTTACCATTATCGAGATGTGTGTCAGCATCGTACAGAGATGCTAGGCGGCTGGGAGACCGCGCCGTCTCCGGCATGTTCAGCAGACCTGTCGCACAGTACTGGTGCGCCAACGCTGCGAAAAATGTTCACATGTATTAATAGAAACATGGTTCTGCGATCAGATACAGATGTGTCTGGCTCTTTTTCAATTTCTTATACCTAAAGAAGGCGTTTGAAAGACAGCTAGTTTCGAGAGTAGGGTTTAAAAGAGTGTCCATGGAGTTTCTTGCCCGTTCTACTCCATAGGTATACCTACTACGTTTTGGAATGGGCAAGTAGTTTCATAATTTCTAACTGACCGACTTCTTTACAATTCAATAGTGCCTGTAAATAGTTTAATTATAAATGGTTTGAGTTTGAGTAAAACTGGTCAAGTGTAATTCGAAAAGAAGTGATTCAGGAAAAAAAATTGGTAAGAATCAATCAGTTGTACCCCTGTCCTGGAAATTGGGACGATGTTAAAGGTTATTCTTATTAAAATATTTACGTAAGAGGTTACAACTTTTTTGAATTAGGTGTTTAAAAACGTCATGCTTTTTACATACCTTTATAAAACTCAGTCTTGACGTGGACTAAAGAGACCCACGAGTATGGCACGTAGTTGAACACACCCTCCGATTGCATCTGAGAACAGGCATAAAGCGTTACAATTTTATTCATGTTACTAACCAGCACCCTAATTGCGTAACACACTTTCAACACAATCTGAATCATTTATAAGGATATTGTTAATACATTGCTTCATATGTTCGAAAAAATTGTCTGCCCAAGAACGTAAATAACGCGCTGAACTGTAAAATTGAAACCCATTGCTACTTTTAGTGTGTCACGCAATTACACCGCAGCACCTAGCATCGGAAAGGCTCTCTGGACAAGAATTTGTCTGCCTTGGTAAATTCTTATTTTTGAAATTGCGTCTTTGTTTGAGTTTGGTTGTTGGTAAGCTTTTGTAACTTGTATGTTATCCTTATTCTAATTTGTTTAAACAGTGAGTTCGTGACTGACCGGGAGTACCCACATTTATATCAAACGCTGTTGCTGTTTTTTCAGCACAGCTGAATTTGTTTGCTATTAATTTTAAATGATACAATAATATGTCTCCGAATATTACGATGGTGTCAGTGTTACCTTATCATAGAGCTGCCGGTAGGTGTTTGCGAGATGCGCAGCCTCGTGCGCGAGGTCGAGGCACAGCTCAGGCGCACGCCGTAGTTCGCCGCGCGCCTCGCCCGCCTGCAGCTGCAGCTTCTCGAACAGGCACTCGCGAGCTTGCGCCTGAAAAACATAGTTCCATGGTTAGTTATAATAGCGACAACGCCCTTTGTATCTTAGGATAGTTGCTCTGAAGCTTTCGTCATATATAGAGCAATAGAGCTAGACAAATCAATAGATTATATTATAGAAAGGGCCTGTTGCATCACCTATAAATTACACGTTAACATTGGCAGAATTTCATAAAATATCTGTTCCATTTCAAAATTTTTGCGTATAGATAATGGATATTCGGAAATTATGAAATATATTCGCAGCAGCAGTTTCGATTGTGTTGAAACTTTTATGATGTCATCTCAGGAGGTTTGAGCTACATTTCTCCTTTTAAGTTACCATAGCAAAAATTACAATAAACATAAGTCAAACAAATCTTTTTTCAAAAGACTTAAAATTTCATTATGAACACTTACTGTCATAAGCGCGGCGAGTACGAGCAGCGTGTCGGCGGCGAGGTCGACGGATGGCGCGTTGGTGAAGTTGTCGAGCACGTAGCGCAGCGCGCCCGCCGCGCGCAGCCACGCCTCCACGCCGCCGTCCAGGCCTGAGCACGTCGAGCGGTCCTGATAACAGTGGAAATTTAAATGTAGGCGTTATTGATAAATACAAGAGAAGCATTGTTCAGTTTCCCTAATATTTGAGGCTGTGTCAACCAAAATATAAGAGCTCCATACATTTATATTTTATCATTATCATTTAGTTTATACCTGTTTAGCGCCGAGTTGTGTGTAGATGCCAGCTATGTTGAACAAGACACAAGCTTTCTCGAAAGCCACTGTTCGCTGGCAAGACGGGACTCCTGGTAAAATTAAGATAATATTAATTATATAAAATTGGATCAGAGTCCATTCATTATTAATTAATTGCTCCATATTCAAAATCATACAACTAACGCCATCTGTGTGGTGTTCTCTAAAAACGAATTAAAAAGCTGCGCCATCTGTGTTAACACTTTGCAATCATTTAAATGGTTTTGCTAGTTAATAATAGATGGCGCTATCAATATCAATCCACTTGCATTATTTTTTCACCTTCGATACATGTATTTTGAAGGGATTTGGGTTAAGGGAATATAGGTACTATGTAAACTAGTCAAACATACCTGTTAACGAATCGAACCACTCGAAGTAGACTCCAAGCGACCGGTCGGGCGGGAAGAACCGTCGCTCGATGAAATACAGCTGATTGTAGTACTTAAACAGCAGCGCCACGCCCGAACTGGACCGCACCGGCGTGCGCATCGCCTGGGGAAAGTCAGAGTATATTTAAGAACCGTCACTCACCATCAGCAGTTTATTGAGGTATAGAAGTTCACTGCTGGGCATCATTATCATCATTTCAGCCGAATGACGTCTACTGAACAAATAGAAAGAAAGAAAAGAGAAAGAAAATGCATTTATTTGCAGAAAACATGACGCATGAAAAAAGGACATAAACACACAAAAAAAACAAGTCGGGGGTAAACATGCGTCACATTCACGCAAAACGGCCATCGCTCAGCATAATGCTAAGACCCTATACGAGACAGAGCCCAAGCGCTGGTAAAAAAAAACGCACGCTAATGAATGATGCTGATTTGCTGGCAAATCAGCATAATTCTCTTGCTCTTACCTATCCGAATTTATTTGTGGTCGGCGCAACATGTCTTTTTCTTTCATAGTTCTCTATTAGTCGTCACCGCAGTAGTGACCCCCATTCTACCCATATCATCTTTCACACAGCCCATCCATCGTTACTTTGTTCTTTTCCCTACAAAGTTCCTTCTTCCCTAGTACATTAATAAAATACCTCCTGTATTTTAAAAGTGCATAAAGATCAATACAATAAGCGAAACCGAGATCAAGAGCAGCCCCAGTAGGCAATAAAAATAAATAGGTCCATGCGATGACCTTGTGAAGGCCGCAGGAATCCGCTGGATGTGGGAAGCACAGAACCGTTCGAAATGGAGGTGCTTGGGGGAGCCCTATGTCCAGCAGTGGACGTCTTTCGGCTGAAATTATGATGTAATGAGGTCTATGCCCTAGGTAAATAGACAAAACATTCTCGCTAAATACTGGGAGACTGTATTTGAACGTTACTGACAAAATCAGCCCTTTACAAGTTCTATCACAGAAAGGAAGATGTTTGTTACCTGTCTCATATCCATAAAGTCTGATATCGCGTCCTCATACGCCGCGGCGTCTTCACTGTAGTGTTCCAGGATGAAGTCTTTGAAGGGTTCTCGGAAGTCCACCTCCTTGGTCTCCTTCAGACCCAGCGGGATCATCGGCATCACGCATTCCTTGCCGCTGTCGAAGAAGAGAGAGACACTTAGATTATTTCTTTCTCGTATCGGTGTACGTCGAACGTTAAGAATATCTAAAAAAAACAGTTAAAAGACTTAACAATTGTCATATTTCTGAAAGCCTTATACCGGGTCAAATAAAATGAACTAGCGAAACTCCGCAGACGTGATGGGAATCGATATCTAAACATGATAAAATAAAAATGTTTCATGATAATTTATTTTGGGTCAATGACCGTCTTATCAAGTCCCTGACACCGTGATACAATGGCATCATGGTGTAAATTTTGACTGACTATCGATTTCCGACCGTGACGTGCCGCGCCGTACAATAGGTATTTACAATTAATACAACTAGGTGCCAGAAACAATCGTCATTGGATCCATAGTCCTTGAGCAGCAGGACAGGTTGCAGTGACGTCTAGGGCAGTAGGTTTTTGTACTAACATATCTGTCTTAAGAGCCTATAATTTCAGCTAGTTAACCTAGTCGCAAAGGATTATAGTACCTACTAATACAAAGCACCATTACCATTACAGCCTCACAGGTAGGCAAATGCAGCCACGAGTTGCCGCTTCGGACCATTCATTAACTAGATATCTCAGAAAGAAAGCTTCAGCGTGCTTGTCTGTTTAATATAATAATACGTTCGGTCTAAATATTGCTATTATGGGAGCTAAATTATCGCTTACGGATAGCAGTCGTTTCTCTTGCAATATTAGCTTATTTAATGTTCAAACATTTTTAAACGGTCTGGGATTTTTATATCTCTACACGACTTTTACCCACTCAGTCAATGTGGCTAATATTTTTGCAATACTGAGAATTATAATTTAAATAAGTATGCAAAGAAAAATGCAACTATTTCTTAAAAGCCTACAAAACAAAACAAAAATATAAATATTTCTTTATTGTAATGTAACTATATTAAACTACTTGAAACTACACAGTTATAAAAAGTTCGCATTCCTCACAAGCGCGCGCATATTAACCTATGGTTACAATATGGCGGAGCGCGGGAAAATGCAACAATGGCGGAAACCATTTTTTATTTTATCTTTTTTAACTTTAATTGGTGAGCGGTAATTGAATTGTAACGATATTTTGTTTCGTTTTAATTGTTAAAATTATTTGTAAGAAATTAACTGGGAAAACTTTCTGTACCGTAATTATTTCTCATGTTGGATGCTATTACATGATGCCTAAGATGTTCCCACTGCTGGGATACAGGTCTCCTCTCTGTGAGAGGGAGTGGGCCGTAATCCACCACGCGGGACCAGTGCGGGTTGGTAGATGTCACATGAATTCGGATGAAATAATTATGGAGAGAACATTATTATTGTAAAGAGATTATTAGCGACCTATCTTTAGACTTTTCGGCGGGAAAAGAGACAAGGGACTTCAACTTTGAAGTTTAAGGATCGTGTTAGTATCTCGTTGATATCATCAAAGTCGCGGGAAAAACTTGGATGAGGGACGCACGGAACCGGGAAGTATGGCAGAAGAAAGAGAAGGCCTATAGCCCAGCAGTGGGTGAAATAATGACGATAATTGGTATCTCACTCAAGACTCTAGCATTACTTAAAATAAACAACCAATCAAATGGCTTTAAAATACTTGAGTCTTTAGTGAGGTCCTGTTATACAATGATCTTTTGGCGCTCAAATGACAGTGACATGGGGGCGCTGTTGGTAAACATTTGTGTACTGAATCCATGTTAACAGGTTGCGCGTCGATGGCCCTGCCACCATGTATGCTTCTTCTAGTAAAAAACTTAATATTTCACGAACAAAACCACGTGAGCATCCTACCTCGCCCGCCATGTAACCGCATCGCGTCTCATTACTGCCCATTCCTTTTTTGTGCCCACCTTTTAACTAGCGCCGCCTTTTTTCCTATAATAACCACGATTATGTAGAATTTTACACTTCCAAAGGGCTCTTCGTTTTGTTGTTCAGCCCCCAAGTGTTACGGCATGATGATAGTCGCCAACCTGTTTTTAGAAGACTTCTTTTGTTTTTCGATGTTTAAAGTATTATGCTTTTGGTGCTTCGTTTGTTTTTAACCCCCGACAAAAACAATGGGGTGTCTGTGTATCGGTGTGTCTGTCTGCGCCATAGTAGCTCCCAAACAGCTGAACCGATTTTGTTTTCTTTTTTTGATTTTAGAAAAAAAATTGGTACAAGGGGTATTGCGTTAGCCAGTAACTGGGTTGTGGAGGTCAGATATGCAGTCGCTCCATGTAAAATACTAGTATTCAGCTGCATCTGGAAAGACTGGAAGCGGCGTCAGCATAGTTGGGACAAGACTAGAGTAAGAGAATTTTACATGGAGCGACTGCCACAACCATAGATTACATTTCTATGGCCACAACCCAGTTGACTGGTTGTCAGACTTTCGGGCTACTGACGACCCGTAACGACTGTCAAAGATCCACGAATGACAGCCGGAACCCGAGGCACGGAGCGGTCTTGTATGTGAAGATGGACACCCATTCACGGACCAACCGCGGCAAGCGTAGCTTAACCTGATCGATCGTGCGGCTGTTATTACTTAGCCACAAGCCCCTTTTAAGTTATTATGTAAACGAATGAAATAATCTACTATTGGGTTTTTTTTTATCTCAAGTAGAGAGTAGAAGTCAACTTAAATGAACGAACTGTCATATATCCTTTCTCATCCACACCTTATTCTGTGACAGTTCACCTGAAGTTTCTGACCATTTCTTATACGTCAAAATGACATAATATTAAAATATTTTATGTATTGATATATTTTTTCGAAATAGCTATTATACAAACTTAATTTAAATGAGATATTTTTATCAACGGCCTTGTTGACTTGCATCATTATGTTAATACAAGAATTCGTCCGAATTCCGGTCAACTGCATGAATAAACAGACGAGAATCTAGAACAGTTTTTTCAGAATCAATCAGCATCCTAATTGCGTAACACACTTTCAATCACAATCTGAATCATTTTGAAGGAAAGTGCTTATTCATTGCTTGATATGTTCGAAAAATTTGTGAATGTTGTTGTACTGTCAAAATTAAAGCCATTGTTACTGTTAGTATGTTGCGCAATTCCTCCTCCGCGCCGGTATATATGACCCATATGTCTTGAAATGGCAGAAAAAAGAACTCCATCAAAATGTACAGTCATAACAGAAATATTATGTTTGTTACCTTAAGGGCTATTTTTGTCTGCCCATTGCGCGATAGAATTTGCTTTACCGACTCAACATTTTATATTGCACGGATTGCACCGTAAGGTCAATACCGCAGAATGACATTCAGCCATCTTTCTTTACATGTCAGACCGAATTAAAAATGTGACAGTGACAGACTCAGACAATTATAATAATATTAAAAAAAGATTTATATTTTATAAAATGGCCAGCAGCCTAATTGCTTAATATGCAATGTTTGTCTAAGTAAGCACCGCCATTTTGAAATGTCAAGTTATTTTGGACATAATATAATTAAAGTAAACGCTGTATCTGAATAGCTGTATCTTAAGTATAACTAAATGCTGTAGGTATATATTAAGTTTTTAGATACTGATATAAATACATATAATCAGAAAGACATAAATCTAGTAATAAAACCATAAAAACTGGACAGTCGATTAATTGGAGCGACTTACGACACAGTTTTCCTGTTTGCCATGATTAATTTTGATGAGCCGAAGTCTCACAGTCAGCGGGTGACACTTTTATTCTGATATTTTATTAGATTCACATTTCCAGTTAATATTTGCACACCTGAAGGCCTATTCCCCTAATTAAAAACGTCCAAAATCTAGTCGCAGTCTAATCTCGGCGACAAACTAATGTCAAAAACTTGTCAGAAATGTAGGGAAATTATAGGTATTTTTGACAGATTGAGACTGAGATCAGACTTTGAACGTTCTTAAAATTACGAGAATGGCCCCTCAGGTTAAACCAAACAATATTTGTGGTATAGGTATGTTATATTTGTCAACTTATTTACTCTGTACTCACTCATTTCCTGGTGAAGAAATGATTCTTATTAAAAAAAAAACAGATCTTTTATCTGTGCTATAGAAAATCTAAGAATGACAAGGTCAAGGCCATTAAATGATGATTTTATTGCCGCTGCTGTCAGTTTTGCAACCATTAAATGATACTTACAATTATTAGGTACCACACATAACACTTAACAAACGGACACATAAGTACATGCGTTTAAATGTCTACCAATAAAATTAATGTGATAATAAATAAATAAGTAATAAATGTGTGTACAACAGTGACATTTAAACGAGCCGACTTTGTTTTATAGCCTGTAATAGTGTCATGGTTGAAATAACGAGTCTTTATAAAGATTTTTTGCGCAAGTGGAGCTTACATTCGTAGGAGCCATGGGAAGCGAATTTAATATAGGATCTATACAATATACATCTATACAAATAAATAAAATTGAAGTGTCTGTTTGTAATGTCGAATAACAGCTTTTTATTAAATACATATTATGAAATTACATTATGGTACTTATAACAAAAAAATCAATTATTGAAATTTTTGTTTCTCTTTGTTCCGGCATCTCAGAAACGGCTGGACCAATTTTGACGGGTCTTTCACTGGCAGATAGCAGATGTTATAAAGAATTATAACTTAGGCTACTTTAATTTTAGAAAAAGAATTAGGGTTCCGCGAAAATAAAAACCATACTTAATTGTTTTACGACATGCACCCGATCGAAGTCGCGGGCACAGCTAGTAAAAAATAAATACTTGCTAAAATAATTTACTTCAAAGAAGGAAACTATTACATGGGGCTTAAACATAACTGGTGAAATGGGTTGTTCTCGAGGCTGGCTGGCTGGCTGGCTGGCTGGATGGGCTGGTCTTGTACACCTCTGCCTAACTCTTTGAGGAATGCAGGCGCGATGTTATGATGATGTTAATTATGTACTGCTAGCTGCGCCCGCGGTTTCACCCGCATAAGTTTAGTTCCCGTGGAAATATCGGGATGAAAAGTATCTTATGTGTTAATCCTGATTATAAACTATCTGTGTGGCAAATTTCATCCAAATCCGTTCACTAGTTTTCATCCATCCTCACAAACTTTCGTATTTATAATATTAGTAGGAAGTAGGATTAGTAGAAAAGTAGAATCTGCGAAAATAAGTTACTTCAAAGAAGGGAAACGGTGGATTTGGCAAGAATCGAGTCGTTTGGCCATCGACAAGTTTGTGTAGAAATTGTAACATCTCCATATAAGTAGCATTTTTATTGTTGATCTACTACATAGATATCAAAGATAAGTTGGCAAGTATATCGCAATTAGTCGGTGCGCGTAACAGTAATGTTTCATATATCAATGTGCTAGTTAGGGGCATTGGTTCAAATGAATTCACTTGTGGCACGCAAGTCGCATTTTTTATTTATTTTTTATTTTATGGCATCTCGCTGTTCAACCTATGAGGTTGTCGTCTGCTTAACCGGGCTTGCCTGTGGAAGCCTCAATAAATTAAAGCTTGCAGCCAGGGCACGCAAGACGCACCAGCGAATTCTACTTAAATTCATTCATTCACTGACCGATAACGCACAGCTTAAACAGCTGGGTCTAGAAGGATGAAATTTTGCACTAAAGTTCATTATAAAGCAAAAGTAAGCAAGGAAGGATTTTTGATAATTCAACCCCTAAAGGGGCAGGGGTGGCCCAGTGGTAACGGCTGCGACTTATGGGTTGTTGGTCGTAGGTTCGAACCCAGACAGGGGTTTTACTTTGTGTAAATTATTCCATCACCACTGTTCTCAAAACGGTAAAGGAAAACATTGTGAGGAGACCGACATGTGTTGGAACCAAAAATTCGAAGACATTTGACATCAACCAACCCGCACTGGGCCCGTGTGGTGGATTATTAAAGTCAAAGATTTATTTGCAGGTACTATGGCCCACCCTCTCTGGGACAGGAGGTCTGTATCTCAGCAGTAGGAACATTATAGGCTCATTATGTAACCCCTAAAGGGGATAAGTAGGGGATGAAACTTTGTGTGGAAGTACGTTATTTATTGTAGATGGGGAATTTCACAGGGCTTGTTCACTATAGAACATGTCCAATTTACTTGCAAATCCACCCATACTATCCTTTTTTTTTTGGGTTCGAAATCATCAAATAGCTTCTTCCACTCTGGGCGGAGCGTGTCAGACTTTTACTGACTAAAACCCACCCGTGTTCCTTCAGTTGCCTATGCCAGGGGACACGGTAACTCTTTCGAACAACCTGCGACCCTGGCAGACCAACTCTATCTTGCTGTCTTTGATTTGTGACTCGTCCCGCTCTCCGCTGTCCGCTCACAGCATCACCTATCCTATGTTTATGCAAATAATTTCATTGCTATATTGCATAACCTACTCTAGCAACAAGTCTACTTTTACTAGTACTTTTACAAAGTACCTGTTACTCTTTATTATAATATCGAACATTATTAGTGTCGTAGGTGTATTATTATAGTGTTATTATTATTGTCCTAGGGCGTAGTAGGTATGTGAAAGCGTTGTCGTAACCT
Source organism: Apamea epomidion (assembly GCA_947507525.1). Taxonomy (NCBI): domain Eukaryota; kingdom Metazoa; phylum Arthropoda; class Insecta; order Lepidoptera; family Noctuidae; genus Apamea; species Apamea epomidion. The sequence goes on along the minus strand of OX382246.1, from coordinate 16,154,055 downwards.
TAAATAATTTTGCCTTCAAGCGTCTTGTGTGGGTGTTTAATTTCATCGTTGCCTAATAGTGATATGTCACAGATACTCTTTAGTAGTTTCTTTCACCATATTTTAGATTTTATCAGAGCTTTAGTGGTATGAGAAACAGGGTGTGTGGGTGTGTGTTCACTCACTCTCCGTATAAAAGGGAGGATCCTCCGAACGGACGGGTGTCGTATCTGGTAGGCAACTGCCCGACGATTGATATAATTATGCTAGTTACGCGGTAAATTCTGCTTGCGCGATGCAGGACTTTTTCGTGACGTGAGTATGATGCGTGAGTTCGCATGTGCCGTGTAGATGCCGCTACAAAGGTATTAAGCACGCAAAGCTCAGCGATCATGTTCTGTTTCTTTCCTCATTATAAATAGGGCTGTAGGGATTCTATGAAGAGTGAATTCGCTAAATAGAGCACCACACAGCACAAGTTACTTGTCTGTGGTATATAATAAAATTGATGAAGTAACAAATGACTGTCTAAACGCTGTTTAGTCGTGTAACTTTTATTGTTGCTTCGAGTGAAATAGTATATCACAGGCAATTAAAATCGCAACGTGTATAACCGGCTTCACTGTAGGACGATCTCCCTAATTGTGTAACACACTATCAATCACAATCTGAATCATTTTGAAGGATATTGCTAATCTATTGCTTCATATGTTCGAAAATGTGGTCCGCTCAACAACGTAAATAAGGCAACGAATGTTGTTGAACTATCAATATGAAAGCCATTGCTACTGTTTGTGTGTTACGCAATTACTACGGAGGAATATGAATAAAAACACACCATGTAAAATCTACTTACGTGTGACCCACTTTTGTATAATGAATTCCTTTAAAGCCCAACCAACGAATTAAAGGAAAGTGAAGCTATTTAAGTATAATGTACTTAGGTACTAATTACGTGTAAGTCAAACGACGAGTTTGTGTCTCTTACACTTGCGCAGGAGAGCACTGAAAGTGATGATGCCGATGGTCAGCAAAATAATAAATTATTTTATTTCTGTAAGTAGGTTAGTACAAACACGTTTAAAAGTCAATCATGTTTTTAAAAACTAGATGAGGTCGATCTGACAGACATAATCTTGGTCAGATCATGTGAAGACTATTAAGATTGGTGTCTGAAATGGTCTTTTGAGGAAAGAACCACACAAAATGAGTGGACCTGTCTAGTCAGTGCACACATTTGTCAGAAATCGTCATCTCAACTTAGAACTTAAGGAGTTCAACGATTCGACGAACAGTACCAAAGAAAGGACATTTGAGTAGGCCGCATAAATTACGTTAACAAGTAGAATACGATATCAAGTTACGTGATAAGTTAGTAAAAACTAACTAATCCCTAACCGCCTACTAACAACTTAGCATCTTCAATTCTGTATTAGATTTGATTTCAGAAAGTCACAAAATCTAATACCTATTTAAACTGAATTGAACATCCAATTTGAATGATGCACTTTCAGAACTTGAAAACAGCAGTAAGCTTGCATGAAAATGAAGAAAATAATATTATGTGAGTATCTACTGCCCCGTGGCAGTCGGTACCAATACCAGCCCTGAATGGGTATGTTTTAACATAAGTTTTTATTCCGATGCTCTTACCGATAAAACAAAAATATATATAAATATCGTTGCTATGACAACCCTGCAGCCCAGACATTTCGTCAAGGTGAATTAGATAATTTGAGTCAAAAAAGAATAATTTATTGGCCCCATTACATATTATAATGAACTAATTTAACAAGTTGTGATCTAATATAATTATATTATGTAGGTAGAACTTGATTACCAAAGATATATTCAAGTTATGAGACAGTTTCCAGTTGTGTGGGAACGGAAATTGCTAGATTATTTCTAGCTTGTTCAAGGCTGTTTTGTAGGGGAAAATGTAGTGGGTGTCAGGCAGTGAAATACTTGTAGCTATCTACTTAATAATCATCTTAAATCTAAAAGCGAGCACTAAGGAAGGACTTGTGTCAATGATTGACAGCTGACAAAACTGACAGGTGTCAATGGGCAGTGCATACCCGTCGCTCTGGTACAGCTCCACCGAGGAGTTGAGCTCCGCCAGCTGCTCCTTCAGCAGCTGCAGGTTGGAGTTCACGAAGCTCAGCTCCAGGGCAACCGTCTCGCGTAGCTTTCTGTTCGTCGTAGCCTGGAAATGAAATATAGATATTAATACAAGTGATAATAGAAAGTCGATGTTGGCGAGATGGGTAGATGACATTGTTACCATCACGGGCAAAACCTGGATGAGGTTGGCCTACAGGAGCTTGGGGATAGCGTTTTTGTACACTTGGTAACCACATGTTAAGCGCGGCGTCGCTTCGTGAGATAAAAATACTGTATGAATATGATGATTTGGATATTCAACAGTAACCGGATCCAGCAACCTAATTGCGTAACACAGTATAAATCACAATCTGAATAATTTTGAAGGATATTGCTAATCCATTGATTCATATGTTCGAAAATATTTTCTGCTCAAAAACGTAAATAACGCAATGAATGTTATTTATTATTTAAACTGTCAAAAATAAAGCCATTCCTACTGTTAGTGTGTTACGCAATTACCACGCTGTATTCAATCGAGATATAGGTGTTACTTTGTGTAAAGAGACAGAATCATTTCATTAGGGAACTAAAAAGATTGTAAGCAACCAAAAGGCCAATTCTCGTAATTTAAAACGTTCAAAAAAAACAAAATTAGAATCGGTTCATCCGTTCGGGAGCTACGATGCCACAGACAGACATACACACACACACACAGAGACACGTCAAACTTATAACACCCAATTTAAAACGTTCAAAATCTAGTCGCAGTCTCATTTCGGCGACAAACAAATGTCAAAAACTTGTCAAAATGTAGGGAAAATAGACGTATTTTTGACAGATTGAGACTGAGATCTGAGGGTCAATTCTCCTAATTTTAAGAACGTTCACAGTCTGATCACAGTCTCAATCTGTCAAAAATACTTCTATGTAATTTCCCTACATTTTGACAAGTTGTTGACATTTGTTTGTCGCCGAGATGAGACTGCGACTAGATTTTGAACGTTTTAAATTACGAGAATAGGCCTTCAGACTGTGAACGTTCGTAAAATTACGAGAATTGCCCGTCTGATGTTTACAATCTTTTTCCCTACATGTTACCTATAACATGTTAGTAAAAGGGTCCTGTCCATCTATCCTGTAAACATCTCACCGTGAATACATAGGTAAAGTGAGTTGTCAATAGTGTCAATTTCTAACATCAGGAGGTCAATTCCCCTTATTCAAAACGTTCAAAATCTATTCGCAATCTCATCTCAGCGACAATTAATGTCAAAAACTTGCAAAAATGTAGGGAAATTAGAGGTATTTTTGACAGATTGAGACTGAGATCAGACTTTGAAGGTTCTTAAAATTACGAGAATTGCCAAACATGATGCATAAAAAGAAAAAAACAAAAAAATACATAACAAGTTGGGGAAAACATGCATCACATCCATGCAAAACGGCCATCGCTCAGCATAATGCTAAGACCCTATACGTGACAGAGCCCCAGCGCTGGTTTGGATGACTCATGCGTGCGCACCTACTGGCAGGCAATAAAGTAGCAACAAAAAAAAGTAGATTGTTAACCCATACAGTCCGATTCTTGAACTTGTACAGAAGTGTACGGTGAATGAAAACGTAAGGGCGATGAACTCACACGCCGGAACCGATGTATTGTTTGGTAAATGGCCTGAGAAAGGCAATATACTGTGAAACTTTATTATTTGCCAAGTTGGCTGGCCAAAATGGAACACAGAATTTTCCTACATGATTATTAAAAGAATAATACGGTAAACCAGCTTCTGCCCGCAGCTTCGCCTGCGTGGATGTCGCACGAGCACGTGCTACCGGGACAAAAAGTAGTTTTTATGTTACTTCATAACATCAGCTATCTCCCAGTGAAAGTCCCGTTAAAATCGGTCCAGTCGTTTCAGAGACTAGCCGGGACAAACAGATCTTTTAAGACACTTTTACACGTCAATATTTTATGGGTCAATATTTTAAAACTAGATGGTGCCTTGGATGGTGCATTTCCTAGCTGACTGATCCCTGAGAAGAAACGCCGAAATAAACTCAGAGATCATGGTCTCTTTTAAGTTTTTGTTCAAGCATTTTATTAGTAGGATTACAGGATACAAACTTTCATTCCCTATTCAACTCCTTTGTAAATATAAAAATCCTTAAATAGTGCTCACCTTAGTTGCAAAAGGAAGCCTTGTGCAAAATTGGATACTTCTAGACCCAGCGGCTTAGGCTGTGTCATCTGTCAGTAAATGAATGTGTTCTGTGTGGTACTTTCCTCAAAAGACCATTTCAGACATCAATCTACATGGTCATCACATGATCTGTCCAAGATCATGTCTGGACTTTAAAAGAGACTGTGACCTCTGAGTTTGTTTTGGGCTTTTTTCTCAGAGTAGTCTATTTATAGAATAAACAATTTCATTTCATTTCAATGAATGAATTAAATACTTTTTAGAGATTCATCTAAAAAGTAAATTAAATTCATTCATTTTCGTATAGTTAGCCCATTCCGCCGTTTCCTGTCCAAACGTCAGTCATTGTTCTTTTAAACAATTCGCAGACTCTTGTAACTCCACACCTGACTTCCCATCGGTCATTGGGTCCCCATGGGACTTGCCCCATGGCCCCAAGGTCAGGGTTCACAGACCGAAGGGCGACACGGTTGCATACACGTCACACAACGCTGGGTCGACGGACTGATGTCTTTGTCTTGAGTCAAAGGATTGTTTGGAGGAAGTCTGGGTATTAGCTTGAGTGATTTTGCGAAAAAGTAACAAAACATTTTACGGGGTAAATGATGAAGTGTATTTTGTGTGGATAAGAAACGGAAGAAAGAAATCGTGCAGTAGATTGGTTTTTAAAACAGGGATGGGCCACCTTTGGAATAACCTTAGAATACTAATGAGGTCACGGGGCATAGGTACAGATGCCAGCAGGTCAAGCTACCCGCAACTGTCAAATTTTCCCAACCAACCTTGAACCTTAATGCTTTATCGATAAAGTTGAAAATCTATTAAAGAAATTTGACAGATTGTAGTAGCTTTATGTGCTGTCATCTGTACATAATAGGTAGATAACAGACGAGTGAGTTGTGATAAAATTGTGTCTTACAACATTTTGTTTGCTTGTAGACACTGCAATCTTATATGAAAAAGGTGCGCTAAACAAGCAGTGGACAACATCCATCATGAAAGTATCAGTTTTTTCGCGTTGGCTTTAAATATACCTGGAAGAATGCTAGTCTTTCTTTCTGGCGTGAACTGATAATTAATATAATTTTTTCACGTACGATTTGAAAATATTTTGCGGGCTGCATCAAAAGCCATATATAGTTTAAAAAGTAAAACCGTTATCAATGGCAGTAGTACAATTTGAGTTCCATAATACAATATCAATGTGTAGCTCTAATTAAGTAGCCAATACATACTAATACTAATAGAACTAGGGTTGATCGGTGTCCGATTTGAAAAATTAGTTTTGCATTTGATAGCCAAATTCTTGGCACAACATGCTAGGGCCCTTAGGGACCGAGCAAAATGAGAAGAATAAATATACAATGGCGCCGATCCCTTGGTCACAAACTAAACTAAATTTAAGTTCAGTGCATCTTTTTCTTTCTATTACGTTATGAAAAGGACAGAAGACAAATATTAGTTTAGTCCTGTCAAATTAGTCAGCGCCTGACGTAAATTGACGTATTTTTAGTAGCCAATTTTTTAATCACGTCTAAACTTGTCTATGGAGTATCTTAATTTGACAGGACTTAACTAATATTTATCTTTTGTCCTTTTCTTAATGAAATAGAAAGAAAAAGATGCACTGAACTTAAATTTAGTTTAGTTTGTGAACAAGGGAATCGGCGCCATTATCATAGAACTGTAAACAATAAAACGGCGCCGACTCAAAATTATTTAGGTATAAGTACTTACATTAGTTTAAATTATTTTTGGCTTTTCAGTTTTTTCGGCGGTTTATTTTTTTGTTAAAAGTTTTTATTTTATAATTTTTTGTGACTTATAATCTACAAATAGTTTGCCAAAGGGCAGGCATAAGTGGCACTGAGTAGAGTAATAATACACAACTTAGCATTCAAATCTGTGAGTGAACAATAAACCAACCCTATTTTCCCACCCTTAGGGTTGGAATTTTTTCCAAATTTATATGGGACTGACCAACTTTGGGGTATACCCTTTCCAATAAAAAAAGAATTACCTATCAAAATCGGATTAAAAAGTTTTGCGCGGTTAAAAATAAAATAAATTCTTGTCAATATATGTACATGGTTTTGAGATTGACTGTACGTACGGTTCGCCACTGTCACTTTTATTTATGCAGACATAATCAAAATTTACACAAAATTAATCGATTAACTCCTTTTTAGCTTTTCATACAAAAGCTTAGAGTTCATCATCTCTCTAGCCTTTTCCCAACTAAGTAAGTATGTTGGGGTCGGCTTCCAGTCTAACCGGATGCAGCTAAATACCAGTATTTTACATGGAGCGACTGCCTATCTGACCTCCACAACCCGGTGACTTAGTGATACGATACCCTTTGGTAAGACTGGTTGTCAAATTTTCGGGCTTCTGACGACCCGTAAAGATTGTCAAAGATCCACGAATGACAGCCGGGACCAACGGCTCAACGTGCTTTCCGTGGCACCGAAGGGTCTTGGTATGTAAAGGTGGTCACCCATCCACGGACTAACCGCGGCAAACGTAGCTTGACCTGATCGATCGACCCATGCGGCTGTTATTACTTAGCCACAAGCCCCTGCCACAAAAGCATAGAGTTAATATTCTTTAAAGTCTACCCAAATCGAACGTCACAAAACATGTGATGGGGCTCTAAACACGGGGCGAATGTGACCGATAAATTATATCTTAGAAAGGTAAGTACGTTCTCTAAATGGTAATAAACTAACCTAGTCTCCATCATAACATAGAAACACACCACCAATCTATGCTAAACGCTACAAAAACAAAACAGCATCGCGATGTCTGAGCGCAGGGAAAGTGTCAAGCACGTCACGTCACGCAGCAATGGCGATTAGAACCGATTGGTCGGCGACTGCGACTTGTATCAGGAAGTACATAGGGAAATATAAGGAGTGAGTAGTGCTTTTTATGTGATTATTGGTTGGTTATTGTTTCCGTAAAGTATACTCGTAAGTTATGGGCATTAGTAACTTGTGAATCTATACTAATAATAAAGCTGAAGAGTTTGTTTCTTTGAACTCGCTAATTCCTGGAACTACCGGTCGGATTTGTTTTTTTTTTTTTGCGTTTGATAGCCTATTTCTTGAGGAAGGCTTCAGACTCACGCTAGGACCCAGGAGTCGAGCAAAAAGAAAAAACGCTATGAAAGCTCAGAAAGAACACTATGCGAAAATGGAGTAACAGCGCGGGCGGACGATGCGATGCGATGGGGTGGGTCAGGGGAACAAGAAATTTCACGCGGACGAAGTCGCGTGCTGAAGCTAATACTAATATCGAGACTTATATCGAGATACACTCGACAATAGGACCTGACGAATAGGAGTCACAATGACCAATCGATTTCAAACCAAGCCCTTCTGTGGTTTACACAATGGGCCACTGTGTAAACGTATGCTGGCGTCGCTTCCTAAAGTCTGGTCAGTCTCCTTACCTTGAACAAGTTCTCAGCGCCGGCCCGCAGGCGCAACTCCTTGTTGATCTCCTGGTTCAGCTGGCAACGTCGCGTCTGCAGCCGCCCGCGGCATGTTGCCACGCGAGGGTCTGAACCCTGGAACAAGAGAAGGAATATTAGGTCATGTTTTTGTTGTGTAGTGAAAACAATTGGTAAGTATATCTGGTACCTGTGAAGTCTTGCAACATCGAAGGGTGTGTAGATATTGTGCCAACCTTATTGTGTTAGTATTTGGGATAAGCTCATATGCCTGTATATGCATAGCTATTCACAACCACTAGATACGCTTCCGTACCGTATCGAACACCAATCAATGTTTGCGTAGGAGTCTTCTAAATGCTGTTCACAAGCCAAAACCCGATTTTTTTTCAGTTTAAACGAAATAGAAACCTTCCTAGAACCTAAAATTCGAAGACATGTGACATCCAACAACCCGCACTGGGCCCGCGTATTAGAATATAGCCCACTCCCTCTCGAAGAGGGGAGGCCTGTGTCCCAGTAGTGGGAACAATATAGGTTGACTATGATGACGGTGAAATCAAAATCACGACTGTTATTCTTCTAACAGCTGTTTGCTGTCGGGGGCAAGGCGAATTAGGTTATCGAAATGTCATTTTCGATACGATAGTCTCTCAGATAGTTGTGAATAGCAATGCTGCACGGGATACAACACAGTGAAATGCAGTTTTCGTAACATCTTTAAAGGGTTAAAATATTGATGTCTTGTAGGTATAGGACCAGAGAGATTTTTATATGTACATAGTAGAATTTTGAAAATCTCTTCCGGTTGGATATAGGCATGCCAGTCTGGATATATCACTAGTGTTCTTAAATACGTAAAAAAAGGCATAAGATATTTTACTAAGGACAGGAATCACCAGCCTGTTATAGTCACACTCAGCTACCTTATAATAAATAGGGTCAGAGGCGTCTTCCTATCCATCATCCAAAAAAATCATCCACACATTGTCTTTAGCTATTGGACATAAATCGCTGTACTTAAGTACACAACAAAACAAACACGTCTCGTTACCACCAATGCGTCGCACGCGCATGACGTCGGCGTTAGGCATGCGCGGGTGTGATGTACTGACCGACGGCTTTCACTGACTGGTCATCAATATACTGCGTGGTTAATTTGATGAATTATTTACTTGTGTTTCGATAAAGAAGAGGTTTTGTTGGACGGGTGCGCGTGCGACGATGTTTGGTTCATTGAAATTGAAGTTGAGAGTCAAACTGGACCTGACTAATCAATCGAATGCACCGTGCATGCGATTGATGAAACAGGCGATTGAATGTCAAATATCACAAGATATTTTTCAATGATTCTAATAGGGTAAAAATTTCGATTATCGAAAAATAATGGACATGCATTTTTTCTTTTGTCAATCAAATAAAAAATGACAAAGATAAAGCGCGTCTCTGGAAATAGGGGGTCGTAACGTCACTTGCTTGCAAAAGTGTCGCAAGCAAGTGACGTCACGCGGAACTTTAACGGGCGATATCTTCATCATTTTTTATATAATTCACAAAAGAAAAAATACGGGTTCAATATTTTTTGATAATCTAACTGACGGACTAATTAGAATTTTTTTAGGAAAAATAGCCTATTCCTTAAATTATTGGCTTGTGTGAGCTTGATCAACAGATTCTAATCTTATGGTAATCTATTAATTGCCATCATCATCATTATTATAATTCTCTTGACCTTATTCTAATTTATTCGTGGTGGGCGCAACATGTCTTTTTCTTCCATACTACTCTAAGGGCCGGCGCCCACTGGCGTCACGGCACGGCTAGGGATTTTTATGCGACGTATAGAAATATAACTTAAATGTATGACAATAAAATTGAAATTTCAATGATGATGCCAAAGGACGTCGTGGCATGCCTAAGGATACCGCGGCATAATTGCTGCCGATAAAATTTCAATTTTTTTCAATTTTATTTTTATACTTTTAAGTTATATTTTCTATAAGTCGCATAAAAATCCCTTGCCGTGCCGTGCTGCCAGTGGGCGCCGGCCCTAAGTCGTCATCTCGGTAGTCAAACCAACATATTAATTGATCGACAGCTATTAATCTGAGATTTGACAGCAGACTCCATCAGTCATTAAGAAACTGGGAGAAATAAACTCCAACTTGACAACTTATTGTAGATATTGCATCAAATTCTTCTGCGTAAATCACTCTTATAGCCCTGTTTGCAATACACTTGACTAAGAAATTAATAAATATTTTAAAGTCAAATATGCTCAATATCCACTCCTTCGACTTGTCTCGGTCCAGTGGTCGCAAGCGCTACTGCTGAACACGAGGTCCTGAGTTCGATTCCAACCAATGTCGGACAGTGTTGTTGGATTTTTCTATCAGGAATTTCTCAGTAGCAGTCCGAAGTCTGGATTTATGGCCGAATGATGCCAATAGGCTCGCCACAACTGGTGAAATTTGGGAGTACCTCTGCCTATCCCTTCGGGGATTACAAGCGTGATGTTATGTTATGTTCCACTCCTAAACTAAAACTAATCCAACCCAATGACACGACACTTCGTAACTCAAAATCAACAATTCCATTCGTTTACTATGATGACACGGTCGCCATTATAATTGAGGGTTACCCAACGCGTTATATTATGGTCAGCCGCGTAATGAGACCGTTATTAATGATATAATAATGTATTATTATGTGCTTAGCATTAGTATGAGTGGAGCAACTTTGTGTTGGTAGCCCCTGGAGGTAGGTGTAACTGTCATTGTGGGTCAGGGATCGTCACGAATGAGATTGCTATTTTATATGTCGTGATTGTTGCTTCATTTATTTGGCATTAATAACATTTTTCATGTTGTTTTTGCCTAGTTAAATGTAGTCCGTTTTTGTAACCAGCCAATCATTATTTATACAGGGTGGCAGGGACATCGACGCGCAAACTGTAACTATGAAATCTAGACTCCCTAGCGTCGAAATTTTTCGTCGGTTATCATAAAAAAAAACAACTGTTTTATATAGAAAAGTGCAATACCTGCGTAGTTAAAGTGATTCTTTTTTATAACCAACGATAAATTTCAACGCAAGGGGTTCGGAATCGTGCACTGAATCCATGATAACAGGTTGCGCGTCGATGTCCATCCCTGTCTCTCTGTAAAATCGGTTGTCATGGTATGTGATGCGCAGGAATAAGTAAGCTGTCGTAAGGGAAGTTTAGAGTCTGAATGTTGACTCGGGGAAGAGCAAAAAAACGATGGATTGTCTGTGTGAAAAGATGTTTAGAAAGGGCGTGACTACCGAGATGACAACTAATAGAGAAGTATGGGAGAAAGGGACATGTGCACGCCGACCGCAAATAAATTGGGAGATAGGCAGGAGAACCCAGACAAGGGTTTACTTTGTGTAAATTATTTCATCAGCACTGCTCTCAAAACGGTGAAGGAAAACATCGTGAGGAAACCGGAATGTCATAGAACCAAAAATTCTTAGATATGTGACATCCACCAACCAGCACTGGGCCAGCGTGGTGTCTAACAGCCCACTCCCTCTCACCGAGAGGAGGCCTGTGTCCCAGCTGTGGGAACGTTATAGGCTGATTATGTAAGGGCAGACGAATGACGATGATCATGATAGTATTTATTTCGTCTTTCTCGTCATATATAACCTACCTAATAAAACATCGACGGCTACCACAAAACAATAAATAAAAACAAAAGTCAGTCGTTCACACGTTGCTACTAGCACGTGGCTCGCATACTGACTCGGCCGAGGGCTGCATAAAAATGTACTTCTTTTAAATGCACCGAATGGACGTGAGAGGAAACACTCATCAGAGTGTTGGGGTCTTTTCACTTTTATTCTTTTTGACAGAGGTTTTAGTAAACTATTTTATTTTACTGCGTTATTGAGTGGTGGTAGCCCAGTGGTAACTACCCCGACTTAAGGGTAACTTTACTTTGTGTAAATAATTTAATCACCACTGCTCTCAAAACGGCGAAGGAAAGCATCGTCAGGAAACCGGCATGTCTTAGAACCAAAAATTCGAAGACATTGACATCCACCAAACCGCACTGGGCCCGCATGGTAGATTATGCCCACTCCCACTCACAGAGAGGAGGACTACAGGCCTCTCTGGGACACATCCCAGCAGTGGGATCATTATAGGCTGATTATTATGGGCGTAACGGTGACTATTTCGTACGATGCTTTATTCGGTTTTGAGGTATTTTGTGCCAGAGGTACCTACCCACAACTCACGAAAGTAGCATAAAAAATAAACCCTCCAAGTTGCATATCACAATAACATGCTTAAAGAAATAGAAACACAATTTTTTATGCTCAAACAAGGAAAGGAACCCGGAGCATCGATGCAGAAACGAATGCCTCATTACCATACAGAGTACACGGACAGACTTCACCGAGATGTTATATTTACCAACATCTAACAGATGACAACGTTGAGAAACGCATTCTTTACTATTGGTAGTGTATCTAGAATGAGACATAATATTCACACGATTGCACGATTTGATATGTATCATTCGTTCGACGAAGCTAAGGGTTTTACTCTCTGAGTCAGTTAACGAAGATATGGGCCCCTCGGAAAGTAGTTAGTCCGTCAACACAACTGTCCAATTTAATATTTTGGACGGGCATAACCACTTCTGGAGTAGGGACCACTGTTAAAACGTGTTGACATTCTGTCTTAGTTCGAGTTCCAAACTAATCGGATGTCCGTAAAAGATACGGAGCAGGAAACGCCTGTAACTTAGGCGAAAACGATGAAATTCGCGCTTGAGAGTAGCGCCAGATTGGGCACGCCACAATTGCGGTGATAAGTCCCCTCTTTGAGGAGATGCAGGTCCTCACCGGACACGGTTGTTTCGGGTGGTTCCTGTTCAGGATAAAGCAGGAGGAAACGCCACGGTGTCACCACTGTGTAGATCGCCCGGAGGACACGGTGGAGGTCTGCCCGACTTGGGCGGAGCACCGCCACGTCCTCGTGGCGGGGATCGGCGGCGGCGATCTCTCGCGTTCGGCCTTGGTCCGGGCCATGGTACGGAGCGAGAGTGCATGGGAGGCCGTCACCTCCTTCTGCGAAGCAGTAATGCTCACGAAGGAGGAGGCGGAGCGCGTGAGGGAGAGGTAATCTCTGCGCCCTCACGACCCTAGTCGCCGCAGGAAACGCCCTGGACGGGAGTCAACAGCCGACTCCCGGCGACCGTAGGCGCAGGCTTGCGGTAAGGACCAGGCCCGGGTCGACGGCGCGTTGTGATCCACGCGCGCCTCAAAGAGAATCCACGAATTGAAGGAGTCCGCTAGGGCCGATGCCTGCCAGGGCCGCGGATTGTTCGAAAGAGATACCGAGGGCCCTGGAACAGGCAACTGAAGGAACACGGGTGGGTTTTAGTCAGTAAAAGTCTGATACGCCCTTCCGCTCAGCCCAGAGCGGGAGAGGTCATTTGATGACATCCCACCCCAAAAAAAAAAAAGTAGCGCCAGATAGGAAGTATGGTACATAACACTAAAAGAAATGGTAACGGTAAAGAAGAGATTATGTCAATCCTGTTGAAAGTCGTTGCAGAAATACGAAACGCTTTGAAAGCGATTGTCACTTGTCTAGCCCCTCAAGTTTATATAATTATGTATAAGAGGCGTTATATCAGAAATGCAGAATTGCAATATAAATCCAGGCCAGTCGTTGCATCTCACCTTCGTTGGTTTCATCAGTTTTTGGCGACGAATTGTGAGATGCGTCAGGTTATATTAACATCCTGCTGTGGTTTGCTTCAAACGAAATGAAATGTTTATTTATGTAAGTAGATCTTTTTGAGTCACTTTTACAAGTCTATATTTTATTGGTAAATATTTAAAAACTAGATGAAGCCGGCAATTTCCTAGCTGACTGATCCCTAAAAAGAAATGCCGAAACAAATTCAGAGGTCATGGTCTCTTTTAAAATTCAAACATTATATTATTGGGATTTTATGTGAGTCTAGTGCGGGCCATGTCTGGAAGGGCCTTTTGAAGAAAGAGCATTTACCTGCATTCACACAAATCTGCCAAGCTTAAATGGGACTTCGCCGGCCATGTTTGCCTCATGGGCTAAATCTACTACAGTGTGGGTCCCAGAAAACGTCCGGTGACACCCGAGGCAGAAACAGGCGAAGATTGTGGGATTTGCTCAAAACCGAGAGGAATGGAAGAAAAAAAGGAGGCATTTGCAATGTAGTGGCTAAAAAAAACACCATCGTGAATCCTGGACAGATGACTATTCATAGAAAACCCTATATCGTTGCCTCATTCATATACCTACTTGTTTGCATCTATCATCAAAACATATAAGGTCGATCTCTTAAGTAAAAGGAGCATGAAGGTACGTTCCACTAAGCTTGTGTACCAGACTGGCTGCAATAGTGCAGAACAGCATCATTACCATATGCATCGTGATTGCGTCGCGGTGTGCTCTCTTTGAGGTGACATTCCTGGCAAAGTATAGCATTGGGCAGTAGCATAAGATTGGGTGCCTTATACTTGCCCTGTCCAATAGGTAAACCGTTTTTTGACAGATGGAATTAGTGATTGCAGCAACACACAATACATTGATTGATACATGTACGGTATTATAATGTATGCCATAAATAAGATAATTCAATAAGATAAGGCAGTTTATATATTTATTTTATTACGCATTTTAAAGTTAACTTTTACGTAATCTGGAAAATGTACAGATGTCAGCACATCAAGCTACTACAATCTGTCAAATTTCTTTAATATATTTTCAACTTTGTCGCTAAAGCATTAAAGTTCAAGGTTGATTGGGAAAATTTGACAGTTTCGGGTAGCTTGACCTGCTGGCGTCTGTTCGTTCTAAGACACAAAACGGTTAACCTAATGGACAGGGTATAGTATTGGCTTCCTGGTGACATTCTTGGTAAATGACCATATAGAGCATAAATACGAAAAGGCGACCCAAGTCCCACCAGATAGAAAATTGAAACTAAAAAAAATTAACTATTATGAAGCTTATAATATAATAAAAGACAACGTTTCCTAAAGATATTTCTGAAGACCACCATAATGATCATTCGATACGAGCACCATAGTTTGAGCTACACTCCGGCCGTCGAGAGAATAATTATGTTCTTGACACCTGTCAATTTCGTACAAACGAATACGTGTTTTGCGAATTTGATCTTTATTAGTTACTAGATTTGTCACATCGACAGACCATGTCAGGAACGAATTCTCTGGATGGTCGGACTGTAATAACGGTTGGTTATAATAGGACGGACAATGATTCAAACTGCCTTTAAATTCCCATCCTACTACCTTATCAACACAAACCAGAGACACGCGGCAATAGTGCAGAACATCACCTGTCATTACCATAAACTATGATTGCGTAGCGGCCCGTCTCGAGCCGGCGCGTGCGCACGCGGAAATGCAAAGCGTTTCATATACCTGCGCAAATATTCATATTGCACATAGCTGATGTAGCTACTTTTTTAGAAATGTGGGGCTTTTGCACAAGAACATAAGTACATAGGCCTTTAAGGATCGTTTGGCGCTCAGGTGACGTTGACAGGGGGCGCTGTTGGTAAACATTTGTGCAATTGTTTTGAGAAATGTATTGAAAACACAATTCCGATTTTTGCCACAGGCCAAAAATTAGTTAGGTACAGCTCTATAAAAGTTTGAAGGATGTCAATCAACCCTTTAATGCTTATTGCGTTAACCGTCTTTGTGCTAGCAATATATTGACTATATTGGTTAATGGTATTTTTAGAAATAAGCCGGCCGCTGTTGAATAGATGGCCGCTGTAGCTATTGATGACTACGAAACAGTAAGATATTGACTGTAATTTCGACGAAAATTCGAGAAACATAAGTCTTTAGAAAGAAGGTTTTAGAAAATAGGAAAATCGGTAGTGTTAGCATACACAATAATTAACTATTTGACTAATATTATGTGTGTGTTGCAACATTCTCATTTTAAAATATTTTATCCTTTTGAGTAGTGGCAACCTATAGAAGACTTTTGAAGTAAAACGGCGCGAAAAGCGTCTCTTGCATCTCGAAACCACTTTCGTCGTCTCTAGCTGAGAGCTAGAGACGACGAAAGTGGTTTCGAGTTTAAATTTTAAGGTGTTGTATATAATAATAAAGTAACTCTTTCAGTAGGCTACAATTGATGTCGAAATTGACAATACATCTTCGATCGATTTCTTTAAGTAAAAGCAAATCCCAAGCAATAAAACAAAAGAAAAAAATATAAACATAATTCAAAGAAAGCGCAGCGGACATAAAACGATAAAACGCGACAAACGGAATAAGTTACATAGCATTATGGCATTATGCAAGAAAGTGCCGGTCGCCGGTAATAACTCAGCATAATGTCACGGTTGACAAATCCTTAGGAGGTATACTAAATGTTCAGTGGATCGCCTTGACTCTGTACATGTGCAGCAACGTTTAAAAAAGAAAAAGAAAAAAGTAAATGTTTTTTTATTTCCAGAAGCATTTTGACGTTTGTGTTTTTTTTTCTAGATGACGTGAAGGTTTTTGACGTTGTGCCTATTAACTGTCAGAATCGATGGCTGTAGTTTTCTTGACCGTTCATTAAAAAATAGATTATAATATACAATTTGCTAATGTTTTCTCTTATTTGTCGATGTTATGAAAGAAAAGACTATTGTTTAATTTGTTTATTGTTTACCAACTGCGACGAGCCAATAAAACTAGTACATGACATCGTGCCTCGTGCATCGTGCATCGAGATGGCGTCATCAGAGCAAGCATTGGAAGTAAACAGAGGGGCAATTCTGAAATATCACTAGGATTTTTGGAAAAAAAAGAAGTTTTTTTTTAACAAATTTTATGGTCCGACGCGCTAGAGATAATTTAACAAAACTAGTCTTAATTTAATTTCACTAACCAATAAAAATAAAAAACATTATGTGAGTATTCGAATGCGATTCGAATCGAATAGTCCGCCATGATTTAAAAGAAGAACTTGTCTAGATGTCACTGACATTTACAATGATTGACGTTTCCTGTCAACATTTTAATTGAATCGCTAAAAAAATAAAAATAAGCTCATTTAAGCCAACCATTATCTTATTTGTTTTTAACATTTAAAAATTTTCGTGTTAATTAATCATAATAAAATAGATAATCATACCTAATCAGTAATCTGTAATCAAATTAGCGATTACCATGAGAAAATATTAACATTTTAATCTAGAATTTTGATGAAATAATAAGTAACTTTTAACTAATTACGATATAATACATTCTGTGCTCAATTTTCAAGGTTGCGTTGGGTAACGTTTAAATATTTTTAAGGCCTGTCTAGACTTTTAATTAGTGCTAATGCTAAGTAGTGATTTATGATAACTAACCTCTTTTATTTTAAATAGGATCGGTATCTACAATGCCACATACAACAGCCCGACATTATACATCGGGCAGTTGCCCGCCAGACACAACACGCGTCTGATCGGAGGATCCTCCCTTTTCTATGGAGGATGAGTGAACTTTACACCCTGTTCCTCATACCTCTATATAAAATCAAATCAAATCAAAATCAAATTTCAAAATGATTTCTTTGCAAACATGGGTACAATACATAGGTGTTTTTTTAATAAAGTTCTCCATATAGGCAATATAATAACGATTGAGTGTCTTTGTGAACTTTAAATAATTCCGATTTTAGGGTCCTAAAATACAAAATGGCAACTTCGACCGACTGGGACAGTTATAGGCTGGTGTTAAATATAAAATTTTTTTTTTTGCTGAGTTAGCAAATTACTCTAAAGCCATACTTTGCCATCACGTAGTAAGAGGAAGTATAGCATAATCAGTTTATAATATTCCCACTGCTGGGACACGAGCCTCTTCTCCGTGAGAGGATGTGGGCTTAGTGCGGGTTGGTGGACATCACATGTATTTGAATTTTTGGTTCTAGGACATGCCGGTTTCTTCACGATGTTTTCCTTCACAGTTTTAAGAGCAGTAAAGTAATAATATGCACAAAGTAAAGTGCCTGTCTGGGTTCGAACTCACGATCTACAACTCTTAAGTCGCAGCCGTTACGAGTACCTCCGTCTTGGTATAAGGTAGATTTCCGTGAGAACTCTTTTCCTAGACCACACTTTTCTTTTTTATTACTCAAAGTGACTAACAGCTTAATGTGTGCGATTCACGCTCTTTTAGCTATTGGGGTCAGCAGCGTTCGTAGTATCGCGGTGAATCGGAGCCGAAGCTACGTCAAATTCATTACATTCATGAGAATAAGTCATGATTTCTTTTATTTTTATAGGCATTAGCAATTTTATGGAGTGTTGAAAAGATTGATGGTTTATATGGTTGGTGGTGTGATCAGAAAGTACTCTCTAAAGATCCATTTACGCGATGCAAGTTTGAAAATTGAAGTAACAAATGACTTGTATCGTATTAACACTGTTTAGACGGTGTAACTTTTATTGTTCCTTCAACTTATAGTATGCTTCAGGCAATTAAACCACACTGTGCTTAAATTCGGCTATGTTCTTTATTCTCATTAACCATAGACCGAAGGACGCTGGTGAAGATGTGTCTGTATTCATTTCAGAATATCTATGAAAGCAATACAGAACTCAATTCAGGGGTATCAATTGTGTGGTGTTTAATGCTCATTCCTTCTTCATATGAAATGAAAAGCGGCCGTTAGGGCCTAAACAAGTGGCAATCGCTTTCAAAGCGTATCGTAATTCTACAACGACTTTCAACTGGACTGACAATTAAACTTTTCGGTAGCTTTTTTTTTTTTTTTTTAAATGTTGCCCCACACTAGGAATTTCTCCTGTCAAAGTCAAAGTCAAAGTCAAAGTATTTATTTGTTGAACATAGGTAATATGGTACATGGTATAAAATTTGTGTTGTATCACTATGTTTTGCCTTGCAAGGCGTACAAAATTAGGTGTAAAAAACTACAAACTAAATAAAACTATTTCAAACAATTAAAGTCGTAAACAAGATATAATAACAAGTAGATCGGACATTTTTTATTTTATGCTTCTATCATCCAAAAACTCATTGATAGAGTAGTAAGCCTTTTCAATCAAGAATTTCTTAAGTTGAGATTTAAAATGGTTTATGTTGGTCATGCTTTTTAAAGTTTTTGGTAGTTTATTGTAAATCTTTGGACCCATGCCAAGACAGCTCTTTGAGAAAAGTGCAGTATTGTGTTTTTTTGATTTTAGTGTGCTTTGGTGACGTCTAGTATTAAGTTTTTCAAATTTAGACAGATTCTCCTTAACAAATATTGAAATTTCATAAATATAGAGGGATGGAAGCGTAAGTATTTTTAAACCAACGAAAAATGGTTTGCAACTTTCGGTGGTTTTTAACAAACATATGGCTCGAAGACATTGTTTTTGGGCTTTAAATGCCATTTCTCTGTTGGCAGAGTTGCCCCAAAATATTATGCCGTAACGAAGAGTTGTGGAGACATATGCATGATACGCAGTAAGGACAGTATTACGATTTGCAACCTTATTCAAATTGTGTAAAGCATAGCAAAATTGATGAATTTTTTTTACCATAGTCTCCACGTGTGTTTTCCATGTCATGTTTTCGTCTAGCCAAATACCTAGAAATTTGGTTCGTTCCGTTTTAATAATCTTATTTTGGTCATAATTAATGTCAAGAATTTTTGGATTAGTTCTTTGTTTAAATGTCACCTGTGTCGTGGGTGTGTTTACAAACATTTAAACTCACATACGCAAACAGCCAGACCCGGAACAACTACTTGTAGGCCATACAAATATTTGTTCCGTGTGGGAATCGAACCCGCGACAGGCAGCGCAGCAGTCAATCGCTTAACCACTGCGCCAACCGTGCCGTCAGTTGATACATTGTCACTTTGTCTAGGCCCTCTTGTCGCGGAGAGGAAGAATAACAGACTGATAGTGTAATGATGGTCCAAGATACTACTATACTCTATTGATAACTTCCCTGTCATCAACATCATCACCATTTTTTTGCCGTTATCCCAAATTATTTGTGAAGCATTTTTTCTCCATCCATAGATGTCTATAGCGCTACAAGGTTCTTTTGGCCCGTAGTTAAAACCAGAACTAACGCCGTCATCTTATTTTTCCAATACATTTCACAAAACAATCACACAAATGTTTACCAACAGTGCCCCTGTCAACGTCATTCGAGCGCCAAAAGATCATTGCAGCAGTGTACCAGACAACATGGCATCAGTATTCACCTCCTCTTTGTAAACCGTAGAGAATGTTTAGTGAAGTCGCGCGTGAAATACGCAACACGTTGTTTATGACTATAATACTTGCATTGCCAGTCGGAAAACACAATCCAACCGCAAATCATTTTGTAATATGCCAACACCGACAAGAAAGCGTTGAGAAATGTTGTGTATGAAGAACTATGAGAATTGCTCTGTTTTGCATATTAATTTGTATCTACTATAAATAATTACATCGATTTAATTTGTTCGTTTGTAATTGCATTTTGTTGTATATGTCTAAAGTTTAGGTGGATACTTCAATATTACTACAATACTACTACTACTTAAATTTTTCTTGCAAGTTAATTATGAAAGAGACAGTGTGAGAGCTGTAAAAAATTTGACAGCTCTATTTTTAGTTAAAATATTTCAATTGTCATGATTAGGTTAAGTCCATGGAATTAGTATGTACTGTAGTCCATGGAATTAGTAAGTACTATAATAGTCAAGTCCAAAATGTTTTTGGTCTTTTTTATCAACATAACATCACGCCTGTTTTTTCTTTTCCCTAAGAGTTAGGCAGAGGTGTACCTATAGCACACTCACATTTCACCTAGCAATATGAAATACTAAAAAAAAAGTTTAATAGAACGCCGGAGATATTGAAACACTTTCACGCTTATACCTGAACTTGAGTTCAACAGTTCTAAATATGTTTTTATAGGTCCATGTCTATTTTTGACCAGGCTTAGATTATACGAGTTAGAAACTAGTCAGCTCTTTAAATAGGAAGATTCCTGCACTGCTAGTCTATTAGACGGACATTATCTGGTAATGACTGTTAGATCGCGTTTAATGGGTTAAGGCGAATGCCCACGAGATATGCAATGCAGAGGAATTTATTCAAAGACAGTGGGTAATTATTTTCTCGCGTGGAAAAAGTTTTTATTTTAAAACAATTCATTATATTTACCGGTGGAAGAAGTGACTACACCTTCCTTCTTTTTGCCTATATTTCCCCTTTTATTATGGTAGTGGATTACTTAAAACAGCCTAATTTAGTAATACTACATACACTAGAAATGTAAAATGTCTTTGCTTCTGTATTAAATATCCAGCAATAATAAAATCAAGAAAGTATGTCGACGAAAGTTGTAATTTTCGTTATAAGTAACTCGATCCCTTCTTCACGCAGCTCGCACAAAGTAAGTGGACACTCACCCTTACGTCTGATAATGTCAATAAAGGCTGAATGCGTTGCGTAACAGGGACACATTAAAAAAAATAAGTTGACAGTTCGCCGCCATATTTGATTACTCATTAAGGGCCTGTTCCACTGCTTATTAAAGAAAATCTTGATTTTAATTGTGTAATTAAGATATTAAAATAAGATTTTATGAATCAACCATATTTATTAGACTATAACGGACTGGAAATTCAAAATATGGAAATATAAATTGGTTGGTTAAGTACCCATTAAAGTAACTAAGATAAAAATATAATATCCTAACCTAACTAAAACTATTATAAAACTAAAATATGGCGTCTAAATATTCCTCCGCATCGCTGTCGACTGGTAAGAGACTGGCGGCATTGCCACGTTGTATGGCAATACTTATCCTCTGGCCAAGGTAAAAGGCATCCCTTGGGTCACGGGAAGTGTCAACCAGGCGTTTGGAGATTTCATTGAACAAGCCATGAGCACTCGAACCCCATGAAATAACTAAGCAATTAGGAATGTAATCAGTAATTAATAGCGATGAGTTACAAAGTCTAATTTACGCTAAAAAATAAATGAGATTTCACACAAAAAAAAAAAAAAAAAAACTAATAAACAACCAACGAAGAAATATGAAGCAATAACAAAGATTTGAAGACTTTGAGAAGGTCTATATTGAAAGGAACCAATTTAGTGTTGGGAAAATACTGAATATCAATTAGTTTAGAACTCAATTTTACTCAATACTAACTAAATTGGAGTTCCAAGCTAATTTATATTCAGTATTACTTATAATGGATGCATCGGTTACATTAGCGTTAAGAACCAAGAGCATAATAAAGAAATAATTACGTTATTGCAACACGCATATCAATAATAATTATTAATAATACATACATACATACAATATAATAAAGCTGAAGAGTTTGTTAGTCTGAACGCGCTAATCTGCGAAACTGCCAGTCGGATTTGTAAAATTCTTTTTGCATTTGATAGCCCAATTCTTGAGGAAGGTTATAAGTTATTTAACATCACGCTACGACCGTGCCCGAGCTAAAATAAAAAAAGTCGGAAAGAAGCGAAGACGAAGTAATAGGCGGGCGGGATATGTGGCTCTTACTTTAGTACATATATTGTGGTGTCTTAAGACTTCCGTGGAGTTTCTTGCTCGTTCTTTTCCATAGGAACCTATTACGCTTTGGAATGGGCAACTAGCTTCATCTTTCTGACTGACTGACCGTTTGACAATTCAAAAGCGCCTGTGATGACCACCCTAGTTGCGTAACACACACTATCAATCTCAATTTGAATCATTTTGAAGGATATTGCTAATCCATTGCTCCATATTTTCGAAAAATGTTTCTGCTCAACAACGTAAATAACCCAATGAATGTTGTTGAACTGTCAAAATTAAAACCATTGCTACTGATAATGTTTTACGCTATTACCACGTTGTTTATTTGAGATATGTTAATGCTTTGAGTTAGTATTTCCACGCGAGCGGGTAGAAGCTAGTTTTGAATATTTAGCAACCTCCGAACGGAACGAACGAGGAAATATCTCGCGGGAATCATCCGTGAGAAATAACTAGAAGCCGTTGCACTAGATGAGGATTGCGTTGTATTAGATCAGATTAGACAATATTTTATGACTGGAAACTGTAACAACATAAAATTTAGTCATCTTTAAGATTTTATTGACTACTAGATGTTGCCCGCGACTTCGCCTGCGTGAATTTTGTATTTCATACTTTTACTTTTTTTATAAAAATATCCAGGATGAATGGTGGCCTTCTCTAGGTCCCAGGCTACCTATCTGTCAAAGGGGATTAAAGATTTTTATATGGATGTCATAGCGTTTGCTTTGATGTCAGCTATCGATTTATATAGGATACATGCATCGCCGCCATTTTGAAAACAAATCTAAATGGTACGATAGTCGGTGTATGCCACGGACGTTCAAAGCCCTGTCATAATGGTCGGTTAACTAGTTTTTCGTGAAAAGGAACCAGAGAGAATATAAATATTGAATATATACAGCACATTGCTCTCTAAAATTAATCCAAGTAATTTCTTTTTTGTTTATAATTGTAAATAATTTATATTCATTTAAGGTTTAAGGCACAATTGATATGTTTTCAGTCTTGACTTCACAGAGTCTAATGCCTCGAAATTTTCAATAAGCTTTCGCAAAATACCTGTTATTAAGTATTTCTATTGAAATTGACGAGGAATGGGTAATAATTATAAATAACTGTTGCAGAGTATACGAGGATAACGAAGATATACTTTTTGTAAAAAAAAATACATCATAATATAATTATGATGTAATTTTTTTACAAAAAGTACGTATATACATATATTAGTATAGAATATAAGAAAGCACTATCAATCTCAATCTGAATCATTTTGAAGGATATTGCGAATCCACTACTTACTTGTTATTCTTAAAAAAAAAATTGTCTGTTAATAACGTAAATAACGCAATGAATGTTGTTGAACTGTCAAAATGAAAGCCATTGCCACTGATAGTGAGTTAGGCAATTACCCCGCTGGAACAACCAGACGGATTTGAAAAGTTATTTTTGCATTTGTTAGCCCAATTCTTGAGGAAGGATATAGGCTATTTTACATCACGCTGCGACTCTTAGGAGCCAAGCAAAAAGACAAAAACCCTTATTGAAAACGAAGTAATAGCACGGGCGGGCGATGCGATGCGAGGTGGTGGTGGGTGGGGGGTAGGGGGGGGGGGGCATGCGGAATAAGTCGCGTGCAGAAGCTAGTATCGTGATAATTGCCGTGAGAAGATTATAGTTTTAAGCTAGAAATTGAAATGGCTTTTTTACGGTCACCAGAGCAAGATTGAATAAATTTACAAGAATTTGAAATAATTTTGCTAAAGAAACTAGTTTTTAGTTGGAGTTTTGTTACATCATGGTTGTTGAACTAAACAGGAACTGTTTCGAATCTTCTTTTTTATCGGAACTAATCGTGACATCAAAAAATGCACTTGGGTGCAAGGAAGTGTCTTTAAAAACCTACTTAGAAAAAAAGAAAGAAGGACGGATATACGTTTATTTCCGGTTAACATGACGCAGAGAAAGAACACAAACACAAAAAAAAACCAACACACGGGGAAAATATGCGTCACATCCACGCTAAACGATTATTTATTTATTTAATACTATTTTCTGCCCGCGATTCAGTCCGCATGGAAGCCAATTATATCATAAAATATAACCTATACCTACGCCCGGAAATAGTGTAGCTTCCTATCAGTTAAAAGATTTTTGAAACCGGATGAGCAGTTTTGGAAATTATCTCCTACATACAAACTTACAAAGTTAACTTCTTTATAATATGAGTGTAGACAAAGATTTACCAACTATATACATACACAGCAGTAACCCACAACATCTCATAATTACTTTGTAAGTGCATCTGTTGCATTACTGACTTGATGAAATTCATCGAATAACATTCCAGACAGTTGCATCTTGAAGCGCACAAAAAAACAAAAAAAAAAACAAAATTAAAAATTCGTAAGCAAATTTTACCTGTGATACTCGTAGCTACTTCCATATGAGCGGCTCTACTAGCAAAGCTATGAGGTCTTTGCTTCATTATTGGTAAAGATACTAGAGTCTTAATTTTAACCAATAATGTTCAGTAAATTATAGGAACGGGTCATTAAATAACTAAGTAAGTACAGACGCCAGCACACCAAACTACTACAATCTGTTAAATTTCTTTAATAAATTTTCAACTTTATTGCTAAAGCATTAGGCTCAAGGATGGATGATTGGGAAAATTTTACAGTTTCGGGTAGCTTGATGTGCTGGCTGTCTGTACCTACCGCGGTAACTTCGTAAAAAACATAAAAAGTTGAAAAACTTCTTCTTATATCCAGTACTATATAATTATTAGAAGCAGTAGGTCAAAACACAGCCCACATTCATCCCACAGCTGTCAGAAATAAGGTCAGTTGAACACCAGCCTCGAGATTATATAGTAATTAGGGAGGTACCGCGGATCGTCTGCGTCTAACAGTCGTTTTATTGGAACTGTACCTTAAAGGGCAATGCGTAGTACAAAGTGCGCTATTTTTTTAGGTTAAGGGGTATTTTTAATGTCAACTATTTTTGTTTTGTTTGTGTGAGTGATGGACACGACTCAGTTTTGATTAATTAACGTTATTTACATGACCTTTTTACGCTCCAGAACCAAACTAAATAAAAGTTATTGGATGCTAACAATGGTTGCTTGTGACTTGAGAGCAATGCAAATATCCTAAAGTTTGTTCCAAAAATATCTAAAGAAAGTGTAAACAAACCCAGGTGCCGTATTCTTTATGACACAATGTTGAGACCACGTGAAATGAACGCGACATTGGCGTGGTTTGGAGTAAGGAATCATTGAGTGGTCATAGTGAATAAGGACCCTGTTCAGGTTAAATTCTTACGCAATCCCTCACTAAAGGAAATTAGCAAAACATTCATCTGTATTTAGAAGTAAATTAACCTCAATTATTGTCAAATGAATAACACCTTTAAGTTGATTTAAAAATTTGAATTTCGGTTATTCAAATAATCAAATCGATCGTATCAAAATTGAGTGCAATTAGTAAGTGGAACTACAAATTGGCATCCGCACATACGTTTTTGAATCATTTGATTACATTTGCATCTTATACTTTTGAAACTAACCATAGTTTACTATAGTTTTTTTTAAAGATAATTTTCATTTGTTTTCATAACGGAATTATTACTTATTTCAAAGTTAGTTTCAAACTACGGTTACCGATCATGTGCTGATATTGTTTCTCCATTACGTAACAATATTTATTGCCGTTAGAAAGAAAGTATTGTGCGGACATGACAGCGGCTTTAGCACTCTCGTGTGGTTGGCCCTAATCAATGACTACACCGAGCTTACACAATAAATTATTCTTTAAAGTAAATATTTAAGATATAATAAGTAGGTATTTCTTGTTTGAACTCTTATTTAACTAGAATTTATGAGAGAGGAAGATCCGCGGGCCATAATCTCCACCACGCGGGCCGAGTGCGGATTGGTCACATGTCTTCGAATTTTTGGTTCTAGGACATGCCGGTTTCATCACGATGTTTTCCTTCACCGTTTTGAGAGCCGTGGTGATGAAATAAATTACACAAAGTATAGCGCCTGCCTAGGATCGAACCTACGACATACAACTTGTAAGTCAAGGCTGTTAGCGCTGGGCCACATAATTAGCTATTTGGTAAACAGAAAATTGTCGCAAGACAGGAGACAGACAAGTTATTATGAATGATCACATCCGTTTTTTATTAAATTTTTATTCAACTTAAACGATAGCGTGCTTTTAAACTAAGATGTGGCAACAGATTACCTAACTGGGTGTTCAAAAAACGTGATTACGTTATAGAAAATATTAGAATTGATTCTAGTTCAATATCTTTCAAACTCTCTAATTCTTACTGTAAGCTACCAATTGAATACTTGGGTAATAAAGGATAACTTGGGTAATGAGGGGCTTGTGGCTTAGTAATAACAACCGAACGGGTCGATCGATCAGGCTTAGCTATACGATTGCCGCGGTTGGTCCGTGGATGGGTGACCATCTTTACATACAAAGTCCTTGGAAAGCACGCTAAGCCAATGGTCCCGGCTGACATTCGTAGATCCTTGACAGTCGTTACGGGTCGTCAGAAGCCCGAAAGTCTGACAACCAGTCTCACCAAGGGGTATCGTATTACCCAGTAACTGGGTTGTGGAGGTCAGATAGGCAGTCGTTCCATTTAAAATTCTGGTACACAGCTGTATACGGTTAGACTAGAAACCACAACATAGTTGGGAAAAGGCTCTGCAGATGACGGTAATAAAGGATAACTAATGGTAGCCAGCAAAGGCAACAATTTTTATTTGTTAGCCTGCCTAGTGTCCCACTGCTGGGTAAAGGCCTCCCCTTGGTTCTTCCAAACCTCCCTGTTGGCCCTGCAAATATTACCACATAGTCGCACCACCGCAATTACATCCCAATATATTGAGGCTACGAACACTTAACCCGGATTCCACAATAACCATGTCAGCTTATTCTTCCGCACCTAAAGTTCCTTTACCCAAATAAAAAGAAGCTTCCTCGCTACCAATTACTTATAAAGTATCGGTAACCTAAAATTGTAAACACGTGAACCAATGCATCATAAAAAGCGCTTTAAGCGCACAGTTAACAAGAAATCAATGCGTATGAGTTAAAACCTGAATACTGTAACGGTATTGGCCGATGTGCGCCGCCGGACAATTCAAGAATGGAACGATATGCGCAGTCATTGTTTGATTCTCGTACGGTTCGGTACACACCGACCAGCAATAACAGGTTTAAAAATTCTTTGTAAGAATATAAGAAATGTCAGTCATGAGTTAGTACTATTAGTTAATCTGTGGTCATGATCAAATCTTTTCTGCATGATCATGATATAAACATTTTAACACAAAGAAGAAACGATGTTAAAGTAACGTAAAAGTTCTCAGTAAAACTGAAGATTTTTAACTTTAGGTCCCTAGTTCGATTACTGCTGAGAGCAAGCAGTGAGAGCAATGTGACATCTACCAACCCGCACTGGGTCCGCTTGGTAGATTACAGCCCACTCCCTCTCGCCAAGAGAGGAGGCCTGTGTCCCAGCCCCGAAAACTTTATAGGCTGATTATGCTTATGCTCGATAGAGCTTCCTGCTGTTCATGACCAGCTATATGTCCGAACCTGAAAACAGCTGACAGTCGTGCCAAATTCGTAGCCATTCCACAAGCTATAGTCGGAGTAACTCAAAAGAATCAGATTCCCAACCTAATGACACGGAAAAGGAGCCAGCTTTAAATTCAAATGAAGCTACAGCATTAGCATTATCACTCAAGCTGTAAGGTCCAGACAATTCACCATCCATCAAAGAGTATGTACCAATCGTATGTATCTAAGAGTACTTATAGAAGAAAGAAATAAATTACGTTTATTTGCGGTAAACATTACGCAAAAAAAACCATCACAAATACAAAAAAGAAAGTTGGAGGAAAATTTGCGTCACACCCACACAAAACGACCATCGCTCAGCACCCTGTTGCCTGTGGCCAATGCTGCGACCCTGATAGCTATCTTATCAATCGGAAAGAATCCGTTTCATTGTCCACCATATTTGGCGAACACCTGAATTTCCATCATCTCTCCACTATTCGGAACTCCAGGTCTTCTCTCCAATG
This sequence comes from Apamea epomidion, assembly GCA_947507525.1. Lineage (NCBI taxonomy): Eukaryota > Metazoa > Arthropoda > Insecta > Lepidoptera > Noctuidae > Apamea > Apamea epomidion. The sequence continues at coordinate 16,125,602 of OX382246.1, read as the reverse complement.
GACCGTTCAACTTTTTTTCAGATTCAATTACAGTTCTCTCTGCATTTAATTACGTTTTTATGTCCTCCGCTCCATTGGACACGTCAGCAAGTTGAAACGTATTAAAAACTACGTTTACGTTGAACGCTGGCTGATTTATTTCTTTATTATTCTGATTAGGAAGTTAAATTACTGTTACTTTGTCTGTTTGCATAGTCATTAGAATTGTTAGTCGCATTTTTCTCCTTGGAATATTGTCTAGCTAGACTGATTCTTTAAGCTCGCGGTGGTCAGAAGGAACAATATTGTTTGTCATTTGTTTTTTATTTGTCACTAGCTGCGCCCCGCGCTTTCACCGCATAAGTTTCGATCCCGTGGGAATATCGGGATAAAAAGTATCCTATATATTAATCCTGGTTATAAACCATCTGTGTGCCAAATTTCATCCAAATCCGTTTGATACTTTTTGCGTGAAAGAGTAACAAATATCCATAGATACAAACTTTCACGTTTATAATATTAGTAGGATTTACATAACATCACGCCTGTTTCCCCAGAGGGTTAGACAGAAGTGTACCTAAAGTACTCCCACGTTCCAAGTTATGGGAGGAGACAGGACAAGCCTATTTCCATCAACCGGACACAAATTCAAGCTCCGTTCTGCTGCTGAGAAATTTCTGATGGTAAAACCCAATAACATCTTGTCCGACTTTGGAACCAAACCCAGGACCTCATCCTCTGCACTAGCGCTTGCGACCACTACACCAACGAGGCAGTTCCTCATATTAATAAAGTCCGTTTAGCATTGGGGGTAGAACATTCTTTTTCTAAAATCTGATGGCTTTAATTTTAACCGTTCAACTACATTTATTGCGTTATTTACATTATTGAGCAGAATTTTTTTCGAACAAATTAAGCAATGGATTAGCAATAACCTTCAAAATTATTCAGATTGAGATTAATAGTGTTAGGCAATTAGGGAACTGAGTCTTATGTCATTTGTTTTTAGTAAACATTGCAAGCAAAGACAAGGAGCCTTCGCGAGTTCGCGCGCAAATTCTTATGACATTCAAAAAAAGAAATGGCTATTATTCTTGTCAGTGTTACACTCTCAACTTTCTCTCACGTAAATAAACCAATTTAATGTCCACCATTGTTCCAACAATTAAATAATTCAACAGACATTACATAAGTAGGAAGTACAATATCAATTCTTAGTACAAACCTGTCAATGGATAATTAAGCAACAGAATTTCAATACATGCGGTTTGAATTCATTGGCGCGCGGCGGCCATTTTCTCCCCTTTTCACTTCGGAAAGTCGAATGCATGGCATGTTAAAAGCATGTTTTGATGAATATTTAGCTGGACTAGGCCTTAAATGGTAGTTAGGTTGTGTGAGAGGTAGTTAAGTATAGAAAGGCTAGGGTTTGCACGTGACTGATTGACTGTGAGAGTGCTAAACACCGTCGTTGAGTAGGTACATGGGTTTCAAAGCAAGCTTGGAAAACAGTTTTAATAAAAATACAGTGACTCAATCATTATAACCCAGGCAAGCGCTTTACTTTGTGTAAATTGTTTCAAAACGGTGAAGGAAAACATTGTGAGGAAACCGGCGTGTCCTAGAACCAAAAATTCGAAGACATGTGACATCCATCTACCAACCCGCACTGGGCCCGGCCGCGTGGTTGATTACGGCCAACTCCCTCTCACAGAGAGGTAGCCTGTGTCCCAGCAGTGCGAAAATTATAGGCTGATTATGAATTTTATGAAGAATGGTCTTTACAGACGGACTGACGGGCAACAAAGTGATCCTATAAGAGTTCCGCTTTTTTTTCTTTTGAGGTACGGAACCCTAAAACTATACAGGATTTTTTTAACTATTGCGCAAACTGTTGCCTTAAATTCAGCATAATTATGATTCTAGACCCCCTAGCGTAGCAGTTTTTTGACGGTTGAAAAACAAAAATCTGCTGATTCACAGAAAAGGGCGATACCTAGCTACGCGGTCAAAATGTATCGACAAAACAAACTAATATTTTTTTTTTATAACCGACGAAAAATATCTACTCTAGAATTATAATATACTGAATTCATGGTTACAGTTTGCGCACTGGTTAAATTTTTATTCCTCTATACAAATAGAGTAACAAATTCAAAAGACTGACGTTTCTGCACTGACATATCTTGCGCAGGAGTGGGTAAGAAAATTGAGCATTTTCTGTAGACAAAAAATCACTTCATATATTTATTTCTTTCCCATGTTAAAAAAATAGCACCACACACAATATTACCATGTATATTAAAATTGTACGAAAGTAGCAACATTTAAAATCGTCTTACGCGTTGTAAATCTCTTACAAGCATAGGTTATAATTAATCTGTCACTGTGCACTCATTTAGTCACACTTGTTTCGATCTTGCTACAGATAATCATTGAAAATGTCACGTAAGTCGAGATCAACATGATAATATGCGTGCAGTGTTTGTCATTTAATTATTATGGTGTGTGTGTCGGCTGTCATTTGTAGATCTTTGACAGTCGTTACGGGTCGTTAGAAGCCCGAAAGTTTGGCAACCCGTCTTACCAATCATCATTATTAGAGGGGCTTATGGCTAAGTAATAACAGCCGCACGGGTCGATCGATCAGGTTAAGCCACGCTTGCCGCGGTTGGTGGATGGGTGACCATCACTACATACCAAGACCTCTCCGTGCCTCAGAAAGAACGATAAGCCGATGGTCCCGGCTGTCGTTTGCGAATCTTTGACAGTCGTTACGGTTCGTCAGAAGTCCGAAAGTCTGACAACCAGTCTTACTAAGGGGTATTACCTAGTAACTGGATTGTGGAGGTCAAATGGGCAGTCGCTTCATGTAAATTACTGGTATTCAGCTAGATAGAGCTGCATCTGGCTAGACTGGAAGCCAACCCCAATATATTTGGGAACAGGTTAGCCAAATGATGAGTATTAGAATTTGGAAAAACGGCTACCTACTTTAGACTTTTTGTCAGCTCCATCTTACGACTGTATTATCACAGCATGACCTTTCCAAAGCAACATTCCGTCCTAGCAAGTTCTACGAACAAAAGCTAAGTTCAATAATTTGCAACGACTCCGCGTTATAATGTGCCTGTACCGGGAACCGGAGAACCGTTACATTGCCCTAGCGCCTGCGCCCGCGCCGTCCGCGCATACATTTGTGCTGCATAGTGATGGGATATATCGACTATTGGTTGTTATGAATGATTAAAGCACAGGTGGACATTTATTCGATAATTAACTTACGGAAAGCGGTTTCTATCTGAGGGTGTTATTTATACTAAAAATAAAGTTTGTTTGTTGGTTTGAACGCGCTAATCTCTGGAACTACAAGTCGAATATGAAAAATTATTTTTGCATTTGATAGCCCAATTCTTGAGCTATAGGCTATTTTACACGTTAGGGCCCTCGGGAGCCGAGCAAAAAGACAAAAGTCAGAAAGAACTCTGCGCGCGCACGTGTGCGTCTTGTTTATTCAGAATAAAATATTTTTCTTTCTTTTTCTTTCTTTCTTTCTTTATTTAAGCGAAAACGAAGTAATAGCGTGGACAGGCAATGCGGTGCGACGGGGTGGAACAGGGTGGTAGGGGGAACAAGAAATTTCACGCGGACGAAATCGCGGGTAGAAGCTAGTCTGTAATAATGTGTTACTTCTCTGCGTCATGTTTACCGGAAGTAAATTTATTTTCTTTCTTACTAAACAATATTTTAATCCAATCGACGTTTAATCGACTACTTTTCCCCTCACTAGTTCACACTCGGATTGCAAAGCAATTAAGTGTTACGGGCGTCGATTACAGCTTAGCCACTACTTCCCGGTTACAAGCGCTATGATTTATTGTGAATTCTGCAAGAGTAGCGGGATACTTGATCAAATGCACGCGGTATGCCACGCTGGGCTGGCCAGGGAGTAGAAAACTTTGATAGTTCCTAGCTATAGTTCAATGTTGGTAGAAAATGGCGCCGATTCCCTTGTTCACAAACTAAACTGAATTTAAGTTCAGAGCATCTTTTTCTTTCTATTTCATTAAGAAAAGGACAGAAGATAAAATATTAGTTTAGTCCTGTCAAATTAAGATACTCCATAGACAAGTTTAGACGTGATTACAAAATTGGCTACTAAATACGTCAATTTATGTCAGGCGCTGACTAATTTGACAGGACTAAACCAATATTTATCTTATTTCCTAAACCGTCGTGTTCTTCTTGTGTTCTTTGTGTGTGTGTTGTTGCTATAAACTGAGATTACACACGTAAGACAATTGTGGTCGCTAATGACAACGATTGCTGCTGCACTAATTCTGTAGAGTGCTGACTAAACCAGACTAGAATATAGCTATGCCAGCAGTTACAAAACAATTGACAGGATATACTCCCCAACAAAACAATACTCTATCTCTATCAATACTGAGGAATAAATATTGCGGTTTGACAGCTTTTGTCTAGAAAATATGTCAAACTGTCGTAATTATTCTTCAGATAAAAGTTACGTGACTATTAAAACAAATTCTTCTGTCTTCTACTCTTAAATTTATTCATTCATTCACTGACAGACAGCCCACAGCCTAAACTGCTGGGTCTAGAAGCATACAATTTTGCATACGAGTTCGTTATAACGAAGGTGAGCACTAAGGGAGACGTTTTGGGAATTCATCTACCATGAGGTCATCTACCAAACCGCACTGGGCCCGAGTGGTAGATTACGGCCGACTTCCTCTCCCACCGAGAGGAGGCCTGTGTCCCAACAGTGGGAACGTTATAGGCTGATTATGCTATGCTTATGCTACGGGATGAGAGTTTCCAAGGAAGTCCGCCATTATGTCCGATGGGAAATCAGTTTCAGGAAAAAACAATTGACAATAGCAAAGAATGGATGGATACGACAACACTACAGAGTCAAAACACATTCATCAAAAGTATAAATCGATTTGTAATACCGTCCATAATAGTAAACAATGCGATCATCTGATTATACTAGGTTCAGTTTTTGATGATCGATATGACACAATATGAATTCAGAGCACACATCGTGCCTAAGCAGTTACCACTTATGGTTTGAATAAAATGGGAAGCTGCATCCTCCTTAGGCATCCTTATTATTTTTGCTTGAGTATCGTTTTCATTGTATTTGTTGGTATATTGGCGTGGCTAGCTGACATGCAAATAATTTAATGTTCTGTGTCTCGTAATGTTAATTACTTTGCATACTTACTATTTTATAGAATCAAGTTTCTCTAATTGAACAGACAGCTGTGCTGCTGGGGAGTTTGTTGCGTCACTTCTTCTTCCCAGCAAAAGCACTTGGAATTGGTGAAGGCGGGCGTTTTGGGGGGACTGTCTTATGTAATTTTGACGTTCGAAATGTGCTGATTCTCAGCCTAATTTGAATAAATGACTTTTGATTTTGATTCCCGTCTGTTAAAAATAACAAACCGCTCCCGCATAATCCCGTTTATAAGCGTGGCAAGGCAATTTCCGTTATCAAAAGGACGAGTTGCATGACCACTTAGCGTCTCCCGGGTTCGACCTCAGATCTGGCAAAGTATTACCGGGTTTTCTAAGTTCGGAAAGTTTTTTATTTCAATCCAAAATCTTGATTTATGCCCGGTTAATGGTGATAGGCTCGCCCCCAATTACATGGGACTACAACATAACTGGCAAAATGTAGGTGTTCTATGCACATCTGCTTACCCCTTAGTGTAATACAAGCGTGAAGTTATATGGTATGATAAGTTGCACATCTCAGCGCCACTCGTCCCACGATACACTTTGTTAACAATCAAATATTAATGTTTTACATTTCCGTACCATGTAAACCTCGCATGCATAACTGGTTCTGTCCAGTTTGAACCAGATTGAACTAGTTTCAATCAAAGCATGGATGTTGTAAATACTTTGGCGTGTAGAATGCAGTTGGTGGTAAAGTAGGCCTGCATGCGGTAAGTGAAGTGATCCATGTTCGTTCTGAGAGGAATTTGTTTTGCAGTCTAGAACTATCAAAGGCTTATAAAGTTATAGCCTGCTGTCGTCTCCGACTTTGTATGTTTTAGCAATTTTTAATACAAATATTCCGGATGAAAATAAATAATGCTCCCAGAATTTGGTGTTGTCTTGATGTAAGAGTGTCCTTGGAGTTTTTTGCCTGTTCTTCTCTATAGAGATCTACGTTTTGTGGGCAACTAGCTTCAACTTTCTGACTAACTGACCGACTCTTTGACCGTTCAAAAGTGCCTGTAATTGGTTTAGTTATGTTGTGAGTTTCGAGTTAAGTTGCACGATTACTAACAAATGCGTGCACTGACTGAACATGTCCACTCAATCTGTGTGGTTCATTCCTCAATGGACCATTGCGGAAGGCGGAGGATAAGGTGCTGTGGCGCAGCCTGGGAGAAGCCTATGTCCAGCAGTGGACTGCAATAGGCCGAGTGGATTGATTGGGTCAGATAGGAAACGCCGACCCTATGTAGTTTTAAAAATATGATTGACGTGTAAACCGACTCACAGAAATAAAACCATTTATCATTCGTTGAAATACATGCTTTGAGTTTAAGTTTAAATGGCCGTAAACAACGCCGATGACCCGACAAAACGTATTCTACAGAGTACGTCAAGGCAACTAGATGATTCTATCCGAAAACCATTAGAAAAGACGATACAATAACGTTTCGAACACAAAGGTCAGTGCGACTGTAGCGAATCCAATCGGAAACAGTCACGGGCCATCGATTCTGAATCGATCCGAACTCGATTAGTTTACGTAAGTATTTGATTACTTTATGTAATGTTTCCTCAGCGGATGGCGATCGAGTTTAGATTATAACGATTACCGATTCATCGATGATTTATGTAATTAGTGTGTTTTGTAACAATTATGGTTAATACGTGTGCTTTGTGGGTTTCTAGAAAATTATGTATTGTTTCAATTGTACTTGTGCTGTTCAAGTCGAGGCCACCACTTGAAATTAATTCTTTAAAAGATTAACACCCTAGTAAATTTTCGGTGTTATAGCTATTTCATATACCTAACTGTCAAGGTATGATAGTTGTGATTTGAATATACGGACGATTTAAGTTGCTAGTCAATTAGATAAACAATTCCAGATATCAACGCCAGATAATTTTATCGGAAGAATAATTTTCAATTTTTGACAGTTCTTCCATACAAAAACTATCAGACGTAAATTTTATTCCAGGAATAAAACATATCTGTCGATTGAAAAAGCTTTTTAACAAAAAAATTAAACCACCGAAAAAAACTGAAAAGCAAAAAATATTTTTATTTAACCATAATAACTAAGTTCTTAAACTAATGTAAGTATACCTAAGTAATTTTGAGTCGCCGCCAAACAATCAATAAACAAAGATCACTAAATTGCCTTAAATTTAAACGGCGCCGACTGATTGTTTGCCAAAGGGGCCCATATGTGGCACTGAGTAGAGTAATAAAATAATACACAACTCAATATACAAATCTGTGAGTGAACAATAAATCACCCCTATTTTCCCACCCTTTTTTTTTTTTTTTTGTGGATGGGAAATCATCAAATGACTCCTCCGCTCTGGGTGGAGCAGAAGGGACTGTCAGACTCTTACTAACTAAAACCCACCCGTGTTCCTTCCTTAGCCCTTTATGTACCAGGGCAGCGGTAACCCTTTCGGACGATCCCGCTACCCCGGCAGGCTTCGGCCCTGTCGGGCCCCGTCAACTATGCTGACATCTCTCTGAGGCGCACGTGGAACACATACGCGCCGTCCGGCACGGGCCTGGTCCTGATCGGACGGAGAGCTACCCATTGCTCTCCGCTCGCTGAGGCGTGAGGATCTCTCCCTCGCCCATCCCGCCACCTCCTTCGCTAGCATGACTGCTTCGCAGAAGGAGGTGACCGCCTCCCACTCCCTCTCGCCCCGGACCATGGCTTGCACCAGGGCCGGACGCGAGAGGTCGCCGCCGCTGCCGATCGCCTCTACGAGGACACGGCGGTGCTCTGCCCAAGCGGGACAGACCTCCACCGTGTGCTCCACCGTGTCCTCGGGGCGATCCTCGCAGTGATGACACCCGGGCGTCTCCTCCCGCCTGATTATGTGCAGGAACCTCCCGAAACATCCGTGTCCGGAGAGGACCTGCGTCAGGCGGTAGGTGAGAGCGCCGTGACGCCTCTCTAGCCACTCCTCAAAGAGAGGGGTCTTACCGCCGCTATCGTGGCGTGCCCTGTTATTGGAATACTTTACATTTGAAAGAAAGAATTATAATCATTAAAGTCATCGACACAACTCTCTAAGTTCAAGTAATCCTACTGAATGACTATTTCATGAAATCTTGACATTTTAGGATTATGCTAACATAACAAGTTGTATTACTGATTCTAATGATTATAATTCTGTAAACACATATTTGTTACGGCCGCGAATCATATTTTAATCAACGTACAAGTAAGTACTGCCCAGCAAATTGCAAAAAAACGTAAGAAAATTTGAATTTCGCGGGCTACCTTGGAGCACCCACCTTAATGAATGTCATAAAGAAACAGGGAGCGACCCTTTTCCCATCAACCGGGTACAAAGTTAAACTCCAGGAAACTCTAGCTGCTACTGAGAAATTCCTAATTGAAAACCTGATAACACTTTGTTCGAACTGGGAATCGAATCCAGGACCTCATTTTAAAGTAGACACCTAGATTTTTAAAATAATTTCAGTGCAATGAACATTGAACTTGCTGAAGTGAAAACTAGTTATGCTGACCAACAAACGCACCGGTTTCTCGAAACAAAACAGTACATTTTTAACGTCGTACATGAAACTATTTCACGTACGTCAACGGTTTTGTTGTTTTTCAGGAAATAGCTAAACGATTTTAGTAAACAACAAGCGAATTAACGCAATTATCTATAGAGCAGTGCAGTGGTAAAGGACTTCGAGTCGTAGGTCGTGTGTTCGAACCCAGGTAGGCGCATTACTATGTGTAAATAATTCATCACCACTGCTCTCAAAACGGTGAAGGATTACATCGTGAGGAAACCGTCCTAGAAGCAAAAACTTCGAAGACATGTGACAACTACCAACCCGCACTGGAAGCGTGTGGTAGATTACAGGCCACCCTCATTATAGGCTAATTATGTATCTATACATATATGTCTACATCCGTCAATAACGTCCTGCTATCTTAATTAATTTCTGGTCGACGCAAACTGTCTTCTTCTTCCATACATCACTATCAGCCGTCCTCTCAATAGTTACCCCCTTTCGAGCAATATCATCTTTCACACAGTCCATCTATATTAAGTACATAGTGATTATCTCTTAGGGTTACAAGATGTAAGCTTTTCCCCAAGATTTTTCCGTTTTCAGCTATAATCTATGCAGTAACCATTCAGCCATTGTCTTCACTTACCTTGACGTCCCTAAACCAGACCATGGGACCGTGTCTTTTTCATTCACAGTACATCTTAGGAATGTGAAGGTACCTATAATATATTTCAAAATGCCACACTACTGACGAGCATATTAAGATTGCTACATCAAGCCCTTTCGTGCCTACTACAACAAATTGCTACCGCACAAGGCTGATCGCGGGATGTGGCTTGCGAAATCGGATGTCGGTTCACTTAAAAAGGTACCTGATTATTTATCATATCAAAATACTGGCTTGAAATGGTCTATTGCAGGGCAAGATTAGGTAAACTATACACGACTCTCTGATTCTCTTGAACAAGCATTGACCATCACGCTTGTGTTCTCCGTGTTGATGATTTCAGTATTTTTAGAAGTCTAGGTTTCCAAACGGTCAATCTTTGTAGAGTTCGTGGTGATTAAGTTACAAAACATATGGGGCATGAACCATCATATTGGCTTCACAATAAAAACATGAAGGCCAATTCTCGTAATTAAAAAACTTTCAAATTGAAGTAATTTTGAACGTTTTTTAATTATGGGAATTGGCCTTCTGATCTCAGCGACAATCAATGTCAAAAACTTGTCAAAAATATAGGGAGGTATTTTTGACAGATTGAGACTGAGATCAGACTGTGAACGTTCATAAAATAAAATTACGGAAATTGCCCCTCTGTTTGATTCAGCTGAATATTATTGTTGGGATGCATAAAATAGCCTCTATAAGTGGCGATGGACGGACTGTGTGAAAGATGATATGGCTAGAAAGGAGGTGACTAACGAGATGACGACTAATAGAGAAGTATGGAGAAGAAAGAATTAGAATTTGTTTATGAATTTCTGACGTCACCACAATGAAAATCATATCAATTCACAATGGACAATGAGGGTCAAAACTCTAAATTCTTTTAAAATAGGCCTTATTGGTGATTGGAATTTGCCTAGACAAAAAATATGTGTTATGTTATTAATACATAACACACATTTCTCATCTAGGCATTTTAGCATAAGCACAGCATAATCAGCATATAATGTTCCCACTCCCCTCTTCGGGAGGGAGTGGGGCTGTAATGTACCACGCGGGCCCAGTGCGGCTTGGTAGATGTCACATGTCTTCGAATTTTTGGTTCTAGGACATGCCGGTTTGCTCGCGATGTTTTTTTTCACCGGTTTGAGAGCAGTGGTGATGCTGTAATATTTACACAAAGTAAAGCGCTTGGCTAGGTTCGAACCCACGACCTACAATTCGTAAGTCTGAGCCGTTACCACTGGCTCAACACTGCTCTTTAGGCATTTTACTTAGATTGAATCGTTCATTTCTATAGGAACATGCATCGACCTTGGATGTATCTATTGCTGGTCTGTTACAATGGTGTTAAAAGCAATCGGCATCGAACTGTGTCCATCTAATCAGCTGATCAATTCTGTACAACCAGCAATAAAACTTGTAGCTTTAAAGACTATTTTTTTACTTTATTTCATGGCTCTCTTCGTTGCCTCTGGCGAGCTGGGGTCTACTGTCTAATGCTCGGTTACTATAAATGGTTTAGCTTACCAATTTTTTAGTACCAAACTACACATAAATATAGGTAGATTCGTAACCTAATTTTACCTGTGATAGCTACTTCCATATGGGAGGGTCTACTATACAAAGCTATGAGGTCTTTAGGTTCATTATTGGTATAGATAGAAGAGTCTTAATTTTACCCAATAACGGTCCGTAAATTATAGGAATCGGCCATAAGTCCGTCAACGAAGATACGGGCCCGCCCAAAAGTAGTTGATCCGTCAAAAAACGTGTCTAATAAAAATTTCGGACTGGCAAATATACATAAATCGGAAGTAGGGACAGCTGTCAAACCTTGTTGTCATACATTCTTAGTTTGATCTTCGAACTAATCTTAAGTCCGTAAGCGGGGATCTACTTACGCGAATGCAGGAGCACAGCTAGTATCAAATAAAATTACATCATCATCTTCCATTCTTCTCAGACCCGTGACAATAAACCGATTATTTTACCTCGATGACCACACACCTCACAAACAAGACTACCACCTTAATACGATTACCAAACTCACACAATCACCTATTTATTAAGATTGGTGCTATTTTGCCGACCGTCCTTCTAGGCCGCGCCGAATCCTATTGTCGGCGTTGGGCAAGCTATGGAGCTATTGTTCTTGACAAATTGCTCGTTACTGGAGAGTATGCTATTAGGTTTATTTCATTTAGAGTTGGGTAACTGGATCTTTACTGTGAGTCTGTCGGATTTGGCAAGAGAACAGTTGCACTACTATGGCTGTAACAAGTATGCAGCGCTACAAACCGCAGCAATACGTGTGACGCCTCATATCGATTTTTTTTTGTGGAAATCAGACTAGCTATCAGGTAGTATTATAACTTCACTCGGTTCTTATCGGTCAAAGGATATTTCGGGCATACGTTCTTGTGTCAATTATGCTTTCGACCAATAGTTTGTTGGTCAAACGATCATTCGGGAAAGCAAACTTGAGGCAATCGTGACGCGCTCGTTTACTTATGCCATTGACATTTGCTTCCATACAACTCCTACATCCTATAGTCACATAAGTCCTAGAAATGTAGAGACCCTTCACACCTGACGCTTAACCAGAAGGGCAATTTCAGTACTTTTAAGAACGTTCAGTCTGATCTCAGTCTCAATCTGTCAAACATTCCTGTAATTTCCTTTCATTTTTGACAAGTTCTTGACATTGATTGTCGCTGAGATGAGACTGTGACTAAATTTTGAACGTTTTTAATTACGGGAATTAGCCTTCTGGTGCTGAACCAGGGTTTCACTATGTAGCTAGCGTAGTAGTATCATATATGATAGTTCATGTCACATATGTTTTGTAATTTAATCACCACGAACTCGACATAGATTGACCGTTTAAAAACCTAGTCTTCTAAACGTACTGGAATCGTGAACACGGAGAACGCAAGCGTGATGATCAATGGACGTTCAAGAGAACCAGAGACTAGTAGGTATATTCTATTGAATCTTGCCCTGCAATAGAATTATTTCAAGCCAGTATTTTGATATAGTAAATAGTCAGGTACCTTTTTAAGTGAGCCGACATCCGATTTGTCCTTCAGATCTATCAGAAACGTCATCTCAATCACAAAAACAAAAGAGAAACTCATACAAACACAGTCATTTAAAGAAAAGATTTTAACTAGCAGTACTAATACAATTTTCTAGTTAGAAATCACAGTTATTTACTAGTCGTAAATTATTGTGGGAGCTCATAAATATACTCATTAACTGGTTATAATCATAACACCGGTGAAAGTGTTAATGTGCAATGAAATGGGTATAAGCAGAGAGGTGATTGTAATTAGTCATTAGCATATTATACAATCGCGTAACTTTTATGATACTAAATAAGGCATGTTGTTATTTTGACGGTGAAGTGGTGATCATCAATCCAGGAACTGCAGTCTCGACATTCATAGCGATCGCTTTACGACCGAATTCGGTCGCAAAGTCCTGTCACTATACCATACATTACACCTGTCAAGAATTCGGTCGTAAAGCGATCGCTATGAATGTCGAGACTGCAGCCCCTGGGCAGTGAATATTAATCTGATTCAAATACATGGTGCAGCAGTGGTGACCCAGTGGTAGCGGCTGCAACTTACGAATAGGTCGTGAGTTCGAACCCAGAGAGGCGCTTTACTTTGTGAACATTGTTTCATCACCACTGCTCTCAAAACGGTGAAGGAAAACATCGTGAGAAAACGATGTGCTAGAACCAAAAATTCGAAGATAATGTGACGTCTACCAACCCGCACTGGGCCCGCGTGGTGGATCGCAGCCCAATCCCTCTCAGGAGAGAGAGGTGGCCTGTGTCCCAGCAGTGGGAACATTATACATAGACTGATTGTGCTAAATACATGTTTTTTAAGAACGCGAAGGAAAATTTTGAACACATAAGCTAATTTTGAGATTCCGTTGACAACATTCCGATTGTTAATCAGCATATTTATTTACGTAACTTCTTCGATACTTAATAAGACAAGATGTTATTTTGACGGTGAAGCGGTGATCATCAATCCTGGGCACTGAATATTAATCTGATATAAATACATTTTTTTTAAGAAAGTAAAGCTTGGAACACGCGAGGTAATTTTGAGATTCCATTTCGACGATCATCATCTGCATAGCCTTTTCCCAATTATTTTGGGGTCGGTTTCCAGTCTAACCGGATGCAGCTGGATACCAGTATTTTATATGGAGCGACTGCCAATCTGACCTCCACAACCCAGTTACTTGGTAATACGATACCCCTTGGTAAGACTGGTTGTCAGACTTTCGAGCTTCTGACGACCCGTAACGACTGTCAAATATTCACGAATGACAGCCGGGACCAACGGCTTAACGTGCTTTCCGAGGCACGGAGGGATGCAAAGATGGTCACCCATCCATGGACCAGCCGCGGCAAGCGTAGCGTAACCTGATCGATCCACAGTGCGGCTGTTATTACTTAGCCACAAGCCCCTCCATTCCATCCATTTCCGTCCATTTTGACGACCCAATATTTCTTATTTATTTGAAAATTATTGGTTTTTGTTTTACCGATTTTCTGTTATGCTAAATTCTGTTATGGTCTGATTTTAATGGTAGGTAATTGATACTGCCTATATACATATTATTCATATTGCTTGATATATACTAAGATAGTATGAAAGTTGTTTTTTACCGGAGTATCATAACGGTCATTACTTTCAATAGAACCACATGGAATAGTAAGTATTTATAACGAAAAAAAAAGAAAGTTAATCCAAATTAATTATCTTCCCAGCGTGTCGATAGCAATCTAAATGGACTCTGCCCAGAATTCGGCTACTTGATTGGTGCCATCACCTGCGTCCATCAGTTCCTGTAACGTGCAGCTGGACACGCATGACAGGATCCACATTAATTAGCCTTCCAGTTTAAATACGTCCTATTTCATTTGTCATTTACTTCGATGATATAATCAAACAATTTGCCTATAATGTTCACATAGGCCTCCTCTCTTCGAGAGGGCTGTAATCTACCACGCGGGTTGGTAGATGTCACATGTCTTTGATTTTTTGGTTAAAAGACATGCCGGTTTCCTCACGATGTTTTCCTTCACCGTTTTAAGAGCAGTGCTGATGAAATAATTTACACAAAGTAAAGCGTCTGGGTTCGAACCATAGAAATGTAAAAAAAACAGGTCGCGCCCGTGACCACTGGGCCACCATTACATAGATCATAATATAATCACTTTTTTCTAAATCATCGAAAAGTGAATACAAATTACAGTGGTGAAAGTGTCAAGTGTATAATGGGCATGGTCCAGCATGGGCCAGTACACACTCGCATTAGTAATAAGCAGCTAATTACTGCGCAGTCGCAGGCTTTCTAACCGGTGCCGGCGCCGTATATGGGGTTTAAGATGAAGGGACAGTGATAGTCAGGGAAATGTGTATATGCTGCTAGTTTTTGTGATAACTATCGCTTTTCTTCAAATGGGAATGGTTGTTCATGTCCTTTTATTAGTAGAGCAGGGGAACATTTGAAATGCTAAGGGCTGATTTTTCCATCGCCACATAACTTTTATTCGAGGAATAAAATGGACGTTTGACAGTTTTTGTATGAAATAACTGTCAAAATTTCAAAATTACTCCTCGAATAAAGTTATCAGATGACTGAAAAATCAGCCCTATGTATTTTAATGCGTATAATAATGGTTTAAGCATCGCTTACTATAAGTCCTAAATTGCTGGTAAGCATAACGATTCATTTCACCAAACTAGTAGGAGCAATATCACGGCCAGCCGTAAATCCACGAATAAGTTTAATTTATTTTCCGTTCAAAACCATAAGCTTAACACGTTTAACTTCAATTTGATTAAAATCTTTATTTTACGACCGATGAACGTTTACATAAAGTTGTAATGTCATAAAGTTGGCAATCAAAATATGTAGAAGTTATAAATAAAATTTCACGCAAATATTTGTAGTAGAAATCTTGGAATGCTCGATGGATTATGGAAGGTACATTCCGTACATCATTGGATTATAGAGGATGGAGGCTAGGCTACATATCTAGAATCTATAGAAAGCAATTACTTTTCGACCAACTTATCTGTGCAATTATTGGTGGCGCTGGTTGTAAACGAAAATCAAAAAGTTTAACATTAACCGATCGTATGTCCTTCTCAAAATGTTAGTTCCAAAAACGGCCGTTTCATAGATAAGTTGGTCAAAATGTAATGACTCAATCAATGCGTCAGTAGAGTGCGCGCAAGCTAAGTCTGCGCGCGTGTTTGAACTTCAAGACTATATCCCTGCCAGCACTTGTAATCACATTCGGCATAATGATGGCGAATATTTACTTTGGAAAACACGGAATACAGCACACTCTCTTGACACTTGATATAAATGTCGAGATGGCGGCAAACGATTATTTCCGATTTTGACAGAGCGCAGACTTAGTCTGCGCGGACTCGCGGACAATTCATAGACAAAGCATTCAGAAAAATAAAACAGTATCGCGCACAGTAACATAGACAGTCTTTTAAAAATGAACAACAATGAATGGTGAATGAACTAAGATAGTAAAAGAAAGTCACATTATTTTGGCCATGTTCTAAGAGTATGCATATTCATAACTTTTATATTTTGTTTATCTCTAGTGCACTGGTTGGTAAGGGGCTCATGGCTATGATATAAAAATATGATTACGATAAAATTATGATTATTAGAAAAATTAAATTAATAAACATAAATCTTATCGTATTTATACTCTGTCCACTAGGATAACTGTTTTTTGACAGCTATCTTATAAGTTATAACGAACTATTCCAGATTACATAAAAGTTAAAAAGTAGTAGGTAGTTTAAAATGCGTAATAAAATAAATATAGATACAAACTGCCTAATCTTATTGAATTATCTTATCTATGGCTTCTTACAGACATTATAATACCGTACGTGTATCAGTTTTGCCAAAAAACATATAATTGCTCACTAGTTTGATCTGTCAAAAAACGGTTAACCTAGTGGACAGTGTATAGGAGAGTGTCAGGCCTCTGGCTAAATAATAACAGATGCACGGATCGATCGGAGGCTATGCTACGCTTGCCGTGGTCGGTTCGAGGATGGAGATCCATTACATATCGAGACCCCTCCGTGCCTTGGAAAGCACGTTAAGCCGTTAGTCCCGGCTGTCATTCGTAGATCTTTGACAGTCGTTATGGTAAGTTGTTGAGGTTGTTGAGGTAAGATAGGCAGTCTCGCTGAATGGAAAAGCTGTCATGTTCAGCTGCATTGCGTTGGACTGGAAGCCGACCCCAACATAGCTGGGAAAAGGCTATCCTTAGCAAAGACAGAACAAAATATAAGATGCATGTGATTAAAGAGAGTGATGAATATAAATTGTTGATGGATGAAGAGAAAGATGAATGGATTGTGTTAGGGATGACAGATGATATGAATGAAAAGAGAGTAAATGATAACGGGTCGACCGATGGCTGAGAGGAGAGAATGTTAGAGGAATTTGCTGGTCAAAAAGGCGCAATACCGTACTTAAATGATTATAAAATTGAAAAAACATCGTGAGCAGTTTTACAGAAAAAACTTAGCAATGAAAATACTACGAAACATGACGAGATATAATTATGAAAACTATCTGCAGGCCAATTCCCGTAGTTAAAAACGTTCAAAATCTAGTCGCAATCTCATCTCAGCGACAATCAATGTCAAAAAATGAAGGAAAATTATAGAGGTATTTTTGACAGATTAGGATTGAGATCATACTGTGAACATTCTTAAAATAACGGGAATTGCCGCCCGTAGTCACGTAGTTTACCAAAGTAATGACGGAGTCAAACAACAGAATGTGGCCTTGATAGATTTTCGCTCATAACATAATCCCGTAGAAGACCATTAAAAAGTAAGAAAAAAACTTACAATGTAAAAACTACACAGAGAATCCGTATAATCTAACCTAACCAGAACTCGGTCAAACCAAATGACTTTCACAGATAGTATCTGACTTCATTCATCATTGGTTTATTATTTTTTATTATGAGAATAGAAAAGAGTTTGCAATTGAATTACTTTATTAATCAGTTTCTGCTCGCGTTTACATTGTTGCACTAAAGTGTTGCAGGAATATTTTCTATATTCACGATATATTATTATGTAATCCAATTGTTATTATTTGTACCAGTGACAAGTATCTGTCAGCTGTCACAGGCACGTAAACAGTCTTGTATATTTCGTCTGGGAACATTGACAGATACCCGTCATAAAAGTAGTGATCGACTAATTTAATGAATATTGTTAGGCTGTTAAGAGTTGAGACTTCTTCCACCATTATTTGAAAGTGTGACAGTTTTTGACTTTTGCACGTTTTGGAGGGAATGGAGATTGAACCGTTGAACAGAGCGTTGATATTTTTGTTGTGAGAATTATACTATAGAAGAATATCTATGCAATCGTTGTTTCATTTCTGAGTTGAGGTTGAGTTCCTACATTTCGAACCAAGTCTGTCTGTGGTTGTCAATGATGATTTATAGATGGATGCCTAAAAACATTTATGTTAAAAGTGGTGTCTAAGAGCTATGTAATGCAATGCTCTTCAGTAGGATAGACGTGATGTTATAGTGAGACCAGTGGTGGTCCAGTAGTATCGACGCCGACTTATTAGTTGTAGGTCGTGAATTCGAACCCAGGCATGTACTTTACTTTGTGTATTTATGGCATTGACTGCCACCGCGGTCACCGATGACCGCCAACAATGGATTTTCTATTGTGTCTGTGGTCAACGTGTTAATTTCATCACCACAGCTCTTAAAACGGTGAAGAAAAATATCGTGAGGAATTCGGCATGCCCTAGAACCAAAAATTCGAAGACATGTGACATCTACCAACCCGCACTGGGCCCGCGTGGTGGGCGCCGCGCTCTCGCAGAGAGGAGGCCTGTGTCCCAGCAGTGGGAACATTATAGGCTGAATGTGGCTCAACACAAGCTACTAAGTATGTCCTATGCTGATTTAGAAATAGAAATCACTCACAATACAAAGTATCCTGCCATTCAGTATTAATAAACTAACGAGGCATCACAACTAAACTGCGCAATTTGATTTCAAACAATTACGATTGCGTGCTGCCGATCGATTTATGCCTACACCTCACCAACAATTCTACCAATAAAACCTACCACCTCTATTGCTTACTAGATAAGGTTGATTTTAGAGTGAATTTAATTTTTGCGAATGAAAACTTGAAGATTAGAAAATGATGTAGTTATGAAACTCCGTGTATTTGGCGTAATTTAGTGTAACAATGCTGTAATAGACGGTTTGCGGTTAAATTGGGCATTTCGATGTATTGGATATTGCAGTACCTAATTGTATTTGGAGCAATAGGAAAAATATAATGATATACATATGTAGTGTTAGGGGGGCTTCAAATGAAAACATGGATTCTGGTAATAATATCACAGGTATTTTGAGTGGAATTAACACAACACGGCACTCTCCCGCGCACTCCCGAAAACAATTCGACTATCGATCGTTGTTGTGTCCCTGATATGTATAGGGTTGGGACAACCAGGGAATTATCGTTATCAGTAGGTAATTAGGAACATCGGGATTAAACACACTATCTATACCAATGGCTTTCCTTTTGACAGTTCAACAACATTCATTGCGTTATTTATGTTGTTGAGCACACAAATACGAACATTGTGAAGCATATTGTTGCGTGTAACGCAATAAGGCTGATGGTTTATTAACTAAAAATAAATAAAGCCTGTTTAAAATTACCGTGTTGTAGCCAAGCAACAGGAGGTCAATGACCTGCAGTAGACGTTACGTGTTGTCATGACCTACCTCAATCTAGTTGATAGTGTCATAGGTATTAAAAGGTGAGAAACAAATGAATACGTTTAGTTTCAAATACTGTGTACGCTGTTCCCTTTTAGGGTTCCATACCCAAAGGGTGCTAATAGGACCCAATTACTAAGCCTCGGCTGTCCGTCCGTCTGTCTGTCTGTCAGCGGGCTGTATCTCATGAACCGTAATAAATAGACAGTTCAGTTCATTTTCACAGAGTGTGTATTACTATTATCGCTATAACAAAAAAATATTAAAAATAAAATAAAGTAAAAAATTAAAGTTTTTTGCCTTTTGGAACCCTTCGTGTGCGACTCGCACACCGACTCGCACTTAGCCGTTTTTTTTTCTAAAACAAGCCACACCCAATGAAATAATTTTCAGTCAAAGAAAATTCCATACATAAGTACATTAGGTACTTCCAAAATATTATAACAAACATTTTCTATGCATTCGTTCGTCAAACAATAATATTATCGAATGGCAATACTATTATATCACCAAGTACTTTGATTTTGGAAAGTATCACCATAAAATAGAGAGTCGCTGAAGGTTCGTTTAATGGACGGTAGCCATGCGATAACACAATAATACACGAATAATATCGATGAGGTAACTTGTCATGTCATCACGGTTATACGAAAATAGCTTTAATTGCTGTGGTAATAGATTTGACAGTCAACAAACTTGGAAATTGTAGGGGTTATTGCTAAGGGCTCATGATCTTTAAGAATCATTGCTTGTAGATGTTCTTTATACACTCTCCGATGAAGTTTGACAATTTACAGAAAATTAAATGTGTTTCTTGTTAAGGTGCAAGTCAGCAATGGAGCGTGTTATGTTAGGTACATCACTTTGAGACCAAATTAGGAACACGGAAATCCGAAGAAGAACAAGACATAGCCGCGGTGATTGCGCTAAGAAAGTGGAAATGGACGGGCCATAGAGCGTAGAACAGATGGTAGATAGGGTAGAACAGTGATGGACTGGAGACCGAGACCTGGTAGTAAAGTGTGGGCAGACATCCGAATAGGTGGACCGACGACCTGGTCAAGATTGCTGGACGATTCTGGCTTAGGAAGGCTAGAGACAGAGAAGAGTGGCGTGCATTGCAGGATGCCTACACTCAGCATTGGGTGGCAAAGACTGACGAAGAGAGGGTATATTCTGACAATTAATGGGTGAGAGTGGACGAAGATCGAGCTAATTGATGAACTTTTCATTCGCGATTTCGATTATGCGGTGCTTATCCAAATACGTCTTCTCAGTTTATTATTACAATCAATGTGTGTTCCACCAATCTTTAGCGTGACAAAAGTATTGTCAAATCACGTGAAGACCAAAAAAACCGCTTTTACTTTCACAGTGAGTGAGAGTTAGTTTATGACCTTTTGTCATAAGTACTGAAATCGTGTTTACATATGGCGTAATATCGTCTATACAAATAAATGCCTTCCTCGATTGACTGAGTGTCTCATGGACAACACACAGTCCGTGTCACATGAACATGTATTTCCAGTTTTTGTTAAAGTTTTCTATTTTCCTTGGAGTGTCAAAAGTAATCGGAGATAAATTGTGCCAGCCCAGAACTCAAACAGAAGACGTTTGAGCGACGAGCTTAGCTTTACCTATCAGTAGTGTTTGATAGTATGAAATAACATAATATACATGAGAATATACACATAAACTCACGACTTTTTTTCTATGGGTATAGGTAG
The DNA here is from genome assembly GCA_947507525.1 of Apamea epomidion. Taxonomy (NCBI): domain Eukaryota; kingdom Metazoa; phylum Arthropoda; class Insecta; order Lepidoptera; family Noctuidae; genus Apamea; species Apamea epomidion. The sequence goes on along the minus strand of OX382246.1, from coordinate 16,104,582 downwards.
AAAGTATAGAACGCTACCTGCTACGATCCTAATAACATGCTTATCACTTTTGCTTCGTTACATTCATACGTCATACAATACACGCCACATAACATAATCAACCTATAATGTTCCCACTGCTGGGACACAGGCCTCCTCTCGGTGAGAGGGAGTGGGCTATAATGTACTACGCAGGCCCAATGCAGGTTAGGTTGATACACGCCCCATAGATGATACAATGAAATAAATATTGAAATAAACGTTGGATGGTTTATTTTAATATAGACCATCGAAGATGCACAGAACAGTCTGGTACACGGTACCAATTTGTCGTTTCCTATGGAGAAGAATGGAAAATCGTGGTTTTAAAATCTTTGTCTTTTTGCGGTAAATACTGTGACTATCTGAGAAAAATATAGTCATGGCCATAGGAAAAGGATCAGTTTCCAAGACACGACATTAACAAACTTCTTCCTCTCTTACTACTTCTTTCCTCCTTTCGACTAGAGTCGAAGTCTGTTAGCAAACCAAGTCTTGTGAAAGCCCATGTATGGTAGCAATATATATGTATTATGCTGTAATATAGTATTGTAATGAATTGTCGATTGACTACTCTACCTGGGTTGACCGGTGAAAGTCAGGAAATGACTGGCGACTGCAGTTATGACATATTTCATTAGTCTAGCATTTTCCTTGTCTTGGCTTCCATTCTAATCTATCTAAAACATACTTAACTTTATTAGTATTTAGCACTTTAGACGGATTGTTTTCTCCGTTTCAGGAAGTCTGATCAGGACTGGTCAGGAAATCTGCTGTTAAATCTATTGAAATGTATATATAAGACTATAAAAAAATGTGGCTATAAGAAAAGTGCCAACTATCAATAAAATCATTAATTGTCATTTGATATATTTATTTTCTCACCACCTGCTTCATAATGACGTGAAAAATTATCCAAAAGTAAGCTATCTCCGACTAGCCCCGGGGTCTAGTCGGGTATTTGTACAGAATTTCATTATAACGCTGGTCAATAATGTGATTTGAATTTGGAACCTTAAATAACAAATTCGTATGAAAACTATTAAGAAAAAAAAAACTCTTTATTACTTCGCAGAAGGTGTGCAAAGTAGAGTATTTTCCTCGAGAATAATGCATGGTGTCTTCGTTTTGAGCGAGCTTGAATCTCTCGTTATAATCGGGATTCAATAAAGCGCCCGTGGTGACATAAGACACGGCTTTATCCCCTTGGTGAATAATCTACTAATATTAATTTGAAAACAGAATCCAAAAATTGATGTCAGGAGTGTTATTTGTATTATTTTCAAAAAGATTTAATCTATCTTACTGCATGTATTTTTACATGCATAATCATAACTATTATATATTTCGTCAGTAATTACATCAACCGCAAGTTGCAATTTGTGAAGTAGTGCAACATTATTTATTATAAACACATTCTGTCATAACTATGCATAATCATAACATTAAAATGGCTGCTGAATTTATTATGACCACATCATCTTAAAATCGAATATTATTTATTTACAGTTGCTTACAGACTGTTTTTCAATACCGCTCTTGCAATGCATCAGCAAACTAGTATAAGATATTGAAAGTTTCTACAGGCTAATGTGTATTTAGAGAGTATGTAATTGCCATAGTTGCTGTAAGTCCCGTACTAAATACATAATCAGCCTATAATGTTCCCACTGCTGGGACACAGGCCTCCTCTCTGTGAGAGGGAGTGGGCCGTAATCTAACACGCGCGCCCAGATGTCTCATGTCTTCGATTTTTCGGTTCTAAGACATGCCGGTTTCCTCACGATGTTTTCCTTCACCGTTTTGAGGGCAGTGGTGATGAAATAATAAATAAATAAAGTACCGTGTTTCAAGAATTTTACTAACTTTTTATTTCTTACTTTTTCCTTTTAGCGCAAGCCATGAAAATTACAAACTTCCATACATACTTTCATCCCGTATTTGACCCTATAGAGGAAAAATTTTCAAAAATTCTTCGCCCATTCACTATAATTATGTGGAACTCCTATGCAAAATGATGCTTTTAGACCCAGCGGTTACACCCGTGCGTTGTCTGTTAGTGAATGAATTATAAGATTTTTATCAAGCAGATTTGAAGCCCGGAATACACATGCCTGAAACTTCCACAAAAGTATGCAAGTAGCATTATGGTATTCACCAGTCAGAAGTGTTTATGGCACACGGCATGCAAGCTACTTGCATACTTTTGTGCAAGTTACAGGCATGTGTATTCCGGACTTAAGAGGCACCGCCGCATGGTGCGTTCACACTGGGTGTTCCAGAGCCTGTGCTCTGGGACACCCAGTGTCTCTTAAGATTTTGCTAGTTGGGCGGGGTGTGAGATCTCTGTAGATCTCACACCCCGCCCAACTAGCAAAATCAGTACTAAAACGATCTCAAGACTACTTTTATTGTCACTTATAAGAAACTTGTATCATGCTACAAAGCTGGATTTGGGCGCAGTTATAGGAGCGTTTATTTCTATAACAATCTTATAATCAACTTTTAAAATGTTACTAAGCCCTATTATAAACTTGACGAAGTGCAATAGCTTGTCTAATGATATAAGACTACACAATCACAAGCACAAATGCTCTTGTTAGTATCTGATATAAGTATCTTACTAAAGCAATCTTGTTTATAATGCACTAGTAAAGTACTTAGTTATTAGTTATAAGTATATTTTAATAGAAGTTATCTTTGTTGTTCCTTCGGCTGGTGGTTTTGGTTGTTTTGTGGTAAATACTTAATAAAAACATAAGTTTCTGTTACTATTATTTTGTATTATTGTAGAACATTAATTCCTATTAATATAGTGTATGAACTTGTGGGGAAGTAATTTTTACTGTAAATGTGTACCGCAATTTAGTTAGTTTCACAATCCCCTCCGAAAAATAGCACATTAGTATATTGTTGTAAATAAAATATTTCATCAATTCTTATTAATATTCGCCATGTTTTGAAATTGCTCTTCATTAAGTACTTTGTAGAAACAATATAGGTAAAGTAGTACTTGTAGCAGTTTCAGTCCAGATAACTCGCCTCCATTTAAAAACAAGTTAGGGTTCCCTTGAAATATGCCTACTAATGCTATATTTACTTTTTTTAGGATTTAGTTAACAAGATGGTTGTATTTCTTGATGTCGACTGTTTTTTGACCAAATATTCACCGTCCGCCTTCCGCTCGCGGCTTCGCTCGCGTGGACAACATCTTATATCGCGAGACCTATGCCCAGCAGTGGGTTCAAAAGTTAATCCAGTGCCTCATCTATCTACTAACCAAATTTTATCCAAATCTGTTCAGCCGTTGAGGAGTCAAAGCGGAACAAACATCCATATTTTTACATTTATAAAAAAAAGAGCGGAAAAGAGTCCTTCAACAAGGTCGGCAACGCACTAGCAATTCCCCCGGTGTTTCAGGTATCTATGGGTGGCGGTGATCACTTACCATCAGGTGGACCGTCTGCCCGTATGATCTTCTAGTTATAAAAAAAACAATACGAAACTTGCCTTTAATCAAGGCCCTTGCTGGGAATCATAAATGAGGGCTCTTATTTTGACTTTGATTCTAGATTCATTTGACGACAGTACTAATCCATCTTTTTCAAGTTCCCTCATTTCTTTCACAAAAGACCCCAAATATGCATTCAGATCAGATGGCTTTCCTTCACCAGAATAAATCCCTTTATTAAATTTTTTTTTAGTAATATTATATGTAACTTAACTAAGCACCTACCATATGTAAATAGTGTATATTCACACTAATCACAAAGGGAGGAATGTGGTATATTTTTAGGCATTTAATTAATCCACTGTGCCAATACTGTCCTGGATTCGAGATATGTAATAAAGTCCGAGCATCTTTAGGTAAAACATTACTTAATCTTTTGTTCAAAATAGTAGATATCGTTCAGGGCTAGGTGAAGTATATTAAATTTTATAGCCCAGCTCTGCATATCTTTAAGCAATTCATGATTTTTTTCAGAGTCAGTGGTTTCTTGGATATATAAATCGTATTCTTCTTCCCAATTTTCATCTTCATCACTTTCTGAGTGGTGGGCTAGGGGTGAAAAAATATTTTTGGTCGCAGAACCCTCTTTTACTTCACTTGACGCGCTTGATTTACTTCCTGATTCTGTTGATTTTATTCCTAAAGAACATGGCTTCATTAATTCTTTATACCTATTTGTCACTTTTCTCCTGTAACCACTACTCCTTTTCAATTGTTTCCAATCGCTTAAATTCATGTTCAACTTATTTTCTCAAGACGAAGGGGAACTACAGAATCTCAACAAAATGGCTGACGTTTACTAATAAAGTTATTGATCTAGTAGCTTATAAGCTTTTTTGATCAAATAGCGCTCTTATTAAGTAATATTTGATTTAAAAGAGTCTCGAGCAAAACTATACCGGTGCAAACTTATAGTGATCTTAGCTAACTATATTATTATATCTTGTTTTCTCACAAAATGCTACTATAGGATCAAAATGTTATTCTAGATTATTTAGTTTTACAGTAAACAATTATAGGAGACTTATTCCTAAAAGTGTCTTAAAAATGAAAATCTTGTAGCTAACTATAAGACTGACTTATAAAAGCAAATCCTCTTGAGAATATCTACGTTTGTGAAATGCTATTACTAGTAAAAGTGTCCTATAGATGTTTTGTCGGTCAGTCTTGTAGCGAACTATAAGACCGAGATATAAAAACGAATGCACTTAAGCATGTTAAGGCTTGGCAAATGCTATTATAAGTTAAATAGTCTACCGCAATGTCTTTATAGGAACGTTATTAGTAGTGACAGACTTATAATCTTTCTTTATAAGATTACTTTGCTAGTTGGGCGTGTAATGTGCATTTTGCTCCATCTTGCACTTCGCTGGCTAGCATATACTTTTACCACGGCATGAGCATTGAGCAATTCAAATTGTTTGTACAATCAGGGCCGTTAGTAGTTAAGCAAATTGTGACTACGTCAATTTTTCGTGTTATAGCCATTTTATACAAACGGCAAACAAGAATATAAGGACCATTTTTTTAAGTTTTATGTTGGTAGACAATTTGCTTAACAATTAATTTCCCTGACTTTACCGATACAAGAAAAGCAGAAGAAAGACCAGAAAGGGGATCCGCATCCCCTTTTTTTGGGGAAGGGGAAACCATAACCATCACTTGTTTTAAAACACGTATTTCTTCCCTACCTTTTTGCAAATTCAAAACATTAAATCCAAAATTATTTAAGCTAAAGTTGTACAAGTGATTGAATGAGTGTAGCTTCTATAGTTTAAAAGAATTTATGGATAAAAAATGGTGATGCCCTGTAAGTTGTAACATTTTGAAAAACCCTTAGATTTTGCATGTTTTATTCTAGCTGAACATGTTTGTGCCATAACATGATTTATTATTATTACTAAACCTTAAACAAGTTTTAACCGTAACCCTTGGATGTCGGTTAAAGTTAAGCTAACCACAAGTCGGTCGCGCTCTGTTAACCGCGGTGGAATTCGGCCCGTCTCAGCGATGCCACCTTTCTCTTTCGACGCTATAACTATGCGCTTATTATACCCTGGTACCATTGACAGATGTTTTGTGAAATAATATCTTTTGTTTATTGTCTATCTGTGTGTTTTATGGCTATAGAGGGGCTCGTGGCTAAATAAAAACAGTCGCAAGGGTCGAAGGTTAAGCTATTCTTGCTACGGTCGTTTCAAGGATGGGTGACCATCTATTTCAACTATCGAGACCCTTCCATGCTTCAGAAAGTCGTTGGTCTCGGCTGTCTGATGATCTACGAATATCTTTGGCAGTCGTTACGGGTAGTCAGAAGCTCAAAAGTCTGACAACCAGTCTTACCTATCGTCAGATAGGCAGTCTCTCCATGTAAAGTGCTGGTATTCAGCTGGATCCGGTTAGACTGGAAGTCGACCCCAATATAGTTGGGGAAAGGCTTGGTAGCTATGATGATGAGCAAGAATGTATTGTTGTGGCAAGATTGTGTGTCTTTTGTTGACTCAAACGTCAGAAAGATGTTTTCTTTTGTCGTTGTATTGATTTTCTCTTGATCAAAACTGGTTGCTTGTTTATCAAGCCTACACTGTCATCTCATACCTATTAACACTATTATGAAGACATTGTAAAAGCCAATTACTGTAAAAAGATTAACCGTGCAAATAGCCTCTGACGTTTTATAAGTGTCCATGTGATATGTGTTTATTTATGTGAAATAAAATATTTGGAATTTTAATTCGAATTTCTATTGGACCATTCAATGGTGTTTTGAGCAGAAAACGGTGTTATTTATTTTCACCGTGTCAAAGAATCAATGCTGCAGATCCTCCCCTAGGAGGCCAAGATAATCCTACGTCAGATCAATACCTAATTGCTTGACCTACATTAATATATTATGGTTTTTTCAGAAACCGCTGAGTTGAGAAGTTTGAAATTTTGCACAAGAGTTCCTTATATAACGAGATTGGGCACTAGAAGGGAAAATTAATCCCCTAAAGGGGTTAAAAATGGGAAGACAGTTTGTAGTCTGATTTGATTTTCATCATGCCCAAAAAATCAATACTTCAGATAAGGGACCAAGATCTCCTACGTCAGTCGACAGATGGATAATAACTTTACTAAATTTAATGAAAACATAATGTATACTCTGGATAACCGGTATTTGAAGTCCTGATTAAGTAGGTTATTTTCTTTGGCAGCAATATTTTGGTTTGGCACGTTAAGTTTATTTAATAAAAACAATATTTATGGTAAACCTTCAGTGAAATGCTCACTTAGCTTTGCCAAGTACACAACTTTCACAAGATGACAACCAGCCGTTTATATTTTTAATTTTCACCATGGCCGCCATTTGGAGCATGAAGCTAAGTTAATTAACTTTGACGTGACTCGTTATCATTTTAATCTATGGTTTACAAGAGAAACTACAAGTTTATGGCGGCTATCTACCAATGATTATTAATTAAACGTTTGAGTATTGAATTAACATTGTGAAGTGAAATAACTTAATTGTTTGTGCAAACAATAGGTATAAGGGATCCGTGGCAAAATAATAACAGCCGCACAGGTTAAGCTACGCTTGCCGCGGTTGGTCTCTGGATGGGTGACCATCTTTACATACCGAGACCCCTCCGTACCTCGAAAAGCACGTTAAGCCGTTGGTTCCGGCTGTCATTCGTGGATCTTTGACAGTCGTTACGGGTAGTCAGAAGCCCGAAAGTCTGAAAATCAGTCTTACCAAGGGGTATCGTATTACCAAATAACTGGGTTGTGGAGGTCAGATAGGCATTCACTCCATGTAAAATCCTGGTATTTAGCTGCATCCAGCTAGACTGGAAGCCGACCCCAACATAGTTGAGAAAGGCTAGGGAGATGATGATTTGTACAAACAATAAAAATAAAACAAAAGTGTAGGTAGAATATTTTTAGATATAATTAAAGCAAACTAATTGAGTTACTTAGGTACCTACTTATGATGTTATACAGGCTGATTTTTTAAAGACCAGCCAAATTTAAGGATGTGGTACAGACCATCAAACTGAACAACTTTCTCCATGGGACCAACATCGTAATCGCGAATAAAAATTCAGCCGTCCCATACATTTAGGTCGAGTAGGTATTGAAGTTTTCTATGGGACAGTTGATAAAATTTTCGCGATTACGCTATTTGTCCCATGGAGAAAGTTGTCCAGTTTGATGGTCTGTACCACATCCTTAAATTTGGCTGGTCTTTAAAAAATCAGCCTGTATATACCATATTAATGCATTTTCTTTCTTTCTTTCTTTCTTTCTTATTATGTGTTATAAAGGATGAAACAGACACTTTTAGGATAATTTGTCTGTCTGTCTATTACTCAATCACGTTTTATCCACCACATCCGAGCTAAACCATTAGGAAGTGTTAAAGGGCGAACGTTTTGGTGGAGTCTTATGTAATTTTTACGTTCAAAAACTGCTGATTCTCAGCCTAATTTGAATAAATGATTTTTGTTTTTATTTTGACATACATACCGATTCCAATTCATTGACCTAAAACAAAAAATACACACACAGCAGCTTTTTGATATGTTATTCAAACTAAAGACATCAACGCGTACAACAACTCAATTTTGTTTTCCAATAGATTATAACTAACTAGCTGCGCCCCATGATTTCACCCGCATAAGTTTCGATCCCGTGGGAATATCGTGATTAAAAATATCCTACGTCCTAATGCGAGTCATGGTCTAGGTATCCATGTGCCAAATTTCATCCAAATCCGTTCAGCCGTTTTAACAAACGAATATAAAAAAAAAAAATCTTTTCTCAATGTATAAGTTTAGATAGCAAAGTAGCAGATTATGTTATAATCTGAGGTTTAATGGAATCGTAAAGTATTAGGAATTCAAAAGTGTTAAACCAGTTAGAGTTACTACATAGTTACATGTTTGATACGAGTATGCATATATATATTCGATTAATAGTGAGATGTTGACTGTGATTATATCATACACCGACCGTGGGACGCGTAAAAACTTAAAAAGGAGGATTTTTGTAAAACACTGCCGGATGCGATGCCACGTGCTAAGTATCTCAACTCAGTGGTGCAGATCGGACGTGGCACGGTCTGATAATAATACAAAATGTTATGTATATTTTATCAGGAGGTGCATTTTCGTGTACGCTAGAATTAACTCATAGAGGCATTTGATAATTAGAAAGAGCATCAGCGGAGTGTACTGCCAGTCCCGCTCCATCGAGGGGCTTGTGTAATAACAGCCGCACGGGTCGATCGATCTTGCCGCGGTTGGTACGTGGATGGGTGACCATCTTTACATACCACAACCCCTCCGTACCGAGGAAAGCACGTTAAGCCGTTGATCTGGCTGTCAGTCGTAGATCTTTGGCAGTCGTTACAGGTCGTCAAAGCCCGAATGACTAACAAATAGTCTTTCCAAGGGGTATCGTATTACCCAGTAAATGGTTGTTGTTGTGGTTCTCGCTTCATGTAAAATACATGAAGCTAGGCAGATGACGATGGTGAGACATTGATAATTAGAAACAGTAACAGCGGAGTGTATTGCAAGTCCTTCTCCAGTCGAAACCGTACATTAGATTCGTGCAGTTAATTTCTGATTTTTTTATTTAGCCTTTGCGAAAATAATCTGACTGTGTGACCGCGTTTTTCTTCTAAACTGCGCAACGGATCTGTATACGGTTTTCACTATCATTTAGAGCATTTGTTCCGGAAGGTTGAGGTGTATAATATATTATTATTAAACTTACATTCAATAAAAAAATCTCGATGTTTTGCCAAGTCATAAAAACCGTGCGAAGCAAGGGCGGCTCGCTAGTTTTAGTATTAAATAATAGCTAAACTATTTTTTAAGAACAAGGCTTTGTTATGTATATTTGCCCCTATAAGTGACAAATTCACCATCATTGTACACGAATATTCTTTTTATCATGCTGTAAGTAGGTATGTTATTAGTGAATAAGTCGTTAGAGAAGCTTTCAAATAATTAAATGAAATAGGTAAATGCTGCTGAGCAACGACCTATTCTTGCACAGATGCGACACACGGCTTAATTGTTATTTGTTTTGTTACAAAAGTAGTTATACTAGTTATTTCGCCACTCTGCAATTGGCATTTTTGTTTTTGTTATGATTGTTTTTGTTTTGCGGCCATCTGCCAACATCGTCTTGTAAATGTCAAGTAATGTGAGTTGTCATTGGTCCCTGGCCTTGACATCAAGCAATAGACAAGGGTGTCAACATTTTTTATGCTTGAGTACGAGTTTTTTGACTATGTGTATCTTGTCTTTTTCTATTTTTATTAATATTAATTTTTAGTTGTAATTGTGCGTTTTGTTAGTGCAGATTAAAATATTTTTCTTAATTCTTTCCTTAAATCTAAATAGGTTTTGAATCATGAATTTCTCCTATAAACCATGCTTGTAAAAAAACCAAGAAATTCCTCAAACCTATCTCCTTTTACCATAGAATGAAAGTCTTCTAATCATTTTATATCAAAGGCATAATAATTATGTCATAAATATGAATGTTATAGCTAATAGTGATAAACGACGTCTCTACTCCGGTTATTAACCGGGCCTACTCGGAAACAGAGATTGTTAGATACTGCATTCATAATTTTCTTGTTTATGGTTGCCATGTTTTATGGGCGAGAAGGGAGTATTAAAGAACATATTTTATAGATCATAGAGAGATCTTCATTCTTTATTTTACATCAATTCTTGGAGAAACAAATTATTATGGAGTATTAAAGTAAAAATGTTATGGAATTAGCACTGTCGGTGGTCTGCGTATTGCAATAATCTTTGAGACCACCTAATAGAAATGTGTTATTAAAATACTATTGCATAATAAAAATTAAAAAAAAAACCTTAGTCAGAGTTTTTATAGTGTTATTACATGAGAATTGATTCTGTTTTATTTTTTTAAATAACTTATAATCGTTCATTTTAAAGTGTTACTATTTGATCTTAAAATTAAAATAGAGCATTTGTTTATATTAACTAGTTCTAGATAAAAAAGAAAGGAAAGGAAAATTTTTTGTAGGACACGCACAGGAATTTCAAGCAGTAAAAAACAACAGCATTTAAAACTAACCAAATAAAATTAAAAACAAGACCTGTGCGAGGTCAAAAATACTCCTATCTCAGCATAAAAAAAATGGACTGAGCACGTCACGTCTGTCGTATGACGGACAAGCAGCTTGCAAGAATAGCACATGGCTGAAGCCGTGAAAAACCAGATTTAGGTGAAAGATGTTGGATGCCCATATACCTGGATGGCTTCTTGAAGAATGGGCAGGAGAAGCTCAATATCGATAGTATTGGAAGGAATGACCTTTGCAAGGAGTGGCATTCATCATGTGGTGTTTACCTTTGAGTAATTGTTGCACTGTGTAGAGTTTAAACGCGTGTCTTATTTTTGTTTTTTGTAGTTTAGTTTGAACAATTGTTGGTAAACCTAATAAATAAAATAAAATGACGTCACGCCTTGCCTCCCCGAAGGGTAAGGCAGAGCTGTACCTATAGCACACCCACATTTCACCAGTTATGTTTAAGTCCCATGTAACAGGGGGCGAGACTATTGCCATCAACCGGCACAAATCCAGGATTCCGGGCTGCTACTGAGAAATTACCGATGAAAAAACCCAATAACACTTTGCCCGACCCGGGAATCAAACCCAGGACATTCATGCTCAGTGACAGTGGCGTAACTATACCCTTTGGGGCCCGTGGCAAATTCATGGGATTGGTAGGGCCCTCCCTCAATGTAAAGAAGCTCAACCAACGTTATAATTATTTTTTTTACTGGCATTTCGCCCGCGAGTTCGTCCGCGTAGATTTCGTAATTTCCCCTACAAAATGGAATACCTGATTGCTTCTTTGTTCTAGTGGTCGAAAAATGTTTGCATTTCTATTCTTAGGTATGTTAGGATCCTCCTGTGCGCATGGCCCTCTCGGGCCGGGGGCCCCTTCCGGCTAGGGGCCCGTGGCATTTCGCCACTCCTGCCACCCCTATTGTTACGCCACCATGAGCAGTGGCGCTTGTGAGCACTAGAGCAACAATAAGTCTGTGGATAAGCAAACAGGATAATAAAAAATTCAGGCATTAACAATCAAGATTGGACCTAGATTCGAATCTTATATAAATTCCACGAATCATAATATATAACCAAATTCACTTCGAAGACATTTCTTTGTATCCTCATTAGCATTCAGGTCGCGGAACTGATGATTCAATAACGTTATGAATTTATGACAGCTCGCTGACCAAATAACTGTCACAGCAAGCGAGATATGTAGCGCAGAGTTTGTTGACCACAACCATTCAACTCAGCCTATCGCAGTCCACTGCTGGACATAGGCCTCTTCCAGGCTGCGAACACAATACCTTGTCCTCCACCTTCTGTATCCAGTCTGTCCCAGCCACCTTCTTTAGGTCGTCCGTCGAATACGTGGTCTCCACTCCAGAACTCGGTCCTTCGACAAACAGCCACTGCTACTTCGCTACACAGCTTGCTTACTGTTCCTCTACTACGATAATTTAATTTCTGCTTTTTGGGTTCCGTACCTCGAAAAAACGGAACCCTTATAGGACTTTGTTGTCCGTCCGTCCGTCCGTCTGTCTGTCTGTCAAGACCCTTTTTCTCAGGAACGCGTGGAGGTATCAAGCTGGAATTTATACCAAATACTCTGCTGTGAAAAAATCAAACTCCTAAGCCAACGAAATCAAAAGATACAGCTGTTTTATGCCGCAAATTGACATCACAGCGGGCCCTATCAGAATACCAGCGCTGCGACATTTATTGTTTAAATGTCGTAGCATCATGCTGAGATAGGAGCCTTTTGGCCTCGTACAGGACTTTCTGTTTCATTTTTATTTTTTATTACTTTTTATATAATTTGGTTTTGGTACATATTTTTTTTTTTTAAATAATTTGTTTTTTTTATTTTTGTTTGTGTTTAGTTTAGTTTAGTTTATGATCTTCCTGTGCGAGTCGCAATAAATACTTTTTCTTTCTTTCTTTCTTTCAAATTTTCGACACTCGCAAGGGAATCAAAACCTACAGGGTACTTCCCGTGAACTCAGAATCTTGAAATTTGGTACGAAGCAACGTCTTATAGCACAGATAAAGAAAAAATTGCGAAAACCGTAAATTACCGGCATACCTACAGGTTTGTACGGAACCCTCGGTGTGCAAGTCCGACTCGCACTTGGCCGGTTTTTTTCCTTCAATATTGGATTTATGTATCGAAAAGTTTGTTTGTCAATTTGTCGATAAATCTATACAACGGTGGTCAAAATATTATGTCTTGTCACTGCGGATCGCGCTAGGTTGGCTGGTGAGCTGGTGACCCAGATTGGTGTCATGTACCGTAGCCTACGGTTTCCGGAGCTCTGATTACTTAAGAGTATTGGTTCCTCTTTGCTAATTGACGTCATTTTGTTTCAAAAGTAAATGGAGTTTTTTGGGTTAAAATTCTAAGCTGTTTTATTTGTAGTGGTGTAGTTCGAAGACTTTTGTATTTTACTCAACTCGTTGACTTCAAGTAGGGTTATGTTTTGGTTGATATGTATTGTTATTTTTTCTAGAAAATATTTCAATTGGGAACTGCCTTTTATTACAATTTTGCATGCATGTACAATATTTCGAAGGTCAAGTCGTGTTTTGATCTCACTCCGGTCGTGTCGGATTACCATCTCATGATCCCATCGGACTATGAGAGTGACTAAGAGAGAGTGCAACCGTGTCTGCACACAGTTGTACACTATAATATCTCCCGCGCCAGCTGATCTCCGCTGAGATTGGTCGCCATGGCCAGGCCATGAAATTTGGTGTAGACGACATTTAGGTCAAGTCCATATAGCCTATGAGTGTGCCCTTCGTGTCATGCGCAGTGCCCAGCATAGTTAATAAACTATGCTGGGCACTGCGCATGACACGAACATCCAATGTTCTACTAATAAGTAGATCGAAATTAAAATCCAATGTTCTACTTATTAGTAGAACATTGGATTTTAATTTCGATTTCTTACTAATCTTGGATCAAATCGCGATGGATTCAATCAACGTCAAAATGGAAGAGTCTCTTATCAAAGCATTTAATACACTCACATACGGCTATTTAAAATCCATTTAAAAGAAATGTACCTCGTACGTTTAATCTGTCAATGCAAGGAGGATATATTTATAGATATTTCATAATATTGCGAACACGTTACTGGCCAGTCGTAAATCGATCGTTGGCGACTGCCACGAAGAGCAGTCACTAGGGTTACCATCATGTCCTTGATCTTAGACTACTCAGAGTACTGATTTGAATGTTTAAAGTATTTAAAATGCTTTGTGATTACGAATATGACGCGAAAGATACAAAACACTACCTCGAATCATCGAAAAGGTTTCGTGTTCAGAATGGGTCAGATAAAGGCGAAGTGTCCCTTTGGTGATTCGATTATGTAATAAGCATATAACCAAATTGAAAATCTACATCAATCACTATTTAGAAAAGCTTTCACAAGAGATAAACGGGTTTACAAGATACAATACTCAATTAATATGTCTGGTGAACTTTTTCAACCCCGTTATCAAGTTACTCAAACATGTTATTATGTCTGGCGGACCCTGGGCAATCATCATCATCTCCGAACATAAAACTTGCTAACTGCCTAACCTTTACACTATTACATAATATATTACACCCACACCTGTTCCGGTAAGAAAAGCATTTAGTGGTTTTCAGAAAACGACATGAATATAAGGAAACCTCAATCTAGCAATGCAAAAATAACATTGAGTCAAGAAATAAAAATCTTCTTCCTCCGATTCAACATAATAGGCCTATAATGTTCCCACTGCTGGCCGTAATCCACCACGCGGGGCCAGTGTGTGTTGGTAGATGCACATGTCTTTAAATTTTTGGTTCTAGGACATGCCGGTTTCCTCAAGATGTTTTCCTTCACCGTTTTAAGAGCAGCGGTGATGAACTAATTTACACAAAGTGGCTGCTTGGGTTCGAAGCCACGACCTATAACTCAAAAGTCACGGCCATTACCACTGGATCACCACAGCTCTCTTCCCCCGATTACTGATCATCAATGAATACAAGATCCCATTCCAACATCACACCACTGTATCCTGTAATATGATACTTCAATCAGTTCAAGTTGGACTCGAAGCAGTCACAACCGCCTTTGTTTTAGCAGACAATATGTCATTAAGATCACATTGCATTACTGAACTCAACACTCTACCGGAAACAGCTATTGTTTGAAATGCACTCGTCTTGAGGCCAAGAATGTCAGAATCTTGTAAAGTTGATTTAAAGATGTTTGAACTCGGATCCCAGTGCGATTCTGTAACCATCTCACCGTGAATACTTAGATGAAGTGAGCGTGGAGTGAGCTGTCATTCCAACTAATGCTAGGGATTGACACTATTGGCAGCTCACTCTTAGCTCACTTCACCTAACTTTTCACGGTGAGATTTTTACAGAATCGATCTGCTGGAGTCCGGGAGTGGCGACCGCGTATCGGCAAGCGTAGTGTGGGACGCCCCTCAGCTAGATGGACGGACGACCTAAAGAAGGTGGCTGGGGTAGACTGGATGCGGAAGGCGGAGGGTGTTGTGGCGCAGTCTGGGAGAGGCCTATGTCCAGCAGTGGACTGCGATAGGCTGAGTTGATTGATTGACTTGAAAAGCAGAAAAAAAAATACTGCAAGGATAGGTCATGCCACGTTAAAAATGTTAGCTAGTTATCAGGGTGAGGACTTACTTACTGCATTTGAGTATAGCATGAGGAGGCCTTTTAATTTTAGTAACAGCCCAAAATTGATATTCCTCTGCACTTATTCTGACATGAAGGCTTACATCGAGTGCATGAAAGAAGAAGGCGACAGAAGAAGGTAAGGAGAAAGATAATGGCGATCATCATCATCTGACTAGCTTTCTCCCAACTATGTTGGGGTCGGTTTCCAGTCTAACCGGATGCAGATAAATACCAGTATTTTACATGGAGAGACTGCCTATCTGACCTCCAAAACTCAGTTACTGGGTAATACAACACCCCTTGGTTAGACTGGTTGTTAGGCTTTCGGACTTCTGACTACCCGTAACGACTGTCAAAGATCTACGAATGACAGCCGGGACCAACGGTTTAATGTGCTTTCCGAGGCACGGAGGATCTTAATATGTAAAGATGGTCACCCATCCACGGACTAACCGCGGGAAGCGTAGCTTAACCTGATCGATCGACCCGTGCGGCTGTTATTACTTAGCTTAAAGATAATGACGATGACATTACTAATAAAAGCGCAGACAAAACTAAAAAAAACTCTTTGACAGCAAACTATGTAACAAAACTGCCCATTTGAATTCCACCTGTAACAATAATACGTATTATGACATCAAGGATCATTTACCCCGTACAGACATCCTTGCATGGTAAACCTAACCCTTGGGCACATTATTATGCAACAGACGGCGGAGCGACGACCCGAGACGAACAGAAAAGGCACGGAGACTTCCACATTAGCAGTTATATAAAGTTGTATGACATAAAGCTAGGTTTTTAGATAGCATCGGGTGTTATGTAGTAAGTAGTAGTGGATTATATGTAATGACTTTCGAACTATGTAAGTTTTATTGATTACTAGCTTGTACCTTATAAGCAGACACACTCGTATTTATTACTGGACAGGATATTAATTGAGATAACACTTCACTTATCCCAATTAATCAAAAGCAGCACTTATTACAACTCACGCACCACACAACCTCACTACTCACACTCACACTCGTACTCACTAACACACTCACTCGTGACACACACATAACACTTACTCGCGCGATCTGGCACTTTTCTGCATAACGCTCATTCTTTTGCAGAGCAGTTTGTTTAATGTTAAGATACCCTTTTATTTTATTTTATACACCTAGTATTGTATACAATCCAGTATCAAGTATTTTCTAACTGAACAGACAGCTGTGCTGCTGGGGAGTTTGTTGCGACACTTTTTTTTCCCAGCGATAGCACTAGGAAGTGGTGAAGGGCGGGCGTTTTTGGGGGACTGTCTTTTGTAATTTTGACGTTCGAAAAGTGCTGATTCTCAGCCTAATTTGAATAAATGACTTTTGATTTTGATTTTAACTTTATTTTTTTTTATTTTACTTTTAGTCTTGCATGTTTACATTGGTGCCGATTCCCTTGTTCACAAACTAAACTAAATTTAAGTTCAGTGCATCTTTTTATTTATTTATTTATTTTATTGGTTCACCAACAATTGTTACATCAATACATAATAAAAAGAGCACAAAAAATTCATACTAGATG
The DNA here is from genome assembly GCA_947507525.1 of Apamea epomidion. Taxonomy (NCBI): domain Eukaryota; kingdom Metazoa; phylum Arthropoda; class Insecta; order Lepidoptera; family Noctuidae; genus Apamea; species Apamea epomidion. The sequence continues at coordinate 16,087,707 of OX382246.1, read as the reverse complement.
TACAATATTAAGAGGTAAACACCACATGCAATATATAAAAAGAACAACTTTAAAAGTAAACAAAAAGACCAGAAACAATTTTGTTTTTAGTTAGTTAGTATCACATATATTAACTGAAAATACATGGCAAAGTAAATATGGTTTTAAGTGACTTTAGTTAAAACTATCTTAGACTAGGCTTATACTAATTAAATACTAAATTAATGTTAGAAACAATTGGTGCTTGAAGTGCTGAAGGGAAGAGCCAAAGATATCAATTTTACTAAATTTATTATGTAGCCGACTAAGTCTAGGGATTGCAGAGTTACGACCTGAAACAGTTCTACGAAATGGTGGATATAGGAGATCAATAGGATTTCTAGGATAATTGTGCGGAATATGGAATTTTAATTTATTTAGTAGCTGTGGAGAATCAAGCTTGTTATTTAAAATTTTATATAAAAATATTAAATCAATAATATCTCTCCGTTTTTCGAGGGATATCATATTAAAGGTGCTTAAACGTTTTGTTTAGTTTAGTTCTGTCAAATTAAGATACTGCATAGACAAATTAAACGTGATTAAAAACATGGCTACTAAAAATACGCCAATTTACGTCAGGCGCTGACTAATTTGACAGGACTAAACTAATATTTATCTTCTGTCCTTTTCTTAAAGAAATAGAAAGAAAAAGATGCACTAAACTTAAATTTAGTTTAGTTTGTGAACAAGGGAATCGGCGCCATTGTCTACATTTTAATTGCATTAAAATGATAAGTGGAAGTGCGGAGACTCCTAAGACAAGCTATCCCTTGCTTAAAAGGTAATCTCCAAATACATGTTTTTTTTTTTTTTTCTATAAAAACGTTGCCCCACATTAGGAATTACTAATCATGATCATAATCATAAAGTTTATTTGTATCGTGGGTTTGTTCAAAAACATTTAAACTCACATACACATACAGCCAGACCCGGAACAACTACCTCTAGGCAATACAAATATTTGTTCCGTGCGGGAATCGAACCCGCGACACGCAGCGCAGCAGTTGATCGCTCAGCCACTGCGCGAACCGTGCCGTCAAATGCATATGTATCTAAATGCCTATTGTAATTGAAATAAATATTTTTATTTCTTATCTTGTACCCGCGACTTCGTCTGCGTGAAATTCCCCTGTCGCATCGCATCGCCTGCCGGTGCTATTACTTCGTTTTCTTCTTGACTTTTTTTTTATTTTGCTCGGCTCCTAAGGGTCGTAGTGTAATGTTAAATTGTTAAAACCTTCCTCAAGAATTGCCCTATCAATTGCAACAGTAATGTTTGAAATCCGATTGGTAGTTTCAGAGATTAGTGCGTTTAAACAAACAAACTCGACAGTGTTATTAATATATAGATCAGGTGGTTTTAAAGTCAAAATTAATTGGTTCTTGGTGTAGGAAATAAAAAAGATGAAATGAATAGTTTAATCTTATAAACAGACATTTCAATTAGTGATTATAACTCTATAATTATAATATAATTTATTAATAAGGAAATTGACGATAACATTAAAAAGGAATGTGGTGAACTATTCACTAAGTGAAAGGTTTCATTTTGATAGTATCTCTATACATTATGGTCCATAGATAATTAATTCTTGTTTTAATTAAAATTACATTTTTATTGAGCTTCTATAGAATTTTATTTAATTCCTTTTTTGCATTAGCACAATCAACCTTGGACGGATTAGGGGGGCCTTTGTTCAGCAGTGGGATAGTGTAGGCTGATATATAAAAAATCAGCCTATAATGTTCCCACTGCTGGGACACAGGCCTCCTCTCTGTGAGAGGGAGTGGGCCGTAATCCACCTCGGGAGCTCAGTGTGGGTTGGTGGATGTCACATGTCTAGCTAGTAAAGTGGGGCTACCTCCGCGGAACGGCATTAGGGTGTGGTTGTGGGGCTATGTCGCAAACCATGCCCCAGCTCCTATCCTGCCCTCTGTGTCCCAAAAAATTAAGTCAAACCTCTGCGCTACTACCGACGACGCCATTGAAGTGGAGAAGTTCTGGACGAACGAGATCTATTATACCGTTGAGCCAGCGACACGAAGAGGAAAGAAACCTTCTCTTGATTGTTTATTTTTTTAACCTTGCAACTCCACCCCTTCCTTAGCCCTTACAGGTACTTATTTATATCGGCAGGAAATGCAACATCGTGTCTCTGAGACAGCCACCACAATGTTATAGCTAATAGAGGGTATTTATAGCTCTATGGTACACCTCTATGGCTCTATCGTCTACATGAGAGGAAGCTCTTGTTTGTGTCTGTGATTATTTTTATGTGAATGGATTATATCCTGTACCTTGTTACTATGTTGTTCCGTATAATATTGCGTTCTTTATGTGTGGGTATTAGAAAGGGTAAGTTTTTTAAGGGTTATTCTTTGGTATTGTTCGTCGAATCGTTGAGCTCCTCAAGTTCTGAGTTGAGCTACACGATTATTGACAAATGCTTGCACTGACTGGACTAGTCTACTCAATCTGTGTGGTACTTTTCTCAGAAGATCATTTCAGACATCAATCTACATGGTCTTCACATTATGTACATGCCAGTTTTTTCACAATGTTTTCCTTCAGCGTTTTGGGAGCAGTGGTGGACTGGTGGCCCAGTGGTAACAGCCCGGACTTACGAGTTGTAGGTCATGGGTTCGAATCCAGTTGCTTTAATTTGAAATTTATAATCTGTTAATTAATGAGTGTTCATTTTGATGTTCAAAAGTGTATTTTATGTGCCTGTTTGAAATAAATACTTTGACTTTGACTTTAATGTTATAATTAGTGCTATAATATTATTCTTAAATAATTATATTATTATTATTCTCTGTGATAATAACATGGACTGTACATTTTAATGTGTAACATTGTCTGACATAAGGGCCGATTTGTTTTTTGTTTTTTGATTTTAAGGAATTACTGATGCGTTGTCAAAAAAAAAATCACATTAAGGCATGGGTTACTGTAAATTCAACAGGTGGTCTACTCTCTAGGCACTTCGGCCTATACTATGGACTTCTCCATAGTTTAGGCCGAAGTTACGGGCATATTCTACTTCGGATCACTTGCGGACATAAGATTAGTGCGGTGGCCGAACTATGAATGAATGAGAACACAATTTGACAGTTGTCCACACCCCCATGGGTTTTTGCTCCTCCGAAAAGTTTAATTTGGCAATTGTTATGACGGAATAACTACTTTCGGGCGGACCCGTATTTTCGTTAATGGAGTTAGAGAGTAGAACCCCCTCTGAACACATCAATGTGGCATGCCGATAGAAATCTGTAACTCCCCGGAAAGTTTTCTAAAGGAACTCTATTACTATAGACATTAAATAACTTAAAAATACATCACAAACTCTTCTCCCAGTTACATACGGCCTGTATAAAACTTTTACTAGAAGATGTCTGCGCTAATGACATCTGCGCACGCGACTAGATTTACGAGCCTCAGTCGACAGGCGGCGCAACTACCCACATTCTCCACTCCCCGCTGTTTTTAACTATCAATGAGGATCTGACAGTTGCTTTTTTCCCTCAAATACCGAAATGTCTGAAGGCCAATTCCCGTAATTAAAAACGTTCAAAATCTACTCGCAATCTCATCTCAGCGACAATCAATGCCAAAAACTTGTCAAAAATGTACGGAAATTAGAGATATTTTTGACAGAGACTGAGATCACACATTTGCGGCCAATTATAACTCAAGGAGTTATATTGCTCACTTAAGATAGATAGAATACTCTTTATTATGTACACCATAAAAATTACAGATATACTTCAATTTTTTTACAAGGGGTAACACATTTGGATCGCCCGGAGGACACGGTGGAGCATACGGTGGAGGTCTGCCCGGCTTGGGCGGGGCACCGCCGTGTCCTCGTGGCGGCGATCGGGGGCGGCGATCTCTCGCGTCCGGCCCTGGTCCAGGCCATGGTACGGAGCGAGAGTGCGTGGCAGGCCGTCACCTCCTTCTGCGAAGCAGTAATGCTCGCGAAGGAGGAGGCGGAGCGCGTGAGGGAAAGGCAATCTCTGCGCCCTCACGCACCTAGCCGCCGCAGGAGACGCCCTGGACGGGAGTCAACAGCCGCCTCCCGGCCACCGTAGGCGCGGGCTTGCGGGCGGCGAGCTATGGGCAGCTCGCCACCCGGTAAGGACCAGGCCCGGGTCGACGGCACGTTCTGTTCCACGCGCGCCTCAAATAGATGTCAGCACGAACTGACGGGGTCCGCTAGGGGCGATGCCTGCCAGAGCTGCGGGTTGTTCGAAAGAGATACCGTGGCTCCTGGCACAGGCAACTGAATGAATACAGGTGGGTTTTAGTCAGTAAAAGTCTGACACGCCCTTCCGCTCAGCCCAGAGCGGGAGAGGACATTTGATGATTTCCAACCCAAAAAAAAAGGGGTGACACATTGTGCGGTCTTATCGCTAAGAGCGATCTTTTAAAGACAACGATTTTAATGATTATAATTCTGTAAAGTCATAATTGTTACGGTCACGAACCACATTTCAATTAACATACAACCAGACCTGCAAAAAACGTAAGAAAATTTGGATTTCGCGGACTACCGTTCCCTTTAAGACTCTTAAAATAGGACGAGACTGTTGCCATCAACCGGACACAAATCCTGACTTCAGGCGGCTAATGAGAATTTCCCAATAAAAAACCATGAGACCGCTTTCGAACTAAAGATCAAGGACTAAGGAGAGGCTGCAGCCTTATTTGGGCCAAATATTATCTTAATATTGCTGAAGTTATTAGTTTAAAACTAGATTTAAATACAAAATGTCAAGACACAAATATTGCAAAAGATTTAGAACGAAATAACGCTGCGTTCAAAAATTCAAGGTTAAGAGTAGAACTGATGAAAGCTATCGATATCGAAAAGATGTGACTAGAGTAGTAGTCACTATAGTCTATAGATATATCGAGAGTGGAGTTCGCGTATCGGCAAGCGTGGCGTGGGACGCCCAGCTAGATGTACCGACGACTTCAAAAAGGTGGCTGGGACAGACTAGATGCGAAAGGCGGAGGATAGCGTGTTGTGGCGCAGCCTGGGAGAGGCCTATGTCCAGCAGTGGACTGCGATAGGCTGAGTTGATTGATTGATATCGAGATTACGAAATGTCCTTTCTTGAAAAAGGAAGACGAATTAATGACTTAACCAACAACCTAAGTACCTGCCATCTAATCTATCCACCACCCTTGGTTGACTGGTAGAGAATGCCTAAGGCATTAAGTCCGCCTTTGTACTTTTTTGTATGCGAAAAATTTAAATAAATAAATGACTGAAAGATGATTATGGCAGAAAAATGATCGAACAAACGCTATGGCTAGGACGAAATGGATAACTACTGAAATAAAAGAGAAAGGGTCTTTGTTTTCGGTCGAAATACCTCATAGACGTTATGATAATGGAAAGTCAGTAAGTTATGTTATATAGTGAGAGATAATAGAATACTATAGAACTGTTAACATGACCAATCAATGGCGCATATTTATTAATAAAATAAATTCCTGTAGTAAATTCAAACTCAAACCACTCATTTGAATTAAGCCATTTACAGGCACTTTTGAATTGCCTAATAGTCGGTCAGTTAGGCAGAAAATTGAAGCTAGTTGCCCATTCCAAAACGTAGATCTCTATGGAGTAGAAAGAGCAAGAAACTCCTCATCATATTAACATTATTTAGTCCGGTTTTGTGGACCCTCCCATATGTATAAAAAATATAAGCATTCCAAAGCTCCATCTTATCAAACAAGATCTTATCATCCAAGAGCACATCAAAATACAGCTCATCAGCAGATCAATATATAATCGTTCGTCACTGAACTCGTCTAGATCTCAGATCAGATCTCTCAGCCGGATCTCAGTTGGACATAAACCCCGATCGAACGACGGCTATCGAATAAAAACGCACATAAAAGATATGGTCATCCGTAACACATAAGCTGTCATCTTGATCGATGGGCATGAGTTGAATTGTGTTTTGTGGATAGGATGTGGATTGGGAGCAGGACAGGTGGGTTAGATGTTAAAGACCAACCTGTCTCTTGGTGTGGGTATACTTGGAAACGTGGTGGAGAAGTCAGAAGGCCATACAGACGATATACGTCATGTCATGGATGTTGTTGATGGCAATGGAAACAAAGAGAAAGAAGTGAGTGAATTTATTAGAACATTCGATTTCTGAGGTGACAATGATTTGCATTGCTGTCAGCTATCGATTTGTGTCACATGTCTTACCAAGGAGTATCGTGTTACCCAGTAACTGGGTTGTGGAGATCACATAGGCAGTCGCTCTATGTAAAATACTGGAGAACAGCTGCATCCAATTACACTAAAAGCCGACCCCAACATAGCTAGGAAAAGGCTAGGCAGATATACTCGTATAATTATGTAAAGGATTTTTATCTCGTTACATATTTCATAGCTCGTCACTAATGTCAGTTAAAGCCATTTTCCTAAGTTGCTTATACATCTTTCAAAGGGCATCAGATTGCTTCCTTTGTCCATGCACCTTCTCATACATACCAAAAGTAATAACTAAAAGTTATGGCACATGAAACTCGAACCCTTTAGAACTAAATTCATTACTTCGTTCATCCATAAGAGGATATATCCATCAAATTGATTTCTTTTCATGCAATATGGCAGTTTAAAGGATTGATTTAAGTGCAATAAGGAGTCAAAGGGTCTTCGTGTAATCGAAATTTATGATAGACATTGATGATTGAGGAAGACCTGTCATATGAATAATATGAAGACAGTAATTGGAAAAATGGAAAAGTCTGTGCATCTATCAGACACAGCCATACAACTTTACGTCTATAGTCTATTCCAAAAATATCAAATGAAAGTGTAAACAATCCCTATTCCGGTTGAATCCTTACGCAATACTCACTAAAGGGAGTTAGTAACACCTTCATCTGTATTTTAAAGGTTTCAACTTTATGTCTCACCACTTTTTCCAACAATTATTGTTTATATAACATTATTTGATTATAATTGAACAACCATCGACGAAAATTGAGGTTATATTATTAACCTTAATTATCAAATGAAAAATATCTTGAAGGCGATTTAAAATTAGAATTTCGGGTTTAAGTATTTAAACCAAAGCACTCAATTTGGTGACACTACAAATTCATCTACAGGTACGTTTTCTGATTCATTTGTTTACATTTGCATCAGCAACTGTTTGAATACACTATACCTACTCAATATTATATTTTCTATATACGCTATATTGATATTGGTTCGTGCGCTTTCAAACCCGGTATGTTCTTCACTATTGTTAACAGCTAGCAGTACATACCGGTTCGAGTTCTACTTATCCCGCTGCAAAATTGCTTGAATATACATATTAAACTAGTCAAGCTCACAAGTAGACATCAACATAATTATATCTTCTTAAAATAAGCCTGTCAGACATGACAGTTTTATGGAATTGCTACTGTTAGGGATGGGTTACAAAACTGCTGATCGGTTATTTTGGTTCAATCGTGTTGTTGAAACCTTATAAGGGTTTGAAACCTCATTAAAAATTTATAGGAGTAAGTGTAGCTGTGAAAGACATAGATCTCATTGACAATAATGAATTTGAAGAAGAAAACTGCTTCAGATGTAAAAGAAAGAGTCGCTGTAGTAAAATAGTGCAGCATTTGGAAACAAAAACGAGGTCCAATTTTTGCTGATGAAGAGGAACAGGCTGGCCTTATTAATAAAATTATAATCCAACATCCAGCTAACAACAATTATAAGAGCAGGGGAAGACCAAATAAACGATGGATGGGCTGTGTGAAAGAAGATATGGCTAGATAGGGTTGACTACCGAGACGACGACTAATAGAGAAGTATGGAGGAAAAAGACATGTTGCACCGACCACGAATAAATTGGGATAGGAGCAGGAAACTGATGATGATACTAATAAAAATTAAACATAAACAAGTGATGTAAACTCTACACTAGGAAGCGGCTACGATACTGATAATTGTTATTGTTATTGATTCATTCATAACGAGGAACTTTGATAGATATGTGTAGGACATTATGAATGGGATGACGTATGCTGCACTAGATTTGTTTGGAATACTCTATACTATTATCATAACACAACATCACGCATGTGTTCCCCGAAGAGTGGGGTAGTGGTGTAGCTATAGTGCACACACATTTCACCAGTTATGTTTTTGTCACATGTAACGGGGGTGAGCTTATTGCCCTCATCCAGACTCCGGACTGCTACTCAGAAATTCTATTATCAATGTGGACTATGAACAATTTTATATGAGATTGCCGACTCCGTTGTCATTTGGTTTAGCAAATATTTTCTCTGTGTGAGAATGAAGCGTTTTTGCTCTAATGTTGTCATGTGAAATTTTGCTACTGGATAGTAGTCAACAGATATAATTTATTAACAACTACAGGCCAATAATCCCCAGGAATGTTATGAAGTTAATCAATTGTAAAATGTACTTATTACAAGCGCTGTACTCTCCACTTTCACATTGAAATTCCTGCACTCTTCCGCACAGATTATATTAAAGGAGGTTAAACCAAAACAAACCATTGTTTTGCTGTCAATCCTTGTAAACAGTGTTAAATTATTTGTCATTGAAGTAAATTAGAAACAGATTTACATTACTACTGCTTTTGTTTTCGTGTTTTGTTAAATTTCGTCACGGGTCCCAGTATAGTCCCCTAGAGCATAATGTTCGTGCTGGATATCTTCTTTAATTGGCAAAATTAATTTTGTCATAGGTCCCAAGATACTTCCCTGAGGCATACCGAACGTCAATGGTCAATATTTATTTGATTGATAAATAGGTTTTGCCGTTTTGTGGTCGGAATTTGCTATGTGATATATTTGTAAGCCTATTTATTTTAATAATGTTTTAATTTATGTAGATATTAATTTTAAAGGTTTACCGGTTTATAGGATATGTATTGTTTAGTCAATAATTCAATATTCAATACAGCATCTTTCTTAGATTCTCTGTAACGCCATGTAAGAAAAGTTGTTAAATTGAATTTATATACATATGTTCAGTGCTTTCTTGCGACTTCTAATGCGTTCAGCCATAGTGGCCATTAAACAGACAAGTCGTATTCTATACGAAGTGAAATCCACTAACTTTATATGGCTAAGCACTTAAGTAATTAACCAGTCTTCATATATCAAACTGATATATCATCTTCAACCATTTTCAGATTACAATCAACAATCACAAATATGCTACATCATTTAAATATTTCGACGATGCACTCTTACCAATCTTTACAAAATATTGCCTCGTTAACAAAATCAACTGAGCGGAAAATTATGTTCTAATAAATAAAGAAATTACCTCTAAAATATCGACGGTCTTCATATCAGTGATGTAGGAAAATCACTAAAAGAAAAACAGGAATATTCACATTTTTTCACTGAAAATCACTCACTGCACTTCACTTGTTTCGATTCGAGAGTTGATAACGGTAATACGTGCGTACTCCACGGCGGTCAACGAGAGAATGCGCGCGGACGGTCCCGGCGTGCGCAAGCGCAACGAAACGGCTGCTCCGATTGTTAAGGCTAAGTTGATGTAATTGTTGATAAATTGATAATTGTGCAATTTGTTTAATATTGGCAGAAAAATTGTAAATTGTTTGAGTATGGATTGGTATTTAAGCATCATTTAGAAATGTTTTTTTAAAGTTCAGTAACCAAAAATAGTGAGCGTTTTGTGACCTTTCCGATAATTGTCTAATTAGTGGTTCGATTTGATACGTTGTGTACAATTAACAGTTTTCGGGTGGTTTGATGTGGCAAGTGTCGTAAGAGCTGCCTCTTCCCATAAATTACACGTCACTACCACAGAGGTCAATTAAGTTTTTTAGCTTATTAAACCAACAATGGGATTTTGATACCAATAAATGATTTGATTCATAAATGCTATTTAGTGGTCTGTGGATGCTTCTGCAATTTCGTTGGATAAGGATTATGAAATACAGATTAAGAAAAGTAGTACCATTTGTTTTTGTATATAGGGTTAAATTAAATTAGCTAGCAAAACTATGCAGACGTGATCGTGATCCCCAAAAAAAACCATGTTTTTTTGTTATTTCATGTTAAGATATCGATACCCACCATGTCCATATGTACCCACCATGTTTAACCTTGTATACATAAACTTTTTTAAGTATATTCATGTATTGCAATCCAAACCCAACGACAAATTCCTGAAGCATCCAGAGACCACTATAGTGGTCGCGTTTTAGCATGGCAAAATCTAGAATTTTTTATTTTAAAAAAAACTGAAATATCTATCGTGGTATATATTGATTCAGGACGTAATGAACCGCGGGATAATTAGGTAACATACTATAAGTAGCAATGGCTTTCATTTTGACAGTTCAACAACATTCCTTGCATTATTTACGTTGTAAAACATAGCAATGGATTAGCAATATCCTTCAAAATGATTCAGATTGAGATTGATAGTGTGTTATATTAGTGGATCGTTGACAGTCGTTACGGGTCGTCAGTAGCCCGAAAGTCTGACAACCAGTCTTACAAAGGGGTATCGTATTACCCAGTAACTGGGTTGTGGAGGCTATGTATACCTATAAAATTTTGTGACCGCCATTAAGTCCATTATGTCAGATTTCTTATGAAATAAGCATCACCTCTGTACCTATTTTTCTGTTCTGTTTTTCATTGTGTGTTTATATATGTGTGTACATAAATGGTAAATAATAAATAATAATAATAATAAGTCTTCCCCTTAAGAGGATGCGTCTGAACACGGAAGCGATCGCGGGCACCGCTCGACAAACACTATATCAACCGTAACGGTACCGTAAGTGGCGTGAAGGTGCCGGACGGCTGGGAGCATGCCGGCCAATCAGCGCGGGTTTACTGCGGCCAGAATTAGGGACAGCAATATTGGCAGGTTTGGTTTAGTGGGACCAATTATGAGTAACTGTGCCTTAATTTTGGTTGGACTAGAAATGATTTTTGATATTTCTGGACAAATGATGAACCGGTGACCTTGCAATCAAATGCCCGTCCAGATTCTACTCTGCATTTTGTTACTTGAGGAGCTTGTGGCTAAGTACTAACAGCCGCACGATTCGATCGATCAGGTTAAGCTGAACTTGCCGCGGTTGGTCCGTGTATGGGTGACCATCTTTACATATCAAGACCCCCTCCGTGCCTCGGAAAGCACGTTAAGCCGTTGGTCCCGGCTGTCAATCGTGGATCTTTGACACTCGTTACAGGTCGTCAGAAGCCCGAAAGTCTGACAACCAGTCTTACCAAGGGGTATCGTATTACCCAGTAACTGGGTTGTGGAGGTCAGATATATACAGGGTGTCCCGAAACTCAACGATAACCTGGTACCGGGCGAGAGGCCAAGGTATACCAGTTATGAAAAAAATAAGAAAAACATCCATGTCACTTAGTCAAGCGATAATAGATATTTTTAAGTACTGTGATCACAATTTTTTATAATTTTACAGTATTTTTTTTAATAATGCATTCTCAAATAACAGTGCTATTAATCGCAACCACAAATCAAAGTAATAAACATTGTTAGCTAAGTAAAATAAATTAAGTTTTGACGAGTTATGGTTTACAAAATTATTGTCACTTAACTTTGACACTCCACGTTGGAAAAAAAAAAATCTTATTTTTTTCATAACTGGTATACCTTGGCCTATCGCCCGGTACCAGGTTATCGTTTGAGTTTCGGGACACCCTGTATAGTCGCTCCATGTAAAATACTGGTATTCAGATACATCCGGTTAGGCTGGGAGTCGACCCCAATTATTTATTTATTTATTACATTAAATGTTTCCTTTGCCATTACAGATAAAAAAAAGGCTAGGCAGACGTTGAGGCTCTGGTTCCCAGATTCATCATTCATTCATATCCAGACTCTAGATCTAGAGTCTGGATTTGTGCCCAGTTGATGGCAATACGGTCGCCCCTCTATTACATGGTACTTAAACATAACTGGCGAAATGTGGGTGTACTATAGGTACAACTCTGCTTAACCCTTCAGGGATTACAAGCGTGATGTTATGTAGGCAATACGTAAATGAATGCCTTGTTCCGGATATGTACAAATTATTAATCGTAATAGATCCGTTGTTAGGTGGATCAGTCATGAATTATCAAAATGAATAGCCAATATACCTAGATCTAGGTAATCTAAAAGCCAGTTATATAATGTCATGTATTGATGTCAGAACTGTCACACCAATACGGTTATCGCCATAAAAAGTCAAAAATTCAGTCTAGATTTGTTTTTGCTAAATTTTAATGGGTGTGCTGCAATCTAAATTCATAGTTAATTACGTAATCAAAAAGCTACTGCAAATTATTTAATTAGGTATTCGGCATGTAACCTGCATCTTCGGATTTTTTATTACTTTGACATGCATCCTGCATCTTTTTAATATTTAAAAAG